>JACTTY020000003.1:4800000-6000000 GCA_014595695.2 Epargyreus clarus clarus
ATATTAATTATATTACAGATATTCCCGTGACGAAATCATCGGCGAAGTCGTGTCCCCCCTGTCTAGCCTGCAGCTGCAGAGTGGCGAGGCCATGGCCCTTTGCCGCGAGATTCAACCCCGCAGCTTGAAGGTACCTGTTTGTTGTTGTTTATATGTTCTGAAAGAAGCGGATATGCAATCCTCTGTGGGTCCTCTATTTTATATATAACAGAATCTTTCTGAAAATTTTGCTGAAAAATTTGGAATGTTTTCTTAAAACAAAATAATTGTTGAGGTGGTCAATCATAACATTTGATGTTGGAGATAATGCATTTATTTTTCAATTCTACCAGTGAGGCACCCAAAGAATCAAAGCAATTTTGTTCGTAGGAGTCTTCCTATTTAGATTCGGTGAGGTTCTCGAGGCCTTCAAATGACTTGGTGCGAACAAAAAGAGGATTCTTCCATTCTTACAGGATCCACTGAAATTCACAGTTCATTTCATTGCCATAGACTGACAGTCATACTCCATGAATCAAGGCTGTTGAATGAGGTTCTACACTACTACCAACATTCCATTTCTCATCATCGCTGTCCATCAATCTTTAAAACACTCTGTTCTACGTTCCACTTGTCATCGTCATGCCCCATCAGTAAGCTAGAGCGCTGCTGGTTCAGGTTCTACAATAATAAAGCGTAGTCCGACATCTACTTCATCCAGATGCGTGCTGCGGGGCGCGGCGAGGTGCTGGTGTCGCTGTGCTGGCAGCCCGCCGCCGCGCGGCTCACTGTCGTGCTGCTGAAGGCCCGGAACCTGCCCAAGATGGACGTTACTGGACTTGCTGATCCGTGAGTGATTGATAATTGTTATAACCTTCGCTCTTACCTATAGCATAGCAAACGATGCAAAGCTTCTGTTAAACCTGTTAGCAAGCGGTGGTAATCGTAGACAGCTGCAATTTGATTTGGAGCTAATTAGATTTGCAGTCATATTAATCTAATTTGGAATCAGTATAGCGAAGCTTCCTCCGTGAGAACTAATGAAACTTTGTGCTTTTACCTTAACCTTAACCTTAAAGGGTGTGGCCCTTTAAACCAGAATTATATGAGAAATAAGTATTGCGGTGTTTTAGCCATAGATGAATTCAAAACAAAGTAAACGTATAATTTTCTCTTTAGAAATCGATTAAAAACATTTCCGAAGTCAAATTGATATTACATATACTACTACAGATATAATAGAGTTGACTTGACTTTTTATCAGCATCTTTTAACATTTCCAAAACGTAATCTTCCTCAGCTACGTGAAGATGTATCTGCTGTACAACGGTCAGCGCATCGCTAAGAAGAAGACGCATGTGAAGAAACGCACCCTGAACCCAGTTTTCAACGAGTCCTTCGTGTTCGAGGTGCCCGCCGCGCCCGCCGCCACGCTCGACCACGTGTCGCTGGAGCTGCTCGTGCTGGACTGGGACCGCGTCACTAAGAACGAGGTTAGTGGCACTCACACCACAGCATACGGTACTATAGGGAACCTTGAAGTCGGTGTTCAACGAGTCGTTCGTGTTCGAGGTGCCCGCTGCACCCGCCGCCACGCTCGACCACGTGTCGCTCGAGCTGCTGGTGATGAACTGGGACCGCGTCATGAAGAACGAGGTCAGTGGCAGTTTGACAAAAGATTAGGCGGTACTATAGCACATCTTGAACCTGGTGTTGAACGAGTTCTTCGTGTTCGAGATATCTGTTACGCTTCACCACATATCGCTAGAGCTGCACACTAAGAACTAGGTTAGTGGCAGGCGAAACAGAAAAGTTTGTGTCATAATGCAGTCTGAATCTGGTAGCCAACGTGTTATTTGCTTAACCGCTGGTCCGTAGTAGAGGTAAGTTCGTCAGTAGCACTTCTCCCTCATGCATAGAAAAGTATGTCGATCTGTAGTTCTGTGTCTATCATGAAAGAACCACGATAGAACTATGCCATCATCTTTTCTTCATTACCATTTCTCACGTTATAATGTACCGTTCCAGGTAATCGGTCGGCTGGAGCTGGGCGCGGAGGGCGCGGGCAGCGCGCGCCACCACTGGCGCGAGGTGCAGGCCGCGCCGCGCCGCCAGATCGCCGACTGGCACAAGCTGCGCGAGTGAACACCGCACACCACCCGCACACCCCGTTACCGCTGTTAGCCTCTTATCACGCCGGTTTGTCAAATACATGCGGGACAAACGCAGGTTAAAATTTTACTTAGCACCCACTCGTGTCATGTTTTCAATTGTTAATGAAAATTAAAAAAATATTATTTATTTGTTAAATTAAAAATGTTCAATTTCGAGTTCATCCATTTTAAAATAAGAGTACTTAATGGTCTACCGTACACAAGCGGGTGCCACTCGCCCGTAGACTCCGTATCACGCGTGCGTTTCGCTTACATGATAAGTATCTACGAAATGGTGAAAGTGCTAGTGACTGCAAACAAACCTGCGTGATAGGAACAAGGCACGTAGTGTTGTAAGAAAATGAACTATCGATCTATTCCCTAAATCACATCACCAACTCTTCTAGGATTCACCTGTAATTGATCGCTGTAAAAATTGGCGTGGGCAACATCCCTTAGGGCACAACGATACTATGAATAGACCTCTATGTATATTTTCGTGCAACACTTCTTGTCAACAGCGTCCTGAAGCTAAACCCTCCCCACCCTCCATTCCGTTTCATCACGTATCTTCTTTAGTTTATCGACTTCTTCCATTATTTAAATATCGGTAGTATCAATGACACAACGGGGTAAATACGTTGTGGCGTGCATTGAAAAAATGTGAAAGCAAAACCTTGCAACTTAATCTTCAGGAATAGCAAGGCATATGACTGGTAAATGTGGCAAGCGTAATAGAAAGGTTAATGTTATCCCTCTATTGAATACTTATTTCCTGTTCCTTTTTATTGCTCGCTTTCTAAAATATTCTTTGCTTGCTATCCTTAACTTTACAAATTAGTTCACTACTGTGTATTAACTCATTATCCGATGTTCCCCTACCTCCTCAGTGTTCCCCATAGTATATGTTTCGTAATATAATTATTGATGTTACTTCATTAGTGATTTAGAAATATTAGTATGTTGTCAATGTTCTCATTCAAAACTTTTCATTCTAATAATTCGCGATTATTAATATATCTATTCTATTGTATACATATATTCTAATATATACTTGGCAAAGGTTTGTTTTTTTATCTTTACTTAGTTATGCTTTAATCTAATACCTAAAATGTCTTTTAATCTAATAACACTTTCATAGGAATTCATGATAATTCGAATATTAAAACGCTCTAAATAACTAATCAAATATTAAGAGTATTAAATAATACTTTTATAAGTTGAGCCAAAATATAGTTTGTTCACTCTTTACGAATGCACTCAAGGATAGCTAGGGATACTTCGCGGGTGAGTAGAGTTTTAAGCCAAAGTCCAGAACAGGTACAGAATTTTGTTTTAGTATTAATTGGTAATTAAAGTATATTTTGTATTAGATAGAAAAATTTATTTCATAATCCAGATTTTGAAGTAAGTTTCCACGTCAACCGCAACGCTTGATTTTTGACATTTGAGTGATAAAAACAAAATGGCCGCACAATGAAGGTGGCTCCCTCAATGCATTTTTATATTGGAATTTATTTTTGAATTTTAGACGCACATATTAGATTTTTGTGTACCTAACTATTTTAAAAACGGTATGTGCATTTTGCACATCGTAAACAATATTTTTATTCGTCAGTCGATTGTGATTAAACTTGTAAGAAGATTATTTATTTTTCAGTAGAAAAATAGATATGAAAATAAAATTTTCCGTAGTCGACTATTGCATTCAACTTTAACAATAAGAAGGAATTGATTTATGCACTAAAACTAATACAGATTAAGAAAAATGTTTCATAATGACTGACATCATTTAACAATCTGTGGTAGGTCGTTTTACATAAACAACAAACTACTAACTTGAGGGGGCAGGATAAAAAATATGTACGTGCAAATATGCACCTTATTTACAAATTCGTATAATTAATTAACATATCTAATTATAAGACACTTCATGTACTCGAACAAACATTATATTTTAAGTATGTAAAGTTTAATAACACTATTAATTTAATATAATATTTTTTTCTGAATATATATTATTTTAATCGTAACTTTACAAAGTGTCATTAGGCCACCGAGGTAACGTTAATTTATTAAATAGGAAATAAATAAACGGTATGTGTCTAATTTAATGATTATAATAATCTTTATTTTATCTTATCAGAAATTACGATAAATTTAAGTTGTAGCCTCCTTTGTAAATTAGCCTCCACTCATATTAGCAACTATTTTCTCTACTCGTAATTATAATTAATCTGTACATTTAATTTATTTTAATATTTTATATCCGAAAGTTTATACCTAGGTATTCACTTGCTTTCTTTTATTTAAAAAAATATTATTTGAAGTATGCAATTTATTTTTATTAAAGGTATACATATATTATTTGTTTATGTCGTTATTTTTAAAGCCAAAAGCCATGAATGCAAGGCCATGAAATTTCGTATTAAAAATAAAAAAAATGCGTAAGAACTAAGAATTATTTGTTTGGAAAAGACTATAAAAGTCGACATAAATATAATTAAATGATATAAATATAATACTCATTGTATTGGTTAGTTTGTGGTCAAAATTATGTACCTATAGTTAATAGGTTAGAGAAATAAATCTATTTTATACTAACTGTAGTGGTACCCATTAGGTTTAATCTAAGTACTTAGTGAGAGCTCATTTGAAAAGCTTCGAGCTTCATAGTCACGTGTACCTTCCTAGTGTCGCATGTATCACGATAGATGGCGCTTTAACTGTTATCCCATTTGTCTCGTTCGATATTCAAATTCAAATATCTTGTAATAGGTATATCTAGTAATCAGATATAAAAGGGTACCTACTTGAAAAATTAAATAAAATAATTTAAACGTACAAGGAAAAGCTATCATGTCGCTCATTTCGATATATTTCAAAGGTATTTTTTTCAATTGATACCAATATACATTAAACTCAAATGTTTTTTGTAATAAAATTAGTTAAATACTTCATAAATTTCTAGACGCACTTTTACCTACGTACAGCCGTATGTAAAACTATCTACAGTCGGAAAGTGGAATAATGTTGCAAATAGTTGTATCATTGTTTTAATTAATCGAAATAACTAAATCTATAACAATTTATCTATTTCTAATCACATGAACTATGACACAATCATAATGACATTTAATAGAGCGATATAATTAATTTATGATGAAACACTGGGTTAGCGGTATGTTATCAGCACAATAAAAAGTCGCTGGCTTTTAAATTCAACTTAAAATGTTGTATCTTAAAAAGTACACTTCAATTTTGTAACTTAAGACTTAAGATTGGCAAGGCACTTAAGAACGTTAAGTATACTTTTTAAGATACGTAAGCTAATAAAAAATCTCCATACTTCGACATTCCAAGGAATTACTTGTAAATAATCATCGAACCATTATAACGAATATTCTCATTCTACTCGTTAGTATAAGTCTTTAATGTTTAAAGTGTCACACCATTTACTTCAGTTGTCCTATTTTTAATATGAGTGTCGTAGATGCAAATTAATACAAATACTCACGACGGACTTAGGGCAGTTTTCCTGTCACGCGCGTCCCGCCCACTTGCATGCTATTTGATTCCTATTGTGTCATACACATGCATACGGGCCGCGAAGGTACTGTGGCAAGGTTATTCATTTGTGCGTATGGCACGCGCCTGCGAACGTAGATACGCGCGACAGGAAAAGCGTCCTTATACAAGCAAATACACATGTGATATGGTAGCAAGAAATAACAAAAATAATAAAATTTAATAAAAATTATAATACCAAAAGCAAGCCGGTAGGTTGTTTAAACGATTTATTATTTATTCCTTGCTACACATAACAAAACTATATTTAGGCTTCATATTATCACACAGAGATTCTATAAAGGGAATGAGTATCCCAATCTCCAACGGTTGATTGTACGCAGTTGCGAAATCAATTTTTAATTATATTTACGGCTATAAAATCATATTTATCATTTGTGATGTATGTCCTATATTATTGTATAATATTAGTATACACATTCGGTGTATTCCCGGAATTTGGTGAACGCTCTGCCGTACGTCTTGATTTCATCTGTTTATTTATTTTGGTTTAAATTTTAATATAACTTTCATATAAATAAAAGATTTACAAAAGTGTTAAGGCTTGATGGTATTTTCTACCAGACGACTACATGTCTTTCTGTATGTCTTCTTGATCTCTGTGTGATATATTGAAGTCATGGTAAACCTGCATCTTATTGTACCAGCACTTAGTGTCAATGTCAACTTCACCGATATCAGATTGTATACTAAGGGATTTTAGTGAATAAATTATTGACTGGTGCTTTCACAGATTGTTGGTTTTATTTCATAATACCCTTATAGATAAGTATAGATATCTCACCGCCTTGTAACTGAAGGAAGCCATTAAATATCTTAAACGGCTGACAATGTGTCAGCCATGTAATGGTTGTCATAGTGTAATTTACGCGGAACAGTGTGTGTGCAGTTAAGTGGTGCAAAAAACGAAACGAAATCAAAGAAAAAGTGTGGAGAAATATCGTTTTATTCGTAAATGCTCTAAAAGCTACATTTTTTTAATATTTTTCAAACACGAAAATAGATGTCAGTGACAATTTCAATTGTCAAAACTGTTTACATTTTCTTATAAGGAGTGAGTAATCTTTACTAATCTATGAATACTCTTATTCAAGTTTGGTCAAGAGTCGAAGTATATCTTCTGTTCTACCTTTTCAGTATCTATTACTATACATATACACTTCGAATCGTAAAAGAAATAGTTATAATAGGGGTTTGTAGGATAGGATATGTGCAGTGGTGGACTGAGGTCGTCGGAGGCCCGGGGCGCAGTTGAATGGAGGCACAGTGTAAAAAGTTCGCCTGTGATTCCGTGACCTCTATTTTTTTCGCTGACTGATACACATTTCATAGATTGTTTGGTTCTGACGACGCTTTTTTTTAGCAACGGTGGTTGGACACCCTCCACTGCCCCGTCCGCCCCCCCTTAAGCCGCTAGAGGATATATGATTTCTTATTTATATCATATTAAATTTTTATTTCCTATAACTTTGGTCTTCACAAATATACTACCAATTTTAAATCAAGGCATGGCTCTATTTCAGAATCTATTACTTACCTAATTTTAGTTTATTTCATTATAACATTTATGAATCTGTATCAAATAGATACATACTTGTGTTTATTGGTCAGTAGAGATAACCATTCAAATTCAAAAAGGGCTTAAAATATAAAATAAATAAAACGAAGTCTTATCAATTGTATATTTGTTATCAAATCTTATTACATATAACACAGCTTAACAAAGTTGAAAATATAAATTATAAGGGCCAATTCTACAGTCGTGTAAGCGTACCAGTAAGACGAATGATATAAGATGTATATTAGAGATATATTATGAGATCGATCTCAGCTCACTGGCAACTAAATTGGCCCTTTATATAAACCTTAGTCCAGTGTGGAGTTCAGTACATAAGTGCTATATTAAACACATGCCGTGTATATATATTACTGAATAACATTAAATCTTAAGCTATGAGTTTCATGAAAGTTAAGTTGCAGATTATGTATATTACAAGTCAGTAAAACTAGAAAATTGTGATGTCAAAAAAACCGTTGAGTATTGTAAATTCGAGTTCGTTTACAAAAATTTACGACGGAAACTCGATTTTACAATTTTACAAAAATGCTATTTAAAATGCGTTGTTGACAGTTATAGCCGTTTCGGTCGATGTTACACTTCATAATCTTTTAAATAGTCAATTATAAATTATATAATTATGTAAAATAAATAAATTACGGTTAGTATGCAAAATAAAAAAAGCTTGTTATGTTTGAATACAGACCAACTTTTCATATGAGTATTGCATATTATTTTACAAATTAATTTTGATATCGTGAAAACAATGCCAGTAGAAATTAAAATAATTACATGTTTTTTTATTACTTATCACAAACTTTTTCGTAAATTACACAGCAATTAACTACAAAAATAATAGCAGTTGAAATTTAAGTCCATTTACAAGAAAAACTAAATAATGAGCAATTATTTAAATATTATTGTATCGTGTTTACATTCGAAATTATTCATTACACTTTATATTTTCTTTGATTTCATCTAGCTTTGAAACTTGATGTTTTATCCTACGGAAAAGAGAAAATACAGTAATTGTTGCGATAAAATGATTTGCTAAAAAAAAGCCTAAAATCCAACTTGAATAGCTGGCAATATCATCGTCGTCCTTTAACAAAAATTATACCTTAAAATTACAACTTTCAAATTATATAATTATACATGGCATAATTTGTCTAAAATCCGTTATTTCAAAATTTCAAAATCATGAGTATGTCATTACATCACAGATACAAACGGAAATTTTTGCTTAGTCAAAGAATTATAATAGAAACTATGCAAAAACTCGATTTTGATTAAAATAAACTGTTAAACAATAATAAGTTATATACCTGTTTAGATTTGTCATGATTGAACGCGTTGTGTCTTAGTTTATTTAATCATTTATTGCCTTTGCCTAAAAACTTGTGGATATTTCGTAGAGAGAACATTGTCAATAACATTTTTTATAATTACTAATAGTCGTTAAAGTCTGTAACATAAAAACTTAATACTGAAAATACGTCATAAAAGCACACGTTTTGCAGATTTTCAGTTATTCCTTAAACACTACTCTCTGAGGCAAGATTTCATTGCGTGCAATGTATGTGCAAAGATATTTAAACAAATTATAAAAAAGTAAGTATATATCTTTAAAATGGTACAATGACTTTGGACATTCGACTATATTTAAATAAAGTTTTCATTCATATTATCATAACAGTGTAATTTGTTGATAATTTGAAACATAATTATGACTTGAATTAATCTATTCTGCGCTGTTTATCAATAATTTACTAAATTTATCACGAGGTATTCGTGTATCAGAAAAATAATAAATACAATGCCAATGAAATTACAAAAAATATATTTATTACAATCTTTAAATTTTGTGATAATATTAATATAATATTTTTAAATGGTGTACGTCCAATGGCAAGAATGAATTCAATATTCATATAATTCATTTTAATGTTTTGATAAAATTGTCAATTTGATGTTATGAGCTAACTTTTATTGCTAGACGATATGGGTTAGTCCAGATATGCTTGAACTAGGTCTAGATTACTCTTTTGGTCCGAAAATTTTATTTATTAAGAAATAGGGCTAATGAATATTTTTGTCATAAACCACAATATAATTGAACAAATTTGTTATTGTTAATAATAAGATTAACAAGGATATGCTTGGAATAGAATTTTGGGCTTTGTCAATATTCAAATACCATTTCTATTTAGTATTTTATCATTAAAAAATTTCCTTATATGTTTTTTTTAGATTTATAACAAAAACATTCAAGTACCCCTTTAATATAGATAGCCATCATGTTGTAATAACTAACAAACCAATACAGTTAGTACAAAATTAGGATATTAGAAATACTGAAAAACTGTATATATTTCGTTTCAGTTAAAGTTTCAGTTTCTGTTATAGAAAAATAATGTTTTGTTTGTATTTGTAAGTAAATTGTAAACGAGATACAAATTATACACCAGATTAAAAATTATAATTATTATTTTACAGTACAGTACAGTACAGGCTATATTTTCTTTTATTTTGTTTTTAAACTTTATCGTTAAATAGTTTTGTACATAAAACATAAATTACATGATTTCTACTTTCTTTTCCGTTTTACACAACATTCACATACAAAAATGTTTAAAAATCTATTGTAATTTAGATCATCTTAGTAAACGACAAATTTTAATCGGTAATGATTAAGTATACATATTATAATTTTCATTTTCCCTGAGAACGAGTAAGAACTTCATTTATACACCTTAAAATGCTTTAACGATTTAAAATGATTTTTTGACCCTTTTATTTGATTTTCAACATGAACCAAAGGCCCAATATACACTTGCTTAAAATGTAATTTAAAAAACGCATAATCCTTTTTTATTTTGTTTAAATATAAAAATACCTTAAATTAAAATATTATCGCCATACAACCCTCTATTGCATGTAAATAATCACACGAATTTATAACATTATTTTTATAGCCACATGCAATTTATACGAATTTCGTATTCCACTTGACTACTACAACGATCGTGGCATTGCTTTTACACATATACCTTATTTTTACACTTGCGTTTCCTCTAAAACTAAATAGAATTTCTGTAAATTAACCGACTTGGCATTCGTTTTTTTGAGTATTATTTTCATGAAATTTAACAGTTAATGGGTACAATACACATGTAATAAACCAAAGTCGTGGTAATTGTTAAGTGGAACATTCAACACACATACTTCTTATTACATTGAAGACAAACGTATCCACTTGGCGACTAAACAATAATTCTTTGAAAAAACTTCTTCTTAATAAAACTCAGTATTGGTAACCGCCATCAAACAACACTAACCATTAACATACAGTAATTTCAATTATAAATATTAACCTATCGTATGTACAATTACAATTAAATGCAACGCCAATAACTAAACACGGTTAAAGTCTTCATAAAATTACATTAAAACAGGCAAGGGTTTTGTCATGACGATATGGTTATAATCAATTGTCTGTACACCCTTCATCTCTAGAGATTTAATAGTCATTACCAGTCATAAGGGGAGAGTGGGGACAATTGAACCATCTTCTATTGGTTATCATTGAGTCATTACCAACCATAGATTAGTAAAGATATTTCGCCATTTTTGCAAGACTTGGCAAACGCACGGCAAGTACAAGATAAATAGCAATATTGCCAACGTTACAAATCCGTACTAAGCGATATGCTTCTTTCTTACAATCTATAGTAAAAACACTTATTATTGTATCAGATTCACGAACTACCATTATTGTTAAAATTTGATATAATTACGGTTCAAACTGCACACGATACGGCGTCGTGTCGTCGTTGCGACGTCGTGGAATGTTACGATGTGGCGTCGTGGGAATCTACGACGTCTAAAAAATAACTTCGGGAACATTGGTGACGCAATACTGTGTTATTTTTTTTTTAAAGTGATATTGATCATTTTCTATCGTATGCTACTCCAATATAAAAAAGGAAATATAAAAAAATTGCACGACGTAAATTTACACTACGCGACGTCGTAACGTTACACGACAACGTCTCACAGTGCGACGCCATATCGTATGTTTTAGCCCTTAATTCCGTTTTAAATCATGTGTCTATACAATTAATATGTATATTCTTATGTAGTTATGAGTTTGTGCCACAATGCCATTGACAATATAACCAATGGAAGAATACAATCTTTCAATACTGATCAAAGAAATGCGTTTGAAAACACGTCTCGAATAAACAATACAAGATGAAAGCAACGCTGAGTATTCGTATAACGACGGATATTAATAAACAATCTATCGTTCTGCATACCAAAGATAGAGATCTGACAATGTTTATAATGAAGAAATTGTGCAGTCTCTATTATTGGTATGCAAAACGCTGGATAGATCGGTTATTGATAACATACGTTAGAGAGCATGACACTTTCCATTCAAGGAACTAGAGAGCTTGTCTAAATTATACAATGTGTCTGGTCAGCGATGTCGGAGTCTTTAGTGATGTCCAATACGGTCAATTTTATCGACAAATTCGCCTTATCGTCTATCATTTTACCATTATAAAAAGACATTTTTTACATTTTACGTTAGCGAATTTTATTATAATAAACCATGCAATATTTACGAAATATAAAAATATAGGCTACATCTTGATTTTGTGCCTTTATGGAAATGTTTTTTTTTTCAAGTATTTGCATTCCTTAGTAAATAATTTAATATTGACTTTTTCCATACATTTTTATTAATGGAACCCCTTTTGTGATTGTAAATTCTATTTCGGTAAACATTTCTAAACTTCGACTCATGTTGACAATTCAATAACACAAAAATGTAAATAGGTGTCAACTGGAACTTGAAAAATGATAATTATGGGACTTTTTTATCGATAATTCTGTGACTTTTTTACCGATAAAATTTGTCGTATTGCACATCATTAATGCTCCAACCGCTGACCAGAGACAAGATAAACGCGTGCAAACGGTGAAATCAAAGCCGAAGCTACTAAGATCAAGACTGATCGTGCGAAGTTGCTTAGAAATACCAAATCTCCATTTGTGGAGATAACAAGTGATCCCATAGTCGGAGGGCGGCGTCGCCGTTGGAAAGGACCAAGATTGACTTGTCACTTATTTAAACGTGGTATAGTTGACGAAATATTATTTGCACTGTATCTATAGGCGAAGATTTAACTAAGTAACGCACGGGTTATTATAGTGCTGACAACTAGTTTTGATACTTTTGTGTGTAAAGTAATCATAGATTATGTTACACTTGAAATATATTTTTATGTAGTCGGAAATATGTATTTCAAGTGTAACTTATATAACAGGGTAATGTACAGATTCGAAGATAAATTCACAAAATTTTGATTAAAATACATTCTTTATAAATAAACAAAATCAGATTCTAATCCTCAAAATTCGAAAAGTAGGCAATGGAGTGATTTTAAGTGTCAATATCTTATATTTTTTAAATATACGAGTGTATACCAAAAAATTGCTTTTATGCCGAAATTTTAATATCAACATCAGAATCCATGCATTGTAACTAGATCAAACTAGTATAGACTAGTAGAACACTTGACGTATATAACGTCCTTACGATCAAGATCATTCGATCCAAACGTGTAAACAATATTTCGACTATACGCACAGCTTTGGTAGCAGGACGGCACATGTTCAGCGCAGTGGCGTAACTATACCGTAAGGGGCCCGTGGCAAGTACAGCATAGGGCCCTAAGAAATTTTCGCTTACGAATACGTGTTTTGGGGAGTTTGGTCCTGGCGACTTTTTTTACGCACATACCTATAAACAATTCAAAAGAATTTATTTGTTACTTGTCACTTTGGGTGCGTTCATTAATTACGTAAGATTTTTAGCGATTTTCCCACACACCGAGCGATACATTTTCTCGTAATTTTACTTCATTTCTTGTAGATGTAAGATTAGATGAGTTTTGGCTGGACCACCTCCCTTAAACACCTCACGTAATAAATGGACGTCCCCTTTTGAGCTCGCAGCCTCTGGAGGGCTCCGTCAGGCTGGTGGCCCCATCAGGCCAGGGGCCCGTGGCATTTCGCCAGTCCTGCCCTATAGTTACGCCACTGTCCCAGTGTGGTGATTTATAGCAGACCCCTGTCAAGTTCCTTGCGCAGCATCCTGGTCAATTTGAGCACGTCCTCGTCTATCTGACCCGCGAAGAGGGAGTCCAGGAGCTCGTCCCGGGAGGCAAGCGCGAACACGCCGGCCAGACGGGACACCGACTTGTCTGATAAGTGCCGTTCTACAACCGATCTGGAAATAATTATTTTGCTATTACTATCAGTCTTAATTTAATTTACTTTTGGAACCTGAAACTCTTAATAAAAAGGTCGTAAGAGTAAGTAACATACATTACATAAATTAATAGCAATTATATGTTTTTTTGTAATTCTTTTTATGTGTTTTATGTCTCCCATTATTTCTTATTTCTTTTTCGCTTTCTTTTTAACATTCACTTTAGTTACTTTTAAAAAATAGCCAGATATGGAAAAATAAGCCAAAAAAAGCCAGACCCATAAACACCGAAGACATCTACGGGAAATAGTACGAGTAATAAACGTGTGAAGCAATTAACTGAATAGTCTGCATGGTATACAATGCTTACTTGAGCGACTGGTGGGATTCACGCAGAGCGTCTTGTAGGAATCCTCTGTCGTAAGAGAAGTCCACCTCGCAAAACGATACCACTGCCATTAGCACCGTCTGTCAAACACAAATAACAAATAAGATATGACATAGAATGGTAGTACATTACAGAAATACCCTTAATATATTGGTATGATGTTACCACTGTCAGATAGATATAAATGGTTATTATATATCTACAAATAGCACTGGAATTCTATCTAAACTGTAATTCATTAACTTAACTAATTACGAAATAATTAAGACAGAAGGCCCCTTAAGTAAGGGCTAAATATATTAACCGACTTGGTATTACATGGATCTCACAACTTTTTACGGTAGAAGAATTTAGTTATGAGACTTGGTTTTTTTACAAGTTATGGTTTTGATGGCATAGAGTTTATTAATATCCTTACATGAAACTTAGATCGAAAGGCGCCGAGAGCCCGCTCGTCAGCGGCGGAGAGCTGGCCGTGCCGCCGCAGCACGCCCAGCTTCACCGCCGCCTTGATCACGTGCTTCACCAGCTTCTCCGCCTCGCGCTTCTCGATGCGCTCCCGTAGCACTGTCAGGAACTGGAAGAAAAGGAGCTTTGTGAGATTTGAAATATCTCTCAGCAAATGAAGAATTGATTACGATTGAACTTGACAACGATGGCTCAGTCTAGAGTTCTACGTGAAAGACCTCGTGCAGAATATAATATTTACGTATAACCAGTTTATTTTTATTTTTACTTTTAAAGTTATGATAATTGCTTTTTATAACAATCATTTTATTATGTGTTATTGTTATAAACGTTGTCAGAGCGAAAGTATTCTAAGTAAATAATTATTTTTGTCCAGAAAAACATACCTACTATTCGAAACGTTTACATATTTAGATATAGTGTAAACAACTTAAAGAAATAGGCGTATATTATTAAACTACAGGAAAATTCAACTTACATTTGTATATCTACATACATTAGGTACACTAAAATAAAATTTAAATAGAGTACTAGTACTGAAGTTATTCTGGAAAGAAGCCACCAATACTTTTATAAAATACAGTCGTAGTCGAAATCTAGTTGATCCCTACCTGATCCAGTAGTTTGGCGGCATGTTCGTCGAGGATGAGAGCGCGCGCACTGGCAGCGCCGCCGACCCTCGAGAGGAACTTCTTCTGCGCGCGCAGTGAGATGTCGCGGGCGCACCACGCACCGCCCTCCATCGCTGGGGACAACAATTTAATAATAGGTAAATTTGACCATGACACAACATACTACAACACTATATCATATGAATTGGGAAAATATCCTTCAAGAATAAAAAGGAGTATGTCTCATTTATTTAATTTTGAGCATATACCTTCATTCGCAAATCTGCCAACTCCACTTTTTGTCAAAATGATTTTTTTTATTTTGATTTCGTTCAACGCCATTTACTATCAAAATAAATAAAAAAAACATTTTCTGTAAACATCTAATGTATTACGGTTCAAAAGATAGAGCCCTGTGACAAACGGATAGACAGCGGAGCCTTAGTAATAGAGTTCCGGTTTTATCCTTTTTCTACGGAACCATAAAATAGTAAAAATATTTAACATCTTAAAAGCTTAGCCAACTGGCGATCAAGTCATGCAAGGTCAGAATATGAATACAAAATTAGTAACATATTTAAAAGTAAATGGAATTGTTTTAAGAAACCTTGACTGAACTCTATCCGATTTATGGACCCGGGTCTACTATTTAGCATTACACTATTTTATGTATTATTTTATACGACAAAGCTTTTGTATTTTTTTCATTAAATGAATCTTTTTACATAATAATTAAAATAGTTCTATAGGAGTTCATTTTAGAACGTAATTTGAATTTGAAATTCGTAGAGCTTCTATCCTCTGTAGAAGCAAGTTGGCAACATAAACAAGAACTAGAGTCATTAATGGAGCTAACTCGTAAACGTTGTGAGAGAAACTAACGAGAACTATATTAGCTGGTTCCGAAACTAAATACCTATGTGACCATGTACTTAGTACATGTTATACAGAATTACAGATAATGATACGTTAATGGTACCTTTGTACCTAAAGTACTATTTTTCAAAAAGGACGTACCTTTTAATTTAGCTAAAAACTTATGTTCATTTTCAATTTAATATTTTTTTAAACAACAATAGTAGATGAGCAAGTCCACTTGATAGTATGTGGCTACTGCTGCTCTAACATCTGTAATCAACCCCAAATAAAATTAGATTCCTACCTGAGGTGGCCATAGATGCGCCGCCACCCCTGACGACTACGCATGAATGCCTCCGCAAATATGTCTCCCTTACCACAGCCTTCAGACCAGAACACAGCAGCGCTTAAAACTGTTGTTATTAAGCAGGAATAGGTGCGGCAGTGGTGCCGCCGGAGTCGAGCCACAGAGGGTTCACAAGGATCATCTTACAAGTTATTTTTCTTACAACTGTTTAGTTAATAATGTTAAGCCATTGTTACGCTTATGAAACCCTTTAAATGCCTAAACGGCTATATTCGTCCATTTGTCAGTCACCCACGTTCAGTGCGTGCCGTGCATTCATTGCAATTTGTCCGGACACTGGGCAATTTGTACCAATTGCATCTGTCCGCGAACTGGGGCACAGGACTATTAACTTGTTTTTATCAACTGCATCTCATGATTGTACCTTGTCTGTACATTAGCTTATAAAAATCACGGATGAATATCCTCTAGAGGCGCTTTACTGTAGTTTTTACTGGGCTGGGCATGATGATGGCCAGTGGATGTATAACTTTCCGTTTACTAGATAGGTGTCGTGAATATAGCCAAAATTACTTTTTCTGATTTACTCAACTAATTTAAGCGTCTCCTCTTTTCATAACAATATAACCGCCTTTTGAGAAGTGCTAAAGTTCTTAGTCAAATCTCGGAATCAACATTAAGTTTTTTTCGAAATAGGTAAACTCAATTATTTTTTCTTTCGATAAGATCTTATCAATTATGTTTTACCCGGAAAAGTATGTCCTCCATTTTGAGTTGCTTATTTCAACTTAAATATTTACATATTTAAGGTGTACAGAACAAAGGCATTTGAATACTAACAAAATAACATACCACTCAAAGTCAAGGTTTCTCACACACGCTACTTCCAAACTGACTTCATGAGATATTAACCTGACATGTGCCTTTCCTATCGTTTGCCCCGACGTGACGTTATGTAAATGTGCCGCCCCGAGAGCTTTAATTATGCATGAAACATGCAAACAGTTTACGATTTGCGAGGTATCTAAAACATCTTCGGATAAAACTAGGAAATGTTGCTTTTAAAGAAAAGCTTTAAGAACAAGAAAGGAAGAAAAAGAAGAAAAGGAAGCACAAGAATGAAATGTGAAAGAAAAGATTATCTGCGGTAAAGTATACACAAGACTACGCTTTCAATACGAGTAAGGATATTCAATTCAAAAAGAAGAAATATAAAAGCAGTGGTTAGAAATGTTTAGAAACTTGGACTCCTTAATCGTGAGGCTCGAGGCACGCACGTATCATTTTTCAATGCTTACTTAAAGAAAAATTAATTAAACTTGTAAACAAAGTTCTTAAGGATTTGTGAAATCTAGAATTCCGACTTCGCCAGTGTAGTACACTATGGCCAAGATATTCGTGCACAGCAGTGGAACAGTGATAACAATGTTCTTAACTGACTGGGAGCTGCGTGGAAAATTCTCTGCATTTTCGTGAAAAGTTTCAAGCTAAATCAGTCGAGGATTTCTAAGTTTTTTCCCATGAAAGAAGGTAGTGGTATATAGACAAAGTAGTAGAATTATGAAAAAACTAAAAACATTTTTATGTTTTCATTTCTAGTAGAAAGAGCTTAGAAAAGGTAAGTACTAAATTTGAAATCAGATACAGTCAACCAATTAAATTTTATTAATGTTTAGATAATTGCAACGTAACTATCCCAATTCTTCCAAGGTTTCATTATTATGCGAGCCACGTGTAAGTTAGCACCAGGACAAACAAACACAAAGAAAGAGCAACTAGGAAGTTGAGCGCAAATTAACGAAAGTTTCGCTTTTAACAAAACGATGTTTCCAGAAGTTTGAGGGTGTGAGTTGACGACAAAGTAATATGAATTAAGCGAAGAAAGTTTGCTAAACATTAGTTTCCAAGTGGCTTGTTACGGAAGTGTTTCTTGAAAACGAATTCATGTTTAGGTAAGGCAAGGATAAGGTAATTTTGGGAACTTCCATTGTCCCTTAAGAAAAAGGTATCCTACCCTTAAACACATATTTGATTGTATATGACATAATTAAGACAAGTTCAAAACAATTTAATTTAGAAATTGCTTCGTCCTAAACAAGTAATAAAAAGCAATGGCAATTTTACTGAATGTCTTAGATCACACTTTTCCACAAGTTATCATTTATTGTTAGATTATTAATTAATTTAGATCCTTATATAGTTAATCAACACAATTAATATTTATAAATAGCAGTAACATCAAGAGTTATGATATAATTAGTGTTTCATAATTGTTATTTGAGGTAATTGAACGAGTGATATCATTTGCACTACCGAAATAGCTTTAATTGACAAGGTTAATATGACAAATTAAAGTTCAAATTGTCATTACATCATGGTAATCGCAATAACAGAGGTAATTATGTTTCTGCAAAACTCTAAACTTCAAGATATTAAATAATTTTCAAATTCAATAGTATAATAATAATGGTATAAACCTAATGGTAATTTTAAAATAAATATCAATTACAATTTAATTGGCCTGGTCTCAGAATATGTCGACACCTTTATTTCCCATTGGTGTTGTTTAAGGGATTGGGACTAAGAGATTAAATCCGAAACCCTTGTACAATAATCCAAGGGTTAGTCGATTCATTAAGCAACTTAAATTATTTAAAACCTTTTTAATTTTAACAGGGCTTCTTATACAAGGCACAAAACGAAGCAATTTTCAGAGGTATGCCACAAGGGCATGTAATTAGACCTATATGTATAAAAGGTATGAACCACTATTTATTACCGGTTCACTTGATGTACAGTCAGCCTCATTAATAGATTACCAGACCAGGTTCCAAAAATACCTAAACGCCGAAACATTCATAAGTAGCCAAACATCATAATTATCATGCAACATAGTTAGTTGAAAATTAATGCCATAAAAGTAGGCGAACACCGTTTGTGAAAAATGACTCACTAATATGATATGTCACTGTTCAGCTACTTTTGACACTGTAGTGTTTATACTTTTTAAATTTTACGACATTCATCTAATTATGGTGCTAGTTATGTTTAACTATTTACACGTGTATATGTATTTTTGTAAACCTTAATGTGTTCATCTACTTTTGGAGCTGACTATACCTGAACAAACAATAAACCTTTAAATAATGGGACCCCTGTCCCTAGCATACGTTATCCATACACGTTTGCTTACTGGATTAAATCGCTCGACCCGACGGAAACTGTATTCCAGTCACGAAAGGTATATTGATATTTTAATTTTCTCAAACACCTTTATGTCTCTATTTGAGATCTTTCGAATATAAGCAGGTTACGAAAATGTACAGAAAATTCGATTTATTCGTTTGTTGCTATTACAATTTATATAGATCACTATTTGAACCGTTAAAGGTTGTGTTGCCATTATATAAAAAAATTAAGGGTGAACAACCCTTATCACATAGGGGTATGAAAAATAAATAGTAGCCGATTAATCCATATAAAATTTGATGAAAATCGGTAAAGCCGTTTCGGAGGAGTACGGTAACTAAAATTGTGACACGAGAATTTTATATATAAGATTATCATTAACAACCTATTACTGTCCCACTGCTGAGCACAGGTCTCCGCTCAGAGTAAATAGGAATAGGCCATAGGCAACCGCACTGGCCAAATGCGAATTGGTACACTTTACATACCTTTGAATTTTTTTAAGGTTTCTCAGGTCTGCAGGTTTCCTCACGATGCTTTCCTTCTAACTATGAACCTTGGACCCCTCGTTTGGGAGGTCGCTACGCTAAATGTACAACCAATACAACCTTTTACGTAAACCAGTACAATCTTTTACGTTAAATCATAGATTAGTAAAGATTACTCACTCCTAACAAGAAAATGTACAGATTTGAGAATTGAAATAGTTGCGTAAAAAAGTTTTGCCTCGTCTCCGTGCTTAAATGTCCCTAAAATATTTGAAATAATTATTTATTTATTATGTAAACTACGCAGTATTAGTTATTTATTCGTAAATGTTCTCTAAAAATGATTTTATTTGTCAAGAATTAAAAAAAAAAAAGAACTTACTAATAAGCCGTTTGTGGCTTCATTCAATTTCAAGGCGGCGAAGTATCTTTACTAATCTATGCGTTAAATGTACAACCACAATAAATTACTTATTTACTCTACAAAATATTATTATAGCGATATGCCTCGTATTCTCCAATAAAACCAAATCGTTTGGAGAATTAGTTATTTATTGGTTATTCATTGAATTGTAAATTAGGTTGTAACGAAAATATATTATTATGAGGTTTGCCCTATTGAATCACCCGTAAGTAACCACATACACGATACAAATATATTTTTGTATATGATTTATTTAGGTCTCTATGAGTAGGTATGACCAATTCGCTAAAATATAATATATTGCTATTTAAGGACTATGTAATTTTCGTCGGCATGAATCATTAATGAAATGCTTTGACCATAATTAGGTATAACCAAATGTTTTAGTGTAACAGCAACATCGACACACTTACAAGTATTTGTTTAGTAATATTAGCTGCTACTTTTTGAAGATCTCTCTGTACGAAATTAGAAGTCTTAAACATCTGTTGACACTCAGTATCGAATTGGTTTTAGGAAAAATGAATAATTTGAAAAAAAGAATTACAGGTGGTAGATTAAAAATATAATTGTTGTTAGACACCTGCGACACCACCGCCGCACCTATTTCTACCTAATAACAGTAGTGTTAAGCGCTGCAGTGTTATGGTTTGAAGGGTGTCGTTCCAGCTTATTCGTCTGGGATAGCAGTGTATCTGTGACCGATCTTATTTTATCGGGGGTTGATTACAGATGGCTACGGGCGGCAGTAGCCACTTATTATCAGATAGAGTGCAGTCTCTTCTGCTACTAATACTCTTCTCCTTAGTGTTGAAGTTCAATTGTATACCAATACAAGTGGACTAACTCTCAACCCAAAACAGATCTAAAAGGTTACCTGACCGGTATTCAAAACTCAGAACCCGCGACTATGACAACCAGTCACGCGATCCGGTGCATTATGAATCATTAAATTAAATAAAGAATCCAAACAGTTCCGAGTAAAGCAGTGAGCAATGCTTCTAGAAGCGTGTTTCATGATCGCACCTTGACGAGATGTCAAACAACCATTCTTTTGTTCATGTTTGTTTTCTGGATTGACGCTTCGTTTCTGCGATATTTTGTAATAATTCCAGAAATAATTGATGTAAGCTTAGGTTATTTATGTCTCTTTATTGTCTCGGCAAAAGGAGTACAGGACGCCCCCCGACCAGGTGGACTGATGACCTGAAGGTAACCGCTGGATCCAGACTGCTCAAGACCGGTCAGAGTGGCGTAGATTAGGGGAGGCCTATGTCCAGCAGTGGACTATTAAAGGCTGGATGGAAGTTTATTTACACATAAATGAATATATTAACACATATTCATATTTCATGAATACTTAATCTTTTTCAATATTTTTAAGCTACAACTAACTTATTGATTAGCATTTTGTCACTATTTATTTCCTGAGCGTTTAAAAATCATAATATAGCGCATATACTATTAAAATGACAAATAAAAGTATCTATCTATTACGGTTCAAGGAATAGAGCCGTGTGACAGACAGACAGACAGACAGCGAAGGCTTAGTAATAGCGATAATCAAATTCTTATATCTTTCTCTGTTGTTATATACAAACTTTAAACCGACTGAGTTAGACAAGATTGCTTAGATATGGAGTTAAATATAGAGTTCATTACCGCCGTAACATAACATAGAACATATATCCAAAAGTTTTGGCAAATTGACTGCGAAATATCATAATTATTCAGATCTATGACTTAGCATAAAAAGCTGTCTTGCCTGTGTTTAAAGGCAAGGTGGGTTGCAGGTGTAAAGGTCGTGGTTATTACTGAGTCATCGCTGCGGCAAACAAGCCTGGTTCTGTGACCTAGGCATAACCTATACCTATATTTGTTGATTAACAATGTATACAGTTTGTAGATGAAGGTACAGATGTACAATACAATATACCATAGTCCAGTCAAATTAGACCAAAAATTAGATTGAAATTACATAAATTCGTAATAAGCTGAATATTACAATTGCTCAAAATACAATTATAAACATAACCTGAAAGTTCCCCGTGTATGGAAAAAATATTCAAGGTCAAATGTCAAAAAAAAGTTTTAATATGTGAAAGTATAGTATAGATTGTATGAAAGTGGAATATTTGAAATAATCATTCAGCAAATGGTGTCATTTGAAATAGTAATTAAAAAGGTTGTTAAAGTCAATAAAATCGAGGCATAGTATGGTACGCAAATAGTACAGTATATAGCAAGACTTTACTCTCAACGTACGTAAAAACTACAAATCGTTTAACCTCTTATAATTTAGAATAATATACCTATAATTTTCTTAAATAATAACTTCTTGCATAATTAGGCCTGAATAAAGCTGAAATACAAAAAATAATGAGTACCAAAGAAAGACGAATCAATTTCAACATTTTTACCACAGAAATTTCGCAACACGAAAAGCTACACAAAATAAAATTGAATACGTCAGTAAAGTTTCAAGCATCGCATGTAAGACGAACATCGGCAAACAACAAAACGAACATATTCTAAACAACTGTTACATGTGGCGCGTCGCTAAACGCTTCCCTCTTGTACCTCCGGAACTTAATATCAGGATTACCATATCGCGTGCTAACCCAGCCTTGGCCAGCCCAATCACGTGGATCAATGTCAAGTTGATGTCCTTCACAATGTCAATGCGTAAGTTACTCAATGAAACGAAGGTCTATGTAATACAAGAACGGTCCGTTTCGTTTACTTCTTAGGGTTGTGGTTTCGAAGGGTCGATTTTGAAATTGATTGGAATCAACTTTTTTTTATAATAGATCAGTAGTAGACGAGCATGCAGTCCACATGATGTTAAGTGGTAACTACTCCTGGGGTCTAAGCTGGAGAAGAATCCATCCATGAAAATGTCAATAAATAGAGGACCGGTTTCTGAAAAACAAATGTCCAATTTTCGTACCGCCCAGAAATATCAATCAAACAAAAAAGAAAATATAAAACAGCATTTTGTTTTCTAATGACAACAGAAATATCAAATATCGAATCTAGAGTCTCTAAGACCGAATTGTTGCTTAACGATTAAACATATTAGAAATATTTGATTCAAAAATCTATTCTTCAATTAATCAGCGTTAAATCGATATCCCTAATACCCTACTCTACAGTAATAGTGCATAAAGTAACACACGGTGCCGGTATGATGAGGTAATTAAAGTTCGGGTTATTAAACGGATACTGTATTAAATGAAACTTTAGTTCGACTTCGGTATTACTACCTTACTTGTAGGATTAATATGTTCGTCTTGAGAACATAGATTTTGAAGGTTCCAAACTTTGTCATTGGAAAATAGCAAGACTTTTGGATAGAGATTGTAGATATCATGACTGTGTTTTAAACTTTTGCAGCTAGAGTGTCCGTGCTACCGTTGTCATCATCTACATCTTGAGTTGACTCTAATCTAAAAGTAATATCCATAATTCTAAATACATTTTCAGTTTTTTACATTACATTTACATCTTTTAGTTGCCCCTGGTGGAACAAAATGTTCAACAAATACACAATACAACTAAAACCAAACAACAAAATAAGTTATTCGATAGTTAAACTCCAAGCAAACTTCACACTACGACTTTTTTAAACGTGAACGTCCTATAAGTGGATTCCTTTCTGCGTGTAAACCGATTGGTCCTATTAGGCACAGATGGGAGATAAGGTACAATGGGGTGTTAGTTTTATTGGAAACCCTCTAAGGAGTACGGGTGTTTTGCTTACAATGGAACGGTGCGAGCCAACTAGCAAGGACTGATCTGAAGCTGATAAACTTCGTAAATTGGCTATCGAAATAACTCTTGAAAGGACAAAGTAGTATGGAATTGTATACTTGTTGTTGTAATATGTAGAAAGTGTAAGATGTAAAATGTATTTCAAACTGTAATATAGAAAATAATAAATTCTAGAAACATAAACTAAATACTATTAATGAATCAATCTATCCATGATTTTTTCCATTGTTGTTGTCTACCAAAGATCAAAATGTCACAATTTGTAGTAGGCAAAAATGCCAAATTTCGAATTATCCTAGACAAAAATAAAGCATGAATTGATTACTTATGCTTCAATGGTGGCTTCTATGGGTGGTTGGGCCGTCTAGAGAATGTGTTTTCGAATATTTAGGGAAAGTACAGAAAATATTTAGGAATTTGTATAGAGATTTTTCTTAATATTTTCTGAAGAAAGACCAACATACAGTATACAGACGTTTATGAAGTTTACCAAGCCGTACTTTATCGGTTGAATGATTTTCGAAGTCATACGACTTCGGTATACGGTATACGATTTAGGTATACACCTATGGGTATAAGAAATTAATCGTCATAAATCATAACATTATGCTATAGCGGCGAAGGAAACTGTAGTAGATTTTTATAATACTTTCAAAAGTATACCAACCCGTACTTGACCGGTAGGGACCACGTCCTTTTAGCCTTCAACCCTTAACTTTTTCAGTTTTTAGCGCCAATGTTCTTATAGCAATGTTTTATACTGTTTTTTGGAGTGTTTATAAGAAATTAACTTTAGCGTTTAATAAAAATTTAGTGACGGTTTCAAGAAATGAGGAAAATAATGTATTATTTGTTTATTCGGCAATCAAACCGCGTTATACGAGCATATATCTAATTTTTGGCGCTCAAAATGTAGATAATATAAATGAAGATAGCTTAACATTTCATAATGTAATACTATCTATGTATACGGTATGTGTCTGTGTATACGGTCTGTGTCCAAAATAAAAGAAATAAATAAATATTTAATGATAATACAATTTGCTTATAATATGGCCAAAAATGGATAACTAATGGTGATGTTAAATTTATTAGTAACATGCTATCTCAAACAAGCCTTAATAGCGTACATGCAAATTGCCCTCCATAAGGGCTATGTGCAGGCACATTTAGATAATCAACAAATGTTCCCGGATTGCAATTGCCGTATTTGGCTCCAGTTTCATGCACGACAGCAAATAATGGCCCTATTCTTAACCAATTGCTATTCAGATAGCCAATTTGCCGGATTTATTCGAGTTTAGTACTTCTGTAATATTTGTAATATTACACAATTGAAAATATTCGTAACTAAGAATAATGAATGAGTTTATTTTTAAGCTATATTTTAAGTCGCGCCAAAAGCAAAACAAAAGTAATACTGAAACGATTTTTGCAACGGAAACCGTTACGCTGAAGCTTTACGTAACGATAATAACATTTAACTCAATTATCATTCATCATCATCATCAACCCATTACTGTCCCACTGCTGGGTTCGGGTCTCCACTCAGAATGAGAAGGATTAGGTCATAGTCCACCGCGCTGGCCAAGTGCGTATTGGTAGACTTTACATTCCTTATGAGTTTTTTTTATAAATCTCTCAGATATACAGGTTTCCTCACGATGTTTTCCTTCACCGTTTATGCAAGAGATAATTAATTCATAATACGCACATAATTTTTGAAAATCAGGGGTGCGTGCCTGGGATTTGGACCTCGGACCCCGACGGACGACGGACGGGCCAAGTTTCTTAACCACTAGGCTATCACTGCTTTAACTCAATTATCGAGTTATAAATATGTTACGATACATTAATTTTGTAATAATTTAAGAAGAATAGAATACAGAAGATTTTTATGGGTACTTTGATAACAGGTCAACCGATTTTGACAGGATTTCCAAGCCACAACAGAAGGTTTTATATAAAATAAACAAGCTACTTTTCCGCTCCAAAATATTTAGAATTAAAAGCGCCATATAACAGCTTACGCATTAAAAATCATAGGTAGAAGTTATAAATAAACCTTGTTTACTTTGATCCTTACTTCCGGGATACAAGGAATATTATTTTGTGTCGAATACCAAACAATAACAAACATATCCGACGGCCTAACGAGGAAAACATGTTGCTTATTATGGTACATTAGTCACACGTGTAAGGTTAACGAATATAACATAGTTATTATTACATATAATAATGACATGAAGAATATTATGAAATAGTTATAAGTACCTATAATACGTAGCTTCTGCTGCTAATGGATATCTGACTTCAACACGGGATAAAATTGAATTACTAACTGAGGTTGGCCACCGACACTGGATAAAATTAAATTACCTCTGAGGCTTAGGTTCAAATGTATCGGATAAGTATTCCCTTAACATCGGAATCGAACACTGAATTATTATAACTACTACGAAATCTAGGCTACTCTAGAAAGCTAGTTGACTGATGTAATCATAGATTAGTAAAGATTACTCGCTCCTAAAAAGAAAATGTAACCTTTTGACAATTGTCACTGTCAATTATTTTCGTGATTGAAAAATATTTAAAAAATGTAGTTTTTAGATCGTTTACGAATGAAACGATATTTCTTCGCACTTTTTCTTCGATTTCGTGTCTTCACTGCGCATGTCGGCAATATTCTGAGTAAATTACACCATTACAGCAATTAAACGGCTGACAGAATTGTCAGCTGTTTAAGTCACTTAACGGCTTCCTTCAATTATAAGGCGGTGAGATATCTATACTTATCTATGGATGTAATATACGAGATATTACAGTAAAATAGATCTTAAGCAAATTTATATAATAATGCAAAGCCTCTAGAAAACATAAATTCGAAATCTAGTCTTCACTCGTGTTACCTAAAACCTACAAACTCAAGGTACACAACATAGTTGATATTTTAACGAAGTGCCATTATTTCGCGTGGCACAACGGCGCAGGAAATTGGACCGAGCCGTTATTAGTCCCCAAGAAAGCCTGTTACCTCGGGTCTAGGACGGAGGGACTATACATTGATGTACTATACAATGATTGTAAAGGTGGTCGAACCCTTCGTGACTTGACTGCGACTTTTTTGTCTTAAAACAACAGTTTTAAACAGTGTTCTTGTTTGATGGGTATGGTTAATACAGGGCTTTGAAGGTGGTGGAACCATTTGTGGTTAAACTCCGACGGCACTACCGCCACACCTATTTCTTATCATCTACATATCAGTATACAGTACACAGGAATTACGGTATACGTATATCAGTATGCAGGAATATCTTATCCTATCTGGGGCTGATTACAGATGTTCATGGGCGGCAGTAGCTACTTACTATCAGGTGGACTGCACGCTCGTGTGCACTCTTATATTATTAAAGAAGGGTCACTTAGATAAAATAGGTATTTTACCTTAGTCCTCAGGGAGAACTTGAATACATTTAAGACTTGGCTATAAATATAATAAAAAAGCATTGATAGCCTTTGATTTTCAAAAAAAATATGTGCGTATTAGAAATTAATTATCACTTGCTTAAACGGTGAACGAAAACATCGTGAGGAAAACTGCATAACCTGAGTTTTATAAAAAAAAATCTCAAATGTATGTGAAGTCTATAAATACGCACTTGGCCAGCGCGGTGGACTATTGCCTAATTCCTCATTCTGAGAGGAGACCCGTGCCCAGCAGTGGGACAGTAATGGGATCATGATGATTATGATTATGATGATAAATATAACCGTGGTGACAGTGACATTATTAACCATGGTGGACAACATGATCGTAAGCTACTTCCATTTAAAAAAATATAACATTTTTTTTTCTTTTTTTACGAAAAAAACAATATTTCTATTTTAGGTTTAAAACTTTGACAACTTTACAGGGAAGGGTTTTGTTACTGTCTTCTCTTTATCCATCCTTGCGTGATTATCAATAGATATAAAAAATATAACCCATTCAATAAGATTTTAATAGCTAATATCGCGGAAAGAAGCTTAAGACTTTAAGTTATTCTAATATCCAAATAATATGCCAGTAAATCTGGGTTTTATCGAATCACTTTAATATATATACATAATACATATGTTGAAACAATATAGGAGCCCACAGTAAATTTATTGATGAGGGCAAACAAAAAAGACTCATCAATTATTTAGTTCCCGGAGAGTCACGTTTGATTGTACCCAGGGGTACCATTTACCCCTTATTGTTCTCAAGTGGGCGCTTAAATATACGTGTCCGTTTCAGGGTTACATGCATTTATCAATATCTTTCTATGACAAGCGACTTGAAACTCAAGGACATCACTATAGTATAAACTTTGGTTCCCAAACTGTACGCGTTTTTTTTTTTTAATAAGTTTTTGTACACAAAATAAATCATACAATACAGAAGTCATAGAAATAAGGTACAAAGGATTGCTTATTCCCGAATGGAATTTCTTCCAGCAACCCTGGGACAGGAATGTGCATGCGAAAGGCAAAATTAGTGTGCAAAAAAAATATATATCAATAATAATATCATATATATATCATCATATCATATCATATCATATATATATATATAAATATAACATAGATGGATACATACCGAAAATACACATATACAATTAGTTATGAAAGTGACAGGTAATACTCTTTAACTTTTCGTTTAAATATAGTGATAGTCTTAGAGAGACGAATATTAGGCGGAAGTGAATTCCGCCTTTTAATATCTCCAAAGTCAGACACAACAGAATTTAACAGCTGCTGATATTAGGCAGAAATAGGTGTGGCGGTGGTGCCGCTGGAGTCAAACCACAGAAAGTTCTCCACCTTCATGAACATAGATGATCCACAAGAATATTAAGTACCTATTTAGGACCAAAATGGGGAGACACCCATACGTAAGTTTACCGTTATCGATTATTTTCCCTACAAACATAGGACTGCTTCACGTTACCAATGGATGTGGTGGAGATACCTATCTGCCTGGTCGAACCAAGTTAAGCTGTAAAATAACCCAAATCTTTTGTTGCTTTATTACATAAAGAATTACATGAAGAAAATATCATCGTACAATATTTGGAAAAGCTCATGATTCACGCTCATGATTCACGCATATTACCCATTACAGGGACCTATGGCCGGAATTGCACCCCCGGGGCATTATTAACCCCTTATTACTCACTAGTGGGTGCTTCAACAAAGGTTTTGTAATTCCTCTGCTAACGGTTAAGGAATGGACGATTTAGTTCACTTGTGTCTCAGGAATGGGTACTTAGTAAAGAATTATGAGACAGGTTTAAATAATTGTACGATTTATGTTTATAAGATTGGTTGATTTTATAAGTGGTCTCTGCCGCCCATGTACAGTCAGCTTCAGAATTACATGAACAGACGAACATTCCAAAAATGGTGTATATTTCAAGTGTTCATAAGTAGTTAAGCTACATTTTAAACATACGATGGTAAGCTATTTCATAATCTTATTATGATGCTAGCGGTGCTTAGTTACTTATCAACTGTTGGGTGCGTAGTTATTTTTGAGATTTTCATCTACTCATCTACTTCTGAAGCTGACTGTACATCAGTAACTAACTTAAACCACTCAACTGTATTGTGTGTCTTCTTTTGATTTTCTCATGATTGCTAACAAAATAATTTTGTCTTACCCAAAGATACGTTATACGTTAAGAATTATCGAATAACGTTAAATAAAATAACATCATTTTTTGCAAACACACCAACGCCAATCGATTTAGTAGGTAGCCATCAGGTCTGTGGTAGCAATCATTACTTAGTCCTATATTTTAGTTACCTCGAAAATCGCTATCTAAAGCAGTGGCTGTCGTCTATGGGATTCTAAGTAATGGGTTACGGAAACCAGATTACCATCAGACCTTCAGCACGGAGAACTAAGCCTCGCCCACGGAAGGTCGGGTTCAAGGTCTCCGACGTGATTAGTGAGACGTGAAAAAAATAATGTTTTGCAAAGAAAAGGTACTTTTTTGTTTGCTGTTTGTGGACTCGCGTGTTAAAAAATAACGTTTGGCAAATAATAGTTGGTTTAACGTTTTTGTTCTTAGTGAGCTGTATGTGCTATGTGGACTCGCGTATTTTCTTAGACGAATTAATAACGATCTATCCATCCATTCATCAGCCTTTGCAGGTTTACAAAGGTGCTAGACAAAGGTTTGTTTGTAATGTAGAAGTTGTAAACAATCATACAATCTAGTTTTCAGTCAGCCATTTTTTAAAGATCTCTTAATTGTGTCTCTCCATCAACAACAACTAAGAAATGTAACAAAAACTAAGAAATGTAATAAAAAAATTAAATAAAAAAATAAAAATAGTTTATTGCTTTCAAATCGTGTCTATAAAGCAAGTGGCAAGGGCTCCTGTACTGGGTTAGAAATAGATAGAGTGCTTACCAAAATCACAATTTCTTCTATACCGTTAATAATGTAGGATGTCTTATATATTACTAGTATTTGCCCGCGGCTTCGCCCGCGCTTAAAAGAATATAATATGACATACTAACATACATAAAACTGTAAATTCGTACCTTCAACTTTGCTAAAGATCATCACTAGATCAAATGCATAGTTTACGATTCAATCCTTAATAATCGATGTTTTGGGTCCAAATGATCGATTCTCCGATTAATTGATCTTAGATCGCCATCCCTAGTTCCCGTGGGATTTCCGGGATAAAAACTATCCTATGTCCTTTATCGGGTCTCAGACTATCTTTGTACAAAATTTCATTAAAATCGGTTCAGTGGTTTGGGCGTGAAGAAAAGACAACCAGACAGACAGACAGACAGACAGACAGAGTTACTTTCGGATTTATAATATTAAGTAAGGAAGTAAGGATAAGGATTATAAACAGATTATATCCGGTATCGATACACCCAAAAAGTATTTCTAACAATATTATGATTGATCACAGCCGCCTTTTATTATAATTTGGGAAAGTATTTCATGATACTCCCCAAATTATACTCCATAAACATTGACCTTACGAAAAATGTAAATGAGTTATGGATCAATTTGAAATTCATGATTGCTGCTATCATAACCATAATTTAAACGGAAAATCGGAGATAAGGACTGTAAAGCAATCTATATTTATACGGATTGCGAACGAGGGCATTGACCTGGAGTATTTATTTATTTATTCAAAACGTTCCCTCGAGTGCTGCGTTCACTGTTTTTGATTTATGTAAGCAACCCTGGTAGAGAGTACTAAATATTTTATCTTTGCGCGAAAAACAGATTTCAAGATAACGATATGCGGAGATTTTCACTTCAATTGATCTGTAGATCTATAGGCAGTGGCGGACTAAGGTTGTCAGAAGCCCAGGGCGGATAGATGGAGACCCCCAGTGTAAAATGTTCGCCTGTTATTCGGTGCCCTCTTATTTTTTTCTTTTCGCTGTCTGATACACATTTCATCGATTGTTTGGTTTTGAACACCTTTTTTTAGCAACTGTGTTTGGAGGCTCCCCAGGATCGGGGGCCCGGGGCGGACCACACTTTCCACCCCCCCTTTAAGCCGCTAGAGCATATAGGATCTTGAAAGATTTTTGAAGACAACATATTAGCCAAATATGTTTGAAATGCTCGTTTTTACGCTGTTGCTTGATGTTTGGTGTTGTTGTTTGATGGCAGAACCCTCCATGATTCGATTGAGGCAAAATTACCAGCATAACTTTTCTACCCTATAACAGCAATTAGCGTCACTGTACGGTATGAATAGTTCTAACATAAACCTGACGCACAGCAACGCACCTGTAGCAGCCTTCACGTAAGGCTTCAATTCTTTTTGTTTAAATCTCATTTAATTTTTTTTACACACTATTTAATTTTTTAACTACATTTTTTAAATTAATTACATCGGCCATTCAATCACATAATACCAATTTTATAAAACATCTCTGGCCGATTTCCACCTTACAGACTCTTAAAAATAAATTAATGTACCTCTCAGTTAGGGTCCATAATCCGGGGTTGAGTCATTTATCTCAGTGTCATCGACCTCGAGTTAGAAGCAGACTGATCACATTTTGCGGACATCTGTACAAATTATTGTCAGATGTTTCAAGAAATTAATTACGTAATTCTGTAGAATGATATTATAACGGTTTGTAATATTTAGATTGAATATTATTTTATTATAATCAATTAATGGACTATAAGTAAGTTCTTTCAATTACAATAATAATGGTTTAGTTTTATAAGTACCTACACACCGCATGAAAATATCAAAATATAGAAAAAAAATATTGTTTTCGCGAATCACTAAAAATAGCGTCTTTGAAATTTCTCCAAATAGGTAGAAACTATAAGACAAAATAAAATAATTTATGAAAATATATTTCAGTTTTATTATCTCATTTAAATGCCACAATCACGTTAACTTAAATATGTAATTTGAACGAACTAGTAAAAAAAATAGTTTGTAAAATTCTAAAAGAAATCGGGCACTATAATTCCAATAGCGCGCAAATTCAGACTAGATTGAGATCATCGATAAGTTATTACGATAAATAAGGTTGATAGTAAACAACATTGTATATTCATAAAGCGATATACTTGTATTTGTAATGTACTCGTAGTTAGCTATTGAGATCAGAAATAAGCTAATGTATGACCTAATTTTTTATAACAAACATATTAGACATTAAAGTTACTTGTGCAGTACAAAATAACAATAAAATTACTTCGTAACTTATTTATATCCAACTGCAGGGGCAAAAATTTTAAATACTGGTTTCAACATATAGGTGAGATGACGTTGGATTCGTCTAAATTGTGAGACTATTTAATTAGATATTTCTTTCTTCAAAACAAACCGATTACAGAAAACCGTTGTTGTAGATCATACACTGATAAATAATCGGTTCTTAAAACTTACAGTTGATTAATTAAAATTTTAAACTTGTAAACTCGTGACTGATGACTAATGGTTCTCCTGGAAGAACACATGATCTTTAAGTAGGACTCATCCTTATTTTTGTTTACGAGGGAGAAACCCTCAAAAGGTAACCAACGACGTGGGAGCGACGCCGGGTTATGTGGGATTTTTACCGCACTAAAACCCCCCGGTGGCCGTCCTCAGCGCTTGGTGGAGAACTCCGGGATCTTCGACGGAACACAATCGAATTCCTCCAAGAGCGATGCCCTAATCGGAAGCCCCCTTTTAGTGGCCTCTTACGACAAGCAGGGGATACCGTAGCCCTATTCTTGTCTCGGAACTACAGGGACAAAGTAGGACTCATCCTGCACAGACTCAAAATCTGTTAAATTAACATTTCTATTTCCTCACATAAAAAAAGCAAATAAACTTTTCTTGAACGGTATAAGCTTGGTAATTTCAGTTTATTCGGCACCCTCTTTATATTAAACAGTTTAATGGTCCACTTGAGTACGTGGATCGATGAGATTGCTTTTGTCACGCAACCTGGATATATACATATAGGTATATGCACATAAGTTGCGTAAAACAGGTTTGGGGATCGTCAAACTATTACAAGGCAACTTTTTGTTACGTGTATACACAGATGGCATAACAAAATAAAGGTGGTAGAACCCTTTGTAGTTCGACTCCGGCGGCACCACCGCCACACCTATTTCTGCCTTATAACAGCAGTATTAGACGCTGCTGTGTTCCGGTTTGAAGGGTGTGGTAAGGGAGACAGACTTTACCGAGGCATACCAGCTTAGTCCTCAGGGGTAGCGGCGCATCTGTGGCCGACCTCAGGTAGGAATATCTAATCCTATCTGGGGTTGATTACAGATGTCCATGGGCGGCAGTAGCCACTTACCATCAGGTGGACTGCATGCTCGTCTGCTAGGTACTTCTATTTTATAAAAAAAAAAACCTCGTGGGTCGACTCCGAAGGCACCACGGCCACATCTATTGCTATTTCGTTATAAGACTTACGTGCTGTATTCTGTTTCGAGGGTGGGGTTCGGTTATAGAGAGAAATGACGGACTTTCCGACTTACTCCTCAGTATAATGCTATCTGGGGTTAACGCTTGTTAGGGTTGGATTGCATGATCATTTTCTACTTCTATAGTTACCCACTCAACTTGCGATCGAGCCTAACGTGGCTTAACTTTGTAAATCCGTTATGATCTGATCTGACACAATACGCGGGGCTAAGTTGTTAAAAAGTTCTAACACGTACCTAACTATGAACAATTCGGAAATTCTTTTTCCCTATCATAACATTTTTCATTTATACTTATGCATTTGCTGTCAAGCGATCCTATACTAATATCTACGACTTGTTTTTAATATTGCCTCAATTTCTATTCAAATTCACTGCGTATTTCAGTCATAAGTGCTTCACAAACATCAAGGATAATCATCGAGCCCGTCCTCAGAACCCGCTTATTCCAATTAATATAAGATTGTTCTGGCCGGAGCCGTAGGTCGTTGCCCCCTTGAATTGACATGTTAAACCGTGATATATCTGTGTTGGTTTAATTAAACAAGGACTCATTGTCGGGTATCAAGTTCTTGATGTTTTAATTAAAGTGTCCGTTTCACTGAAACATTGAAAAGGTTGTGACTCTTTAGGATATTGACTGCGATAACTACCCTAGGGCCTCTACAGGCTTAAGGATTCTAGAGTAATCAATTTAGTAATCTTCCTTAACGACTCTTAGCTTTAGATGACTCGCGTGGCGGAGCGGTCCCCATACTAGTCTGAAGCGCAAAGGGTTCCAGATTTGATCCCCGGCCAAGTAAATGAATGATGAATTTTGATATTGGCTCTGGGGTCTGAGAGTTTGTGTATTTGTCTATGTGTAGTGTATTCATGTTATCTACGACACAGGGAATCCTAGTGTGGGGGGTGTAATGGTAGAAAGCGACTTTTATAGTAGTGATAAAATAATGGAGTACCTACTAGTTCTCTGCATCTTACAACTAAAACAAGTAAACTTGTGTACCGTTTTACCCATATAAACGGCAATAACGGTAAATAAATGGGTTTTATACCTTAATAAGTAAATATTGTGCCGGTGAACGAAGCTGCTCAAATCCATCAATCAATCTTCGGGCTGGCTGCCAAAATGCCAAATGTAGTCGACCGTTACTTAACGCGTCAATCAAGGCGTTCTCTTTAATTAAAGGTTGTTATAACCATCCTTACTAATATTATAAATCCGAAAGTAACTCTGTCTGTCTGTTTGTCTCTTCTTCACGCCTAAACTACTGAACCGATTTAAATGAAATTTTGTACAAAGATAGTCTGAGACCCGAGAAAGGACATAGGATAGTTTTTATCCCGGAAATCCTACGGGAACTAGGGATGGCGATCTAAGATCGATTAATCGGAGAATCGATCTTTTGGACCCAAAACATCGATTATTTTAATCGATATTAGTAGGGATTGAATCGTAAACTATGCATTTGATCAAGTGATGATCTTAAGCAAAGTTGAAGGTACGAATTTACAGCTTTATGTATGTTAGTAGGTATGTTATATTATTTTCTTTTAAACGCGGGCGAAGTCGCGGGCAAAAACTAGTTTATAGTAATAAACAGAAAGCATTATTTAAAAATAATATGTACAATGTCAATATAAAAGTATGTTAACAATAGTTCAAAATAAACTTGCAGGCCAATGATATTGTAATTAAAAATATTTACTTTAATTGTCAGAAGCACTGTTTGTTATTTTTATGTGGATTATTATAACAAAATAATATAGTACTTAGTGTTACTAAACGTTATAATTTCAGGAAATGATCACATATAATAGTAGTAGGTGAAGGTGGTAGAGCCCTTTGTGGTTCGACTCCGGCGGTACCACAGCCACACCTATTGCTACCTTATAACAGCAGTGTTAGGCGCTGCTGCGTTCCGGTTTGAAAGGTGTGGTAAGGGAGACAGACTTTTCCGAGGCGTTCCAACTTAGTCCTCAGGGGCAGCGGCGCATCTGTGGCTGACCTCAGGTAGGATTATCTAATCCTGGGGTTGATTACATATGTCCATGGGAGGCAGTAGCCCCTTACCATCAAGTGGACTGTATGCTCGTCTGCTACTCCTATATTATAAAAAAAAATTGTAGGCGTTTTTTGTTAACAACAGGGAAACCTTCAAAAGGTACCGGTACTGTGGGAGTGACACAGAGTTATGTGGGACTGTCACCGTGCAAAAACGCGGTGGCCGTCCTCGCCACTCCAGTATCCTTACCATGAGTTTTTACGTTTTCACAAATATGACTGTTTTGGTATTTGTTTACGTACTGCCCATACAATTTCCAATCAGCACCCCTCGCGGATTGTATCAGAACTATAGTGTCAGTAACGTAACATTAAATGACTAAATTGACAAAATGGCGCTTTATGTTTTGTCTCTCATTTTTGCGAACATGTGAAGTAGGCAAAAAGACTTGAGCACTTACTTATTGTTTCGTTTACTCAGTCCACTAAGCAAATGGAACAGAATTATGGATTGAGTAAACGTAACGTAAAATTGTGGAATGTTGTGAAAACTCATGGTAAGGGTACAGGAGCTCCTAACGCAACCGGAGTCCTCTTCACGCGTGGCACTGACGGGTCCCACCTAGATGAGCATAGAACTAGTAATAATTGCATTTGAATTTGAAAGTTGTCGTGTGGTAAAAGTAATTTGAGATGTCGGCAACAATGCCACCAACAGATCCAAAAATGAAAGTTGGAACCAACAACGTACACGATCAACGTCCCGATTTCACGTCCCGATTTCGGAGATCAAAGCACGAACATAGAGATACATGATTTATACAGGTGTCCCCGACGTACTACGACAAACTTGAAGAGAATGAAGATTAAAGGCTGATCTCTCAGACGAAAAATATTTTATTGATATTTTCGGACAGGGCGTCCCAGAGCCGTATCATTTTGTACCTGAAGGAATAATGGAAAATATACCACTAATATGCAGTAGATTTTGACTAAAGTTCAGGAAGAGCGCAGCCCAAAGATGTTTTACCGGATTTTTTTCATTAAGATGTGACAGAGAAGTTGAAAAATGTAGAATAGAAAACAAACCAAGAGACATGTAAAGATAAGCCTTTGACTCACAGTCCGCCTTTTAGATACTCAAATCATAACTTAGGAAGGCGTTGTTCTTTTAAAAGGAAATTACTTCAATCTCAGTTACGTCTGACAAAACGTGATAGGCCAGTAAGATCCACGCGGAGTAGACACGTCTTAGAAATGGATCACGGGATTTGCAAACGCCACGCCATTGTATAACTGTAACATTCGTTCTATGGCCTACATATTTATATAGTAAAGCTTCTTTGTTATGCAATTAGGTATTTGAAAATAATGTAAATTATTCTTCTTTATACTTCCTTATGAATTTCTTGTAGCAAACGAGCATGTAGTCCACCAGACTGTGCCCTTGGTTGGACTTTTTTATAATCAACCCTTAAATAAGAACACTAACTGCGATCGGCCATAGTTGTGTTGCTACCCTGAGGACTAAGTCCACCTGATAGTGACCATACATTTTTATAATCAACCCTTAGATAAGAGCACTAACTGAGATCGGCCATAGGTGTGTCGGCCTGAGGACTTAGTTAAAACGCCTCGTATCGGTCATTTAACAGACACTCCAAACCAGAACAAAGTATCACTCAAAAGTATTTTTATAAGACAGAAATAATAATGTGACGGTGATGCCTGCAGAATAAAATCGCGTATAGTTATACCATCTTTATGTATAATACATAGAATCGGAATTATTGCTATCCTTAAAGAATAAGTCAGAGTGGCTTAAATTTATTTTTTGTCTACTTTTCACAACATAATTCTTACTTTACGCTGTTATTTTTCAGTGTAATGATTAAATTGAAAACGAGATTTTTCAGTAATTTCATTAGTACAGGCATTACCAATTAATAAGTGATTGTTACTAAAATCGACCCACTAACTTACAAGGCGTGAAGTTACCTCACTCTATTTGCAGAATGTACCATTAGACTAATTGATAGGTTTTTCAGTTAGCGACTATAACAGTTTTAATTGTCTTTTTATTTCCTAAAGTAAAAAATAGTCATTCTGATTATATTGTAAAGTGTTGGAAATAAATTTAAAGGTGGTGTGTCTAAAAGGCTTACTACCGCTACACCTATTGCATGAGGCATTTCTTGCGTTTCAGTGGAAGGTATGGGTGGCGTCTGACCTATATGACATAGATATGAGGTTATCATGGTACTCAGTACCCTTACCATGAGTTTTTACGTTTCGACAAATATGACTGTTTTGGTATTTGTTTACGTATTGGTCCATACAATTTCCAAGTTCTGATATAATCCGCTAGGGGCGCTGATTGGAAATAGTATGGGAAAATACGTAAACAAATACCAAAACAGTCATATTTGTCAAAACGTAAAAACTCATGGTAAGGGTACAGGTGTAACAACATCTGTGATTGCCTTCAGGTAGAACACCTGATTTAGGTATACTAGTGGCCACGTACCACCAGGTGAATGCATGTAAGGATTTTTTCAAAACATCAATACTTAAATAAGACTGTTTCTATTTCTGCCTCATAACAGCAGTGTTAGGCGCTGCTGTGTTCCGGTTTGAAGGGTGTGGTAAGGGAGACATACTTTTCCGAGGCGTTCCAGCTTAGTCCTCAGGGGTAACGGCGCATCTGTGGCCGACCTCAGGTAGGAATATCTAATCCTATCTGGGGTTGATTACAGATGTTCATGGGCGGCAGTAGCCACTTACCATCAGGTGGACTGCATGCTCGTCTGCTACTTCTATATTATAAAAAAAAAGACTGTTTTCAGGTGTAGTCCGTATCCAGCATGTGATATTACTTTGTTATGCCATTAATTGGTTATCCAACACATTTTAAATCATTAATGAACTTTAGCTTATTCACATAAGGAATATTTCAAACATATAAGCGTAATCAAGTAATCACACATCAACACATTTACATAGTCATGACATTTTGTGTCAAAATGGCAATTTGAATGTGGTTTCATACAAAATTATATCCATGTCAGTCAGTTGACCTGATCAACCACATTTCAACAGTCATACACGCTCAAATAATTTCAATTTAAACATAGAGGTATGCTCGAATAAAATAAACGCTATGTCTGGGAATTTCTAATCAAACGGGAAATAGCGGGAATTAATGGGACATAGCGGACACGGATATTGGGTTTCAATGGCATTTTAATATCCAAAGGGTTAAATATGTGGGAATTAATTATAACATGCTAATGACACAGGAAAGACGAAGTAATAGCCTAGTGGTTAAAACTTGATCTCTCCATCGAGGGTCCTAGGTTCGAATCCCGGATTTCTGATTTTTTAAAGTTACGTGCATAATAGGTAATTAATTATCACTTACGATACGACGAGAGAAAACATCGCAAGGAAATCTACACGCATAAGAGTTCTTTCAAAAAAGTTCTCAAAGGTGAGTTAAGGTCTACCAATTCGCAGTTGGCCAGCGCGGTGGACTAAGGCTTACCTCACTCTGCGAAGAGACTTATGGCCTGCAATGGTTTCAGTATTGGTTTAACGACGGAAACCAAAAGGATGAAATGTTTGTTTTTATTTTATCATCATCATCATCATATCATGTTCATGTAGCATGGCGGGAGATCTCCCCTTACAAAACTACTAACAAAAAGTTTTCATTTTAGCTCAAATATAGTGTTCATGCGTGAAATAAAACCTCTCCTAATATCGAGTTTCGTGAACTTTAACAAGGAAAATAAATGTTACTGTAAAAAACCACAAAATTCAAAGAAATATATACAAAAGCGAAAGTACCTTATTATAGCGACTAGGACGATGACCCCTTCTAATTCGTTTATTTACTAAGCGAGAACAAATTACTTTTTGATTTCATAGTCTAGACTCTAGACGCGTTTAAATAGCTAAACTTTAAATTACGATTACGAAATAGAAAATTATATACAGTAAAATAAATTTAAACTCCAGCTTAAATAAGAATTTAAAGAATACATTAATTCGTGACTGTTGAAGTATTGTATATCTTAAAGAGTTTCTTTCGGCGTTTTTCTGCATATTTGACTATCGTCGACTATTGTCATTGGTCACGGATGGAGATCGAAAATCGCTAATATGTTATCTCTCTTAGCACGTGCGTTAAATAAACAAATACTTGCTTTTTTACCCTATACAATTGTATAATTGTAAGACATTTCTCTACCAATTTACATAGAAGAAGCATAGCGAAGTATGTCCCGTCCCCAATTTTGGGGAAAAACAGTATAAGATAATTGACCAAGTGCGTATCATAGTAGCTGTAGAAATAAATGCATTGTACAAATTTAAAGTGTATACCTATTACGGGTTAATGGTTAAACAAAAACGCCCGGTACATATCTATTGTATATTTTTATTAATACTTATTTTAACGTTTATAGTAATAGGTACACACTATAAAAAATCACATACATCGCTTGATACGTTTAAAAATGAAGTTATGAAATTCTATTCTCTTATGTGCTTTACTTTATTCGTCTGTGCTTGTTTCTGTTTTTTTTTCTTTCTTGTTGTTTGATTTATCATTATGTACTATATTAACTATGTTACCTTTCATATTCCTTCTCCAACTTTATACACACTTCCCACTTTCCTCTCTATCTTCCTTACTTTTCCATGCATAGGTTGTCTGGAAGAGATCGCTGCTTAGCGATAAGGCCGCCTATTGCATACGATCAACTATATAATTGTATATCATTGTTATGTTCTGTTGAAGTGTGCAATAAAGAATATCTATCTATCTATCTATCTACATACAATTCAACATATAGTGGCCTTTGACAAAACCAATAACCAAGATTGGTTTAAGGGCATTTAGTATAAAATGTAATTGTTTAAGGGTATTTTATCTTTTGGATACAGAACCCTAATAAAAAGGATTACAACTAGCCAACTACACTCCTTTCATACTTAAATTTGACATTTACAAAATGTCAAGTAAGTAAATTGACTGAAATGTCAAGTTGTAAATTCATTAGAACGTCTACGGTGGTAGAACCTTGACAGGTAATTGAACTATTTATAGCTCGTTAAGGGCTCTTACACAAAACTGCGATGCGACGCGATGCGAATTCACAACGCAGAAAATTGCGACACGAATTGCTGCGATGCGATATCGTGCGGCATAGCGTCTCCCAGGGTGACCATTCTTTCGACAACCGTCAACTGTACGGAACGTATTTTGAAAATTAGGTTGTGACATGAATCGTAAAAAGAAGTGTGCACTTTTGTTATTGCTTAAGAGATACAGGAAAGAGTAACAAAGAAAATTTTGGGTTCATCCATTTATCTAATTCATATATTATTTATATATAATTTATTTTATATTTAGTTTCCCAAAGAACAGGGCGCTCCTCAATCAGTAATATAAAAAAGTCAACGACGTAGTTTGTCATTTTTTTACATTAAAGTATACGTCTTCCCACCCAACAAATACAGGTCTGTACGTCTTCCCCACACGCTGTCCCAGAACGAACTAAAAATGGTGTCGAAAGTGTGACGAAAGATCGCAGGAATGTGCGATGCGAATTAATTCGCAAGTTCTTGCGATGCGTCGAGGGAGCTCGCAGATTTTTACGATGCGACGTCGCATCGCAGTTTTGTGTACGAGCACTAAACCGTCACCACTCCGTCTGCTACTGACGCCCTATTCCCTACTGAAATGAAGTTAAATATATTTAGTTTGGAGCCTACGCAGGTATAAATTGTCAGTTGTCATTGAAGGTGGTAGAACCCTTTGTGGTTCGACTCCGGCGGCACCACCGCCACACCTATTTCAACCTAATAACAGCAGTGTTAAGCGCTGCTGTGTTCCGGTTTGAAGGGTGTGGTAAGGGAGACAGACTTTTCCGAGGCGTTCCAGCTTAGTCCTCAGGGGTAGCGGCGCATCTGTGGCCGACCTCAGGTAGGAATATCTAATCCTATCTGGGGTTGATCACAGATATCCAAAGGCGGCAGTAGCCACTTACCATCAGGTGGACTGCATGCTCGTCTGCTACTCTTATATTATAAAAAAAAGTTATATTTTAGGGTTCCGTACCCAAAGGGTAAAAATGGAACCTTATTACTGTCTGTCCGTCAGGGCTCATCTCTTGAACCATAATAGATAGGTAGACAACTGAAATAAAAAAGTGGGAAATAAATGGGGTTCGAAATACAAGAAACCGCTATTTTTCGACGTTTTTCGCTTGATCTATTGAACCGTAATACATTTCTGATTTTCCCAATGCATTTACTTCAATGGCTACTATAATTACAAATTTTGGTGGTACACAATCCCCCGGGTTCGAGTGCAACTTGCACTTGGCTAATTATCTTGCATTATTATGATGAAATATCATTTACCCTAACTAATTCCAATGAACATCACAACCTAATTAAAATATTTATGACAAGGTTTATCAAAAATATACACAGAGCTTAAAAAGTTACAAGCTCTACTAGTAGAAGATCCGAAGCTAAATCGAACTGGACCGAGCTGATAATAGAATGAAACTCATTTTATAACGAAATTAGTACATTGGGTAATACATTAAAAATGGGTTTGCTAAAAAAATCCTAGACAGGATAATGTACTAATTTCATTATAAAATGAGTTTCATTCTATTATCAGCTCGGTCCAGTTCGATTTAGCTTCGGATCTTAGACCATACTATTTTGCAGGAATGGAAAACATAAATGTACACATTCTTTTAATTTATTTGTACAGTTTAAGAGCTATGAATTATTCATAAAGTAAACGTTTTATTCCATGGTATTTTACATAATCCGAAGTTATGAAGTAAAGCCTTGATATTTTTTGTAAAAACATGTATACAAATGAGAACTTCAAGAAAGAGCGTAATCGTAAGTATATTGTTAAGTGCCTTATTTAGGGAAGTGAAAAATAAAATAGACTTTTTACTAATCGATTTTTAAAACAGCAACAATCGTTTTAAATAAAAAAATATTTTTTTACAAATCTATTAACGGGTTGATTATATTAAATGAGAGGATGGTTTCGCACAACTCGCGATTTAGAATATGAGAAATTTTGAAACACTTTGAAATCGATTATTTATACAAATATCGATTTTTAATAAGCGATATTTTTGTGAGACAAAAATCGTTTATTTGTTAGTCGATTTTTCCACTTCCCACATCCCTAGGCTCATTCCAGGCCAATGCCATATGCAACGTGAGGCTTTAATAATTTCTTGGGAAATCGATATGACCTCACAGGTTGCATACAATAGGTGCCCTACTAACCTATTGTGTAATAAATGCACCTATACATTTTAACATAGGCACGTGTAGTTTATATTAAATTTATTTCATGTAAGTCGTCAATCAAAGAACACCTTCTTTTGTAAAAGTATCAAAGTAGCATATTGTGAACACGATCCTATCTGGTTACTGTTGTCTACAGATATTTGTAACCAAGCCCTGTAACCAATCCTACGTTTGGTTACAGAAACATTACTATAATAAAAACAAAATTGATAATTATGTCGCATTACAATACTTTCAAACCAAAAAACAATAATCCTTAATAATAGTGTTGTAAAACAGAACGTGGCAGAACTCACTGTGGTTCGACTCCAGCGGTACCATTGCTACACCTATCTGTGCTGTTTTGATGAGTGTGGTAAGGGAGACATACTTTTCCGAGGCATTCCAATTTAGTCCATTAGTAGAAACGCATCTGCGATCGAATTAAGGTAATAATTTAATCTTATCTAAGATTATTTACAGATGTCCATGGGCAGCAGTAGCCATTTACCATCGGGTGGACTTCATGCTAATATGGTACTTCTTATAATATAAAAAACTTCAAGATAATTGTAACCCGATAGCATTTCTTTTAAAGTACCCGCCACATGTGTGTTGCGAACAATAAGAATTAAGTTACAAAATGTTCCCAAATATTTTACACTTTACGCAGCCCTTCAAAACTGTGACGTCATGAAACTTATGACCTCTACCCTTTCCAAGTTATGCCGTGTCATATGCTCAACTAATATGAACCCTTCTCAATCGAAAAGGTCAGTTTTCACACTATTGATCGAGAAACACAAAAGTTTTTAATTTATTTATTTCTAACTTAGTTCTCAAGAGTAGCATAAAGTCAACTATGAGGTCTACTTGAATAGAAGACCTCTGCCCTTTTTAGTAGTATGTTGTCCATGGTCGACAGTGACCACTTTTTTATTGGAGTAAAGTAGCAAGCTTGCAGTTCACCTGAAGTGGTCACTGCCTTTAGATGTCTATAATTAACTTATCGAACAGGGATTCCACCTGAAGCCTATTTCACATTCCTGAGGAATATGGTGGTCGCCCCATATACGAGTATACTAGTAGGGCAATAGGTATCCACACCGTACCAGAACTGTTTTACGGTATAAATAATTGTGTTGATGGTAGGTAACTCCCCCAGTGTATCTGTACTAGAATAGGGCGACGATATCCCCTGCCTGTCGTTAAATGCGATTAAAAGGGGGCTTCTGGAGACGCGGGTGGCAAAAGTGGGAGCTCGAACCGCTCGGCTAGCGACCGCTGAGTAGAACGATGGTATGTGTAGTCGCCTACCGTCGTGCACACCAGACGGTGTGGCGAGCATCAAGCTCACCTGGGCGGAGACCGACGGGGCAATGCGCTAAGAAGACTCCGGTTGTGTTCCTTTAGACATCCCGGAGTCCTCTACGCAGCGCCGAGGACGGCCACCGGAGGGGTTTTAGTGCGGTAAGAACCCCACATTACCCCGTGCTGCTCCCACGGCACAGGGTACCTTTTGAAGGTTTCCCCCTCGTAAACAAAAAAAAAATGGCAATAGGTATCCACACCGTACCGTGGTTTTAGTGCTGTAAGAATCCCACATAACCCTGCATCGCTCTCATGTTACCTCTTCCATCAAACCTTCCAAAATTAACGTTACCTACAAGTTTTCTACCGCTACATAAAAAATGAAACGCCCGTACAAACTACGACACACTAACCTATTGACCCCGTATTATTAATGTACGAGTCAGTTTCACGTGTTCCTCATATGCCAGTTATTTATAGCACTCTCATATGACCATTGATGTTCGATAGTTCATATCGAATAACTTTCTGATGTGGAAAATTTTTGAATAAGCTCCTTCACGGACCTTGTCTGTTTTAGGTACCGTTAGGTAGACCTAGGGGGTTACTACCATCTCTTAAAACAATTTCGCTTATCGAAATTCAATTCAATTTTGATAAGCGAAAAATTAATAAGGGTTTAACTTTGTTCAACTGTGTATGACGGAATATTTTACTGTTTTAAGGAGGAAATAAAACTTTCCTGAACTATGAGGTTTTTAAAAGATCGTGGTAGGCCCCCAGGTTATTTAAGACTAGAGTTTTAAGAAAACCTTATAATATAGAGCTATAGGATAAACATTGTCCAGCAAGATTTTCATACAAGAACTTGCATCCCACCATCTCGGATTCACAGTTGGCATTTCATATCGACTTACTACCAATTGATAATAACTTGTAGATGACACTTTTCCTCCCAAATCCGGTCTATTTCTACTATGGTTGAAAGCCTTTTAAAATATCATTATTATTTTCTAAACTAAATATAACGCTATAACAGTTACGCCTTATTGAAACTAATAGCAATAATTATTTGCAATCTAGTCACTTGCGATGAACTCTCTCTAAGGCGCATGAACAATCTCGCCTTGAAAATCGTTAATCCTGAGGATGTTGATACGGACAATGGTACAAAATTATTAAAATCGTGTATTGTTATCGGTTTTTGATAATTCTTTAAAATTTTGAATTAAACTGAACGTTCAAAGTGGACAGAAATCGGGTTCAAAGATTCCGTTACTTGTTACTTACATACATACCTACATACATACATACATACATACAACCCAAGCTAATAAAAGCGTGTTAAAAATAAAGAAAATTCTACTGCATGCAGGCAAATAATCTAGTACGCGAATTTCCACGCGAAACGGTTTAATGACCTAATAATGTAAAGCTCATATTTTCCTTTTAAAAGCATTATTTTTTATTCGTATCGTATTATGAGAATGGTTCATAAAGCCTGTGAGCTACTGAAATAACTATTGTTTAGTTAGTAACTATATTTTGTATTATTAGTCAGTAACTGCATTATATTTAATAGTACAAAGTCTAGTAACAAATAGTTCGGAAATAAAACGTACTAAAACAGTTTTTGTGTGATTTTGTTTTAAAACTGATAACTATTTGGGAGCTTTATAAAATTCAGTGTGTAAATAGGTATTGTAGGCTTCAATATAAAATATTTTACCTAATTCCAAAAACTTTACATACAATATATATAGAAATCTATTCAAACTATTTTATTATAATATTATATTAATTAATATTATAATTATGTTGTGTTATTTATTAATACGTTACGATTGTATGAGTTAGCATAAAAAAGAAAAAGAACGCGTCTTGACTTATGAGTTGTATTTTGAGCGGGAATAAAAAAGTTGGTGAATGGAGAAATAGTTTTGAAAGAAGAAATAGTTTAAGAAATCGTCAATATATTTAATAAAAAGCATATAAAATAGATTAATAGACGCATTTACTATTCAAATACGGATAATATTCAATAATATTTATTTCGAAATCATAAATTGATAATGTTTCGCTGCTCTACATTTTATGGACAACTCCTACAAAATCCGCTTGAGCCGGCTTAAGTTAATGCAACAGGATTATTTATTGAAAACAAAATGGTTGGCATGGCAACCTTCGACTTAAGACCGCGTTCATACCGAACGTTTTGTCCGCCGCCGATTGTGAATGAGCGTTACCTACTCAGTTTATCTTTCCATTCGAATTATAGTGATCAGAATTCGACCATAATAATAACAACAACTTAAGTTTCTTTTTTAATTAAACTTAAAGCTTGTTATTATATACCAAACAAAAAAGGTGGACAAACTACAGAGAAACAGCTTCTGAAATTTATGTTTCTGCACTCTTTGCAATCGTTTTATTAGCATTTTTTTTTTATAATATAAGAGTAGCAGACGAGCATGCAGTCCACCTGATGGTTAGTGGCTACTGCCGCCCATGGACATCTGTAATCAACCCCAGATAGGATTAGATATTCCTACCTGAGGTCGGCCACAGATGCGCCGCTACCCCTGAGGACTAAGCTGGAACGCCTCGGAAAAGTCTGTCTCCCTTTACCACACCCTTCAAACCGGAACACAGCAAGTAGGAATCAAATCTTATATGACATTAAATACAGCTGTCCATGCGCAGTAACGGAAGTAGGCGGCATGCTCGACTACTATTCCTATATTATAAAAAAAAACTCGGCGACTAACGTTTGGTGTGAACAAAGCCTAAGATCAGAGGTTACGAAGCTTTAATCCGCCTTTACATATATACTATATTCGCATAAAATATTTAATATCGTAATCTGCTTACGTGAACAATTCCTTAAGAGGATTTACTCTTGCTTACGATTCTACGAAAACATTTTATTTTGCTTTATAATATTTTTTATTAGTAATACGATTTTCCGCTTTTCTTGCTAATGGTCTAGGTTTAAATCTTATTATTTTCTGTCTTAAAGTTGTCAACATTATTTCGGGAAAATATTTCCCGGTAATAATAAGTAATTCCTGGGAATTTGTCATTGCAGTTGGGAATTTTCTAAGAAATTCCCTCAGACGCTCTCTAAGCAACATTCCTTACTTAATTTAGCATCGGAATAACGCTGTACTAAGGATATTAAAAATTATATACTCAGCAAGAGACTAAGTAATGTTATTATTTTAAATTAGTAAAAAGCTGTGTTAACCGTTATTGATAATATAATCAATGTATCCAATGCTTTGCTGACGAAAGATCAAAATTAGAAAATCTTTTTGGGATATATTTAGTAATAGTATGTTTAGACATAATATTTTTTATTTATAATATAGGAGTAGCAGACGAGCATGCAGTCCACCTGATGGTAAGTGGATACTGCCGCCCATGGACATCTGTAATCAACTCCAGACAGGACCAGATATTCCTACCTAAAGTCGGCCACAGATGCGCCGCTACCCATTAGGACTAAGCTGGAACGCCTCGAAAAAGTATAAACTAATATTGAAATAAATCAAAACGGTGTCAAAAGCAAAATTTACAAAAGTATACTCTAGTGACCAAGTTGTGAACTTTAACTCGTAACTTTGCAAAGTTCCCGCGAAGTGTGAGACAAGGTGACTTGATACGGAAGTATTATCAAAGTTACGACGTCATCTTTATGCAATTTTAATACTAAAATAGCGACTATTTTATTTCTGACGTGATCATAGTGTTCTTTGTTAAAAATATAATTATTCTGTAAGAGTATATAATCTACAAATATAGAATAATGATATTATAAATTATTATGCTTTGGAATATGTGAGTAAACCTATATGGGGTTTAATTTTTCATTAAGTATTTTTTTCCAATAAATAATTTAATCTATAATTAAAAATCTTATCATGTATTGTCATCCAATTAAAACGTGTACACTGTTCTACCTAAAAAATATAGGGTTCTGTAAAAACTTAAAACTACTGGAAGCTCATTACCAAATATGAATATTATAGGGTCACCTTACGTCCTCTACATACATGGTACATACATTACGATATCCTTCAAAAGCCTTTACAAAAGCCACTCTTGTGTACAACAGAATCCTTGACATAGTTAAGCCCAGCGTTGCCAGCTGTACGAGAATTCTCTTACAAATACGATGTTTTTTACGCACAGACAAAAGGACTACCCTGCGAACAGGGAGGGGGTGAATGCTCATAATGCACTTACACCAGCGCCGTGACGACGCCTGGTAGTAGGGGACTCAGCCTTAAGGAATGCCTTACCTACTAAACGCCCCCTTTACTGGTTTTAGACTTCGGAGACTCCATAGCCATCGTCGGATGGCGACCTCTTAGTAGGAAATAAGAGGTGTTAGCGGTGCTCCTTGGGGAACGCCCGCTTGGAGGTAAACAAATAAGAGATTTGTGGTTAGGTATGAGGACACTATCAACTTTCTACAAATATATACGAGATTTTAGCATAAAGGAAGATGGTATTGATTGCAAAACGAATTAGCGGAATTTTTAAGACAAATACGTATTTCAGTGTTTTTTGGTCCTAATGACCATTTTTTTTCGCCGATATATACACAATTACACATTTCACACATTGTTTGATCATACATATTTCTTACTTGATAAATACGAGTACATTTTTCAGAGATTTCATCTCCTATCATTCAAAAGTGTATGAGGTTTAAAAGGCAAAATACGAGTTTTTTTTTTATAATGTAGGAGTAGCAGACGAGCATGCAGTCCACTGATGGTAAGTGGCTACTGCCGCCCATGGACATCTGTAATCAACCCCAGATAGGATGAGGATTAGGATTAGATATTCCTACCTGAGGTCGGCCACAAATGCGCCGCCACCCCTGAAGACTAAGCTGGAACGCCTCGAAAAAGTATGTCTCCCTTACCCCACACCCTTCAAAACGAAACACAGCTGTTATTAGGCAGAAATAGGTGTGGCGGTGGTGCCGCCGGAGTCGAACCACATAGGGTTCTATCACCTTCAAACCATCTGTTTACGTACGTAAAAAAACTCTGCAGTTGGCAACCCTGGATTAGCCCTTACAACAGATCACATTACATACGTCCTGTCTTAGTAATATCGATATGATGGATAGTTGGATAGTGGATAAAGGATCAACAACCTAGAAATGTAGGATCATTATAATAATATGCGGCCCGCAATTTGTGGAGGCTCACGCGATATGAACTTGTAAAGTTGGGAAGTCAACGACCTTTCGTTCAATAAGATGAACGTAATACACGAGCTACACAAATAAACTTGAACACCCCTTTTTAACCGACTTCGAAAAAGGAGGAGGTTACTCAATTCGACCGTATATATTTTTTTTTTTTTTTTTTTATGTTTGTTCGGCGATTTTTTCGCGATGCCGCGACCTATCGACATGATTTATACACCATTGTATGCGGCTAGTTTCACAGGGGGTCCCATTTCGAGGAAATTTGAAAATTTCCGCCAGTTTTCCCGGAAAATTGGAAAAACCCGATTTCATATAAACTTGAATAAGTCGAGTATTTCTTAACCAATTTCAATTTTGTTTTTTTCATATGAAAGGGTGTTTCGTTGCGGTACTTTCCTACCTTAACATTAGTACGCTCTGATGATTAGAATTTAAGTTATGGGGTGGAACTCATCATCACTACCCCTGCTTTTTACATATTTTATGACAACTTACCTTCTGTCCACTCAATTCTCATGAAACTTAAAATGAACATTGAGTGTCTAGGTTATCATGATATGATGGAAAATTTGACCTTCAACTCTTTAACCCTGGTAATGCAGAAGTGCCTCCTGCCTCAACCATACAAGTTAGGCATTTGGAACTTATGGATATTTAATAAAGTCGATAAGTTGAGATATATGATGGAAAATTTGACTTTCTACTCTTCAACTCTGATAATGCAGAGGTGCCTCCTGCCTCAACCATACAAGTTAGGCATTTGATGCTTATGAATATTCAATAAGGTTGATAGGTAGAGATATATGATGGAAAATTTGACCTTCTACTCTTCAACTCTGATAATGCAGAAGTGCCTCCTGCCTCAACCATACAACTTAGGCATTTGGAGCTTACGAATATATGATAAGGTCTTTGAGTAGAGACAATCAATTCTTCAATCCTGATGATGCAGAGGTGCCTCCCATGTAAAGTATATAGATTAGACATTTGTTGTAATGAAGTAGCTAGACAGAGATATATGATGAAAAATTTGACCTTCAACTCCTTAGATCTGATGATGCAGAGGTACCTCCAGCCTAAATCACATGAATAAGCCATTTAGTGCTTTCACACATATAACTATCACGCAGATAAATGTAATGTAATGTAAAAAAATGACCTTAAATTCTTTCACTCTGATAATGCTGGTGTGCTTCCAAGCTAAACCATAGAATATGTTTTACTTTTTCTTAACTATTGAATTAAGGTAAATTGGACCGACTCACTCGCAGAGTTTTACCACCTAGTTTAATTTATTTACTTTTCTGTTCCTACCTAACCTAGCCAATAATGTAGTATCCTATATGAGATACTATCGTGTTTCACCTATAGTGTTTCGTATTGAATTGGTTAGGTTAGGTTGGAACATATAACACAATGTAAAACTAAGCGAGAAGGGCGCGGTAGCGCCCTGCGAGCGGGTGGGTCCAATCCGTATGAATTCAGACCTTACCTTTATTCATGATCACCTTTATACAATTTTACATAATATTAATACAAACGTTAGCATACCATCACTAAAAAGGGTGAAAAAAAATTTTTAACAAAAAATAAAACCGACTTCTATGTCACTACAAAGTAAAAAATAATTGAAATAAATGTTGGTTTAGTACATATTTCTGAAGTCGGCGCTCATATTGGACACGCTGTTTACGCCGTTATCAAACGACATATATTGAGCGCCAACTTCAGAAATATGTACTAAACCAACATTTATTTCAATTATTTTTTACTTTGTAGTGACATAGAAGTCGGTTTTATTTTTTGTTAAAAAATTTTTTTGTAATCTTAATCTCTTAACTCGGCCTCTTAATCAAGGGCTCCGAAATTCAAATCCCAGGCGCACCTCTGATTTTTCAAAGATATGTGCGTATTAGCAATTAATTACCACTTGCTTAAAAGGTGAAGAAAAGCATCGTGAGGAAACCTGAGAAATAAAACAAAATTAAAAAATGTGATATACCTGAGAAATAAAACAAAATTTAAAAAGTTTTCAAATGTATGTAGTCTTCCAATTCGCACTTGGCCAGCGTGGTGAACTATGGCCTACTCCTTCTCATTCTGAGAGGAGACCCGTGCCCAGCTTCTAAAAAATGTTCTAAAAATAGTAAGATCCTGTTAAATCTCTGGCAGCCTCGTCGACGGGGTAAGCCGATGAAGCAGCGTTAATCCCGTCTCCCGCTAGCCCGGATAATCCTCTTACAGGGAATTTGCAGCTCGTTACACGGAAATCAGTACACGGTACTATCATGACCTATTTAGCTCTTAGGGATTCAGTTTCTAAGATATTAAGTGCTTAAATATATTGCGTTAGAAAATCTTGCCTACTCGTAAAATAAGTTGAGTTTTTAGAATCGAATTTAATTTTAGAATCTGTTAATGAAACATTTAATATTATACTAGCTGACCCGGAAAAGTTTATACCGCCTCAAAATCTTTTTATCAAATATACATTATATGAAATATAGCCTATGTTACTCGTGGATAATGTAGCTTTCGAATAGTGAAAGAATTTTTAAAATCGGTCCAGTAGTTTTTGAGCCTATTCATTACAACCAAACAAAAAAACAAAGTTTTCCTCTTTATAATATTAGAGATAGAGTTTTATATCAGTGGTTATTATGATGTACAATTTAGATGACATATCTAAATTTTAGAATCTACTTCTAGTGTGAAGCAGTTCTGCATTTCAGTGGTAAATTTGAATGTAATTTTAAAATGTTGTACAGCATTGGCTTCAAATATTTCTAGGATGAAGTTTTGTATTTCAGGTTGCTGGTAAACTTACTTAAAACGGAACTATCTTAGCCTTCATAGGTCGCCACCACAGACCTGGGGGCATACCACCATCTTTTAAAAACCATCATAGTTCAGGAAAGTTTAAAGTCACACGTATAAAGGCAAATATAAATATACCTAGACCCATAAATATACGTGATTTCATAATTAACATGTATTTTTGGTTTAAGAACATATTTGCAGATAATTTGACGATGTAGCTTTGTATTTAACTTAAATATTGCCTTCAGGAAAATTTAGTATTCTGAAATACCGAAACGTATATGCAATTCTGAAATATATTCAGCAGTTAATTGCATTACACCGTGTTAGGTGGTATAGTGCTTAATTAATTAGGAAAATCAAAATTACGTCCCAGCGAAATAAAATAAGCTCCAATTTTTAAAATTTAAATTGTAGAGCAATTTAATATTCAAAAAGTGATACGATTTTTTATACTTTTTTCCCGTTATATATAGGGTGAATTTTCAATTGTATGTGGCAAAATCCGAAAGTATAAGAATTTACGACAATTGCTAACATGAGTTACGAAGTAGTTTTTGACGCAAATCAAAACTGCGTCTGTGGATTAAAACCACCTATTTCCCTAACTACGCTACTATATAATACTAGCTGACCCAAACGTTGTGTTGCCATACAAATAAAAAAATGTTAAGGGTTAACAACCGTTATCTCTTAGGGGTATGAAAAATAGAAAGTAACCAATTATCAGACCTACTAAATATGCTTATAAAATTTGGTGAAAATCGGTAAAACCGTTTCAGAGGAGTACGGTAACTTACATTGTGACACGAGAATTTTATATATAAGATATTATATGTATGTTACTGTAAATCTGTAGATTAAAACATTTATTTCCCTGACTACGCTACTATATCCTTACTAATATTATAAATCCGAAAGTAACTCTGTCTGTCTGTCTGTCTGGTTGTCTCTTCTTCACGTCCAAACCACTGAACCGATTTTAATGAAATTTTGTACAAAGATAGTCTGAGACCCGAGAAAGGACATAGGATAGTTTTTATCCCGGAAATCCCACGGGACCTAGGGATGACGATCTAAGATCGATTAATTGGAGAATCGATCTTTTGGACCCAAAACATCGATTATTTTAATCGATATTAGTAAGGATTGAATCGTAAATTATGCATTTGATTAAGTGGTGATCTTTAGCAAAGTTGAAGGGCCGAATTTTCAGTTTTATGTATGTTAGTATGTTATATTATTTTCTTTTAAACGCGGGCGAAGCCGCGGGCAAAAACTAGTACACTATATGTTACTAAAACACTTTGAATCTTAGTGTGGTAATAATCAAAGTGTCTAAGTGTCATATAGCGTCATATATCATGATTATGAATAAGGACGCGCCTCTTATTCAGCGACACACCTCTCCACCTTGACCGGAATACGTTTCCGCAGTGACGGAGTGTTAAGTAAACACCCACGCCATTTGCATTTAATTTGCATATGTATTTGGAAGCTAAGTAAAAAGATTTTTATTTTTTAAAATTAGCTATTTTGTCCGTACGAAAAAAATAAAAAAGAGGAATATTTCTACGCAATTTATGTCAAATTTTGAACTATGGTCGGAAAAAATGATGAAAATTGGTTATAATAATGATATGTCTGCCTTACAACAGCCCTAAAATCATATCTCAGTGAAGTTTAAAGAAAAACAATACAATATAAAATTATGTTTTAATTTTTTTTAAAGGTAGTAGGCGATTTAAACATGCATATAAACTAAGGATTAGTTGTTACATATTAGTATAAAATTATAAACAAATATTAGTTTAAATAACAAAATCTTAACATAAAATTTTAATACTAAAACAAATGTTAGTCAGCAAAAACAAAAAAAAAATAAACTCACAAGTGGCTACCATGAAGAAAACTTAAAAAAACCCGCCAAAAACAGATGGTGCTAAACGAACAGCTCCTGCAAACAATAGAAATAAATTTAAGCAAAAAGAAACAAAAAAGCCTAAATGAAAGTAATATACTATAACGCGGTAGCGAATATGAGGTATGCGTACATATTATTACATAAAACATATCAGAACATATAAATAAATAAATTTAGAAAAAAATAAACATAAAATTTAAGTAGTTAGTAGTAAAGTAACTTTTCCTAATTCGTTTGCTTTTTTGCGGTATTCAGGTCAATGAACCGATTTTTGCAAAACTACTACTGAACGATAAAGCTTATTTAGCACTACCATGAGTTGGCATAGAAACGCCACTATAGAAATTGTAAATAGAAAACTATTGTCATTTTGCTAGTGAATAACATAACTACTATCGTTACGGTATTTCTTGACAACGTCTGTCAAATTAATGACTCATGGGACCGAATTTGTATGGCAATAGATCATAATGACATTCGCTAGCGATTTGATTTCGATAGGTTTTTTACGTATCGAGTTACGCCACTACGGATTTTACTTCTACGAGTAACCACCAGAGGCGCTGTACAATTTTTCATACATTTATTTTACGCAGTCGCTAGCGAGTAATACTTTTGTAAACTCATGGTAGTGCTACTGGAAGGAAAACTGTTACAGTAAATAAGACTATGAGGTACTATTTACTTATGTAAACCTCCCGGGTATTTCACATAGAATTCGATAAATTGCACATAGCGTTTAAAGACATAATAATATTGGCGTAAGAAACTCTTCAAAAATATGAACATTATAACTATAGTCAAAATAATGTTGATATAACGGAAGATGGTATAACACATTCAGAAGAAACTACAGTTCCTCTCTATTAAAGGATCAATAAGATCAACAAATATCTATAGTAACGTCGTCGCTTCCCATATCCCTTATGCTATAATTAAACCCTTTCATCTTGCCTTGTCCGTTGAAAGATACAAGTTACTTCGGAAGATGTCGCTTCGTTTGATGTTTTTGATACATACTATACAGCCTTCAATACATATTTGATCAAAGTATACAAACCCTGGCGTGTTATAGAGAAACGAATTGTTTTGTAAAAAATCGCCTGATTAGTTTTTTCCAAAAAGATTAAAATATAAGACTATAGAGCAGACATTGTAAAGATTTTCGTATAAAAAAATCAGTCTTGATCATTATTAAACTTTCATTCACATGGACACCATCTCGGATTAATTGATGTTTGACATATATTTCAAAACTACTTGATAGCAATTAGCAATAAGTCGTAGATGACTATATCTCCTATGATTATATCTCCTCATATCCGGTCTATTTTCTATTACTACCACATAGTTGAAATTTCTTTAGTTTCTTTTTAAACTAACGACTCAGTGCAAAAAAAATCAAGTTACGAGTTATCATCTACACACAAATCGATCATAGTACAAAATATTTCCAATATGCAAAAATACTTCATTATACGAATACAATGGTATCAAAATCATTCCGTAGCAATACAAAAAAATCATACACATATTTCGATTTCACAAAAAATTCTTAGCAGAAATATTTTCAAAATATCCCAAGTTACATAGATATCTGCACTCCCAAAGAGTGCAGCATCCATTAGCGATGTAGTTCCAGATGAACGCACACGATGCGCTTCGCAGTGCAGCGGCTCGGAAGCCAGATTACATTCATGTGCTTCTCTTCGTTTTATGTCTTTAGAAGTTGTGAGGTATACTGAATTTTAGTGGATTTTTTAAGTGTAAGAACAAGTGAGATTCAGTCTTGGCTGTACCACCGCCACATATTTTGAGAGTGAAGCGTTTGTTGTGTTTCGGTGTAAGGGCATGGAAGATTGGCTTCAGGTAGAACAATTTCTAAATGTTCGTCACAGATGCGGCCGAGTCGATCACAGATGGCGGCAGTGACCACTCACCAATAGGCCACCTTTGCCAGTTCATTTACTACGTTCTTATGAAACTTATAAGAAAGTTATTTAGTTAGTTTTGGTCTTATTTCGTACATACACTCTTGTCTACCTCTCTCTGCCTTTCAGACATAAAAAGGGTCGCAGATATTAAGGTAAAGTCACCTATTTCCGCGGTATTTTCACCAAAACTAGAAAGAGCGTCAGATATTAAGCATTTGCTACGGCTTAATAAGGAATTAGATAATTTTATCAGAAGCTTTATTATCTGTACTCTTGAAATAAACTCGACATTTTACGATTAAATATTGATTTAAATGTGTATTTTAAATAAATATGAACCAAGGCAGAAAACCCTAATTCCGATGTAAAAATCCTTATTCCGATGTATTTGGTTCCTAATTCCGAGTATACAAAATAAGGGAGAGAAAGAGATAGAACGACTGCTACATGGTGTATAAAAATAAATGTTATTTATTGAATTTAGTTTCAATTTCGATTCAATTTTTTTATTAGTTAAAGAGTAGCTTTATCAAAATTGTTCTTAGCTATGATTAAAGGGAAGCTGCCGAAATAAACATTTTTATAGTATAGTTTCTTGATAGGTTAATTTTACTAATGTATATCATGTATTTTTTTAAAACTGCAGTCAATTCGTGTATCTGCAATACAATTTTGGACATTCTTCTTCGTGTACTTTACTAAGGTTTATTATCGTACACCATAAATAATAATAATATGGAATACCGTCATGAGGTTTATAGAATTATTTCATTTTAAATAATTTAATCAAATGAAAACATCGTTAAATGTTCTAGTTCTTATTTAATTATCCGTTATAATCGTATAACAATGTTAATTCTTCATTAATTAGGATTAAGCGAATTACGGATAAAAACAATAGAAATGTTCTTAAAAACCGATGAAAACTTTAAACACCCTTTATAGTATTTTTCGGTTATGCCGCGGATTAATGTGCCCATATAACCTAATTCCGACTTATATACATCGGAATAGCGTTTCATAACTAAAAATCACGTTTCCAAATTCCGATTATTAAATAATAAAAGACTTTTACACAATTTAGAGACAGAAACATGCTTTATTCAAATATGTACATAATAATATACAATACTTGTTCAATATAACATCCATATCTGGATGAACTTCATTTTGTCTCCTTAGTTGTCCCATAGAAGAAATTAGGAAAGTACATAAATAGGTCATCTTTGATATTATATAATTAGGTAATGCAGTACAATGCAGTACCTTGGAAAATGATTTCGATATTAATTGAGTATTAAATTTGTCAAATCCGAAGCAAGACGTGCTTATTCATAAAAACAACTACATAAATTGAAATTAAAAACAACTCTATGAAATTGCTATTCCGTGGTATACCTCAGTTTTAGGGACAGCCCAAAATATTTGGCACCTAACGCCGCTGTATTTTTAAACTTATTTTTACTCTTATCTGTTAACAAATAAGCACAAAATTTAAATGTTATCGATTTCATATATATTCAATATAATATTTTCATCGAAACACTATCACACACATGCAAATTTACTGAAAAAATCACTATTTGCGAAATCGTGACATTCACGTGCAAAGGGCCCAAAATGTATGAAGCATGCGTTTGATGGAGGCACTAATGCAAAACTATGCGATTATTAAAAAACCATACACATAATACTATTACGATAGCCATATGACAATAGAGTGATAAATTATCTATTAAATAACATACCTTTTTTTAAAAATGAGTTGGTAAATACTTTATAAAAGCCGTTTTTTTAAATACCACGGAATATGGTGCCAATTTCAGAACCCCTCGGCATTAGGTGACTTTACCTTATATTCATTTGTAAAGAGTACTCTTAGTGAAATGGAATATCCGCTTCTTTATCTCGTTTGACAATTTTGCAAGGATTCATACGCTCTAGAACTTATGGAAGTAAATAAAAACTTACATAATAAAGATTGCCAAGCCAAACTGTATGACACTGACTCATACAGTTTGGCTTGGCAATCTTTACAATACAAGTTCATTGAACCTTGGAACTGGTTCTGTCATGTGACATGTTGCATTTTTAGGATCTTATGCAAATTAGCTGATACATGCAAAGAATCTTACTAATTAGTATTTACGGATTTTGATTCGAAACTGGTTCACTTAACTAAATAAAATACTCGTAAATTATTTTTAATGATATTTCTTAATGGTAGTGATAGAAGCAAGAGCACAGTTGGTAAACAATTATATTATTATGGAAGAATATTAAAAGTTCGTGGGGTATTCACCCCCTTGAGGATTTGCCCGGGCAAAGAGGGTACTATGGAGAAATAGAAAATTTTGGACACCATCTAGTCACATAATTATATATCTCACATGTGGTCTTAAGCTCAGCTAATAGAAAATGCTCTTTAGCATTAAGTCCGCCTTCTTGTACCCCAAATATTTAATGGTAATTATAGAGTTAATAAATAAATATACCTTAATATCTACTTATAAACCACAGATCTATCTAAGGGATAATAGAAGTGTCTCCCGTTCCCTTGAAGCCAAGCTTCGACTACACTTAAAACTATTAATCATCATAATCAGATATGAATGGATTTGTAAATCCTACAAAAGATTAGTTACTCAGCAGATAGCCTCACACCGAACCATTCACTTGGATCAACAATCAACAGTAAGTGTTTTAAGAATTAGCAATGCAAACACGATAACAGTCATACAGGCGTGAGTAGTGGTGTCTAGGGCTGCCACTTGGCTGAAAATAAATATAAAAATTAAATAAGAGTTTTTACATTCATACTCATTTTTACTCAGATTAGTCATGTGTCGTACACAAACAAAAACAAATACTAAGCAAACCGAGAACCGAAAGTTAAATTTATTATTTAGTTAGATATTTCTTTGCTACGGGTTGAATCCGGAACCCATTGCGTGTTCGACCGGTATGGTGACGCGGGTCAAATATAAGAATTACACTTTGAACATTGTTACAGTAATATCTGGGAAAGATTTGTGGGAACAAAGAAATTAATTTGATAGCAAGCCCTATTTTTCTCCCACTACAACTGGAAGAGGCTTGATTTATACTCTGTCATAAGACCAATCAGAAAGGTACGGGTATGTGCCCTGCATGTTCAGATAATCTTTTTAATCGACACTTGCAGCATATTCTTGAAACTTATAAAGGCGAACGCAGAAACCAGAAATATTAAGTAATTTATTGCAAACTGCTATTAATTTTTACTTAATTAGGGCGAGCAAAGCGAGTCCTCTATAATTCGAAAATCTTGCAAGCTTTCCATCCCTTTTTTGAAAAAAAAAACTACATGGCTTATACATTTGAAACTGTATATAGTTACTTAAGGTCATGTCTAGATTGGAACAACACAATTGAAATAAGGTTTTGTACACAAAAAAAAAAAACACTTTTTTATCAAATTATATTTAGTAGTTAGCATTGATGGCTGTATGACTTGGATTATTTTCGTTTATATAATGGGAGAATAAAAAAACATCATGATAACAAATAATTATTCTTTCAGTTTAATCGACAACCCTAGTGCACCTGAGTCACACGTGAGCGCAAGTAGATGACCTAATACCTACAGACAGTCGCTTACTTCGGTGTGGTAATTTTTATGCAATACATGAACATTGAACGGCTTCACCCACGTGTATCAAAATTGTTTGAGAACTGTACATACCCATTATGAAGATATGTTCAGTAATGGCTGGAACGAATCAGCGCCATTATATATATAAACTCAATAACGATCCAGTATTTTTATGCACTTAAATATTTACAATTACATTTAAGTTAATCAATAAATGATAACTTGTGGAACAGTGTGATCTAAGACATTCAGTAAAATGCTAAGGCTTTTCATGACTTGTTTAGGACGAAACAATTACTAAATTAAATTGTTTAATATTTGTATTTTGTATACCTTTTTTTAAGGGATAATGGATGTTTCCCAAAATTACCTAATCCTTGCCTTTCCTAAACATGAGTTCGTTCCCAAGAAACACTTCCGTAACAAGCCCCATGCAAACTAATGTTTAGCAAACTTTCATCGCTTAATTCATATTATTTTGTCGTCAACTCACACCCTCGAAACTTCTGGAAACATCGTTTTGTTAAAAGCGAAACTTTCGTTAATTTGACGCAACTTCCCAGTTGCTCTTTCTTTGAGTGTTTGTTTGTCTTGGTGCTAACTTACACGTGGCTCGCATAATAATGAAACCTTGGAAAAATTAGGATAGTTATGTTGCAATTATGTAATCAAAAACATTAATGTTATAGTTAACTAATTCAGGTTAATTATTCCTTTGTTCAAAATTAGTACTAACGATTTTAGGCTGATGTCTGATTGGTTGATAAAAAGTTTTTAGTTTTTTTTTCTAACTCCTTGTATACCTCTATACCTCTACCTCTTATAAGGGAAAAGTCTTAGAAATGACTGAACTGATTTAGCTTTCAAAATTTTCATGAAATTATAGAGAATTTTCCACGCAACTCCCAAGCAGATACAACTGTATATAGAAGATTGGGCCACTTTTGATTTGAATATCCTCTTGCACTCGTATTCAAAGCGTAGAGTCTTGTATATACTTTGCCGCTTTGAATAGATAATCTTTTCTTTCATGTTTCATTTTCGTACATCCTTTCCTTTCTTTTTCTTAAAGTTATTTCTTTTAAAGCAACATTTCCTAGTTGGTGTATTAAACATAGTATATGACTAATGATATTTGAGTCATTAGAAGAACTTCCTTAATTAGTGAGAATTTTACTGTAATCCATTATAACTTATATGGCCATATGACATTTTGCCAGTTTTTAGATATTTGTGGTAGAACTCTCTGTGGTTCGACTCCAGGAGCACCACCGCCACATCTGTTTCTGCCTACTAACAGCAACGTTAAGTGCTAGCTAGCTTAGTCCTCAGGGGTATCAGCCCATATGGCGTCAATCTCAGGTAGAAATCTAATGTTATCAAAACTTGAAATTGATGGCTATGTGCCTAGGACCAAAAGCGTGACAACAATTTTTTTGCGCAATCGTTAAATGCCAAGAACAACAATTATTTCAATATACTCAATAAAATATTTTAAAACAATTACCGTTATGATCGTGCCACGTGTAGAAGCTGTAACGAACTTCAAACGTTAGTCGTGGAACTGATAGTTTAATTACTCCGCCAACGCTAACCGAAACCTTATACAAAGTAATTAAAAAATATATAATCTCTCGGGTGAAACTGAGAAGATATTGAAAAATCTTAAAGAACTTCTATTAAAGTAGTAGTTAAGTAAAATGAAGATGAAGTTAAAATATAGAGAGAGGAATAAAACTATAAATCCTTGCTTTTTTCAAAAGTAAGTGGCAAAAATTAAAACTCTTTGTTTAATTATGAATCTGTCAGTTCATAAATAATTGGCCAAATTTTATTAATTCCTTATAGCGGCTACAAACAGTAGTATGTAGAAGAGTATGTAAATCATACTCTATAAAAATTTCAAGTCTCTAATAGTCTCTGTCTATTACGGTTCAAGAGATAGAGCCCTGGGGCAAACGGGCAGACAGCGGAGGTTTAGTAATAGGGTTCCGTTTGTACCCATTGGATACGAAACCCTAAAACATGTGTTGGAAGACATTTAATTTTTGAATAAAAAACTGTTTAAGTAACATATCAACAATCGTAAAACCATTAACTGTGCCTTCAGTCAATTAAGCCGCCAAAGAATATTAAGTTTTTTCTCAAAAACCTTGGTCTTTTCATTACCTCCAAGTTAATAAGCATCAAGTTGCGACCGCCGTTATCGCCAGACGGCATGAGCTCCTTCAGCCGTACATTAACGAGATCCTTGGCTCCTTATTGTATTACGTCACGTTCTATGTACGGTATTGATGCTGAGTGCAGTATGCATGCTCTTTTCTTTCTTCTTTCTTTTTTTTCAAATTCTTATGTCAGTACGCTTTGCTTTTTATTTCTTTTATCTCTTCTTTCAGTACTCAAAAATCTTTTATCTCTTTACCAATCTTTTGTAAAGTTGTGTTTATCAACAGTATTTTCAGTTAATTAAATACAAAGAAAACATTACATCTTACGTCAGCCTTTCAAGCAGTCTTATCTTAAAAACCTTGGTCTTTCATTACCTCCAAGTTAATAAGCTTCAAGTTGCGACCGTCGTTATCTCCAGACGGCATGAGCTCCTTCAGCCGTACATTTACGAGATCCTTGGCTCCTTATTGTGTTACGTCACGTGCCACCGGTGCCACGTACGGTATTGATGTTTGAGTGCAAATGCATGATGTTTTCTCTTTTTTGGATCTCATATATCAGTCCGCGAAGTTTTTCCTTTAAATATCTTCTTTCAGAACTCAAGAAGCTTTTATCTCTTTGCAGATATTTTGTAAAGTTTTGTTATCATCAACAGTAATTTCATTAAATTCAATAAAAATAAAACCATACATTTAACGTCAGCGTAAATTAACCATTTTTATTTCAAAACCTTGGTCTTTTCATTACCTCCAAGTTAATAAGTTTCAACTTGCGACCGCCGTTATCTCCAGACGGTATGAGCTCCTTCAGCCGTACATTTACGAGATCCTTGGCTCATTGTGTTACGTCACGTGCCACGTACGATATTGCTCAGTGCAGTATGCAAGCTTTTTCTTTTTTTCAACTACTTCTTTTACTACCTGACAAGGTTTTGCTCTTGTTAACACGTTTTTATACTCAATAAGCTTTTTCTCTTTACTAAACTCTTCTGTACACTAAGCTTTTTCTTTTTCATTCTTTCATTAGGTATTTAAGATACGTTTATCTCTTTTCCAATCTCTTGTAAATGCTTTTGTACATATCTACACAACCCACATACATTAATTTCCGTGTTGTATTTGTCTTCAAATTTTGACTTAGATCCAATTTTGAATATTATATAAACATGTACGTCATTCTTATGCCCCTCTAATTTTGTGGTCATCAACAGTGTTTTCAGTAAATTCAATACCAATAAATCCATACATCTTATATAGTTGAGTCTAACCACTTTTTATCTCACAATCCTTGGTATTTTCATTACCTCCAAGTTAATAAGCTTCAAGTTGCGACCGTCGTTATCTCCAGACGGCATGAGCTCCTTCAGCCGTACATTTACGAGATCCTTGGCTCCTTATTGTGTTGCGTCACGTGCCTCGTACGGTATTGATGCTGAGTGCAGTATGCAAGCTTTTTCATTTTTTTGTCAACTACTTTTACTACGTGACAAGGTTTTTCGTTTTCAACCTCTTGTTTTTGTACTCAAGAAGCTTTTGCTCTATGCTAACCTCTTGTAAATGCAATTACTTTTATACATATCTACATAATTCATATACACATTTTTGTGTTCTTTTGGTCTACAAATTGTAAACTCGATCCAATTTTTAATATCAATTAAACATGTACGCCATTTTTATGTTCATCTTGATTTGTTATTATCAACAGCGTTATGTTGGAGATACAACAACTTTCAGTTTTAATATGAAAATCTTGACAACGTCGGCTCTATACATTTAATTTATTTGTTGTCAAGTGTTTGCTGAAGTCGGTAATCAGTTTTAAAGTTAACTTTACTAAACAAAGATACCCTTTCTTATATGTAACATTGAGTGTATGAGGTTTCCTATACTTGTAACATAGCAACCTTCAAGTTACGTGGAGATTTCCGGGTACTTATCGAGCACCGCCTCTTATATCACGTAGGCGTACGATACTGATGCATGAGTGCAGAGAAGTGTCCTCTACACCCCTTTGCATTTGTTTCACTTAAATGCATGCGCCAAACTTTGCATAAGATCCTACTACAGAGTTTTTGATATGTTTATTACATGAATATTTTATTTATCAACCTCCACGCATGATCTCTCTCTCATATACTACGATGCACAGTTTTTACGCAGAAAATTTTAGTAAGTATTAATAGATTAAAAAAATTCTTAGATCCTTATATTATTGTTAAAGAAACATTTCCGAAAGAATTAGTTCAACACTTTTCAAATTTATGGGGTAGTATCAGACGGGATATTTTTTTCACATTTTAGTTTTCATTTTGTACAAATAACATGTTATAAAAATATACGAATATATAACATCTTTATTGGAAAGTTAGTTAAAATTGTATTCATCTAACCTTCTTTTCGGACAATATAGAAAAACTTCTACGAACTATTACGTCAAGTGGTTGTCTCCATCGAATAAATATATTAGCTGAGATATTTTTGTATATCCCGCATCTATTAATACCTGCATCCGATGGAGTTTATAAGTGTGTGTAACGCAACGATATAAATATTCCCATCCAATATCTAATTCATTTCGATTAAAGAAATGTAGTGTTAACTTTGTATTAGGTACATTTTGCAACGAAACACTTTGTGAAAAGGTGGTAGACTTATAAACGTTAAAATGAGTTCTGTACAGAATCAACTTCGAATGGAATATTTGTGATTTTCTCTGTGGGTATACTAGGACTGAGATTCAAACCACCTCCAATGTTTGAAGTTATTTGCAAATTAGAATTTAATTATTACTTGTTTTAATGGTGTAAGACACATGCCGTGCTACACGCATAAGTTAAAACTTAAAAATACGTTCTCAAAGGTACCAGCCCGCACTTGGCCAAACCGATGGTCTATGTATCCAAACATGAAGACAACACTATTGTGCGGATTACAAACGTAAACTGCTTAAGAAAAGCATGCGTGGACATCTTATTCAGAAGTCGATTGTTCAAACAGTGGGAATTATAAACATGAAGATCTTTTCAGGTAACGTGGGTACCTAAATATCTGGCAGATTACATAATATAGTTTATCTGGCTTCATACTCTGGATTTTACTACATATTCCGGGCCGATTCGTTAAAACCAGCTGCATTTTTGAACTCGTCAATTTATTCCACAGTTTTATCTCGTACTTTTAAAAGGGATTTCAGCCAAGCTTTTCAAAATGATTGCGGGCAATTTAATAACTGCTGTTTTTTTAACTACTTGCATAATTAAAGAGACCGAATTCCTCATTTATCTTTTGTATGCCTTTAAAAACGTGTACAAAGTCAAGCTGCTGCGTTACGGAGTATAAACAGAAACATTGGCAATTATTTCTACCTAATAACTGCAGTGTTAGGCGCTGCTGTGTTCCGGTTTGAAGGGTGTGGTAAGAGAGACAGACTTTTCCGAGGCGTTCCAGCTTAGTCCTCCGGGGTAGCGGCGCATCTGGGGCCGACTTCAGGTAGGAATATCTAATCCTATCTGGGGTTGATTACAGATGTCCATGGGCGACAGTAGCCACTTACCATCAGGTGGACTGCATGCTCGTCTGCTACTCTTATATTATAAAAAAAAAGGAAAACAAAACAATTAATCAGGATTTCTTCGTCTTTCTCGAACCCCTGGATCTGAGAAGCCCTTAATCATCAGTTCTTAATAATCAGTTAATTAATGGCAACATCAGTTTGATACAATCAAACTGATGTTGCCAAACTAAGACCAAACTGAAGCAAACATTGATTGATTGCTACTTGTTTTGCGGAAGTCTTTTTTACGCGAAAATAATTAGCAAACGGAACTACTTACACTCTGAAAAAATTGCTTGCTATAAAAATGATCTGAAGTCAATTTATAATTGTGATACTTGTACATCACCTTGTAATCAATATGTGTATTGTGTTCCCAGACTGAGCTAGCAAAATAAGAAGGTTTAAGGCTTTAGTTTAGTCTGCTAAACATTACGATACAGATTGACAAAAGTTTTTGAGAACATTGTAGAAAACTTTACCAAAGATTTTCTAACAATGTTAACCAAGGAAAGGAAGAAAAAGTTTTTTTAAGTAAGGTTTTGGTTCCAATAGGTTTAGAGTAAGAATTAAAAACACCGTGCTATTATTTCTCTAAATATTATGAAGTAAAATAAGTTGTTTTTCATGATATCTTCTAGTGGAATTCAAAGAATACTTGAATAAGTTTACTTTGAAAAAACCCTTTGTTGGTCGCATCGTCTTATCGGCACGTCGAAGGGCTAAATAAAACACGAGGGACGATAAGGAAAAGGGCAAAAATAATCAATTTGCAGCCCTCTTCGGGTTTTGTGAGAAACCCTTAATCTGCTGTTACGATCAGCTGGTTGTATTCGCAACGAAACTTCAAAATAAAATCGATTGCTTTATTTAATCACAAGATTTACGCTTTATTGTAAAATATCACGACGTCAGACATACCTACTCACCACTTACAAAAACACTATAATATGTGTATAATGTGTGTGTCAAATATGTACTTAATTATTCACGTCTGTTGTTCAAATTCAACAATAACAATCAATAAAATACAAAACATTCCAAATAGAACAGGGGTGTGGCAACCTCCCGCTACTCAACAAGAGATGACGCCACGAGTATTTTGAATCACGCTATCGAAGTTTTCTAAATATCTGGTATACATATATACGAGTCCCGAACTGAGACTGTTGGAGCACGGCCGCTCCCCGGGCATGATCACCGAGCCCGGCGGGAGATCTCACTTTGCCAAAGGGGCTTCTGAAGTCAGTGAGAGAAAGAATCACGCACACATAAACTTACACACGCACGCACACACACACTACCGCGTTACCACTCTTGAGGATTAAGATGTCACTTCATATGTAAGCATGTGGCATCAACAACCTTCCTTCAAAATGGGCTTACGTTAGAAGTAAGTTGAATCGTGATAGATTCCCAGTGCAATCATACAGGTATAAGTATAAAAGCATGGAATATACATCTAAATTAGATCTATTGTTGCTTTCGTCCGTAAACCATTAAGAAATACTATTAGGCGAATTTCCAAAAAATACAGCAATCGTACCTTACTTAAACTATCTTCAGACCTTCGCGTAATTTATGTGGGGACCTCGTGCCACCCTTGAAATACTCCATTTCGGACAAAAAGAATTATAGATAACGGTCCTTAAAATAACCGTAAAAAGATGGGAAAATGTATTCCTGTGATAAGTGTGTATACATTTGTACCCATATTCGTAAATGCAATGGACTAATAATTCTCCTCGAAGATAGGGATAATGTTAAAAATAAGCACCTATGTACTCGTACATATGCCTCCAGCGAATCCTAACATACTTCGGACACAGCAAGAAAACCCGCTAACAACCTGGAGAGACTAATTATAACTGGAAAGGCAAGAGACCAAGGGAGCGGAGCCCGAAGAGGTGGTCGGATCAGATATCCGAGCAACTGGATGCCAAGGTTAACGACGTCTTCCACTGTGCCACCGACCGCCACAAATGGCGGAAACTCGTACGAAAATACCGAGGCGGGTCATCACGATGCTCAGCTGTGAGCGAACGACCGTAGGAAGGAAGAACTCGTACATATATGACAAAACACTAAAAAATACACAGGTTACCAACTTACTTCATCACAGATGCGTTGCTATCCCCGATGAACTAAGTTAAAACGCCTCTTTTCCTTACTACCACAACTGTTCAAACAACGGTTAACACTATTGTAATAAAGCAGATTTTTTTTTTTTTTTTATAATATAAGGGGAGCAGACGAGCATGCAGTCCACCTGATGGTAAGTGGCTACTGCCGCCCATGGACATCTGTAATCAACCCCAGATAGGATTAGATATTCCTACCTGAGGTCGGCCACAGATGCGCCGCTACACCTGAGGAATAAGCTGGAACGCCTCGGAAAAGTTTGTCTCCCTTACCACACCCTTCAAACCGGAACACAGCAGCGCCTAACACTGCTGTCATTAGGTAGAAATAGGTGTGGCGGTGGTGCCGCCGGAGTCGAACCATAAAAGGTTCTATCACCTTTAAATGTTAATAAACTAATCCTTTATTGTCACAACAAAAAACAACGTAAGAAATAAACCAACCTTTTATGGTTACGACGACTAATAATACTACAAGATAGGAAGAGATCACTAATCAATGACACAGCAACTAAAACAAAGGTGTTTGTAGACTTCCAACGTCATTTCCGAATTCCCGAGATTCTAACGATATTTCCGATTTCCTACTCCGATAGGTGTGAAATGCTATATCGGTGTAAACCCTAACAAACCCATTGAATCGGAAATTTCACACATACATAGCTACAATTTCATACATGATCCACCGTTGATCATAGTATGGAGACATTGTTCGCTAGTGATCCACGGATGATCATTACACCAACACGATAATAAACTAACGAATTTATTTAATTAAACAATAAATCACTTAAATAAGACTCGTATAAACAACAAACTGATAAGCTGAAGCTGACTAGGGTGAATTTTTCAAGTGGACCTTCAAGGCCTAAGCTCTAAGGATTAGCGAAAATGCTAAAAGGAGTTACGAGGCCGATTTGATAAAAAACTAAAACTGCGTCATGACTTTTTTTTAAAATTACAAGAGTGGCAACACATCTGAATAGCTTCAGATAGAACCTCTTTACTATATGAAGTTGGTTACAGATGTCTATGGGCGGAAATGACCACTTATCATCAGACGGACTGCATGCTCTTGTCATAAAATCTATATGTTTTAGTTACATAATTGCTATATTATGTAGCACTGCTAATCCAATACAATCGGATCAATGTTAATAAGATCGCCTTTATATAGAACGGGAGTTCTAGCTGAAATCGATCATAGGTGCGTTACCACTAAGTACTAAGATGGTAGGCCTCATATTTAACAATTCCCGAAGATTAATTTTAACACAAACAAACACACTAGCAATGTACATTTTTATTACACTTTTGCTGTGTTTTTTTGGTTTATGTTATTTTTAGTTTTTTGTCTCTTTCTGTTATTTCATTTATGTTGCAATTATGCGAATAAAATGTTTCTTTCTTTCTTTCTATCTATCGTATTTAAACGCACTATTATTAAACACGTATTACAAAAGTAACACCAGCAGATTTAAGGATAAACACCGTTGTTTATCCTTAAATGTGCCGGTGTACTTCGTTTAAAAAAACAGCCAAACAGTTACGTGTCGGTGTAAACGCGGCGAGACGAGATCGTATACGCGTGCGTGAGAATATTCAATTTCCTATCCAACCGGTCGGCTTACCGTTCCGGTCTCTGGACTCCGCGTCTCATGTTTCATACTGCTCCACTATTCATACGTGACAATATTGTAATGATGCGAAACTGCGTGAGGTGCAAGGAATAGGTTGTAGCAGACCGCGTCTTAGTTGAGTTAGGTTCGGTCATGATGTAATTTACGCTGAACAATGCCGACATGTGCAATTAAGTGGTGGAAAAATACGAAATCGAAGAAAAAGGGCGGAGAAATATCGTTTCATTCGTAAATGATCTAAAAACTACATTTTTTAAATAATTTTCAAACACGAAAATAGATGACAGTGACAATTTCAATTGTCAAAACTGGTTACATTTTCTTGTTAGGAGTGAGTAATCTTTACTAATCTATGCCCCTCGTATACAAAAGTGAATAATGTAATGTAAAGTTAAGACACCATTGACATTTTAACGTTTTAAAACCAGATTAAATCTAAATAAAACTTGAATAATATAAACAAAATCCCAGTCCATTTGATAAACATAAACACCCTTTGAATCATTTACGACTTCGCTCTGTTCCCGAAATATATCGTAATTAACAGAGGCAGGACGCAAGCACCTGTGCGTAACCGCGGTTTATTGAAGGGCTTCATTACTCCCTTTGATTACCGGATCAAAATGTCGTAAAAGGCGTAGTTGACCTACGTAAATATAACTTTTTACAGCGTCCGTCCTGAATACGTGGTGTTGGGTACACAGAAGCGACGTCCAGCGAGAACAGGATGTACCTTGTATTTACTTTTTGTGTATACGGAAGCGGTGAGCGCGTATCTCTAGACACAAGTATGTAGGTATATAATGCATTGCGATATGACATGAAATTGTATATTTTATTGCACATTTATGTTTATTGCAAGATATTTAAAAAAAATGAATTTAGGGTACATATCTTCGATTATGAAGCCGTTATTTCGCACAACGAAATGATTATATGTTGTGTTTAGTTTTATTAGCTCCATTTATGATTCAGATATAGGTCTTATTAATATAAAACTAGAAACTAGACGACTATTATAAAAACAAAAACCTCGTAACCTACTTAAGTTAGAAGAATATAGGCGTTTGGGTCTTCCAAAAGCTTATAAAAAAGCCTTTTCTAATAACCCCTATATTACAATTTTAAGAAATATTATCGAATTATTTTGAACTTTTCTTTATTCATTATCAAAACTTAGAATATAAAAATTATACATAATTTATAAGCGGTCCATTATAACTCAAATCATCGATAGATTTTGAATCGCAAATAGCATTTAGTAATCCATTTAATAACAATACAAAATGTTATAATTTTAAACGAGCAGGTTGGTCTTAGTTACCTGACCTTTCAAACAAATGAATTTAATGCTCATTCTACTTTCCACGTTCTAAGCAAATAGCTATGAGTCATAATTACGAAAGTTTAGTCAATTTTTCAGGGAAACCCCAGGTAACTGAAATTATATTAGTTGCGTGCAGACTAGGAATTTAGTCCAACTGCAGGTCGCCAGCTCGCGTGTTGCTTTCGGTCTAGTTTATACTTAAACCCGGTTAGATTTTGACAAGGGTTTCACTTGAAATATTATGTTTCAGAGATTTCCGTTTCGCAAATTGAAATTACGACATGTTTGACTAAAAAAGTTTTTCATTATTATATGTTTTATTACCTAGCATTATAGCTTGTAATCTCGCTAGCTAGCATGAAATGTTGTATTATGATTTGATATTTTATAGGTTAGTACTAGTAACATTGACTATTAAAGTTTTCTATACTCATAGCGCCATCTAGGATTTCTTACGATGTGGATGCCTTGCACAAAGACAAATTCACAAACATCCAGACCTAAAACAGAAAGCTAAATTTATTATTTTCATACTAGTCTCGCTGCGGATCCAACCCGGAACCCACTGCGTGTCAGACTGGTATATCTGACCGCTCCACCACGCGGGTATCCCTGTTTTTGAGTAAGCTTTTATTTAAGTGTTGTTGTTACTCGTGATATCACATCATATATGAACTACACGCATGTGTTTACGAAATATTCTAGATAATCTACCACAAATCACTCAATCCATAAAAAAATAATAAGTACCTAATACAAATTATATTTCATTTATTTATGCACACAAAAATATCAATACAAAAGCGACCCTTATATCTAAACTCTTTTTATATTTTTTTATAACTTGGATATACTTGTTTTACAACTTGAAAATTTCACATTTACTATAAAAACCATCTATCCAGGGACAGTCGTAACTTAACCCAGTCTACCGGGAGCTAATTAACTGGCAGTTAAATTAGGGCATTAGCGTTAATGTTCTACTTGCCAACTTGGTGCAAAAACTTGTCCGGTCTTGTTTTGTGTCGACAGTTTAAATATACCTTGCTATATCTTTATATATATATTTCTTATGTGCGTGTGTATGTAACTGAACTCCTCCTAAACGACTGAACTGATTTTGATGAAATTTGTTGTGTGTGTTCAAGGGGACTTGAGAATGGTTTAGATTCACAATTAATTCCGTGGGAAAAGATTTTTTTAATTAATTTTTAAATCGCAAGTAGTTGTTGATTTTGGAATGTTTCACATTGGATTCGATAGACTTCGCTACCATCGCAGTTTCAAATATTCTATCCGTAAGTGATAAGGGTTGTTCACTATGTTCACCCTTAAAATTTTTTTATTTATATGTCAACACAACGTTTGCCGGGTCAGCTAGTATTTCTATATATTTAATAAGGTTAAGGGTGAACAATCCTTATCACTTAGGGGTATGAAAAATAGATAGTAGCCGATTCTCAGACCTACTGAATATGCATATAAAATTTGGTGAAAATCGGGAAAGCCGTTTCTGAGGAGTACGGTAACTAACATTGTGACACGAGAATTTTATATATAAAATTTATATATCATCGTCTATGTTTAAATACTTTAAAGAGTTTTGAAATTTCCAGTCCAATATTGATATATAGACCTCCAAGTACCACAAATAGGACATTGACTCCACCGCTATCAACTTTTAGTGCAAAAGCTTGTTAAGCTTTGCCTCGTTTGCGATATTTTAAAAGTTTATTTGATTTAGAGCGCTGCTAGATTACTATTCTATTTGCGCTTTTAATTGAAATGGGAATTTATAATGTTCGGAGTGGAATGTTTTTTATTCATTTATTATTTAACATATAAATAATAGTTTTAGGGGCACGGTAGTGGAGTTGCCAAGTTGAGCAAAAACAAAAGCCATTTTTCGATCATTTTGAACCACCTGTAACTTAGTTGTGAATAAAACTAAAAGCTTGAATGTTTAGAATTATTTCTACTGCTTTTTTGTTACTATTTCATATTGTATTAATTATACGTACAAATAATTCAAGAACCCTACAAGGAGAAATTATTTTCAATGTTTGAAACTTAATATTTATGTATGTATGAAAAATAATTACCATAACATTGCTGTGTTTACATTGTTTATTCCGTCTGGAATATTACATTACCTGGGAAAGTCCTTAAGACCCACACTGAAGTATTCGTTCCAGCGATAGAGCAGGAAACCGATAGCAATAAATTTTCCTATAACAAAAAGGAAAAATAAATTGTACTAACAGGAGTACTGACCGGGGGCTGAACCAAAAACCTATATGTTAGATTGGTAATTGGCCTAATCCAATTAGGTCATTATGTTAACCCCGAAACTACACACACAAGGGTAACACACTCCCTTTTTATAGACTCTTATCTAAATATATATAACTCAAAGGTGACTGACTGACATAGGGATCTATCAACGCACAGCCTAAACCACTGGACGGATCGGGCTGAAATAATTTGGCATGCAGGTAAATGTTATGACGTAGGCATCCGCTAAGAAAGGATTTTGATCAATTCTACCCCCGAGGGGATAAAATAGGGGATGAAAATATTACTTCTTAACGCGAGCGAAGCCGCGGGCAAAAGCTCGTCCTTATGATATATTGGTTATATGATTACTCCATGAATCCGCGTAAGCTGAGGAAACTAGAATACATACTATTAAATACGTTCAGAGGTAATTCGGTAACTTATACTTCAAACCACTCCTCCCCCATGAATGGGCACGGGTCTTTTAGGGTTTCGTATGCAAAGGGTTAAAAACGGAACCCTGTTACTGAGCCTCCACTGTCAATTCGTCTGTCGGTCTGTCACAGGGCTCTATCTCTTGAACTGTAATAGATAGACACTTGACATTTTTACAGAGTATAGGTAGGTATAACGGTGTCTACTTTAACAACAAATACTTAAAATAAAAGAGCTTGAAATTAAATTGGGTCGCGTTAAAAGAAACCGCCATTTATCGGTGTTTTTCGCTATATCTATCGAACAGTTACTATTTTCACGAAATATTAATATCAATAACAAATATTAAAAATAACAAATAAATGATTATTCGATTAATTTGTTGCCACGGAACCCTCCGTGTGCGAGTTCGACACGCACTTGGCCAGTTATTTCTCCGACGCATAGTTCTATAGTTTTGTCACGATGTTTGCTTTCGCCGATAATAACTTCTTATTCAAACAATAATTGCCTTCAGAACACATTGCTCCCAGAATCGTAATAAGAACTTTTAAATCATTTCACTCGACTTTCGAGACAAGTAAAACCGTGAGACAAGTAAAACAATAACGGCTCTGTGACTAACTGTACCCGCGCATTCGCTTATCAACTTATAAGCGTTTTATTAATTTTTTGTTTTTTATTTCATGTTCGGCGATTGCAAGACAGGTATGATGACGCACGGGTACCGGCCGAGGAATTGACGTAAATAAGTAAATGGATTTATATATTTCACTTGGGTTATTTTTATAGTATGCTTAGATTTTTTATTGTAATTGTCCAACTTTTATGGTGATAAGTACACACCATAAAAGTAGAAAAATTATGTGACATATTTTTTTAATTTGAAATTTGTTTTATTTTTAATGTGTGTCTAAAAATTTTAAAAATATAATTTTTAAATTGGCACTTCTGGCTCACTTTATGGATATCGTCTTACTTTTAAAACCAGCTTATTTACGCATATAGCCTACTGAATCCAATCCATTTGAACATCAAACATTATAGATACATTAATATAGTATTATCTGAAAAGACATAATCAAAACGAAAATTGTATAAACCAGGAATCACGGCAGGTCAAAAACGACTTATATCCGGTACAATCACTAACTTTGTGGAGACAGTAATAGACATATTTCCTGGGCTCTCCCGGATTTACCTACTCATTTTACATTATTACGGTAAGAATGAGATCCTAACTATTATTATAAATGCGAATATGAGTTTGTTTGCTACGTCTTAACCGATTGTTATGAAATTTTGTACACACATTGTCAAGGGTTCAGAAAAGGACATAGGGTATCTTTTATATTGAAAAAAGTAAAAGCCAGTAAGTATTACAATAAAAGCTAAAAAGATAGGAGACGAGATTTTTTTTCGGTATTAGTCCACCGGTATCTTTGCCACTCGTATTTCTACCTCATACACGATTCATTCAAGCCCAAACACGCACCACTGATTTTTCAAAGATACGTGTATTTTAGAACTTAATTATACTCGCTATAACGATGAAGAAACACATCATGCGGAAACACCTATACTCATAATAAGGGGAAAAAGATAAATAAATACATTATTAGATATTAACTAATTATGTTGACTTAATTTGATATCAAGTTAATGATTTAACTTTAAGTGATTAGACACAAAACGCTTACGCTATACAATATGTAACGATAATATTTCAAAAAGGTTAATTAATGCTCGGAGATTGGTCGTCGATGAGGTTCGATAATTAATTCTGAGAATCATTTAATTGGATACGTTTCGCTTCAATATTGATTCGATAGAATCAACATGCGATGGAGGCTTCGATATTAACATGTTCAGTAGGGGTCAATTTTCATTTACTTTTAAAAATATTTGCTATTATGACAAATACAATGTTTATCATATTTTTTTATAATATAGGAGTAGAAGACGAGCATGCAGGGTTATCGCCTAAATCCGTCTAAGTATGAGAACATCTGTGCCCAGCAGTGGGACAGTGATAGGTTGACTATAACCAAATAATCAAGTCTTTATGAAGCGTACAAAGTAATAGTATCAATAGACATATTACAAAGTTAATTGTGAGTTGCTGTTATGGCATAGGTAAGTACATAAATTCATTAAAGTCCAGATCTAGGTTATATTTTCGACTAAAATATCGCTACGGCGGCTAGAGTAACGACTGTTCCATCTAGCGATAAAAGTGCCTACACAGCAGTGTCAAAATGTCCAATGTGCACTATCGCAGACTTCCAACCTTGTCCAATTATAAACGTGGCCAAAGGTGAAACCTGTTAGCTCACGGTTGAAATAGATAAAGTGGAAGAGTTTGATAAAATCTTCAAACGTCACGCAATAGCTAGCTGTGATGTTGCAACTAGTTTGACAGTTGATATCTTGAACTTGGCAAACACGTTCCTTTATCAAAGTTCCTATCCTGCAGGCATATTGCAAAGTAGATTAACTAAGATCAGTAGCTCTCAACCAGAGGCGCAAAAAGATTTCAAGCAGGCAAAATATATTTGCGTTTTTGAAAGAAAACGTCTTTAATTCGTTTTATCTTTATTTTATTCAAATGAGAATTAAAAATAAACTAAAATCTTTTACATTACATCATAACTGCGAAGGGTAGTGATTTTCGACCTTATACGTGTCCCTTTCTTTATCACGCCCTGCAGCCCAGATGGCTTGTCGGATTTAAAAAAATGAAGTGTGGTTGGATTCTTCTAAGTTTGTTTTATAATAATTCCCTAATTTTGACGTAAAAATGAAAAAAGGCATATTTAAAATCTGGGGAAGAGAAATAAAGGTTGAGAAACTCTCATTTTCAATAGAGCAAAGCTGATAAAATCGCGAATTATTATCGCGCAAAATCTAGATTCAAGTTTGCAACTAGTTTGACAGTCGAGTTGCAAACGTGTTTCATATTGAAGGTTTTTATCTCCTCCACATGTTTGCAAATTAGCTTTTTCATTTATGAATTTGTTGCTGCCAGAATAATGATTGATTGGCCCGAGTCCACTTGATATTTGGGAGCGAATTTACTCTTTTTCTGAACATCAACTTCAGGCATATAATATTGTAGAGAAGTAAACAAATTACAAATTACAAAGTGGACAAATTACATGTCGTTGTATACAAACAGTACCCTTACCATGAGTTTTTACGTTTTAACAAGTATGACTGTTTTGGTATTTGTTTACGTATTGGCCCATACTATTTCCAAGTTCCGACACAATCCGCTAGAGGCGCTGATTGGAATTTATATGGGCAAATACGTAAAGAAATACCAAAACAGTCATATTTGTCAAAACGTAAAAACTCATGGTAAGGGTACTGCTTCATTCAAAATACTTAGTAATTAGATGTTTAAATAAATTTTCGCATTGATTTAAAAGACAAGCTTATTCTTAACCATATAATGTGTGGTATAAGATAAAATAGTAGAAATAGCAAACTATGATAAACTAGTTTGCTATTCTAAACATTTGCATGTATAAAATAACAAATTATTAGTATTCGTAAAGAAATACGTGTCTACTATCTCTATTTTTAACAACGATCCGTTATTAAAACGTTTTCATCAACAAAACGTATATATGATATGAATTTGATTCTATTACATTAATAGGTAGAACCCTTTGTGGTTCAACTCCGGCGGCACCACCGCCATATATATTTCTGCTTCATAATAGCAGCAGTGTTAAACGCTGCTGTGATCTGGTTTGAAGGGTGTGGTAAGGGATACATACTTTTCCGAGGCGATCCACCTTAGTACTCAGGAGTAGCGGCGCATCTGTGACCGACCTCAGGCAGGAATATCTAATCCTATCTGGGGTTGATTACAGATGTCCATGGGCGGCAGTAGCCACTTACCATCAGATGGATTGCATGCTCATCTGCTACTCTGATGTTATTAAAAAGAGCTCTAATTGAGTATTTTTCTAAGAGCCATGTTATATGGCTTCGGGAATATTTCGCAAGTTCTTGGTTCGTTATTAGACACTAAATCAACTCGACGATATACAGCGTTAATCCATATCAAGTAATTACTATGTATGTTAATCCCACACGACTTACCGCAAGGTAAAATACTGATATCCGTCAACTTATTTACATAATTAACCTTACCTTCAATATAAGGACCAGTTCCTTCTAGGTCGTGACGACACGAAAATTGTCCCAATAAAGCTATCGTCTCTTCATGCGAAGGTAACTAATGCGTATTTATGTTTGCAAGTGATTGCATATCTGCCTCTGTAAGTGACTACTGCCGTCCATGGGCAATTATAACCACGTAAGATTATATTTCCACCTGAGATCAGCCACAGATGCGCCTCTACCCCTAACGACTAAGCTGCAATTCCTCGAAAAAGTATGTCTCCCTTAAACCCTTAACCAGAACATAGCAGCTTAACACTACTGTATTAGGTAGAAAGAGCTCTGCATATTAGCCGGCGATGTATAGGAAATTCTTCTAGTGTTACAACGCGACGGCGACTGCTTTACACGTAAAAAAATCAGTATCGTCATAGGTACTGTCATTAGGTACGAAACATGAAGTTTGTAAATCGTCCCCTGTAATCACCCTTGAAACGTGTTAGTTAGTGGACCCTGACAATGAAATGTTATAGAAAAGTTATTACTACCATCGTTATACTACCATGGTTATAAACATCATTAACTACTTTCCAATTGATTGCGTCAAACTTAAAACTTGCGTCTGGATGTATATTTGTGTGTTTGTCATTGTATTTGTACTAGTGAATATTTACTCGTACTATTGCAAAAATCTTATTAAATGCTTATTTAAAATTTAAACCCTGTCAAATATCATTCGTTCGTTTAATTGCTCATACTAGCATCATAGCAGGCCATGTGAAGCGAATGTTATAATTTCAAGGCAAATTTGTTAGATATATTATAGAGGGAGAAATAGTATTTTATTTTTACTATTCTATAACAATTGTATTCTATTCTACAATTGTCATTTCCAACAAAGCCCTGCATCATAATTAAATGGCAGTGGAAACAAAAGCTGCTAATGCAAGTTATAAAGTTGCATCATACTACAAAGGGGTAGTAAAGTTCTAACGTCAAGTCCTGAGATTTCCGAGTACACTTGCAGAATGGGTAGTAACTTTCATATTGAGTTTTAGTGTTTCCTGAGACTAAGATGGAATACTACATGAGCTATGGTTATGAGTCTTTTGTTCTGCTTTCCGGGGTTTTTGATTTTTCCGGGGCTACTGTAGTAACATCTTGATGTTCATATTATAATGATTATACGCTTTGTGAAAAGGTCGAAGGGATGAAACTCTTATTTTATTGATGTACTTTTGAAGTCTGATATGAAAAGATTTATGAAGAGTTATAGTCACCAGATTTCTCTAACGTCCTGTCGACTAAGTCAAAATTAACTTTCTATTTTTTAACGATACAACAGAGCCGAAAGTTCATTACCAAAATGGAAAAACAACACTACTTCCAACGTACACAGGAGCGAATCGAACGCCTCGTATAACTATCTCTTACTTATCACCCTTCAAATCCGAACATAGAAGCCATTCAAAACTTCTGTAAGAAATATAGTGCCTATATTTATGGCTAGGCTATCTATCTATCTTTATTTTAGCACAAAGTTTACCCCCTTAGCTACCACGGAAATATTTATTATTCTACTGATATTCATCGTTTGAAGAGAAGCGTGAACCACGAAGTCTACCTCTTAAATTTAAGTTTCAAAACGGAATTGCCTTATTCGGTAACATCAGTCATCAAGGTGGAATTCTAATTTGAACCCGACCGTCGTAATTGGAAGGCTTCTTGTGTTGGAGACAATTAAAATATTTTGCTTGAGCAAGTAAGCAAAAGGTCGTAATTGGCTGTTTGCGAAATTAATTTAACGAGCGTCCCCCAAGATGGAAATAACTTTCTTGTATTATATGATAAATTTGTACAAATTGGATGAAAACTCAAAAAGTAATGTAGGTTCTACGATATGATATGAAAATTAAGACGTTAATTTTATTTGCAGTTGTTAAGTACACTTTTTATAACATTATTTTATGAGATTGCAAATAAACATGCAGTTCACCATTGACATCTGTGACAGATGGCTGTGGGTGACAACGACCATTTACCATCGGATGAATCGCTTCATGTTACCTACATACGTCGGCCAGTATTTATACCGAACCACAAAAACTGCTTCACAATTCAAACAGCTGTGGCTGTGTTGCCTCCCAGTTAAACTACTATCACCACCACCACTTCGTAGGTGGTAGTGCCCTTTGTGATTCGACTCCGGCGGCACCGCCGCCACACCTACTTCCTATGTGGTAAGGGAGACATACTTTTTCGAGGCGTTCCAGCTTAGTCCTCAGGGGAAGCGGCGCATCTGTGGCCGATCTCAGGTACGACAGGCACGATAGACCAAAATGGGTTAATGATGATAATAAATAGACACTTATTGTGTGCAAGCAAAACACAGTGAACTCATATTAAACATTGCTCTTTGCATATCAGATTTATTCAGCGCTTCCTGAATATTTTATTAAATGTGTCCTAGAAAAAGTGTTTTACGGGCTCTCATCACTCGGGAATACAAAGGTCACGTGTCATACATTTTAGAAAACGTAGCGACGTGTCATATTTAATAATGAAGAAATACCTCATTCGCAAGTAAAACATGTATGAATAAGATGAAGGGAAGAGCAAACGTATATACACGCGAAGTAGTATTTCTTACGTGTTTTAAGCGTGTCTTGCATAAAAATAAATATATAAAGTATTTCGTTATTTTCTGGTAAATGATACACATACTTGAACATTAATCTATTTAAGAAGGGGCAGGACCAGTTTGATCCACTGGGGTGGTACCACCACCATATTAAGGTACTAGCTAACCCGGCAAACTTTGTACCGCCTCAAAATCTATTTAACAAATATATTTCATATAAAATATACCCTATGTTACTCGTGAATAATGTAGCTTTCGAATGGTGAAAGAATTTTAAAAACGGGCCAGTAGTTTTTGAGCTTATTCATTACAACCAAACAAAACAAAATTTTCCTCTTTATAATATTAGTATAGATGTGTTTCTAGCATAGAACAGATCTTGAGCTTCGGTGAAAAGGTGGACTTACATATAATTGGAGTTTACTCCTTAAGAAACGATTTGAGTTATAAGGCCCGGTACGGAAATTTTATGAGGAGTAAAATCAAGTGTAACACGAAAAGTTGAGGCGTTACGTAGAAAGAGACAAACATATATATCCACACTTTACGCGCAACACCAGTGAAGTCACTGAATAGAAATGTCATAATTTTATTTTTTTAACAACAAGCGACAATCTTAGTCTTCAGGAAGAACAACGCATTTGTGATGCGCTTCAAGTAAGACCCCCGTTCTATATGACGTTGGTTACAGATGTCCATGGGCGGCGGTATACTATCAATATCGTGGACTGCATGCTCTTTTGATTAATCTTCTAAAAAACCGCCTTTGATCTCATCTTATAAGAGGGTTTATGGCCACAGTCCAACTTTCAAGTGTAGGTAGAATTCACACTTGAGAATGTTTTAGAGGCTTCGTGTAAGTTCCTCACGATTATTTTCTTCGTCGTAAGCATTTTTTTATAATATAGGAGTAGCAGACGAGAATGCAGTCCACCTGATGGTAAGTGGCTACTGCCGCCCGTAGACATCTGTAATCCACTCCAGATAGGTTTCGATATTCGTACCGGAGGTCGGCCACAGATGCGCCGCTACCCCTAAAACCGAAGCTGGAACGCCTCGGAACGTCTCCATTTCCACAGCATGTAATAAATAACACTCGCTGACAAATTGTTTTCAATACTTTAAAGCCTAGTTCCAACAAGAGCTGTTTTTGTTGGAAATCGATTTTGTATTCTTTTCTTCGTAGCCTTGTAACTCCGAAGGGCAAACTTTTGTAAGAGGTTTACTTCTTAACAACAGTTTAATAAAACGTGACACTAATGCTCTTTTATTTTTACAATTTTAGAATTTTCTAACTTACTTAATGCTCGGTAAAGACTTTCTTGTTCGTGCAATCAAGTTTCAATAGCAACATAATTAATGTTTTTTTCTTTTTTTTAAACATACTTGTACAGTACTCGTACTTTGTTTGTAGTTATATAAACCAAAAAAGTTGGGTTACTTGTAATAGGTAGGTTTGTGTGTACTAGTGGATATTGTACTTTTATATCGTTGTTATCTAGTCTGCAATATTAAAGGAGCGTCGTTATATATATTTTTTCAAAAATTACTCTGAACATTGTGAAAAACAAATCAGAATTTAAAGCAATTTCTTTCATTATATTTGACTCGTTATTAAGGTGAAAGTCTTCGCTTTAAGTTGGTTGCAGTATTAATATAACGTTATTTCTGGCTTTCATTTGACTTATGTTAAGCCAAAAGTAGGATAATGTTCTTGTCGTATCTAAATCCTAAAGGTGTCTTTTATTGGGCCAAAGAAACACGCAGATTACGATTAAATAGAAAAATGGTTACGGCGGTGGCAACTACCACTTAAAAGTGGTAGTTGCCACCGCCATATTATTTGTACCTAATAACATCACAGTTAAGTAACGTTGAAGACATAAGAAAGAAATTATATATATTATCTGAGACTTTCCAACTTGGACTAAGTAGCCTCAGGACTCAGGACAGGAACTCAGGGGTAGCGACACTCTTTGGCCTCTGTGACCAACGTCATGAAGGAATCTAATCATATCTGGGGCTAAGATGTCCGTGATCCACCAACAGAATAGACACTTATCAGGTAGACTCCAAGCTCGTTTGCCTAATCAATACTTAAAAAATATTGCACCTATAGGCAAGACTTCTACTGATGTCTTAACACTTCACGTAAATACTATGTGCGTCTGTGTGCTCTAACACACACATCTATCTGTAACTGCAACGCAAGATCGCTGTTATGGCTGATAAGATCTAAAATACCACTTTCGCTAATTTGCCTCTGATTCAGCATGAAAGATAACTTTAAAAGCAATTTGGTTTCACTTGATGGTCATTTATCGATATAGGTACTCTTTTTTAGGCACAAGTCTATTCTCAAAGTGAGGTTTTAGGTCATTGTCTACCTCGCTAATCCAGTACGGATAGGTAGTCGTCATTACCATTACCCTTGATAACTTTTACAGAACTCTTAGTCATATAGACCACCGACGTTTTCGTTTACCATTAAATCAAGTGACAATTACTTTCCAAAACGCACATAACTCCGAAAATCAGAGAAGCAATCCAGGAGCCCTAAATCTCCACTGTAAGAGGCTGAAAATCATACCAATACGATATCATTAGCGCTGTGACATTTATAAATTTATTCTTACTAAGCCACTGCCAATTAAGTCACTTTATTTTTTACTAAGCCACTTTAAAGCCACGAGTAACTTCAACTTACAAGACTGCATTGGTCAGGGTTGTAATGTAATGTAATCTTAACAAACAAAGGCCGGCGTTGCGGACAAGTGACAATGGACGATCGGGTTACTCACACTATTGTGTAATTGGCTTATCGATGCGGCACCTCACTCATTTTGTGTGAGTAATCCACCGTTAATGGATAAACATTATTGTTCAAAAATGCGCCAAGTTCTGTTTTTGAAACGATGTTTTAAATGTCTCGTTTTGTTATGTTTGAAATAATGCACTTAATTTTTGTAGGAATTAAGGACTGCAATGGAAAACTTAATTTAAGATTTCCAAAAATACTTTATACTTAATTCTATAGTGATATGTACAGAGCATTGTATATTATGATTCATGGACTATTCGAATAGCGGTTGTTAAATCTACGGGTTTTAAACATATATTAATTTTTAGTTTATAACAAGCCGACAGGAAAGTGAGAATTAAGCTTTAAGCGTCGAACGCAAAATTTGGACAAATCTACTACTAAATGTACTACATATTACTTTTAAATAAAGAATCACAAAATTATAGACAAAATGTCCAATACATATTAGTATTAACCACTTTTAACGTTTAAAACTTTTTATGACTTTTATTGATCAACAAAAACAAAAATAAGACAATATTATAACAACGATTATGACACTATAATCTTATATAGAACAACTTGAGTTATGCACTACAGGTACCTAATTTAGATGACATGTGTAAATGTGTTTATTTGAGTTGATGATAAAACTTAATTAGAACTAATTTTATATAAATAGGTTACACGAGTATTTGTATCGTTCAAATACGCGTGTAATCTACTGGGGGATTGTAATTTAATCCGTTATTACGTGCTTAATCTCTTATTTTTTTTGTAATAAGTTTTAGAAGTCCTTAATGGAGGTGCAGTCCACCTTCTTTTTAGTGGTCAGTGCTGACTATGGTTCTGAAAACAATTCTACATAGAAGAGAACTGACTCCTACTACCTACTACCTGACTACTGGATTCAACGACTATTGCAAGGTTGCAAGCTGTAAGACAAAGCTAAACTCATCATAGATGCATTGGAAATCCCAATGTGACGCGAGAGCCCTTCGTCTACACATGGTGAATTTTTCAAGCATGCATGCATGACCAAATCTATAAGGAATAACGCGCTTAAAGGATTTACGGGACCAAGTGATAAAAAAAATAAATTGCATAATCAGATTTTTTAAAATAGTTATTTTTTTAAATAGATTTAATGACGGAAGAGAAACATAAATGAAAAAAAATATGCATTTTTTCAACTACTTATCAACGGTTGATAGTATGCCTATTAATTTCAAAGATTTTCAATACATTGTATGTATAATGTATATTCTTAAAGGAGTTTGGTTAAATGTAATTTATTCTTGTAACTCATATAATATTAGCAAAAATCTGAAGTGTACCAATGAAGCGAAATGGGCAATAAAACCGAAGCGCGCATAAAGACAGCGTACCGTTATTGTTACTGTTAAACACGTGTTGGTGAATGTTTTTATTATTCCACTCTTAAAATGATTGCGACGGGATTGATTTGACGGGACTTTCACACAAAAACTGACTCTACACGAAGCTATATATAATTTTAGTTACAACTATATTTTTATATAATATAGGAGCAGCAGATGAGCATGCAGTCCACCTGATGGTAAGTGGCTACTGCCGCCCATGGACATCTGTAATCAACCCCAGATAGAATTAGATATTCCTACCTGAGGTCGGCCACAGTTGACAGTTGACTAAGCTCGAACGCCTCGGAAAATTACGTCTCCCTTACCACACCCTTCAAAACGGAACACAGCAGCGCCTAACACTGCTGTTATTAGGCAGAAATAGGTGTGGCGGTGGCGCCGCCGGAGTCGAACCACAAAGGGTTCTACCACCTTCATATATTATATATTTTCTATCTTAAAAATATTTATTTTCGCCTTCAAATAACAGAGTAAAGTCGCCTAATATTGAAAGGTATACTAAGGTACGTTGCATTTCAATTATTTTATAGTTATAGCTTAGTTATGTACAAGTGACTACTGTAGTAAAAACTGTCACCGATCTCCGGTAAAGCATATGATGTACCTATTCGGATTTGGGAACAAGTGCCTTACATCTTAGGTTACCTAAAATAAACGAATAAGTAATTTTCAAATAGCATTAGGAAAGGCCTATATCCAGCGGTGAACCTTAATATGCTGATTAATGGATGACTTCAGTTCATCTTCAGGATGGCCAGAGGCACGTGGCTACCCCTGGGGCTTAAGCTGGAACGCCTTGAGTTTAGTTTTTTGCTCTTCCACAACTTTCGAACAGAACAAAGTAGCATTTAACTACATTAAAACAGAAATGGGTGTGGTGGTGCCACAACACACTGTTTTTCCTTGTACATACGTTCGAAACTAATGAGTGTGTAATCCTTTATTGTCCTTTACTTATATTGCTGCGCGAATAATGTAAATGGACCAATATAAATGCGTATTTAGAAATAATAATGGCCTATGAACGCAAATAATTAATTATAAAACTTATTTATTACAATTTTATATAAATACTTGCTATAAAAGGTATTTATAAATGAAACAAGTCATTCATGAACTAATAAAAGTACGACTGTACATGACAACATGGCAAAGTAAATAGATTCTTTGTATTGAAGAAAATTCTTCGTCAACCCATTACTGTCCCACTGCTGGGCACGGGTCTCCTCTCAACGCGCCTGGATTCGTTAAATGATGAACTGGCTTTGCAATTTCATTAGAACCTACACCAAATATCTTCAAACACAACTCAATTATTCCCATCGGTTGAGGAGTTACATATTTTGTCTCCGAGCCACATTATCAGACTCTTAAATAGTCAATGATGAACTGGCTTTGCAATCTCATTAGAACCCACACCAAATATCTTCAAAAACAACTCAATTATTCCCATCGGTTCAAGAGTTACATATTTTGACTCCGAGCCACATTATCAGACCCTTAAATAGTCAATGATAAACTGGTTTTGCAATTTCATTAGAACCTACACCAAATATCTTCAAACAAAACTCAATTATACCCATCGGTTGAAGAATTACATATTTTGTCTCCAGAACCCACTCTGATCCTCATCATATTTAAATGGGACCAACTTGTACCAATTATACACACACGAAATTAAAGGCTTTAAAATAGGTTCATAAACGGCGAAGTTATGGCTGTTCTATTTACATGGGTGGAGGAGTTCCCCTCATTTTCTCCAGAACCCATCGGTGGATCCTAACCATATTTAAATGGGACCAACTTCCAGCTCGTCTCTATACAATAAAAAAGAATTATTAAAATCTGTCCACTAACGACGGAGTAATTCGTGTACATACATAGAAAGAAAAAAAAATGATACCGGCCGAATTGATAACCACCTCCTCTTTGAAGTCGGTTAAAAAAAATCTTATAGTAGGTATAATAGCTGTATGCTCGCTGCTTTTGTTTTAAGCTTTTAAAGAGGGTCTGCAAGTCTCCCTCAGTAGCGGAAGACGACCCTATATAGACATAGCTATGATAAATAATAATAGAACCCACCAACCCCCTCCAAAACCTCCAAAGCCGATACCGAGTAGTTTAAAGTACCACTCACGCTCTTGGTTTATATAAAGTAAATAACTAATAGCAGTGATACCCTCGTGGTTAACGAGGCTCTTGATCGAGGGGTCCGAGGAAATCGCAGGCACGCACCTGTGATTTTTCAGTTATGTGCGAATTAGAAGTTAATTATACTTGCTTAAACGGTGAAGGAAAACACCATGAGGAATCATACCTACCATACTGCACCTGAGGATTCTTAAAAAAAAGAAGTTTTCAAAGGTATGTGAAGTCTACCAATTCGACATTGTCTAATTCTTCTCTTTTTGAGAGGAGACACGTAGACCCGTGCCCAGAAGTGGGACAGAAATCGGTTGATGATGAAATAACTATATTTTATCAAATTAATTAAATTATTATACTTTATCCTGCTACATATAAGTGCAATACAATGCATATAAATTACTTAGAGGGTACATTATTACGTACAAAGTTCTAGTTGAACCAAAAACACCCATATCATGTAGTTTTGATGAATATCAGAAACTTGTTTAATATACCCCGAGATAACTACGAAACTTGTGTGTAGATTAACTTCGAGAACCCTAGTATAACTTGTAGCAATGAGGTTATAATTCAAAATGGCGGCATTGTATTTTGAAAGGTACAGTACAACCCTTCGTAATTCAAACTCTCTCCTTAAAGGGCTCTTGTACTAGCCTTAATACAATATGTTAATTCCATCCGTAACCTTTTTGAAGTCATAAATAGGAGGAGCTTATGAACTGATGGAGGAATCATGTAGGTACTTAATTCTGCAAGTAAGATTCCAATTTTATCTGAGGTTGATTACTAATTCTATAATGTAAAGATTTGTTTGTCTCTCCTTCCTTCTCTATAATATGCGAGCTAGATACATATGTTTCTCTATAATGTGTAAATATTTAAACAAACGCCTTTTAGTGATATAAGTTGTAATATGACATTAAACCGCTGACTAAACAGGATAAAGGAAATTGTGACACTATGAATCACACTTGACACTTCAATTATGTAGACCTGCCATGGACGAAGTAACGACAACGACTGCTAGTGCAAGACATTCTGGTGTTACATCAGTTATATAGAACTCATGTAAAGATTGGGCTACGGATGCTAACAGAATATTGAAGTTCGAAATAATTACTTTACTTTGAATGAAATAATAAAAAGGGCGTTTGTAATATTATTATTATTACTACTATTTCGAGCCAATTAACGTGTAATGTAGCCCGTGCATTTCCTCGAACTTCGCATACATCATGTGTGAAATATGATTAGGAGTCTATTTAATTAGTTCGTCTAACTAAACTTCCTCGTGACATTGTTGAGTCGTCGACTATGAGCCAGGTTTTCTCATTAAGTTGACAGACGAGTCAAGGATTCGCATCTAAATTAATCCATATTGGATTATCATGGTAGGAGCTTTCCTATACTATCAGCGAGTCTACTGTAGAGGACCCCAGGTTTGATTCTCGGTCATATACTGACTAATTAATTTAAAAGCTCTTTTTTAAGTCGCGAATACAAATAAATAGCTAGGAACAGATTATAGCACTCATAATAAAATAAATCTTATTGTGAAACTATGAGTTTTGATAGACTTTTTAATATGATAATATTGTTGAACTTTAATAATATTTTCTCATATTAAGCAATTTATTAAACGTATAAGCGTATTGTCTCTAAGTAGAGCAAACTCTAGAACAGTAATAATAGAAACAAATGCGTCTCCAGATCACATCTGGCGATGGAGATTACAATTCATAATACACGAGGAAGCGTCTCTTGCGAAACATATCGCGCCAGACACAAGACAAATGAAGCATAAATTCAAATAAACACGTTAGTCGGTTGACTTATTCAAGAGTAATTTGACTTATTTGAGATTATGACTATATATTTGGTATCGTCCAGCAAAAGTTGATAGTATGGATTTGGTAATTGGTTTTTATTTTGTTACTTGACTTAATATTATTATTTGGAATTAAATCACAATTGTTTTGATATTGTGAAGTATCAATATAAGATAACTATTAATAATCAGTATGTAAAATTAAGTTGTTTTTTTTTTATAATATCGGAGTAGCAGACAAGCATGCAGTCCACCTGATAGTAAGTTGCTACTGCCGCCCATGGACATCTGTAATCAATCCCAGATAGGATTAGATATTCCTACCTGAGGTCGGCCATAGATGCGCCACTACCCATGAGGACTAAGCTGGAACGCCTCCGAAAAAAGTCTGTCTCTCTTACCTTACCACGCCCTTCAAACCGGAACCTAACATTGCTGTTATAAAGTAGAAATAGGTGTGGCAGTGGTAACGTCGGAGTCGAACCACAAAGCGTTTTACCACCCTCAAAGGTGAATTAAGTATGTAAAATCTACCAATTCGAAATAGTCAAGGTGGTGGAATATAACCTTCTTATTTTGAGAGGAGAGGTATGTCTAGCAGTGGCATAGAAACGGATGTATAAAATCATTACACTTCAAATGATCACGCCTCAATTATCGTCGTTCGGTCACTATTCATGTAGTCAATTCGAGTTACATTGTTACATCCATATCTTTAATCGATTTTTTAGAATCCATAAACGATATGGATTCTACTTCTGGTGTTCAGGCCGGTCAATACGTAATTACCCTGATATACTTAATGTCCCCTCAGAATTACAACAACAACAACATATACACTTTATTTGTACACCACATTTAAGGATACATATAAGACAATAAATAAGATAGTATACAAAAGGCGGCCTTATCGCTTAGAAGCGATTTCTTCCAGACAACCTCTGGGATGGAGTTAAAGAGATATGAAATCGTGAGAAGGTAGGGTGTACACATACAGAAACAAAGTATATACATAGATACATAACAGACATGTCCTGAGTAAATGGCGTAACAGAGGTAAGAACAAACGAAGTTACGTACGAAGGAAATATGTTATGTGGAATTACTTAACATATGACTTACATAAGTAAATAAAGTATACGTATTGCACTGTCACACACAGCATTTTAAAACTCACTATTCTTTTAAATTACATTACTTTACCATGTTGAATGTGGACGTACATATAAATAAATAATTTATATTATTAAATTTTATGAATAAGCACATAGTCTCTTTGCGCAGGAAAACCAAACGAATAGTATTGCTATGAAGCCTCGAATAGTTTTAATAGCCTACAAGTACACATTTATTGACTTGTTCTCCAGCCTCTACAGAAAACGTATAAGATACTATAATCAAATAAGACATCCTACAATCCACATAACGTAACCCTAACATCATTACGAAATACTCCGCGTACCGACAAGAATGAATTGATTATGCACACAGACACGCATTTATTAATATTGATAACTGACAGCCCCGTGAGGATTTATCAATTCATAATACAAGTAATACATAAGAATGACTAATGAGTCCACGTATACTTTAGTCAGACAGGAAAACTTATATAGGAGTGTTGTGAGTACATGATTGGTAATTTATGTAACCATTTATAGTGTCCGTAACTTTGTCTCTGATGATTAGAAAGTACTAGTAGTTTTAAACCGCGACTTCGCTCGGTCAGACAATAGTGGTTTATGTATCCCTCGGGAACATTTTTTTTCGGTAAAAGCTACCCTGTGTCCTTTTCTGAATCCCTGACAAATCCCTGCGTGTACAAAATTTAGGAATATTCAATTAAATTTTATAGTTTCCCTATGAGAAGTGTAATGGGTCTAAATGTTTAGATTTTATTCTTATAATCATAAGTTTTATTGAAATGTTCAAAGCCTATAGGAGACTAGATGTTAAAATAACGAAAAAAATAAATTCAAGCCATTAATCACATAAGTAGTATATACTCGTAGTATCGCATAAGACTATCGGCAAACTTATTCTAAGTAAAACGCTTAGAATATCTCTCTTAAATTTAGTTTCTCTTATTTTAAATTTCCGTTACGTATCGTATTTCTGTCATGAACCGACGAATGCAGATGACAGCGGATGACAAAATCTTAAGATATAACTGAAACGTGACTGGGGGTAACCAGTAACTCGACTGCCACAAGGAAATTGTTTGGATTGCTTTTTCTATCCGTCTGTTACAGGGCTTTCTATTGAACCGTTAAATATGGACACCTGTATTTTTAAAGTATGAACTAATACTAAACGTCATAAAGATAAATACTATAAGGAAAATAAAGAGGATCCTCATATAAGGGATCGGATTTTTTCGGCGTTTATCGGTGTATCTACCGCACCAAAATAGGTGAACATTAAATTGTTTAAAATGATTAAAATACTATTTTAAAAATATAAAGTGTTATTATATCACGGAACCCGCTGTGTGTGTTCGACTCATACTTGGCCGCATTAATTTTAACGTGCCTACTTCCCATATTATTTTTTCATACATAAACAAACAAACATTATCTACCGGTTCATTACCATTCAAAACACGCCAACATTTTAACGAGTTATTTTTACTCTTCAATTTTCCTCATAGCTTCGCAAACGACAATTTTATTAAATATATTTAATTTAATCCAAAAGGTCATATGACAGAGTTCTCAGAAAATTATTTCCATTACATGAGCGGAGTACCCTTGAGCGACATGAGCATGCTAAGTACAAATAAGATATTAAACTTGACGTTCTTGCTAGAAATATTATTAAAATCTTACCCTTACCTTACCTTGTATTAAGTTCTTAGGGCAGGGGTTCCCAAAGTGTGCGCCGCGGCGCCCTGGTGCGCCGTGGAAAGTAAAGAGGGGCGCCGTGAGTCGATCCTCTAATCATTGGACACCACAAATATTGGCGTTTTGGTCATCGATTCAAAATGAATATCCAAATTTAACATCCAAAGCATTTAAAAATTTTATTCCGTTTGCAACATCATATCTATGTTAAGCTGGGTTTTCAGATGTAGCTGTGATAAAGAACAAATATCGCTAAGGATCAATGTGGAGCAAGAAATTAGAGTAGCAGTGTCAAGTGATATTCCCCGTTTTGAAAAACTGCATGGCGATAACTAAGCTCACCCTTCACATTGATTTGACTGAATACATATCGTATTTAATTTTTGTTTTTTCTCAAGTCTTTCTTCTTGTTTTCCGTTTAAATTATTTTATAATAACGTATTGTACAATTTCATATTGTGGTGTTTTAAATTCGTTTCGATCAACCTAAGGTAACTACTATTATTGTAGTTACCTATTTCTTTCGACTGTCTTCTTCAAATAGTTAGCTAGGACAGGGCACAGGGCGCCGTGAAAGAATATTAAACTTGTAACTGCGCCGCGGGTTACAAAAGATTGGGAACCCCTGTCTTAGGTAATACTAAGGGTTGTCCCTCTAGTCCGGGGACTAGAGGGGCTACGGTATCCCCTGCCTGACGTAAGAGGCGACTAAAAGGGGGCTTCCGGGGTAGGATATCCCGGAGTCCTCTTGGCAACGTAGAGGACGGCCACCGGGGGGTTTTAGTGCGGTAAAAATCCCACATAACCCTGTATCGCTCCCACGGCACCGGGTACCTTTTGAAGGTTTCCCCCTCGTAAACAAAAAAAAAAGGTAATACTAAGGGTAGTTTCAATACTGTTAACTTGTTTTATGACTTGGAGAATAGAAAAAAATAGAATAGATAAAACAAATGTACGGTCCACTAAAAAGGTCAACTTAGTCCGGTATAGCTTAAAATATAATATTTACAATAGAAAAGCCAGAATTGAAATAGAACTGAACTTTTTACTATTAAAAAGGCAGCGCTTTCCATGACTATTATGCCGGTAACATTGTGCTTCACTTATTTATGTATAATTTCTCAATAGAAGCAATCCCAAATTGGGGCAAGCTGGTGAGCTGATGACGAATTTTGGAAAGGTATTTCATCTGTGATCAAATATTTAAAAAAAAAAACTAGTATTTATGAATAGGATAATATTAAATCGAGAGTTTGGCAGGTGATTACGATTATTTCGCTACTTCGCTATTCCGCACTGTATACGAATTGTATGAAAAATCAAATGAAATACATAGATAAATACAAAACATCAAATCTATCAATCAATCTTGATTCGGGCTGTTGGTTAGCTCTTGGGCTACAAGCGAATGGACGATGATCCTAAAAAAAATATCACACACCTGTGTTTTTTTTGTATTTATAGTAGAGAAAATCTCTATTCTAAGACTTGGTAAGCCATATAATTGATATTTTTTAAGAAAATTGCATGTATATCCTACGTCATCTGCTAGCCGATATTTGTGCTGTATTTCAGAATATAATTTTGCAGGTGCGTCAAAAAGTAGATGAGCTGTTTTATCTAAATTAAAACGATTACGTGGAACCTAAGTTTAAATTAAATGCAGTGTTTATGGAAATTGGCAGTGTTTAATAGTTCTTGGCCGAGTGGTAAGGCGGAGTAGTTTCGCCTTGAAGTTGCCATAAAACATTGCAAGTCTGTATTGGAGTGATTCTATAAAGTCTAATGCGTATTTATTTTGGGAATAAAGCATTGGTAATGCAACACATCTGGCGTTGAGTGGTCACTGTGAATTATGAACTGACTGAATTCAAGTAGATATATTTTATTCAGGTTTTTTCCAGTAACGTATTTATATAGTCCTTTATATCATATTATAGACCTAGGAACTAGGTGTTCACTTTGACCGTTTGTTCTTCACCTGGTAAAACGTTTAGTGTACCTCCCTCTGCCGTATAACAACAGTATTATATTATGATGGCGTGGTAAGGTAATATACACTAGTATGTGTTTTAATTTAGTCCTCAGGAATAGCAAGGCATCCGTGGTCAAAATCAGGTACGACTTTAATCCTATTTGGGGTGGATTAGAAGTCTACGGACGACAGTTACGAGTGGTGGTAACTTACCACTAGCGTTAGGTGGACTGTTTTGTTACGTTAAATCTTGAATTCTTCAAGATCAATGGATCAAAATTGAAGATGGATGATAAATAATGATTTATTAAATCTTGAATTCGTCAAGATTTCATAAATCATTATTTATCATCCATGTATTTTTTTCTAACAATAATAAAATAATATCACATTATGTTTTTTACGAGTTTTCATAACCTTTTCCTTAACTAGAAGGAGTTCGTCTTTAACAGTCTTATAAATAACGACACGTAATAACAAAAAGGGAGTCTTCCTTTCTACGCGCCCAACTAAGTGTAGTTGTTAGGGATCGCCGACCGTTATACGAACAGCTGTGTTAGCACCTGCCTACAGCTGGCAACGTCTTTATTTTTTATGCTCGCCTGGTACCTCGAGGGGAGATCGAGGACAAAGTATGCGTATTGTAATGGTAAAAACCATTGTTATTATGGCCTTATACGTGACTTGGCCAATATTGCTTAGGTTATGTCTTTTGCCATAAACTTATGCTAATGTAAGATGGTACATATTTGATGTTGCTATGAAGTTGTTATACTGGAAAAATGTATTACAAGTCAAAGAAAACAAATCTAAATAAAAATCCTGTATATTCCAGTAACATGTAAATATATATTATTAAAATTATAATTGCAAAACAAAAAAATCTCTGCCTTAAATGAATACCTTTACACGTAACTCATTGCTGTTACTTTATCATTCACTAACGACAATATTACTTGATAATTGGCTAGATTAAATAAATATTTACACAAAGTTTCCCTCTGTTCCGATAAAATCAAAGTTTCAACAGTATTGTATAGTCCGCGTAAATCTGCTAGTCCGCTCTGAATATAGAAATGAATCGCGTCGCTATAACAAGTTATGACTACACCTGCTCGCAACAAATTCAGAGCGGACTAGCAGTTAGGCGCGGACTATGCTTTCGATTAAAATCTTCATTAGAACTTGCGATTCCGACAAATAATTTAGAACGTAGGATAAGATGAGATCCTCCTCAATATTACTAAGGTCTGAAGGATATATCATTACTTCCGACGATAGACCCCGTAATCGCCTCGGAATGCCGTGCACCCCACGCACTCCCTTGACCTTGCCATTCATACTCCACATTCCAACAGAATCCTGAATGCCATAGAAACCATAAGGGAAAATTGAGAGACCTTGCCAAAATGTTCACGAGTAAATTCCATTACTTTTCCTTGAATTCTTCGAATTAATTTAATTAATTTTAAGGGCTGAAAGGGTTTCTGTAAAATTAAATCATCCATTCAATTAGGATATGTACACAATGGCAATTTATAACAATTTCTAAGCTTACAAGGGTTTACATTTGCACAATACCAAACAATATGAAACCGGTTTTAAAGTTTTTGATTATCCCACGGTCTCAAAGTGAAACATAATAATTAATAAAAATAAATTCATACAATGGGTTAAGTGTAATGTGGCAATGTATAACATCGTTATTATTACATTTTATCTCATTATTGTGTTGATCTGCTAAAGCCGACACTGTTTATTATCAAGTTTACTCAAGTATTGTTATTCGAAATCAAACAGTAATCGAAGCGGCGTGTTTGCTGAGAACAGATATGTTACATCTTACATCTATAGCTTCAATTCAATTTCAAACTTAAACCGTGCGGTTTGAAGTAGGGATGTGACCCGAAATCATTTTATCGATAATTAAATATCGATATAATTATTAGATTGTTGTCATGAAATGACATTCTGTTGTCACGAAATTTTATTGTTCATATTGTTTTTTGTCGGTCTTTTTTTAATTGATATTTCCACTATTTCGAGTACATATCTTGTACCCATCTTCAAATAACCAAATATTGATTTTAACGATTCCTTCATTATTTTTAATATCGATTCTTTAGCCTTGGGCTTTAAAATGGAATTGATTTCAAAATCGATATTTTTCTGAAAATTGCCATCTCTACTTTAAGTACTGTTTACTTTGCCATCCATCAGAGGACGGGCGCAGGGCTCTTAGGCGGGAATACTTGAAGCGATTCGGATTTACGCTTGACTAAGTAATGAACAAATAAAGTCCAGGACATCCACTCGAGGGCCGTTCAATTTGAATTGGGAAATGATTACGGACCCAAATTCCCGATATTCCCTTTCTAGTTCGGAATTTTCCATATTTATCTGGATAATATGATGGGTATTAAACGTACCCTGATGTTCGGATACAAGTTAATTGATCGTTCTCTAAATATTGATTCTCCAATGGATAAATATTCATTCGTAATGAACGAATAAATCTCATGGACTTTATTTACCTTTGTTACGTTTTAAATGAGCTTTCGTCGGCGGATTCGCCTTTGTACAACGCCGGTCACGGGATTTCAGTATTATGTAGGAATCCTAAATATTTTCAACGTGAAACGTAGACTATATTTTATTCACCCACCAGCTGTTAGAAACCACTGGAAAACTTGGAATGGTCTTGTTTCCACATTCAGATTCAGCTACGATAGTAGTTAGTAGGTAATGATTCATCAACAGTAAGTTTTCGTAGTAGACTATAGCCTAAATCCTTTATTGCATATGACCTAACGTTGTAACCCTTGACCAACAGTGGGACACAAATTGTTAATTAATATTGTAAATATGTTCCGATGGAGTAGGATAACAAAAATATATAGTGCCAAAAATTTGTAAGGGCTTTCATCGGCCTATTTATACCCAAATGAATATATTTCATTAATCTGCACTAAGTATCAATGAATTGTAGTAACATATTGTGACCTTTCTACAACTAAGTAGTCTAAATCGATCGTTGCCTAGATATTCGTCGCAACCTAGATATTACTTTAAGCTGTTTATTTAGGATTGCTACCGAAATTCAATCCAGCGAACAGTTACTTAACAAACCTCAGGCTTGATTAAAATCTTAACCGAGTACCGTCGTATTGCGCAAACAGATTATATATATCCTCAAAGGCAAGCAGTAGACACAGAATAAACAAGCAATTCAATTTGGAGTCTGTACAAATAGAGTTTAATAGATTGCGACGGTAGAGCTGGAACTTTTCGAATTCCGTCTGGGATAGCAGCGCAACACCGATTTATGGTTTGTTACTGCACAGCGGCTGTGTTAGAGTTTAGGTTAAGAGATAAGAGTGTGAGGTGTTCCTACTTAATCCTCCGGGACAGCAACTAAATCTGTAGGCATTTAACGAGTGATTCCTGTCTGTACTTAAAGTTGTTTAGATGTGATGCTAAGGCAGTGATTATTTAGCTGTATAATGTGTTGCTTCTACTTATTTTTTCCTAATGAAGAAGTGACTAACGGACATCCAGTCCTGATTGTAAGTATCAATTGACATCTGTAATTAGCACCTGATAGGATTGGTGCCGTACCTGAGTGGGAACCAGTTACGTTGCTACCCCTGAGGATTACGTTGGAAAGCTTCGTACTACTGTCTCGCATATTATACTATTACACTGCATATTTAACCATACAAGCCAGAATATAGCAGCGCTTAACACTTCTTAAAAAAGATACAGATTTGATGGTGGTATTTTCAGAGTTCAATCACGAAGTATTCTACCATCAGATATTCAAGTATCAATATCCGTATAATTAAACTCTTAATCCTTCCTTACCTTCAAAATGTGTAAAACCAATGAAGAAATATAACGCAACATATATACAATTGAAGGTTTAGGCGTAAGCAATGTTTAAATTTTTCTTGAAGCCTAAATCGGAGCAACATTGTAAGAGGCACCGAAAAGTCGATTTCATGGCACATAATATTTGATGGTCCCAACTGATGGTCTTTTTCCGTTATTAAGTGGGTATATGGACCAGTTTTATCGGTAATTACCGATAAGGCCGAAGCTTCAAGGTAGCGTCCTTGCGCGTCCCTATGAGCCATGACGAATAATGTTTGTTTTTCATAAAAAAATATTACCTTAGATGTGTTTTGAGGGACTTGTAGCAAGGTTGGAAAATACGTATCGATATTTTCTTCAGGGTATAATGTCAATCATTCTATGCTAAAGATAAAAAATAATGATAACGAAATCTGCAGATTTAAATGAATGTAAACTGCTGAATCTAGTTTTTTATGAATATTTTTGTAAAACACTTAAAGAAATAATTATGTATTTAGGATTGAAAAGTATTATTATTATTAATATAAATAATATTATTACCATAATAAATAAGGTTGTCCAACTTCTCCAATTCTCAATCAAGACTCAATGTTCCAACATTGTGGTGGAGGCCTCTTTCAGTTTAAGAGATCCATATACATTGTTCAGTAGAGGAACATAAAAAAACAGCCAAAATGCAAAGTGAAGCTATTGCGTAATTACAGATGCAAAAATGATTAAGGTTGGAAACTCGGCCTCTCCATTTGGAGGTCCTAGGTTCAAATCCCAGACATGCACATTGTCTAAGTAATAGTCAGAAATTAATTATAACTCGCTGTTAATCGAAGAAAAACATTGTGAAGAAACCCGTAAAACCTGAATGTTCGTCAATAAGTTCTCAACGGCGTGTGAAGTCTACGCATCCACATTTGGGCAGCACGATGGTAGCCTAGCAATAAAACAGTAATGAGTTAATGACGAAGATAGAATATCAGCACTCAGTATGCAAGTAAAAAAGAAGATCCATCGTGTTTGCTCGCGTCATTGAGACGCACCAGACTCCACTTGGGGATCAACAATTAACATTAATTATACATACCGCTCCGCCACTTAACAGATAACCCGTGAACGTACGCGGGCTATTATTAGTTAGGATGTAGTTTTTTATTCTTTGGCAGATGTTTACAGCAAGGTCTCTGTTAGCTTAAGATCTAATGACTGCGTAGTTTGTTTTGAGCTGATTCTGTCTACTGTACCGTATCGGATTCAATTTCTGCGAGAATTAATGTCTATTTCATGATGATGATGTCTATTTCAAAAGTCCATGAATTAACTAATTCTGAGATCAATAACATATTGCGCTTATTTTAACCTTTGATGCAAAAAAGGGGTTTTAAAAATTAACGCTTATGTATATTTGTGACTGATGTACGAATGAACCGATTTTTGCTTGGTTTTTTGTTTGATTGTCAAGTTGACCGAGTATTCTTCAATATGATGAAATATTCTTCAGATATTTGAAGATCATTAGCTAAATTCTTGTGAAAACCTAGAGTTCCATTAAAATTTAATACTCAATTTTCAATTATTTTTCCTCAGTCTGTAAGCTCATGATATCTGATATCGCTGATTACTAAGCAGATTTTAAAGGATATTTCATTACAGAATAGCTACTGAAAACTGATATTTAACTCAGTTTTATTATGGTAAGCTTACCTTCATAACCGCACGATATCGGTTACTTAGCGTTCCTCGTTATTTTAATTAAACAAAGGAGGCGCTTTAATGATGGCATATTAAATTAAGTGTACATAAAATGTCTTCATTAGGGACCAAAAAGCATTTCACGCATTTTAATTAAATCGAAAATAACAAAAATCACACATATATTCCAGGACAACCTACTTTAACGGTGAAGGAAAACGAAAACACTTATGTTCTCGAGTATTGTGATATTCTCTACGAAGTTCTTAAGGAATACAGAGTGCTCCCTGCTTTTCACCCTTTTAAGCAATGGGATAGTAAGGTGATGATAACATAATGTTTTTCTTCATGGTCGCATCTAGTTCGAGTAGAAATAAATCACGTGTCGATTTTTAAATGTTTGTTATGCAGTTTACTCAATTAACACATTTATTAGAAATGACTTCTCATTTATGTGCACACGGAGAGTCGTAGCAGCATTTTAGGAGTAGTAGAGTAAATAGCAGGTACAAGCAATATTAACGTAATGTTAGAGATCGTAGTAGGGACTAGAGTAGGGCGAATTTTGATTGTACCTACTACGTAGGTCATTAGTTAATATTATTTAAGAATTTAAATGTATTCTTTGCAAAATTTGAGATTCGCGTTTCGATATAAATATTTACATATACATATTTGTTCGTTCGATTCGAAAAAAGACATGTTTTAATGACATTTTAAAACTAGAATAACGGGCAGGTGGGTTATAAAATATTCGAAGGCAGAATTGAAGAAAACAACGGTTTTTGTCAACGTTTTTGTGTAAATAACTTGCGGAATAAGTTGATATGAGTGTCTAGTTATTTATAGTTTCTTTTTAAATCGGTTTTTTGTCCGTATAAGCAATCATTTATTGCTTCTAATAATTTATAGCATCGGAATAAAAAATAATGCTATTGCATTTCTACGCCAGTATAAAGTATATAAGTAGGAACTTTCGGTTAAGTTATTATCCACGAAATAAGTAATAATAAATATCAATAAATAAATAACATATATTTTGTTGTTTTTAATAATTTTAAAATATACGCTACTTGCAGCTACATTATTTATAAAATATATTTTAATTCAGAAAACGAAAAGCTAAAACCAACTACCTAATTATTATGAAACATAAGTAATGCAAGTATAATAAATCATTATTAAGTATTTTAAAAATGCATAAATAAAGTGCGCTACTTTTAACTTCACAATTATTAAGCTTTATAAATAAAAAATAATAATATTTTTTTAATAATAGCAAAATAAATCTAAAAACATATAAAAATAAAGTAAGAATAAATAAAAGCTTCAAGATTTTCATCTTGATTTTTTAGTAAATGGAAAATAGATAAATATACGTACAGCTGGACACATGGCATTCATTGAGGACACACTGGTAGATAATCCAGGACTCCAGCTCGATCATGGTAGAGGCGGTCATTTTCACAATATACTAACACCGGTCAATTAATTAAAAAATACAGTATCGTCTAAAATTCACACAGAGCTTTCACAACGTCTTTATATTTTTCGTAAAATCCCCTCCAGCCATTGATTTTCAGTCACTTTTTACTACATAAATTCATGTAAATAGAGCGCAAACATGCAAACGAAACCAATGTTTTGATACCGCCCACGTACAGTCCCTTCGGTAATGGTTCCGAACGAATGTGCTTTCATTTGAGCTACTGTATATTTCTCTGCCATTCGTCCGACACATTCGGGTGTTGTAAAAATGTTGCCATTCACATTGAACAAATTCGCACAAAATCGCAATCTATAAATTTTGCTTATTTCATTTTCTTTTTACGTGTTATAATAGCAATAGATTTGAAAATCAAATGTTACTTTGCGATGGTTTTGGGCTAAACTACTTAATATATGTGTATATATAAGGCTATAGTTATTTTTTAGAGTAAACTCATATGTTGTAGGAATGCTAGTTGTAAATTAAACTTAATTTAGTAAACGATTAACATTATTTTATAAATAACAATAAGTTTTTGTTTTTATATCTTTGTTTTTTTTTGTATATATGTACATTATGTAAATATTTTTTTACTAGTATATAGTTTAATTTATTTTCTTTTATTTAGTACTTAGTCTCGTGTTTGAAATATATTTATTAATTCTCATAAAATACTTAAAATGGTGATGGTGATTAATAATTATATTTTACTTTTAATTGACAAAAAATATATAAAAATAATAATCAAAATAAAATTTATTGTATTTAAATGTTACGATTATACGGGAAAAACGTTAGTTCTGGCAACATTATTTCCATAGACAAACGTTGTTGAACAGAGCAATTACTATCGATATAACCACGATTCGTTTCAAAAGCTTTTCAATATAATAATTTTATTGTTACAAATATACAAAAATATATTATGGTACATATGTCCTGTAATAATATTTTATTTTAATGAAATTTCATTTTAAATATTACTAAATCAACGCTGTCCAAGAAAGGATGAACGACGAAGTACTATCATAAATCATTTTATCGATACGGTAGTGAACACATCACACGACCTCACTACGTCGTCTATTTGTCTATAGTTTTTCACAAGTGCTGTTCGCAGTAGAAAGTGGTCTATTTGTAAATATTGTAAAATTGTAAATATCCGAAGTGTCGTCTGAATTTTAAAAAGTAGTGATTTTATTTCAAGTGTGAAAGTGTTTCATGGATTAAAACCACCTTGCCAGAGTTATTTCATGCCAATAAGGTTGGTTTCTATTTCTTGACCATATTTGTCATAGATAAGTAAAGATATCTCACCGCCTACTAATTGACGAAGTCAAAAAAAAATCAAACAGCTTACGGGTTTCATGCATGTACACGAAATTACGCACACACTCACGTAAAACAGTTTACGGTTTTTCCCATAACGTTTCCGACCGTCGTGGTGTAATCAACGCGGAAAAATGCCGACATGTGCAGTAAAATGGTGCAAACACAGCACGGAATCTAAGAAAAAGCGCGGAGAAGTATCATTTCATTCGTAAGTGGTCTAAAAACTACATATTTTTAATATTTCACAAACACGAAAATATATAACATTGACAGTACTAAGTGTTGCCAGTACCTCATTGTGAATTACTTTACATGTGGGAAATAACTTGCAAGTAAAATTAGATATTGATTATGTGTTTTATTTAAATTTAACAGAAATAATAGCTACGTACGAGTAACATTAAATTGAAATATTATAATATTATTAAATTATAATTAAATTTTTGAAATATTTTTTTCAGTCGAATCATAAGGGGTAAATAATAATAATAACCACCTTCAAAATATTCATACGTAAATGTCGACGTAACTTTTGCGTCACTTTACTTTTGGAAGGAATACATTGTCTCTTTCTTGTCAGTAACTTAATCATGGCGGACTAAACACGAAAAATAATGAAACAGTAATATCTCCTCATTTACTTGTGATTCCATGAAGCTTGTTTATTTATTATTTTTTTTGTTTAATTTGTACATTTACGGATTTAGTTAATCGTTGTTATAGCAATTGTATATTTTATGTTTGTTGTTGCACTGTCATATATTTTCTTCTGTATATTTTTTTAATTTTTAATATATTTTACTTTTTATTGCTTATTAGTTATGGTGTGCGTTGAGTATATTTCATAAATAAAGATTACTTTCATAATACACATTTAATTTAATCCCTTTTCCCTTGCTACTCTAAGCGCCTACTAAATTATACTACTAAGAAAACAATTCGTCATGTGGTGTAGATACAGACGACGGGATTGGTCATTTTATTGTTTGAATTCTTGACAAATAGAACCTTTTTAGAGAAAGTTTACGTATAAATAACGAATACTACGTAATTTACATAATAAATAAATACGTATTTCAAACATTTTAGGGAGACTAGAACGGAGATGTGGCAACACTTTATTATTACGCACACAATTCCAACTGTCAAAACTGGCTTCATTTACTTGTATGGAGTGAGTTATCTTTACTAATCTATGATATTTGTATACAGTATTTATTTGTGATTTTTTTATTTTACAATTTATTTAAAATTCTAAGTTTTCATGACTTCCTTTATGGTTTTGTTATTGTTATTATGTTTTTGGCAATGCCAGTAGCGATTTTACACGGTTTTTGTTCGTAACCTTGGACATATAATTGAGGAGTGTCATCGTTAAATCTGGCTCGACTTGGCAGATTATAATAATACCCGGTGTAAATAACATTTGTAATTATCATTATCAACCCACTTATGTCCCACTGCTGGGCACGGATCTCAGAATCAAAAGGGTTCCTGGGCGCAGTCAGCGACCCTGGCCAAATGTTAATGAGATGTCACACACCTTTAATTATTGTGCACAAGGGCAGACCGCTGAACTTCTGCGATGTTTTCCTTATCCATTAAATCAAGTGATAATATTTCTGATACGCAAATAACTTAAATTAAAATAAAATAAATAGAAGTCTGAACCCTACTATGAACAGCCGAATTTCAAATTACTATACCCATCCGTTTTTTGTCAGTGTAAGAATTGTAAAAATATTTTTTTATACTTTCAGTAAGTAACACAAAAGGTAGCTCTATACTGTATATGTGTAGCCAAAATGCTAATTCTAAATAATTTATCTAGTAATACAAACCAACTTTACAAAAAAAGAGATTTTTGAATTTGAAATTGAGGTTCCAATAGAGAAATCTAGGACTCATTCGTATTTGTACTATATATAACTAAATAAATTCTATTTCAGATACATAAAACCATAAATTGTTATTTCGTACAAACCAATTAGATTATACCATAATTTGGATATTATTTCAAAACAAAGTCTCAAAAAAAAAATTCGTAAAACATAATTTAATAGTGTGGTAATAAATAAAAATCTAAACAACCCAAAACGATAATTAGTTTATTCCCAATTAAGCAATACATAGTTCACATACACTAATTGTGCAATAATTTTAAGTACAAACAAGTTGTGAAAGCTGGGTTTCCTAATTCAACGTTATTGCAACACTAACCATTAATGTGTTATTATTACAGGAATGTTTGTTTTTATCTTATGCAACATTATTTTTGTGCGTACCTAATAGTCTTTGAGTTACAATTAAGATGCAGGTACTACTGAACAGAGTGTCTCCTCATTTTTCGAAATATGAAAAGGTTCAACAGGAAATAAATAAGCATTTGGAAGCTCTTGTCTATTTAAAGTCTCCAAAAACAGTAGTAGACTGTCTGTGTTCGATCCCTGGCCAGACCGATATCTGAATTATATATGGAATTTCCATATCTGCTCTGCGTCTTGGTGTTTGTGTATTCATCTTTGTGTGTTTATGGCACAAAGACTCAGGAAATCGTCACGCACAGGCTCTATACTCAACGCATACTATATAAGTGTTAGAAAGCGTCTTTTCCAGTCCCATACCTATAAAAAATGGTAAAAAGGAAACCAAAAGTTTTTATTGTGATAATGACTCATTCTGCTAAATACACAGTGTTTGTATTTGAAAACTACTTTTGATAGTAAGATTATGTTATGTGATAAATAAAACAGTTGTTGCTCTGTCCGTCTACCTGCTTTTTAAATTGACATTTCAATATTATATGGCCAACATATTCATCCCATTTGTAGGTGGCAGAACCCTTTGTATTTTAACTCCAAAGACACCACTGCTACATCTATTTCTTACTAATAACAGCAGTGTTGTTCTATTCCAACTCAGTCGTAAGGGGTAGCTAGGCATCTTCGGCTAACCTCGGGTTGAAATCTAGTATACATAATATATATTATGTGCATTCTATGAAATCCACTGAATTTAATAAATAAAGCCACTAGCAAAACTATAATCAGAGATAACAGTAACAATTATGATAAGCTCGCAATCAGTCATTAGTAGCATGTGTCATGGAAAAGGCATTACACTATTACTCATACGAAAATGGGCAGAGATGAAAACTAGTTCATCATGAGATTACAAATTTCATTGAAGTGAATAAACATGCTTATGTTCAATAAATTGTATCGAGATAAATTTGTGACGTTTCATTTAAGATGAACTATAAATACATATCTGAGTAACTATTTGAGATAACTGAGATGAGTAAAAATCTGAAGATCGATATTATTGTCTTGGTTAGTCATGCAATGCTATCTATATCAAAGATGTATTTGTATGTTGCTTGTACATATATGGTAAAATTTTCTTTTTCATTTAAAGCCGAGGCGTCTGCTTAAAACATAAGATTATGATTGGTTGCGCTTCACTCGATCATTTGCCTAAGATATAATTATAATTAATCTAGGCATATGACTAAATATCTCTAGTTTTTCCTAGTTGAATTTACATGAAATCTTACAAAAGTTGAATATACTTATTAGTTTGCCAGTATGATTGTAAAAAAGTCCGATTAGTATTTTATCTTTAATGAAAGTTACTAAGAATAGCCTATTTTACCTCCTTTCATTCTCATTCGATTTTATGGTGTATTTACCCATAATTTTTAACCACAAAAAGTCGACATAATATGTCATAGTATTTGTAACTTGTAACTGAAAAGCAGTGGCCGTGGTTCGCCGCGGTGAGGCTGAGTGTGGACCCTTTTATTAAATTTTACTGCAGCAATATTCTGATTTGAGAATCATGTTTACTATTATTTATGCCATGTAATGTTGTAGTATTATTTACAAATAAATATTTCTTTCTTTCTAATAATTTAGACATTTTTCGAGCTCTCACGTCCAAACTTTCGCAGTCTTTGTTTGGACGCAATATACCAATTATCCCAATTAGTATTGGTAACCATAACCAGACGTTGCCATCGAAGTTCAATGAAACGATCGTTTGATAACTTTCTCTACGTGGTCGTACGTTGTCCCTCGCTATCGTGTCAGGTTATACCTACATGACTTTAGCGATGTTTATAAAACATCAGCGTATAAATCGGTAATGAGAATCCGCTTTATTTAAAGAATATCCAAAAGTTTTCGGGATCAAATTTGAAATACTCGTCGAATTTGCGAAGGATGTGTTATTATATTAATAGTGTATTAAAATATTAATAGTGTATTAAAATTGAAGATCAATCACCAGTAATTAAATCGTCGTGAGATAATCCTTCGACCAGAGCGCTCTTCGGAATATTCTCATAGATAGATGAAGCTTAGTAATCCGCACTGACAACGAATTTTCTTCTTTTCTTACTCCATGTAATTTATTCTCAAGTAAGAGGTATACGGCACATTATTTTAATGTTTTGCAAGATCACATTAGAGGGATAAGTAGTTACGGTATAAAAATAGTAAAATAAGACAGTTCACATCGGTAGCACCACCTCCACACCTATTTCTGCCATATAGCAAAAATGTAGCTGGTGTAATGTTCTCGTACTTTGAAGAGACGTATAAGGCACATGTGACGTTTTAATTTAGACAGCAGGTGCAACTACGCATCTGTCTGGTTGACCAACAGGTTGAGACGAAATAAAATTAAGTATGTAAGGTTTTAACATAATACGTATTTTTTGTAAAAAATAATCCCTTCGTCTTATTAATGGGCTTACAGCAAGTGTAGATAAGGAAACTGTAATTTTATTGTAGTTGATTATAAATTGATAAACCTGTAACACAAAAAGGTACAAACAAAATACAGGAGATTATCACACTTATTTCTAGCGAGAAGCAGTCTTTGCATTTCGGAAGAAGAGAATGCATACTGTGCATGCAGGCAGACTTACATAATAGGCTACCATCATGATTCTCAGGAGTGTTATCTGTGACGTTTCAGGTAGATCTCTTGTTCGTTACGGAGTTAGTTACATATCGCTTCTTTGCAAGAGGAATGGCACGTGCGACATCCATGTGCAACAGTGACTGCTTGCTCGATTACTAAAAACTCTTATAAAAAAATGTTGACTCATAAACCTATATTTTTTTCGTGGAATACAATCGTTTTTACCTTGATAATATACAGCTTCAGTATCAGACTGTTTCAGTCGTGTATTGTGAACTAATGGTTAGTGATGTCCGCTGTTAAATAAGTGTGAAGTCATGCGTAGTTTGTTGTAGTCTTCGTTTAATTTCGTTGTTAATATCTTTAAAGAATTGCTGTTGCAACACCGAGGGAGCTATTTTTATGCATGTACTCGCTTTTATTAGTGATGTAACTTTCTGAGTGTAAGTTACTATTTTTTTAATTGATCCGAGGTAATTGTACTGACAGACTAACAAATATATACCTACTAATCTAAGGCCCACGGTCTTATTCAAATCTGAAGACCTTAACGCCTTATTCTATACCATTAACTAAATATATTTCAACCCAATAGCCATTGAACCGGGGAAATATGTACTTTCTCTCTAAGTCGTTGTAATGTGGTACTTTTTCCTATTTGGGCAATGTCAGATCTCCAGATAGTCTCACTTCTGAGCTTCTACGTATATCTGTAACATGTTGAGAAGACTTCAATAGCGTGATTCAGAATCGTATAGCGCCGTCTCTTGCGGGGTTGCGGAAAGTCGACGCACTTCTATTAGTTGGATGACTTAAAGACTTATTGATATCCATTTTATTTTAATAGACTAAAATAATTACCTACTCTGAGATGGAATTCATTATGCGTTAAATGTGCATCATACAAATAATGTACACAGGATACTGATGGTATTTTCTCTAAAATCAGCAGTCATAAGCTGTTTTAAGGCACCTAGTTGCTAAAAGTCTCATATATATCGTCATAAGACTTAATATAAAAATATGTGTCTATGTTCTACAATTTACCAGTAATTCTGAGTAACATAATAAGTAAATATTATTAACATCATGCCATATATACGACCATATAATTAAATACTTTCGTGAGCCGTTCCCATTCTATTCGTTCCTATTTCCCGTACGGTATTTCCCGTGAATGGAAAGAGGGGACCATCAAGGTCAGTATTGAGGTCGGAGGATTTTGCCGTCCTTTGTATGAAATATGTGTGGTCATTTCCAAGGATATTTTCGAGATATTGTTATATATATTTTCATATATTATGGAACGGTATTCATATCGTGAATATTTGTATGCTTCGTTTGTTTACGTATCAATGACCTATTTACGTTTAAAAATACGGGCAATTTATTAATGTGGTAAAAAAAGATTTCTAGTTCGCTTCTTCTTAGCCAATAAATAATACAACTATTTATTACACAACAATTACATAAATGCCGTCATATATAAATAGTTTTCAGGAATTATTTATACAAGTGTACCTGTTAATCTGTTTCTAGTTATCAGTGCAATCATAAAGAATACTGTTAATTAAACTCCGCTCTTCAGTTTTAATAAAATAAACAAAATATTCAAGAGACCCCTTTCAAAAAAGGTGCCAAAAGCTAAAACTCTCATATACATGTCTTCATAACACATAACATAAAAAGTGTCTATGTTCTACAATTTAAGTAATTCTGAGTAACATAATAAGTAAATATTATTAACATCATGCCATATATACGACCATATAATTAAATACTTTCGTGAGCCGTTCCCATTCTATTCGTTCCTATTTCCCGTACGGTATTTCCCTTGAATGGAAAGAGGGGACCATCAAGGTCAGTATTGAGGTCGGAGGATTTTGCCGTCCTTTGTGTGAATTATGTGTGGTCATTTCCAAGGATATTTTCGAGATATTGTAATATATTTTCATATATTATGGAACGGTATTCATATCGTAAATATTTGTATGCTTGGTTTAAACAAACCAATGACCTATTTTCCTCTAAAAATACAAACAATTTATTAATGTGGATAAAAAAAGATTTCTAGTTCGCTTCTTCTTAGCCAATAAATAATACAACTATTTATTACACAACAATTACATAAATGCCGTCATATATAAACCATTTTCAGGAATTACTTGTACAAGTGTGTCTGTAAATTTGTTACAAGTTATCAGTGCAATCATGATGAATACTGTTAATTAAACTCGGCTCTTCAGTTTTAATAAAATTAACAAAACATCCAAGAGTCCCTCTTCAAAAAAGGTGCGAAAAAAGCTTCAAAGTCCTCCGCTCTTCAGTTTTAATAAAATAAACAAAATATTCAAGAGACCCCTTTCAAAAAAGGTGCCAAAACCTTTAAAGCCAAAAACGGCTTTACCTTAAAAATATGCAAAATACATGAGCAATAATATTTTTGTCGTCCAACCTTGGTGACAAAAACAAGGTAGAATGATGTGCGCTAATCTTTGTCATAGCTCTGTTTATAGTAAAGTATGTATGCGCGTTAATTAGTGTTTATAAATAAACTCGTTTGTTTAGAACGGCACGTTATTTACCTATATGTAAATTTTATTAACAGACAGAACACATATAGTATGATCCGTATGATTCATCGTCTAGCCCGGCTTATCGTGGCATGGTTTCTCCGCTGAAGTATGTGGATTGTTTGTTTAATATTTACATTATTTCAAATAGGTATGCATTTTCGATAACTGAGTGATTCTGACAGAAACCGCAACCATTGTTTGTAATGATTTTGCTAGTATGTAATAACACACACAACACAACACATGTTGCTTGTTTACTAGTTATATTTAAAATTTTGTGACGTTAATATGTATTTTATTTAGAATAATAATTAAAACCATTACAATTATGTCAATAAATTATATAAGAATCTGAAATTTCACTTAAACAATATTGAATACTTAACTCTATATACATACTTAATAATCTAAACTAAAATACGGTAAACAATCCGTTTGTGCTGTTCTGTTCTTGTTTCATATATAAAAATATTGTTTATTTCGACATTTTAATCTAAAACTTTCTATATTTTCAGTTTGATTTTATGAGTACATTTTATTATCTCTTACTTGTCAATAAGTAAAGATATCAGAGAAAATTTATTAGCGTTACAACAGTGGTATAAACTTCTTATCGCTGCTAAGTTGACCTATTAACTAGTTCACAGTAATAGCTAGCAATTTGTCCGGTTTCATCCTATTATGTAAGAAATTAAGTGAATCACGCATTAAAACGTTATGTGATACTATGTAAACCGTATTGTACATGTTATATTATATAGAGCGACTTCGAAAAAGTAGGAGGTTCTCAAATCGACGGCATTTTTTTTATAAAGTTGGAAAAGTAAACAAACAAGCAGTCCATCTGATGGTGATTTCCGTGACCAACTCCATAATTATAAAAAAGCCTGATATAACCTCAAGCCAATCACAGATGCATTACCACTTTGAAGTATTAAGGTCGCCTCATATAGAATTCAGCCTAGATGCCGGCTCCCCTAGATGACCCTCCCACCTAAACGAAGAACTGCTTCTCTGAATATGGGTCGGAATGTTCGTGTACTAAAATATGTAGAATACAGAAAATCTATAAACTATAAAGAGTTTAAAGACAAAGAGATTAAATATATTTTCTTCTAATTATAAATGTTTTTGTGTAGGAGTTATGAGTGTAGACGCTTTATTCATATGCTTATTAAAAGAGATGACATCATAACAATAATAGGGTCGTACAAACCGGAGAACAAGGACGCGGGGAGAGGTCAGAAAACTATTATCGTTCGACCTCTAAAGGGCTCCTTCAAGTTCATATTATAATGAAACGAGTGGACCGCATCTTATGTGTAATTCTCCCAAGCACGTTCAGTATGTCCCTGAATTGGCGAGCTGTGACGTCAGCGTCTGCACATCTTACGTCCCGAATCAGGAAGCGCGACGGAGATGTATTAACATATTCGTATGTACTAGTTAGGTTTTTCCCGCTGGTTCGTTTGCGAATGAATACACGCACCCGTGTAAGCGCGCACGTATGCATATGTATGTACACGAACGTAAATATAAACATTATCATCAACTCGTGGTCTACGTCTGGCGGCTGTACTTCTTCCAGCATTAAAAGGATTGGTCTTATTCCAACATGGCGTATTTGATCTATCAAACTTACGCATTTTCTCACTTCGATTTTTTCACATTTTTTTTGGAGTAGAATCGATTTTCTTTTAAAAATCTTTGTGTCGAAGTTGGATATAAACCGGTGCAATTGATGACTGATCTTTGATTTTTTTTTGGAAAATATCAATCATCATCAATTAGTGCGTTCTTAATCCTGCAATAGTATGAGTTTTGAACATGACACCTATTTCGATAAACGCTACATTATTTATATAATCATAAATAAGTTTAGAACAATTATTTGAAACAAACAGAGGCACAATTTTACTTGTATAGACATGGTGACGAGCGGTTCTCCGCTCGGTTTCGCCCACTGCACAGAGTTGTTTCCATGCCTTTATTTGCCCACACCCAATGTCAGCCTCTATAAGGACTCAACACGAATCATTACGTAAGATTGTTTAGGTTTGTGAATCAATTATATTTTTTTGAATGAACGTTCTGTAGACTGAGATGAATGAATGTAATGATGAATAATAGTTGATTGTGGAATTATTTTACCAATTTGCAACGGAACAGAGAAACATGGTGAAATAGAGGTAAAAATGGTTTTATTTTCACAACTTGATTGGATGCTTAATTATCTAAAATGGTTAAAAAAAGAAGTTTAAAAACCAATTAGGTTTATAAATGCTTTTACTTTATTTAACACCAATAAGAAATAACTTCTAAAATGTGAGTATACAATTTGTAGAGACAAATATTCGTCTCTACAAGTCTAACACTTGATTGACTAAAACAAATGAAAACAATTCATCTAGTAACGTGGTTCACCTTGACGACTTGTTCACTTAAAAATCTTATAAGGAAGTAAAATGTTACCTATGTTAATTTGTACGTTCACGTGTTTTGTGCTCATAAAAAATAATTGGCCTCATCTGATCCTCTTAGCCTAGTTCTACGCAATTAAATTATTGTCTTCCTGCATTTGACTTGCAACGAATAAAACATATCTAATTGTGTATGCATGTGGAGTAATCGACTTATGAATATTCGATTCTGACCACCAGTATATCAAGACCTCCTACGCCCCTCTTAATGACTCCAAAAAATGACAACACAGGAGAGAAATAAAAAATACCAGAGGACAACTTTAGCTGGTCGGATATTTTTAGATGGCTATTTTGAACCTTGCTATATCTTATGTGTCACTGCCACTACATATATTTGCATTCATTACTCATTTTTGGCTTTGGCAACGCTTGCAGTAAACAATACGTAATTTCAAAAACGGACAGGAGAAGTTTGCGCTTTTAAAAATGAGTCCATTCTTGCGTTGTAAATAATGCTGATCATAACAAACCCAAATTCGTTTCGGGGATATTTATTTAGGTTCTACGAAAAGTTTATATTTTTTTCCTTTATTATTTTACTGTAAATTGGTGTCGATACAGTGTAAATTGAAGCTTTGCTGTAGGTAGGTCTAAAAAGCGTGAAAAAGAAAATTATTGGAATGGAATATTGTCGGAATCCATATGTTCAAAATAACAATGATAACTTTTTGGAATTTTATTCAAAACCTTTCCGATTGTTTCAGGGTAAATCGTCATGGTAATGGAAGCCAATCCAATTGCTGAAAAGCGTACAGATGGTAAATATAATTTTAGTGTTGTTTGTCCGTTGTCCAAATAAATTAAATGTTTTTTTATTAAACATCGTAAATATTGTGAAGCTGAAACTTTATACAGTCAATGTTTAATTGCTCATTCGTAATAACTACCAATGCAGTGTCCTTTATATTTATCTATCATCCAATATGAACGTAATCCTTCTCTTTCTGCTAATATTTGTAGGGTTTCACACCATTCCATCCAATACAACTATTATGTTTATTCACGTAATAAAATGCGTCACCCTAATGTAATAAATTTACAGCACTGCCAATAATTTTCGCGTTTGCAATAAACAATTCTATTTATTTTCATTGCTTAAATTAAAAACAATAAAATTGGCTATTACTATAAGTTGTGAGCGGCCAATGGCGACCTACATTTAGAAAGGTTTGCAATATTATAATTCTATACGGCTGTAACCTTATAAAAATGCTTTCCGCTTATCCTAGAGCTAGACCGGTGAAACGTAACCTTGCTTTTAAACATATGTATATACTCCGTAATGTCTTCGATTTATTGTAAGAAATGGTGTGACATACTTTTTTAGTAGAAAAAAATTGCTATAAATCGATTTCTCTATATCACAATAAGGTACTTACTTACTTACTACTACTTAGGTTACTTAATATATCACAATCAATTGAGTATTCTAACTATTAAGAAGTTATTTAACTTTGCTCAATGTTTTTTTGCAAATAATGAGTTCCTGCAGCAAGCTGGCGATATATAAAAAGTTTTAAATAAATAATTGACATGATTCTATTGACAAAACAGTAATTGTCTGGCCCCTACTTCCTTCGATCACGGTCAGTAATTCCGTAACGCCAGACCGCTTGCCATACACTCAACTATACATAGCGTGTGTGTAAAACGAGTGGATTGGATTTCGTCCAGTTAGCATTATTGCCTAACGAGTTTACATTCCAGCTTCAAGTCATCTGGTAATAGCCCCACGGCGACGTATTTTGTGAATGTATCAGAAATATTCAACTTGCACAAGCGATTCGTTTAAACGTCTCATCTAGACGCTAAATGATTGGCTTCGTCTGAAGTTTCGTAAATATTCTAGTTCGGTGTCCTTTTTGGTTCAATAACTTCTGATTTTCTCTTACTCTACTGGTACTACTTATAATAGTGCTGTACCTGCCGTGTGACGTAAAAATGCGTACTATGACTAGCTTTAATTATTGTCTCACTAGATTATAATGTAAATTTTCCTGATAGTAAAATATAAAACTTTCGGACCGATAGCAAACAACGTTAAGGGGATAAATACTAATAATTTGTATAAGACGCAATTTCATTAAAATATTTCATCCATTTCAATACTGTAAATATATCTTAAAAGACAGAATATAATCGTAGTTATCATATTCACAAGGATAATGGAACATTTCAGTTTTGATTCGTACGCTTTAACCGTTATAACTCAATTTGTTATGAATTTAGCCGTTGTATTATTATTGTCATTCATTGTATTGCAATCAGCAGTGAGATCTCCCCTACCACTCCGGTCAGTATGTGGAGTATGTGGAGCCACGCCTTTGCAGGCAAAGTGGATTGAATTCCGCCCGTGGTTATCTTAGTTGGATCGTCTAATCGCAGTGCTATAGTGATTAGACTAAATTAAATAAAGTTTTCTAAATAAATCAAAATACATTGAAGGAATTTCAGAGATATTAACAATTTGGTTAATTAATTCATATGACAAAGCGTAAATAAAATAATTAATTTAATAAATGTTAATATACTTTTATTGATAGATACAAAATAAAGTTTAAATAATCAATTAATAAACCCAGCAAACGTTGTGTTGCAATATAAATAAAAAAAGATAAGGGTGAACAACCTTTATCACTTAGGGGTATGAAAAATAGATAGTAGCTGATTTTCAGACCTACTGAATATGCATGTAAAATTTGGTGAAAATCGGTAAGGTCGTTTCGGAGGAGTACGGTAAGTAACATTGTGACTCGAAATATTTATATATAAGATTTCAGAAACAATAGTCGCTAAGAGGCGACTCATTTGTATTATCGGTTTAGAATTACATAATTAGACAATTACTTTTTAGTCTCGATTTTTAAGCTTTGTTTGAAAACATGTTTTCAAGATATTGAATAGATATCAAATCAAAATCAAATCAAATCAATTTTTTTTTATTCAAAATAGGTTCTTTACAGAGCACTTTTTGAATGTCAAAACAACTACCACCACTTCACAAGGTGTTTCGTTATGGAGAAGAAGCGGCGAATGAAACTCCATAACACACATCTTTTAAAAAAAAATGTTTTTGACAATGTTAACTTAACGTAATGGTACATGTGGAGCTGGAGCTAATTCAGACCACACCGTTTTGTCAGTCAAATAATCACTTACTTTATAGTACGCTTTTTTACATAGCGTTAGTTTAACGACATGTTTAAACTTTTTTTCTGTGAGATTCAAAATGTGGTCGGGTATTTTATTGTAGTAGCGAATACAGTTGCCCATGAAAGATCTAGCCACCTTACATAATCTATGTTTAGGAATTGCTATTATAATACACATCCGATTCTTATCTGATTCGTTATTATACATATATTTTTCATGTAATAAAATGCGTCACCCTAATGTAATAAATTTACAGCACTGCCAATAATTACCGCGTTTGCAATAAACAATTCTATTTATTTTCATTGCTTAAATTAAAAACAATAAAATTGGCTATTACTAAAAGTTGTGAGCGGTCAATGGCGACCTACATATAGAAAGGTTTGCAATATTATAATTCTATACGGCTGTAACCTTACAAAAATGCTAGTACCTATCGTATATAACGTCAACAATTTCAATTATGTTTAAAGAGTGTTTTTTTTTTAATTTATAATAAAGGAGTAGCAGACGAGCTTGCAGTCCACCTGATGGTAAGTGGCTACTGCCGCCCATGGACATTTGTAATCAACCCCAGATAGGATTAGATATTCCTACCTGAGGTCGGCCACAGATGCGCCGCTACCCCTGAGGACTAAGCTGGAACGCCTCCGAAAAGTCTGTCTCCCTTACCACCCCCTTCAAACCGGAACACAGCAGCGCCTAACACTGCTGTTATTAGGTAGAAATAGGTGTGGCTATTCCTATATCCTATTTCTCCCCAAAAATATAAAATTTGTTACATATGTGTAAAATATGTGATTGGGTACATGAGTTCCAATAATAAAAACAGTCTTATAGGCACTTAATGATACTGATGATAAAGTTATAAACACGGAAAATCCAATGTTATTAAATCTCAGGCGGCAAAAAAAATATTTATTGGTGTAGATGATAAATGAAGTGAATGATTCCTAAGCAGAAAAAGTCTATGAGTCAATGGCATATTTAAATATAGATGACATAAGCTGAAAGTTTCCAGGGCGGACAAAAGTCTACGTATCAATATTCAAACGACCGGCAATAAAGAAAAGCATCAAAAGTCTCATAAAATCGTATTGGGCGCAAAGTGTTCTCTTGAATACCAGACAATTGGGTATAGATTATCTGGTGTAGCCATATCCCACTTTCGCCCACGAGTCGTTGCCCCAAATTTAACACGTTAACAGTGCACCCACAATATATGAAAAGAACCCCTCACGTGTAAATGCGTTTTGAGAAAATATGATAAGCAAAGTTTGTATTATATGACAGCTTATAATAAATATTTAATTAAAACTACCCTACTTATGTTTTTTTTATTTTTTTTTAATGACCCACATGTGGTGCACTCACGTACGAACTAAAAATTCATTGCCTCTCGTTTTAAATACGCACGTTTAGGGTGAAAAGTGAACGTATAATAAGACGCCTTAGGAGTCGTTTTATTACATACACATACACGATGCAGCTCCTACTCCAGGACCAACGATGAGAACACATTCTACTTCCAGTTCCTCATCCACTTCCAGGCATAGCCTAACAAAAATTCCCAGAAAAACGGACAAAATAATAAGAAAACGTTGCGTTGGTTGTTATAGCCATGATTGAGGGAGGCAGTTCTGCTTCCGAGGCTCGAAGTAAAACAAAGAAGACTTATACTAAATGTATTCAATGCAATAAACCTCTCTGCCTTCCGTACTATAACGTTTGTCATTAAACTATTTTTTTGTTGATTCTTGGTTAATTTTCTTCATTTTTTTAATTGTTTCTTTATCACATTTACTTTCTTATTAAAACATTTGATTACAAAAGATCTATCTATGTTTTATTAACATTCTAATAGTACAAAAAGCATTGATTTATTTTATTAACTTTAAAAAAATATTACTTGGCAACCCTATGAGAATATCCCCTGGTTGTTGCGCCATTTTGTTTTACATTTCAGTGTTCATACGTGTATGCAATGAAAAATAAAACAAATCACACGTGTAGACTATGAAAACGATTCTAATTTGTATAGAGCTGTGGCCCACATGTGGTGCACGCACGTATCAGAGTGACTTCAAAATGACCCACATGTGGGGCACTCACTGTGAACGTGTTAATATGTTATGCTCTATAAATATCTGGATCGAGCTGGACTCGTGTTCCCATCTGGTTTATATTATAATGTCGTCCTAACTAGTTTTTTGATCGAGTTTAAGAGTAAAAAGTTTTTAAACAGCGTTTATTTTATCCATGGAATAGGTTATGTGAACTGATTAACAATGATATTTTATCCTGTAAAATATTATTATTATTATTACCCACATGTAGACGTAGTCTACACTAGCAAGATGCGTTTAATGTCAGCAATGGCTGAACATTATCAAATGTAAAATTTGCATTTTTAATACTTCTTTATTTCATCCCTACTTGCATATTACTTCGTCAATTTAAGTAAACTTTCTCGTTTCCTCCTAGTTCTCGTTAGCATTTAAACTCTTCGTAATTAAATCTTTCATAATATTTAGACACAATCCGCCATCTCCACAGTCGACAAGCATTTGATTATTTATAACTCCACAAAGTAACAAAAAGTTTTAACTAATATCTTCTATCTTCCTGTTATTAAAGATTGCCAAGTTTGCCACTTCCGTATATTTTATAAACATTAATGTATTTTCTCACATTACAATGTAGAAAGGACAGGTAACATCGTAACAATCATAAAAATCTACTCAATATGACAGACAGAATACCTACCTGAACGGAATAATAGTCAAAAACTATTCTCTAATTTACTATAATTATACTATCTTAGGGCTCGAACACAAAACTGCGATGCGACGCGATGCGAATTCGCAACGCAGAAAATTGCGATACGAATTGCTGCGATGCGATATCGTGCGGCGTAGCGTCTCTCAGGGTGACCAACAAAAACAACCACTGTGCGATGCGAATCAATTCGCAAGTTCTTGCGATGCGTCGAGGGAGCTCGCAGATTTTTGCGATGCGACGTCGCATCGCAGTTTTGTGTACGAACCCTTATATAGCTCGGAGGTATCTCTGAATATAAGGTATGACAAATTGTTTCGTAGTACCGTAAGTACCTACAATATGTGCTCAGAATTCATAATAGTTTAAAATTTTAGTTTTAAAATTGTATTTTTCTACTATAGGAATTTTCAAATAAACTAAAATGTAAAAAACCACACCGCGTGTAAACTGCGTTTAAAGTTACCCGAGTGGTAACGAAAAACAAGTTTAATTACTTGGTAAAAAGTAGAATAAAAAGTGTATTTACTTTACCAAGGACAAGCTATTGAATTGTTTACAAGTTGAATTTCGAACGTGTGAAGCAAACACTGGTCGCGTGGAGAAATGACATAACACGAATAGAAAAGTTTTTAAATTTTTAAATTATACCGTGGAATGCACGAAACTGTCTTGATGTCTGTCTTGATAAATAAACGAAAATGGAATTTGTATTTTCTGTGTGTTTCAAGTTTTTGGACGGGTTATATTCTGGAGTACCTAAATTGTTCTTAATGATTTAGAATATTCGACAAAGTATGAGACGAGCTCGCATATGGAGAGTTATACCGTTTTATTATTAATATTTGTTAATCTTATTATAGCAGGCAGTATTGTATTGTGAACATTTAAAATTTCCTATTTCAGTTCAATAGTTAATATGAGAAATAAAGAAAAATATCGGTTTCTTCTATCCCCTTTTTATTTTTAGTTTTTATTGTTATAGCAGCCAATTAATACGTGCTATAAAGATGTCAAATGTCTATCCGTTAAGTAATAATAAAGTTTCACGGATTAAATATAGAAATTATCTCCCATTACATTAGGCACTCATCGATTCGTACTCCGGAAGTGTTCAAGCTGTCAATCGTATCCTCGCTCCGGCAATCCCATTGTCTCATATTGTCTCCTCTAGCCATTGTATAAAATTGTGTCAATGCTATTCGATTTAATGTTATTTCGAAAGCAATGTAGTATCGCCTTTAGCCTAATTTCCTACACATTTTTTATATAATGAAGTCTAAACAATGTACTATGCGTGTGGGTTTTAAGGCGAATGAACTTAGCATTATGTATACGTCGCAGCTAGAGTGTTATCTGTGCTGTTTTACCAAGCGTCTAATCTAGTCTAAATAACGAAAGTTTACGCGGTTTTCTTTAAATATATTAAGTTGTTTCAAAATAAAAAGTATGCAAGTTTTAGTTTTAACTGGTATTGATATAAGAATATTATCAGTTGTTGTGTAGGTAGGTATTAATTACTCAATAGCGATGTGATTGTTTTAATAAATTTACATGTTATTTACTGTAAAACGACGAATTCTCCATTTTACTACGACATATTAAGTGAGACGACGCATTGTATTTTTTCTTTGCAAGAACTAACGAACAATCGTGCCCACTACATATTATAATCCTCCATACAAGATATAAGACACAGCTCACTGCAGATGTAACAAAAATAGTTCTGGTCATGATGCCAAAGTTTTACCATCTGAAAAAAATAATTATTTTTTATAAACTTTTATGACAGTTGCGGCGTAGTTACCCCACAGGTAGAGGTGTAAAAGTAACGAGAAAAAGCAAACCCGTATGTATTCGTTACTATAAAAATGAGTACTCGTTACTTTCGTATCGTTACGTTACTCGTTACTTTTTGATACCTCAGAGGTTCAGTATGATAACCCAACGAAACGAATCGTATCGTTCATTTGGTACGAGTGTATCAGTGTAGTGTAGAACTGGAAATGATGAACTATTGAGTAAATACCTATATTATATATTATATATTAGAATATTATAATAGGTAGTATTAATGGAATCTCTAATTCATAATGAAATACCAACACTAAGTCAAAGTTATTTATTGTATTGACATCTAAACAAATAAATCTTTTATTTTGAACCTGAAATTAGACATTATTAAATAAAAACATATTTTAAACAACATAAATAGTTTGTTCTAATGAAATTAGTCATATTAAATAAAATAAAATTTCACATAATACTAATATAAATCGAGGAACGAAATCGTGCGAGTAACGAAATTCATTCAGTAGTAACGTTTCGTTACTCGGTACCAGAGAGCGCACCCGTTACTTAGTACCGAATACATACGGTTTGCTACAGGTCTACCCACAGGTCGAAACGGTCTCCACCGGTTGTTGGCTCCACCGCCCCTAAATAATCAGTGATTTGCGCACATCCTGTTTTTACTTCAATGAATTTTGTACAATTTTGTTCCCTATTGGACCTTATTTTTAGAGTCACACATTACAAAAGAGTTGAATTAGCTGTATCCTCTTCATATTGTCAACTAGTATCTTATTTCGCGAGTATAATGTGTAAAGAACGTTCTTATCCTAATCCAATTAACATTTTACATAAATATTATACTTTTGGAACGCCACAACGCCGTCACACATATTTCTGCCTTATAGAAATAGAGTTTGTGTTGTTGAGTTCAGATTTCATAATGAGTGTAATAAGGTCTGTCTCAGTAGACAGTCCTTATTTGTTTGTATTACTGTTGTTTGTTGTTCAACTTATTAATATGAAGTTTTAATATTGTAGCGAACGAAATTTATCCGTACAATGCCTTTTGAACGCCAGATTATACAACTAATTATCTACATACAGTTTAAAATTTGTTTTGACTATGAAGTAAATGCGTCGTAGTAATCCTTATAGGTATAACAAGACATCTGTTTGTCAATGTTATGACGAATCACAAATAACTGGTTTGATGGGATTCATGAGGCCAAAGCTGTGTATTTGAGAAATACAAGGCAAATAAACCGTAATGGGCGTATAAAAGGGAAAAAGGAAAGAATCCGGTACGCCCACCTGCTGCCAAAATTAGCTAAGTTCAGAGACTATGCTTGACTATATTTTTCGCTGAAAAGAAAAAACAAAATAGATATAAATTCAAGTATAAAGGAAAGTTAACCTTTATAAACTGCTATGCCCACCGCGTTGACTAAAAATCAAAGAGATTAAATATAAAGGGCTAGCTAATAATTAAATGTCTTTACCAAGAATAAAGTCCGTGATATTATAACCAAGTCGCTTCTTTTCCGTGGAAATGTCGATTAATCAGTAAGCCGAGCGGCCATAACGGAGTATTTATAAATTACCCTTTTAAAACGAGGAACATTATAAACACGCGTAGACAGACATACGAGGCGACTTAAAAATAACGCTGCATCAAATTCTCAGCAGGATAGTGACAAAAATATCGAAGTTAGTGATTCAGGCGAGCGTCACAAGTATGGATGATTTTGTATGTAATTTTATCTAAGGTCACAAGCGCGGCGCCGTCTACTACCTACTTGCTGCACAATTTTCTATGTTGATAAAATAATCGTTAATATTTTTCACTAAAATATGCTCTGTTAATCCTCGACAAATGATCTATAACTTAGTAAAGTAAATTACATCTATGTAGTCTTAATCTTAGAAAATGACGGCTCTTAAAAACGCTGACGACTGAAAACTTTTTTTGAATAAAATTAGTCAGTTTCCACGTTTTTATCCTCTTTGTACATTATTTAAGGATTGACCTAAAATAAACCTTTATTATGTTAAATTCGCTGCTTACAATGTAACTGATCGTAAGTAGTTAATGCCGTTAATGGATATCTGTAAACTTTAAATAGGATTGAAATTGTAATTTCTGGAGACTTGCTGGCCTCAAACGTCTTGCTACCCTGAGGACTAAATAGAAATGCCTTATGAAAGTGTATTTCTACCACACTTCAAAAACCCAACAACACTTAATTTTGCTAAATGCTAGCTAATAAGACAGAAATAGCGAAAGGTTCTACTGTCCTGTAGTAAATTACAACAGCGCATAATCCTACTGATAAGACAGAAATAGCGAATCTGTCCCGTAGTTAGAAAATTAAGAATTCTACCACTTTTTTTATTTTTTACTCATGATCATGGCTTGTACTCTAGGCTATTATAGAAAGTCAACGTTTGACCTTATATTTTACTTGTTCACAGAGAGAGTGCACAATGCAGCACTGAGGCCTCGAGCCGGCGGCGACGTCATCACTCAAGAGAGATCAGTCAGCTCCTTAGACCTAACAATGCCTTACACAGCCCCTTCCAATCTCGTGCTCACACCGGCTCCAGAATGTAAGTTCTAGTTATAGATTTAAAACTAGGTGGTCATGCTCAACCAACCACGAACTATTTTGTTTACAATCCTTTGTATTCGAAGCTAGGCTTTGACTTGTTACAGGATTCTTGTCTTTGGTCACATTGGCCGTCAACCTTGACAAACTAAACTTGTAGATAGTAGGAAAAAGGGTACCTGGGTATATCTTTAGCCTTCAATAAACCCAAGTGGCCGGTCTCAATAGTCGTTATAACCGCCCTGATTGAAGCCGGGAGCTCTATTCTACGGAAGGTTTTGATTGCTTCGAAGGATGACCTATAGAAACTAAATATTATTTCCAATAAGATATCCTTTTCCTCCAATTTTGTTCTAATACTGAGGATCTGGGTTATGTAAAAATGTAGACTGTGAATAACTATTGGATATCATTCTTCTGGCATAAAGGATATTGAAATATTAATAATATACAAAACATATATGTTATCTGTTCATTTTTGATTTAAAAATACATTATACAGTTTTTATGCCCAAACATAAATGTTTATACAGAGATACTAACTTTGAAATTATAAACAGACTCTGTACAGACATTGTACACATTTGTTAAATTTGTTAAAAATTTGATAGCGGATACCCATCCTAAGAGTGACTGCATTAAATGTTGTTCAAGATCAATAACATTGTATAATTTATATGTATATAGCTTCAAAGATACCGCAGTAAACATGTGAATAAGCTATCATTTTTACACTATTTTAACCACTTCATAGCATAAAAGAACCTGGCATATCGTAAGGGTCACCTTGACAGTTAACCCCTAGGTCGATTTTTGAACCCCTGAGGGGTCATGCATTAGCTAAGTCACCGTAAGTCTTTTATGCTACGAACTGACTGAAAGTTATTTAGTAAAGGTGGAGCGCCTATCTATCAATCTTGTTTCCGATTTTATGATATTGCTATTCTGAAAGATTACTTAAAACATTATTAGTCGTTGATTTCGAGCCTTTTCTTCAATCTTGACAACTACATTGCTGAGTACCTAAGCTATATACCTAATAAAGTATGGAAGATACTTACCCATAAATGTGAAATCTCCCTATCGACGGGTCCTACGTAAACTGGTGCAAGTGCGTTTTCACAACTTTACAGTAGAGCGATTTGAATGTTCTAATACGTGTAACTTTAACATTATTCACGTATAATGCAGTTTTTTTTCAAAAGGATTCAATTATACCATTTTAAAATTTTAACTATGTACGTTGAATAATGTTAAAGTTACACGCATTAGAACATTCAAATCGCTCTACTGTAAAGTTGTGAAAACGCACTTGCACCAGTTTACGTAGGACCTGTCGCTATAATACCTGGTTATTCACGCCGGCAGCATACGCATGGAGTTAGAGTAATTAGTTGTGAGCTAAGTAAGCTAGCATAGTAATCCAACAAAGTAAATTACATTAAATCTATCAGACAAAAAGGTTTTAGATATAACTGTAATTTTTTTTTTTTAATTGGAACGCTGCAGAAGATCGCTGATGAAAATATTGTTGGTTCCAATCTTGAATTCAATTTCTCGTTTAAGTATAATTTCTGACATGCTTGTTACCTAGTTTTTATTGTTCTGTGCTTGTTACAGGCCGCAAATTATCGCGGGGGATCTCCCGGGCTACAGACAACGAGGGTCTCGTGTGGGCGCTGCGCAGTAACACGGAACCAGAACCTAACACACTAAGCTCCGATCACATATTGCTGCTGCCAGATATCTCCGTCTATCCTCCAGACTTTAGGTGAGACCTTCTTGAATGGTTTTTGCTTAATAAAAGTTGCAAATAAGCACGTAATCCCTCTTATATTAAGTCGTCACTGTCGTCAATGAACACTTGTGAATCGGCAGATTAATTGTTAATACTTACAGCATTAAACAATATGGCAATGCTGCCATATTCGAACTATAAAGAGTTCTAATAGTATGCGCATCTTCTCGTGATTTCTTAATTCATCAGCGTATTATCAAAATACATTTTCGTTGATAATTATTTAGATATTGGTGTAATAAGATTAATAAGTATATTTTAGAGATATCTATGTCTTGCTTATTATAGGTATTCTTTGTTAAAATAATATGATACCAAAAATTATGTTATTACAACTCAGATGGAGGAATAAATCATATTATGATCAATTTTCATACATACGAGTATTCATTATAGTATCAAGTTTCTTGTTATATCAAGTTGTTATTATCAAGTTGACTATTTAAAATAAATATTTTCTAACCGAATGACGCTAAAATGCATTTTCGGGTTTTAACCTTATCCATGGTTTTAACTATCCACCAATATTCCATACATCGCAATAAACATAATTATAGGCACGTCCTCCGCGATTTAGCTGAGACTGGTAACCACACTGCTAATTGGTTTTACAGATTACTTCACTTACGTCCTCGCCTGAGTTTGCGTAATGGTGCTCCTAATCGTGCTATAATTTCTTGCCGATATTATGTTGCAATGTTGTCATCTATTATATTTCCTAGTTAATGTAATGTTTTTGCATACACAATAAGTGAAGTAGACTCTTATGACAAAGCTTACTTTCTGATTTTACTACGTATATAGGTAATATCTGATATCGTTTACACAATCTCACAGGTTTCAGACTTATCCGTAATATACTAAAAATCACGTAATATCTCTTTATTAGTTACATATGTTTTTTGCCCTTAATCCATCGTTGAAATCGTTATTCAGCTGTTTTACGCAGTTTTTAGGGCGTAAAGGTGTCGCTTTGGTGTAGCCGCAGTCGAACATATATACCGATATATGTATCTGAAAATCAGATTTTAGGTGGTAGGACTCTGCAAAATCCCATTCAACTATAAAAAACACCAGGTTCATATGCATACCCGCCGGTTTTATGTCATTCCTAAAATATTACTCATTTAGGCATAAACAACGAATATCTTTATTATACTTGAAACAAGTAATGCTCCAGTTACAATCTACTCGACCACTAAACTCATACACACATCTTATTTTAAAACTTTAATGAGTTTTTTGTTCCCCATTTCAAACATTGTATTGCGGTCATAAAACCTACGTGCTAATCATGACTATGTTTAATGATCCCACACTTGGTGTAAGTCACAAGTTTACACGTTATATAGGTCACGCAAAACTGCTAGTCCGCTCTGAATATAGAAATGAATCGCGTCGCCATAGCAAATTGTATGACTGCACCTCCTCGCAACGACTTCAGAGCCGACTAGCACTTTGGCGCGGACTATACCTCATACGTCATTAGTCATTACCGACCTCTGTCTCACCGTTGGGCAAATCCCTGTCTGTATGAAAATGATTAAGCCAAAATTCCACATTGTTATTTTATCGGATTTCTCATTATTATTTGGTTTTTCATAATAATAAATGAGTAGAGTTGTGGTGATGATATTGTTTTGTTTTAATTAATCATAACTCATTACCAGAGCTTTAGCGAGGCTTATAATAATAACTACTGTATATTTATTGGAATTAATATCTATAATTAATATGTCGTGGTCTATGTATATCTAAATAAGGCGATACATTGTAATAGTAGTAACTTAATCACGAGGGATTCATGTATTAATCATATATTTATCGACACGTGATGAGTCTGTTTTATGGCAGCCATTTTTTGGCTTCCTTTTGAGGCGAGTCACGATGATAAGTTCCATTTCGCACGTGGCGGTGGCAAGAAGCCAATTTACTGACACGCATAGCTCCTTCCTGCCATTGAACTATTTGGTTCGCGTTTTAACCTTCTCGCTAACTAAAGTCTGTAAGATCGATAGCGATACTAATGCGAAACACTTAGGTTGATGGTTTTGTTATACTAGATTATAACACTATGGTATGCTACGATCAAAGGGGTTAAATATAGGCACAGGGCTATAGAGTAGACATTGTTGGGGTTTTCGTTTCGTCTTCCAGTTGATAAACTTCGATTCTCAAGGGCTTTGGTTATCTCTAGATGAACGAACATTTCATAAAACTATAAATTCATTGATCTGTGCATAATTTGATCTTATACAAAATAGGTACGTAAATTGAATTCGAAAATCACGTACCATGAATTTGAACTTAGAAAAAAAACAAGAATAAAATAAGAGTTCTGTTTCAAATTTCACTGCGAGTTATGACGTTCCAAAAGTCTTCAGATATAGCAAGTTATCTTATATTCTATCTACTTATATTCAACATATAAACATATGAATAACAGTATCCAACAAAAAAGAGAAATATTCACAACACTGTGTGTCTAAAAACGTTTTAAATTTCCAGGATATTTATAGAGAAAGACCTTCTCGAAACCGCCACACTAGTGACCCTAGAATCAGCATCAATCCTCAACTGGTGGCGACATGGCAGAGTCCCCGGCGCCCCCAGACTCCTACCCTTAGCTACATCGGGGGACGGTAACTGTCTACCGCACGCGGCATCGCTAGCGGCATATGGTTTCCATGACAGACTGCTTGCCTTGCGAACGAAGATCCAGGCGTTGCTCTCTGGGGAAGGTGGCGATGCGTTTACTAGTAAGTAAAGAGCTGTTTTAAATTAAAGTTACTTGGGTACGTACAAAAGTTTCTGTATTTCTTTGCGAAAATAAGTATTCGATACTTTTCCTCAAAAAGTTTCCTTCAAAGCAACTTCTCGTATAGGGTGTTATGTTTACTTTTTTCCATCAAAGGAATTATATTTGTCTTCATTAAAAAAAATGAGTGTTAAATCATTTAAAGAGTACACAATCATTCGTACTTTGTTTTGAGTCAAACGTCATGGACAATCCATTGATATGGAGAGACACATCTGACTATTCCCTTGCTAATATTTTTATACAAGTTTATTGCTCCCTACTTTATTTAAATAAATATTTTATACAGACACATACACTTTGATTTTCATACAAGTCAATTTTAATCATCATTCATTCCACAGATGCAATAAAACGCCGCTGGCGTTGGTCGGAGAGCATATCGCTGCGGGGAGCCGGTCTCACACCGACAGAGGCGGAATGGGAGCGAGATTGGAACGATGCGGTCCTCGCAGCATCCGCTGAGCCCCGCCCTCGACATCAGCCCTCAGCCGCCCCACATTATACCTCTTTAGACCATTTGCACGTGTTCGCGTTGGCGCATGTGATGCGACGGCCGGTTGTAGTGTTCGCTGATGTCGCGCTTAGGGTAAGGTTCCAAATTATATTATAGAACAACTAGCTGACCCGGCAAACGTTGTGTTGCCATATAAATAAAAAAATGTTAAGGGTGAATATCCCTTATCACTTAGTGGTATGAAAAATAGATAGTAGCCGTTTCTCAGAACTACTAAATATGCATATAAAATTTGGTGAAAATCGGTAAAGTCGTTTAGGAGGAGTACAGTAACTAACAATGTGACACGAGGATTTTATATAAAGGATAGATGTGTAAGGTAGAATAAGTGGTTCGATGGACCTGATAGCAAGTGGTCACGTGCCATCATTGTATGAATCCAACTATTGAATGAATGAATGAAGAAATGAATATATTTATTATCGATAATCTCTACTTACCTTGTTCGATAATGTGATTTTTCTAGTACTCTATATACCTTATAACACAACTGAAATATTACATTATCGCTTCAAACGACACTTCAGAGACTTCTTGACACATTTGCACTTTTAGATTTGATTGATGGAACCAATAGACCTTTTTAATATTCATCCTCCACATATATTAAAATATCAAATTAATTCGTTCTAGGATTTCCGGGGCGATCCCATAGCACCGATTCCCTTCGGCGGCATCTACTTACCGTTGGAACTGGAGCCTGAAGTGTGTAGCAAAGCGCCCATACTGTTAGCGTACGATGCTGGCCACTTCTCGGCGCTGGTGCCGTGTGAGCCCCTACCCACTGATGGTGCCAGGGTGCCCTTGGAGGACCAGGCTGGAAACCCTATGCCCATACGGTAAACTTATTTTTATAACATTTATAAAGTAAAAACTCCGAACTAAAAACTAATTATCTCCGTTTAATATTACATTTAGTCATATGTTATACAATTGGATTCATAACCTGTTTAACATTGATTAGAGTGCCGCCAACGCAGTCCATCTGATTTTCTTCAAATCATATTAAAAAATATCATTAACGGGCAATCAGTCCATAGAATGTTAAGTGGTCACATTGGCTTATAAACATTTAAGGCGTTATTATTTTTGAGTGTAAAATACGAAAAACGGTTTCTCGTAGCTGTTCTTTTCGGAAAAACTTTACTTCATTATTTTTTCTTTGTGCACTTATTTAAAATACAAATCTCTTCTCAGATTCAACGTGGACCCAGGCGAAGATTTCTGTTGGGATCTGGAACCAGATCAAAAGACTATCAACAACCTTCTTCCAGATGAATATCAACGTTCTTCCATGTTAGCAGCTTACTTAGATTTAGAGAGAGTGGAATGTTTATCCCAGAGCCAACCACCAGAAGAGCTGAGAAGATCCCTAGACGCTCTATCGACCAAGAGTTCTAAGCAAATGAATTCCGTTGCCAAACAGTTTGGTAGTATCGGTAGGTCTATGAGCAGTAAATTGAAGAAGAACTTTGGGTCAATGGCGAAGTTGACGGGTAAAAGTAGTGGGAGTCAGAGTAATCCGGAGGAGGGGCTTATGAGGCGGCAGTCCACGTGTGAAGTGCTCTGCTGTAGAGTGCTGGCTGCCCGAGCACCCGTTCAAGAGGAAATGGTCAAGAACTACCTTAATGAAGCTTGGATTGGGTGAGTTTATTAAATATTTTGTTTTTGAATTTGTACAATAAAGGATAGCAAATAAAGGATAGAGAATGGTAATGCTACCTAAAGAGAACAGATATAGTTTTTTTGTAAGTAGCTACTGCCACCCACAGATAATCAACCCCAGATAAAATTAGAACCCTATCTGAGATCAGCTACAGATGCGTCGTTATTCCTCAGTACTAATTCCGAAAGCCTCGTATAAGTATGGGTCCCTTATCGCCCTTATCATAAAAGCCACGAGGCACAATGGCTTCTACCACATTCAAATTATATAGTTGTATTGTATGTATGTTTTTATCACACTTATCACGAGTACGCGTACGCAATTGCTCTCGAAATGATCAAGCGCGATCATTTGAACCACAAAGTATTCTACCACGATCAAATCGTTTAGTCGTATCGTATGCAAGTTTTATGCCACACTTGTCACGCGTACAACGCTGCAATTGTTTTCAAAATGTTCGCCATACAAAAACGTTTTCTCGTCGCAGGTACACGGCGGAGAAGAGCCGGTCGGAGCCGCCGCCGGCGCCGCGCTACGGCACGGGGCGCTCGCAGTTCTACGCGGAGGCCTCGCGCGCCGCGCACGACCTGGCGCGCGCGCTCGCCGCTCGCCCCGGCACCAGGCCGGGAGGTACGTGGAGATATGCATTTTTTTTTTATAATATAGGAGTAGCAGACGAGCATGCAGTCCACCTGATGGTAAGTGGCTACTGCCGCCCATGGACATCTTGTAATCAACCCCAGATAGGATTAGATATTCCTACCTGTGGTCGGCCACAGATGCGCCGCTACCCCTGAGGACTAAGCTGGAACGCCTCGGAAAAGTCTGTCTCCCTTACCACACCCTTCAAACCGGAACACAGCAGCGCCTAACACTGCTGTTCTTAGGTAGAAATAGGTGTGGCAGTGGTGCCGCCGGAGTCGAACCACAAAGGGTTCTACCACCTTCAAACTATTGATGTAGTCCGCGCCAAAATACTAGTCCGCTCTGAATATAGAAATGAGTCGCGTCGCAACAACATATTATAGAAAGTACCGGGACGAAGACAGCACGGAACCCCCCGGCACCCTGCTGCCTGCTATCGCCCACGGGTAGATAGCTGCATTAGTTTGCCCTTACTGTTACTACGCAGTCTATGCTTGTAGTTGCGTTCGACTTCATTGGCTCTCTGACTGACACCTGCACGCAACAACTTCAGAGCGGACAACAATTTGACGTGGACTATACTGATATTACATTATCTTTAAAATATAATTTAAAAATAAATAATTTTATACCCGTTTAACCATGTTTGTTCTTTTTGAGTTGAAACTATTATAATATTTTCTTTGTTTTGTAATTATATTGATTATATTATAAATTTATAACTTAATAATGATACTTACACAAGAATAATGATATATTATAACGGTCTTATTCATAAAAAATGCTTATAGAAGGTTTTAAGCACTCATTAGTTAGTGTTCGATAAGCTTATAAAACGTTCTATAAAATTGCTTATTCATAAACGTTCCATAAACCTCCTATAACTAATGTGTCGCTAAAGTCAACTATAAATGAAAATGTTGCCATTATTGTGAAGTTCAGCGAACAAATTGACAAATATCCATAGATAAACATCATTAAATGACATTATTTCGTACTAAAAAAATATTCTGTCTTGACATTCTTGTCAATGCGTTGTCAATAAAACCAAATAACATGTCAGTGTCATTGTATTTGTAAATACCGCGAATTTAAAAATATTTTATTTGTTAAAATAGGATATTAAGTAAAAGTTGTTAAAAGATAAAGGAGTGAAAATTGGTTAGATATAAATGTTTTGTTAAGTTTCGTTTTGTAAACATTCGCAATATCTTATGGCAGTAAACATTGTATTTCAGAAGGTGTACCAGGACCTCTGCGATCTAATTTACGATCATTACGTACGAGATCAATTATAAAATTTTAAACGGTTTAGTGCCTAAAATACGTTTATGAATAACACTTTTTGACAATCGTACTATAGCAACGTTATAAGTGTGCTATAACTTTTTATGAATAAGACCGAAGAAATTAATTTATACTAATCGGTTTATGAAACAAAAACAGCGAGCAGTTAAAACTTATAGGTAGATAGATATTTGGAATAGGTATTGAAAGCACAAAAAATATTTTAAATGCCGCTTTATTATAGGTTTATTTTTTTGCATTCCTTTTTATAAATAAAACATTTGACTATGTAATAAGAACCGTTGATTTATTACATAGTTACTTATAAAACGCTTTACGTTTAATCTTGGCTAACTCTTAATAATTAAAAAAGACACAATATCGTGTATTTATACAGTGTAATATATCGACGTTACATGTAATATGTATCTGTATGCACAGTTGGCGGCGTGCCGGCGGACCGCACGCTGCGGCTGTCGCGCTCGACGTTCTACGACGACCGGCCCGCCGCGCCGCGCCCGTGCCGCGCGCCGCTCTGCATGTACTACGGCAGCCCCGACTACGACGACTACTGCTCGCGCTGCGCCAAGCTGCAGTAGCTGGCTCTGCGAGTGTAGCTGGTAGTGCAGTGACTGCAGCCCCAACTAAACCACACGCGGTGCGCCAAGCTACAGTAACTGGCAGTGCGGCGGCTGCGAGGCGGTTGCAGTGACTGCAGCCCCGACTGAAGCTACTTGCGATACACCAAACACTAGTGACTGGATCGTACAACTATTTCCCGCAGTGCGCCAGTAACTGTAACTGGCATCTCGACTATTGCTGGTGCAGCGACTGTGAGGCTCACAGTACGATTGCAGTGGCTGCAACACCAACTCAAACTACTTCCAGTGCACCAAACACTAGTGGCTGACCGTATTGCTCGCGGTGCGCAGCGACTGTAAGCTATGAGGCTCACGGTGCGGTTGCAGAAAAAAGCTACTAGCGATTCGCCAGATACTAGTGACTGCCCGTATTACGACTACTGCAGTGCACCCGCCTGCAGTAACTGCATTGTCAACTGGGACGAATCCCACTCCCCAGTAAACGATTGCAGTAACTACAGTCCCCATTTTAGCCGTGATTCGCCCGCCTGAAGTCACTGCACCGCCGTCTATATGCCGTCTATATAACTACACCTCACAATGCGATCGCCTACAACTCCGCTGTATTTCAAAACATCGGCTGGTGACTGAGTAAAGGGGGATATCGACTCGGCAAGTATTTTTAGACGCTTAATAACAGATTTTAAGTTATTGCATGTTCTTTCTTACAGTGGCGGTTTGACATACGCATATTAATTTATAAGCAGCTAATATTAAACCAACTTTTCAAGATATGGTTACATTACCGTTTGTTATTAAATATTTTAAATAATATAATAGAGAGTAATAAAACATTCAATAACTGAAACACTATTATTAAGCGTTTATAATTTAGATGAGGGTTTATAATTTAGATGAGGGTTTGTAACATATTAATATTTTTTTTCGATATTTTACTCTTAAGTGAAAGTTTTAATTGAGTTTTGTTTGCTTGGATCAGTATAGTTGTACGGTTTTTTCGTTGAAAAAATTAAGTGTAATTTCGTTACTTGAGTCAAAATTATTTATAAAAGTAACTAAATCAAAATAGGTTGTTTTTATTCTTAAATTAAATACAATAAAACTGCATTCATCTAAATTTTATTAACATCTTTTGTAACGTTCATTTTAATAAACATACATTTCAATTTTAAAAACGAGCCACATGTTACTAGTATATATGTTTTTCTTAATAATTATAAGATACAATACATCTGATATTACAAGAAATTATTTTTTATACTCAAGGATTTGAAGATATACTTACTGAAAATATTTGTAGAAGTGATTGAAAATGTTTTCATGTATAATTTAATAAATAATTATTTTTGTAATCAATATTTTCAGCATTAGTAGGTTATATTTCCTTTAAACTACGTCTACAAGATGTTTAGATCATTTTTAAATAACTTTTTATTATGTCACCTTCCAAATAAATATTTGTATGGAAATAAATATGTAGTTCGACATATTATTATTGAATATATTCTTTAAAATGTCTTGTTTATAAATTATAATAAATAAATTCCAGTTTGAAGGGCAATTATTTTAATAAATGACGAAGATGGCTTGAAAAGGATTAAAGGAAACACCTATAATAGTGATAGTATTTGTCGAACTATAAATATGTTTTCCACAATATCATGAATGACATACGTGGGTAAGATTTTTTAAATGTTTAACTTCACCTGAAACTTCCTAGAATTAACTAGTATTAATGTGAATCAAGTTTTACAATAATAGGCTTTATGTCGTAGTAATCTACAAATGATATTTATGTTCTTCTGTATTTTTAACAATTTTTAAATATATCAATACAAGTAAGTTTAACTACGTTTTTCAAACCATTTTAATGTGATATCTCGTTGTCATACTCCTCATATATTAAATCAAAGAGTCGTTTCAAATATTTAATTTTATTTCTATAGAATAATGTTAATGTAATTCAAATTTCCTTACTGGCTGTTTATATTAATAAGTGCCAAAATGGCTTGTTAACTTCTACAAATGATATTAAAATAGCAGATAAAATATGTTAATTGTAACTTTAACAAATATGAACGATACTTATTTATGATAAATCATAGGGAAAAATAAATGGAGCACATAAATGTGAGTAAAGCCAACAAAGTGATCAATATTTGTGAACAGTATCTCCAAATGATGACATGGCAACTAGAATTAAAAGTATTCCAGTAATAATTAATTGTAATTGAGGAATATACCACATTTTATTGTGAGGATTCAGTGTGTGAATAAAAAAAAATATCTAAGTTTTTCTTATTCTCATTCGTATTACAATATCATTTTTGTTGTCTTTACTCGATAAATTTGTTGCTCGTGTTACATTCTATTTACCTTTTTCCTACTTTTTCAATCGTAAAGCATATATATGGCTTGTTTAATTAATTAAAATTATACCCATTTGTGTACTTAATTATGAATGTAAGTGTTGAAATTTATATTGAAATTTTAGAGTATATAGGTATGTTGTCTTGATGTTGATAAGTGTCCCCGCGTTCCATTTGACAATTACAATGACGATGGCCCTTTTCTCTATTTTAAAGACATCAATAATATGATTAGTCGTCGTGATTATTTATTGGAACATCCCCTTTCTGTAATTCTATGGATATGAATGGTAAGTATTAAGTTTTCGGTAACACGTATGTTCACTAAAATTCTAAATTATTATGATTCTTTGTTAACATTGTAACATTGAATTGAATGAATGTGAAAACAAAATGTGTTCAAAATTTTGTGCCAGGGACTGAGGTGACACTGGACAATACAACGTTATATATACATAATTGTAACAGTTGGCTTTAAACCGTCAGAGGTTCAAGATGGAACTTATGGAACATTATAATTAAGTATAGTATATCTATACAATACTGTAACATTGATTCTGCTTCATCAAAAATAGTAGACGAGCATTTTAAAATGAGATAAATTATAGTACCTCCTAATACGTAGGTACATAACACTAGTAGCCCTTAATGACAGTCAGACGGTAATAGTCATGTTTTGCCCATCTTTTGCCATCCAGACTGAAAACCAGAATCATTTTTCATGTGTTAAATCGACGACTAACCAACAATTTTGAAATGTTGTTCACTGTTTCAACCTGATATAATGAACTATATTTATAACTTCACTCTTTGTCTACCTCATTGATGCACCAGAATCATTAATTATGTATAAACTATGTATAAATAAATATTTATATACCTTGTATGTTCACTGGTGTCAGGGTAAGCATTAAGCCAGTTCACATTTGGTAGGTCCAACAGTCTTATTTGAACGGTAAAAGTATTAATAAGTATGTATACTTATTACCATATCAATAATTCAACCTTTGAAAGACAATCCGTACTAGGCGACAAACAAATTTACAGGAAAGTGATTTGAACTTAAATCATTTCAATCCAACAATTAGGTGAGTTTATGGTGAGTGTTTGCGTTTTGTCGCTTAGTTATTTTTGTCTTTTGAGCTTCAATGTGTGTTTAAACAGCCCTGTTGACATTAACACCACTCGGTCGACAATGTGAACTAGCACTTTAGCTGAACTGAATTCTTACATTATAGTGTGGTTGTATGTACTTCATGAATATAAAGTATTATTGTCAAATTATGAGCTTGGAGTGCAGTCTCCGTCCTTATTTCGCAAAAAAAATATATATTATATAAAAAAATATTTTCGATCTTCTAGTCCTGTACATTTAGATTAAAGTTAGGCTATGAGTGAATTAGAATAAGGGAAATCGAATGTAAGTTTCCAAAAATCAGATGTTATTAATTTGATTCTCCCACCTCACTAAATATTCTATGAAGGAATCTGTTTTGTTATTTTTTGATTGTTATACTAACAACACACATAGGGTAAAATTTAATTAACATTTAATATTATACCTTTGTATTCATAGTGTGCCATCAAATTATTCAATTAGATCGCAAAGTCTGTAATTTAATGTGATGGCACCATTATGATCTAGCCTTAAAGATCTGTGAAATAACTTATAAGGGCCTCAACAGACATGCTACTTTAAGGATTGGCGATCTGCGATTTGAGCCAACACTACATCTCAACTATATACTATACTTTTAGACACACGATGCAATAACAAAATGAGAAAACGCATGTAGCAGCAAAATCGTGCGTTTTCGCGATAATGCGACCTAACGCCGCAAATCGCCAAAACTTGAAGCGACAACGTTGCAATGGCCAAAACGTCAGATCTGTGGCCAAAACGCTAAAAGTAGCTCGTCTGCTACGGCCGTAACTGTAGAAGTGATGTAACATGACAAAATTGTGTATAAAACAAAAATCCTTATTAAACATTAACTTAAAAGTATACTTATACTTAAAAGTGTTAAAAGATGATAAATAATGTTATATATTTTCATAATAACGTGTAATAACATAGAGATTGCATATCATGTTTTGTAGACATATAAATGGTTACATACGAATTTGAATTTGTTTTCTTTACACCCTTTTACATCTCTAAAAAATACATACTGTTAACTAATAAATAATTTTATTATTAAATTTATTTACGCAAATTTCAATTATGAGCATTGATCAATCTATGTATTTTACTCATCTAATAAAGCTACTTACCTAAAATATTTCATGACTTTACTGTCCAAATCCAATGTCCACAAAAATGCACTAAGAAATCTACTAGTTCTTACTATTTCTTCAGTTAGCTACTTAATAAATAAAAAGGGACTATTTTATGACGACGCAGAATCCATAGGTCAACGCGGTTATAATTTAAAATTGGCGGTATTTCATTCGCGCCATTAAACTATTTGTCTATGGCTTTATAAATTATTAATTACAGAATACTGCCAAACAAACTTAAAATGAATGAATGAATTTTAAAATATTTTTCTTCCTTGAAAATTAATTATTTAAAGCTATCTGCAAAATTTTACTAAAAATAAGTAACATCTTAAAATCTTTTATATAATCGTGGGAGCATCACTCTGTATTTCCGAACGGACATGTCATCTCAAATTTTCTTTCAAGCAAACGTCAAAACATTTGTGGTTTTCGGAAAGATGCATTGCTCGAAAATAACATAAATAAAATCGTAACCGCATGAAATATTCGATTAAATTATGTCTGGGGGTCTCATAGATAAAGTTTACATAGGCTTGGATAACGCGCCGGCCGCTTTCGACATCAAGGGACGGCTGCTTGGGCCCGTAAGTTTTGTGCGTGTTGTGTGTGCAAATCGCAATATATCGAGTGAAATTGATTTAATGCATTTTGTTGTAGAATGGAACCAACTTAGAGTACATACGGTCGGAGACGGGCGTGGTAGCGGTGTTAAAGAGTGACAAATTTGAGCCGTTGCACTTGGCTCTGCATCATACGCGCTCCGAAGCCTTGGCGGCTGCGCGGTCGCTGGCGCAAAACCTCATAGAGACGATACGCGCGGAGCTCGCCCAGTGGAGCGCGGCGCAGGCCGGAGGCCCTCCGCCCGCGCTGAACGTTCCCCCGCCGACGCTCACTACAACAGCGGCGCCGCCCCCCGTCCCGCCGCCCGTCGTGACCGTCGCCCTGTCCACTTCCTCGACGCTCGCCACCACGGCGCACCCGACCGTCATCCCGCCGGTGGTGAGCGTCGCGCCGGCCACCACTCCGCTCATGACCGTCCGCCAGCCCACTGTCCTGCAACTCCTGCCGCAGCAGCAGCAATATGTACTCAACCAAGAGAGTGGCCAGTTGATACCGATCATGCAACCCGGGGTCCAAGTGTCCAACACGAACTTTACATCCTTGCCTATCGCTCAGTCCCTGAGTGCCATCCAGCAACCTGGCTTCGGGGCGACTCAGTTAGTTGACCTGTCTAGCATGCAGCCGGTCAACGTGACCCAGCTGAGGCTGAGTGGCGTTCCATCTTCCATGTCCATGATATTACCTAATGGTCTGACATTCCCGCAAGCGAGTCTCAACAGTGCTGACACGACCACCGTCAGTTCGGCGATGTCCACGCCAGTGGTTTGCGCGGCACAAGGTACAAATTCTTCACAGAAAATCTTGTATAGCACAGACAAGGGAGATAAAGATGTGAAATACCATATTCAAGGTGCTGATACAGTTCAGTGGACAGTGCCCGGCTCCCAGACAATGCTCATACCATACCAACAGTTGCAGGAGTTGACCTCCAACCAAGCGGGCCTGACCAACTTGCAACCACAGCAATTTGTTTCCGTAAGTAATGATTCTACTAAATACATTTTAAGGTTTAATTCAATTATCAATACTGTAATTTGCATTTGCTTTTATAAAAAGCAACCTTCATGAATATAAAGTTTATTTAGAAGGAATAATTCCATTTACAATTAAATATATTCTAGTATGCAAGCAATAATGAAACATAATTTTTAAATAAAATCATTAGCATTAAAAGATAAAGTAAAATTTATAATATAAAAAGTTAGCAGGCATACCATAAGTAAGTTAATAAGATGTATAACATTAAAATTATTATGATTATTATGTGTTTTCATGGTAACTTTCCATAATTTCAGATAGCTCCAGCGAGCACTTTCCAACAGACCTCATTACCCCTATCTGCAGCACAACTACAACAATTACAAGCGACCGGTACTATTATGCAGCTAAATCAAAAGGTATTCTAAGTTATTACTTATTACGTCATCATTAATGAAAATGATGGATTACAATTCTACTGTTATATGGGTAAATATATGATTTATTTAGTACAGTCCGATAAACTTCTGTGTGTATGCGATTTTTTAACACAATATTTTTTTGCCAGCTACATGATTTTTTACTGCCCAATAAAAAGTTTTTTTTACAATAATTCAACAAATTTTCTATCTTAACAACTTGAATCTTTGTTATTTGTCAATAAAATTAGTATTTTTTTTTATTGATAGAGATTGTAATATTATGTTAAATGTTGATAAAAAGAACTGTTACAATTTTCCACTTCTTAGATATTTTTGACAAACTAGCAACATTATGATAGCAACAGTAGAAAACTTTGTTGGACTATACAATACATTATGTATTCATTCCTTTTTCAAATTTTCCAGAAGATTAATTGACAAAAGGTACCTTTATTTATAGCAGTCGTCACTCATGATAGATATACAAAATAATATTTGATTAGTTATATATATAATTGTTTGAATTTCTCCAACAGCCCATTGTGAGCAGTGCCTCTCTAATAAATATAATATCTACAGGGCAAGCATCATCGCCACAAATTATATCTGTGAGCATATTATATAGCATTCTGCAAATATCATTTCATCTTTATTTTCTTCCCTTAAACAATTGTTTTCTTTCTTCATAATCACTTTCTTTTTTTTTAAAGAAGATTCATTATTTGTTTAAAACATTGTCTGTGGTAATGGTTTTGTTTTTTTTATCATCGCTTTTGATAATTCGTTTCAGCATAATACTTCCCAATCTATTAGGTACATGTTGTGTTCTATTAACTAAATGGATGTTGGTTGATTATTTCAAAATATTCTGTTTCTTAAATTAATTTCGTTATTTCATTTTTAGTCTATTTTTAACCATGCACATACACATTTATATACTAGCTTCCATGTTATTAGGAAATCATTTTCAGTTGTTCCCTGTAGCATAAATTGTAAAAAGTTGATGTGTACTTATGTACGCTTGTAAGAAGTTATACATCTTTTAAATTTGCACATATTTTTGCCTACTCGAACTAATTTTAACTCACTAAAATAATAAATAAGAATAATAAATATTACAGATTAATCATGTGTTACGTCGGCGCGCGTAACTTTGCTTCGCACAAAAAAGTGTGTGTTACATCCACTCGTGCAACTTCGTCCCACACTCAAAATACACTAATCTGTTTATCGAAAAGCGCAAAAAGAAGTATAACTTCAACTTCAATAAATACCTTAGATTAACATTCCACTGGTTATGGGCTTGTTAATATTCGAGCTAACTAATTCTAATTTAATCAATTTTGAACTATTTTTGAATTCAACCAACTTTTTTCAGAATTCAACTCCGACCAAAAACGTTGGAACTCAAGAAGCTAGGGGTCAAAAAAGATTATCAGATGGTACCCCTAATCAACTACAATTGAGACCTATTGCACCAGCTGGGTAAGTGATAGTATATAAATCGAAAATCTATCTTAATTTTCCTCTCCACTTTTTCAGATTATACATTTTACATTTGCGAAAAATATATTTGCCAAAATTCTTATAATATTTGTTTTTAATCTGTAGCAATTGGCGTCAGTACAATTGACTTCGCAAATGTAAATGATTAATGAAGTAAAGGAAAGTATTGGAAAATTTAAGATAAAGAAACTGAAATTACAAGTATTAAAGCCTTATTTCTTATTAAACATAAAAGAATCAATGATTGAAACACTTTATCCTCCGAAGTCTGATAAAAAAGAAATATATCACTAATATTTTTCACTCAACTATATTTGTAAGTCAGTTCATTAGTATATAAAAGAACAAAATAATGTTATATGAATTACTAAGAAATGAGGCTTTGATGCTATTATTTCAACATTCAAAGGATCCCAACAGCCTATTAAATGCATGCTATCTAGTAGAAAAACTAAGAAGCATTCCGATTGTTGGCTCGCAAGGAATCAACATACTACGAAAGAAGATTTCGTTCCTGACTACAATGTGGGCTTCGAAGAGCTTAACCTTGTTGAAGACTTAGATTATAAGCGTGTGAATTAATATGATGTAATGCTGCAGGTCGCATGTTAGCCAGGACAAGAGCTCGAGAGAAGCCCGCACGTGGACCGCCGCAGGTATATAGAAGATTTATGTGCAACACTACACTTTGTAGACGAGATCATTTGGGCAGAAACATAATATAGGATAACGAAAGACCTTAAATTTAAAAAAAAAGTCTGTCCTAAATACACACTCGGAGTTAGGTGCTCACGTGACTCGTGAATTGTAAAAATAATTAAATAATTAGTTAGATTTACGTGCTGGGGGGGTGTAGTATATGTACTGTATTCTCGTGATGCACTGGCTCGACCACTCACTATGTGCGCAGGCGGCCGTCCGCTCTCGCCCTTGGCTCTCGCGATACTGACTTAATAGTCATGATACAAACACTACAGGGGGCATTTATGCGGATCTACAAAACATTAGCGGAAAATTCTAAATATTTTCAAACTTGTTTGATTAGGATAGCTTTAGTCCCCTTTTTTAAAAAAGTTGGAAGGGTAAACTTCAAATCATGCTAAAGATACAAAAACAATGAAATTTCATGGGATAATCTCAAAAGAAAGAAGATTTAACTTAGTTTTACGTTAATAAACCGTCCAATGGCAACATGAACAAATGAACAAATCTTTGATGGAAAGCATTCATATTTTTTGTTAAAAAGTTTCAGAAATAAACACCTGATAATTACGATTAAAACATTTGACCAAATTGTCTCGGATATGAATTGATTCGATGTTATATTTATCTGCTTAATGTGCTAATATACAATTATAATAGTATTCACAACAGCGTAATTGCATTATAAATATTTGAAGCGATGGCGTCTTTGCATGAATTTTGCGTAGTTGGTCTTCCCATTTGCCTGAAAATAACTTTGCGTAACTGGAAAATTATGATATTGTGTCTTTTACAGTGTAATCCTACTATTCCACCACTTCTAATATTTTTCGTATTATAGTTAGAGGCAGTGGCAGAAAAAGATCTACAAACATCTAGAAATATCGGAACGCTTCATATCGTTCATTTTTATTTTGTCACAGCAGGTGTTGAATTGAACAAAGCTTTGGAAAATAAAGGAAACTTGGTATCCAGAAACACTTACTGATTATATCAAAAATAATGATGATTATTTACATGTTCTGTTTTTGTGATTTAGGGTTTGACGAGTTGCACTATCATTTGGCGTAGATATACTTTTGAACAGCATTATAGTGATTTGCTTCGAATAAGCTTAAATATACGTAATATCTCATATTCATATTCATATAGTGCATCTTGAGGGCCCCATCATCCAAATTAGATACACCATGAAAGCACACCACTTTGCCAATAGTGAACGACTAAGGAACAGGAACTTGCAGCTTTTAACTCGATGAGCCGTTTGGCGCTAGTCTATATTCTCTATATAATATCTCATTGTGTTTAATTTTTAATAGGATTAGCAAATCAATAATTGTATTAAATATACAATTTGGCGTACACCTTGGTTTCTTAATTTGGCTTGTAAATTTTAACCGACTTCTTTAGGTGTTGCTTCGATATGGCTTTCGATGCAGAATATTACTAGATATTTTTTCTTCATTTTTTTATAGTTCGTAGATGCACAGGTCCTGACGTTCTGATTGCTGACTGATTTCCTGTACATTTTTTTTTATTTATGTCGTTCATTGTATTTTAACACAATATCCCCTTGTAATCACCAATTTTATTTATTTATAGTTGGACTTCTTTGCAGAAATGATACAACTACTACGTGAAATTAACTTGCTTATTTTGAACAGTCATAAACTCATCATTCACTGTTTTTTTTTCAGCATTACAATAGTCCTATTCGAGATGGAATTTTCATTTGTTTGTTCTCCTTTTATTGACTTGAGGTATTTCTGCTAGATACTCCAAATTATCCAGATATTTTCCTTATTTATTCTAGGTGAACTTAGAAATATTTATTTAATATTTTTACTAAACGTTTTGTTTGTAGCCGTAGCCGTATTTTTTAAAACAGGAGGACCTTTTTCTTTATTGCCGACAACATTTCCGAAATTAGCATTGGATGAGAAAAACATTCGGAGACTAGCCGACTTTATTTTTTTACCGATCTCTACAACGCCGCTGCTTTTAGACCTCTAACGCTTCACCCCCTTAAGCTCCTCAACAAAGCTATTACTCCCCCTGCTTTTGTAGCAGTTTGCTGTGATCGAGACAGTAACTACAATGTTTCCGTTTAATTACCGCGTACTCAATGTATAATTACATCTTTCTCCACAGATATATCCCAACACAGCGTGCACGTTCAAATTTACAAGATCATTACTACAATTTTCATCGAATTTGTGAATGAATCCACTATTCTTTGTAATAAATGCATGTAGCATATTTAGGTTACAGTTTGCTGGTTCGGGAGTATTCAGGTCATCGTTCGACAGGCAGCTTGAATTTTCCATTCTTCACTTCAGATAACTTTTATTTCAGGACTTTTTCGTCGTGTACTTAACATCGGGACTGCACCATTTTAGGTTACCGGATGTGGATACATTTTTCGATACTAAACTTGCTCCCTGGAACTACCCTTATAATCTTCCTACACATAGCATAGCGTAATTTCATGCATGACTTGATGCAATAGGCGTAAACTGCGTAATCTCACATGTATACTATATTTATGTTGCAAAATTAATATTGAAATAAATTAATATACTACAACATTGTTTAAATATTCAGCTAGGGAAAACACCGTTGTCAGCATGGGGATGAAGATCAATCCGGCCCACGGGACCATTATTCATGTGTCATCGGGACAACAAACGAAGTTAGTACACATTCAGACATTTTACTCTTTATATTGTCACTAATTTATAATATTTCGCACATACCCTTATGGGTATATATCTATATAAAACAATTCTAAGTCTATGAACGTTATAAAAATTTATGACATTATATTACTTGTATGCCTTTCTCTCTCAGGTTTATTTGAGTTTAAATTAAATATCTCTTTTCCACGCGTTGTAGGTATTTAGTGTAGCGAAAGAATCTTAGATATTTTTGACTTGAATTATCTTTCAAAACTTTATAATAATATTTTTTTTTCTAGCGTCTCAGGTACCGCAATGACACATGATGGAATGTATATCAAACAGATAGACAGGAATTCGATACAAATACAACCTGGCAAAGAGAGCCAAAAGCAAGAACTGACGGCGAACAAGATACAAAACGCGGCACAAAATGTGCAAATGATAACCGTTCCTCAAGGCATGACTGTGCTTCAGAATTCTCTGAATATAAGCCAAATGCCAACAGTTATAGGACAGCCGAACAGCCAAGTGTACATGATCCCTGCAAATCATCCGAATTTGATGCAAGGAGGCCTACCTCCAGGGCTGTTAGGGCAACAAATGTTGCAACCTGGACAGAACGTAACGGTGATGCAACCCAATCAGCTCGGCGTGCCGGGCGGTGTTCAATACAACGTGCCGTTGATGCCAATGAACATGCCACCGAATTCCCAATACATGCAAGCGGGAATCAACCTAAATGCCCAGCTTTCAGCCCAGCAATTGAACGCTGCTTTGGCCGGCCAGCAGCTAACGAATCCGAATCTATCAGTATCAGGCACCATCCCTATAGTCCAAGCGCCCCCGCCCTCGTCTCCGATGGCAACACAAACGATCCCAGTGACTCAACAACAGCAAATTCATCAATTACTTCAGCAAAATTCCACTTATATAACACCGACTTCTCAATACGCGGGCATGCCACCACAGTACATGATGCAAGCTAACTCCGGCACTATTACTATACCTGTTAGTAATCAAAACGTGCAATACACTTTACCTGCGACTCAAGTGAGCAACCCTACCCCGACGAATGGCAATGGGCAGTCCACAACGTCGACTGATAGCGACAGCACAAATGGGACAACAAATCAGACAAATTATATCTCATCATCACAAGATTCAGGGTACTCCCTATCAAGTGCAACAACGGTTCAAAATAATGGACAACAAACTTTTACAGCGGATGGAAGCACGACACCAACCCCAGGTTTTACTCCCGCTAACCAGACAGTGGGACAACAAACGTATGCAGCCGGCAATGGCAACAACTCTCAGAGTCAAGCTTACAGCGTCAGTCAGGCGACTACCACCCAACCTCCGAGCTACAACCCTGCGAATGGGTCCAATCAACAAACAGCTACTCAGAGTTACGTGCAAGCGTCTACTCCCAGCTCTCAAAATTCTTCGCAGACAAGTTTCTCCCCTTCAACCACGCCGGCTCCGAATCAAGCATATCCTGCCGCTTTGCCAAATATGCCCAATATCGCATTTCCACCGAATCAAAACCCCTACCCAAACGCTACTGGACAAAACCTAGCAGCTTACGCAAGTAACAACTACCAATACACGAGTAGGCCGTGGTTCAGGCCGCGGTATGGATCTCCCCAGGGGTCACCCTACGGCCCCGGCACTGTTCCCCCAAACGGACCCCCGATGCCCGTACCCCCACCCTCAGGAAACTATAATTACTGGCAGGACAGTTGAGACATGCAAGATATTCTAGAAGGTGAAGAAGAATAAGTGTAAATTTGACAAACTTTTGAAGTGCTCGTGGACATTTAACTGCAATATAGAATCTAGAATCACGTATGAATGATGGGACTGAGTCAGTATTAATGTAACCATATTTTTATTAAGTGAAATGTTATAAATGTTGTAATATGACTGACATAGTGACACCTATTGTATAATACATAGCCCCTACTTAAATCATTTTATGAGCCTGCAAAAGGTTGGATGTAAAATAAGATTGAAGTATGAGAGACTGCTTTAGAATTAAGTACATTTATAAAATGTATAGAAATAAATATATAATAGATATTATAGCAACCTATAGCTACTTTTTTATTTATATTTACATAGGTAATAATATAATTCATATAATTCCTTCGTTAAAGTTAAAGTATTATCGTTATGTAATACCCATCTTATGAGACAAACGTAATAAAACCTCAATTATATTTTATGATTAAAATTGTCAAATAGTTCTGTCAAAATTTTAACGTAAATTTTGTCCTACTATAAAAGGTACTCTAGATAGATAGAGTCGTTATAAGAATATAAATAAAGCAACATTAAGAAAATGAATTCTGAAAACCGTTATCCTGTGACCGCATCGCTTTTTATGTTGAGAGAGATAAAGCATCGTCAGGAAAAAGTAAATCGTGGGTATCAATTGCTGAAGCGCAAGGCTGAGGCTCTTCGTATCAGAGGTAGACAAGCCACGTCCGAGCTGGCGATGACGCAGGCCATGATGGGCCACACGTTGAAAGAGGCATACATTTCGCTCGCTGCCATCAAATTCACTAATGGGGAATCGAATGCTTTAGTCCTTGAGAATGTTGGCGAGGTAGGTTTCTACGTACCTACGTACGTTTAGTTATAGAAATTTAATAGGTAGTATTTATTTTATGTGAAAAAGCGAATTATATCAAAGATCATAAAAATGAAACAGTGATCTAAAACTTTTACCGCATATTAGATAAAACTTACCTCTGCGCAAAGAATTTTAATGGGGTGTCAAACCTTATAAAACAAGAATCTTAATCTGATTAGCATAGATTTTGTCCCATTCTCCTCATCAGGATTAATGATTTTCCTTGTGCGATTTTAGCGTGATTTTTCGTTTTAAAACTAATTATTCCTAGGCTCAAATTAGAGTGCAGCGTATCCCAGAAAACATTTCTGGTGTATCCACTGTATCCTTGCAAGCTGTTGAAGATATTAGCACCAGCGATTCGATGCGTTTCGCGGGACTCGGTGCCGGTGGCCACCGGACTGGCGAGGCTAAGAGGACTTTTAGAGAGGCCATACGGATCTTGATCAAGTTTGCCTCTCTGAGAAATACTTGCTATCTGTTGGATGAAGCTTTAAGAGTCACGTTAAGGTTAAAATCTTCTATTTTAATAGATCCGTTGTCGTAGCATTGTACTCAATATGACTACAAAAGTATCGAAAGACAGTCAAGTAGATATACATATTACAATAAATATAACGAGAAATATATATAATAATAGTAATAAATATAAAAAGTTGATTGTTGGCATGTTTTAAGTTCATTTTTCTAATATTTTACGTAAATATCTTTTAAATTCAAGAGATTTATTTCCAGAAAAGTTAATGGCATAGAAAAGGTTATAATACCCAAACTACGTAACACGGAAAGCTACATCTTGATGGAAATGGACGAAAGGGTGGGGATAACAATTTACTTTACTCTATTGGTTTAGTTTAGAGTATTTTACTCTCTATTAACTGATATGTTTGGTCTTAGGAGAGAGAAGAATTTCATCGTTTGAAAATGGTAAAGGCAAAGAAAAATACTGGACGATTCTTGGGAAAGTTTAAGTTTGAAAGTTGCAAATTTGGGGATAGCGGTGAGACGAGTGGTATGTATATTTCTTTTTTCTTATAATATATGAGAGTAGCAGACGACCATGCAATCCACTTGGCAAATGGTTATAGCTGCCCGTGGACGTCGGTAATCAACCACAGATAAGATTAGATTCCTACCTGAGCTAGCCCACAGATGCGTCGCTAGGTCGCTAACCTTGAAGAGCTAGAATGCTTCGGATAACTACCTTACTACACTCTTCAAACCAGAATTTGCATTGCTGTTATTAGGCAGAAATAGGTGTAGCGGTGGTGCCACCAAAGTCGAACCACAGAGGTTCCTACCACGTTCTACAAAGTAAACTTTATCATTTAGTATCTCTTCGACTCTTCCATGGTAACTGTGATACTTGTTTATTAAAATTCCAGATGCATCGCCATCAAATCCAGCTTCTCCTACCCAATCTGTGGAGAGCGTGCCCAAGTACACTTGCGAAGCTCCACCACCTTCAGAATCCGGCGGCGACTACAAACCAGCATGCTATCCGCATTACTGGGATGACGAGGACTTATTATTTTAAAACTATTTCGTTATTTAATTACTTGCTACTCTACGATGTATTTGGTATACAATAAAGTTAACGGGAACTGATATACTTTTTTGTTTATATATTTTATATTGTTTTAATTCATCATTTTAGGAAGTTCATACTAAGAACAAATGATTGACAAATTGGAGTAAATTTATTTCTAAAAGAAAGTTAAGTAACAATTCACAGAACCCAGCCATTATCCAATCTTTCTTCCATAGGTTTGGTAAAGAATTGGCATCTTCGGAATTTCTCTAATATCTCGCCCTGAAAAAAATAATATAGTCGAGGTTTAATGCAGTTTAGTATTTCGTTGTTATATACCTACTTATGATTATTTTAATAACGATTACAGTACTCACAGGGCCTGTCTTTTTTACTGTCTCGCTGTAGTATGTTATAGCACTGGATCCAGTTCCGTATAATGGATATTTGAGATGCATCTGTAAAAATCACATTAAATATCGGGTTAAGATAATGAATTAATTAGATAGAAACTCGAAATTTCTAAAGTATGTTACAAGATAAGTAATGAGGTTTTCTTACATCTTTATCGGCCGTGACTTCTAAGTTACGAGGTTCAAATTGATCCTTAATAAAGTTTGCGTCGTATTCCGAACAATACTCTTCAACCGGTTGGGAGGTTGCCAATTCCTCGATCACTTCGTCCAGCATTTGCTCCCAGAAAAAGTCGGTTAGCATCCGCTTTCGAATACCTACGTATGCAACAATAAATCAGATAATAAGTAATTAATGAATGAACATAAAGTTAAAGCTAAGCACTACTTGTATGTACATATCTAGTCTGTTATAACGTTGATAGAAAAATCATTATGATTTTACCTTCACCGTGCTTGGGTTTCTTAGGTACTCTGAATTTATCGCGCATTTCGCTGCCCTTCGCAGGTACTTCCCTACCATCCTGTAAAATCCAGGGACGGCTGAAGTTCTTTCCTTTTCCATAAGCTGAAGGTTCTATTGGAGCTTTTGGGTGAAGCTTGATACGTTCGAGTGGTCTAATCTTTAATTCGGGTTCTTCATCTGTTGGTTCTGGGATATTTGCTTGAATACCTTCATCAATCGTACCCGAATCCATGATATTTAAACGTTTTCATTAAAAGATATCAATTTTTTGTAGTGATGCGTTGCTAAGGAAATAAATTAGTTAGTGTACTGTCAATGATATTTCGGTTCCAAATCAATAGTGCGCAAACGAAACGCAAATTGTCAAAAACAGCTTACACTTGTCAAATTCGTTGTCATTTGTCGTTAAAACGAAAAATGGCCGAGGCTTGTCATATAGCTAAGAAACAAGATTTACCTCCTCCGGGAGGGTACAAACCGATTCCCTATAAAAGAATCCCAGCTAAGCAATACTTCAGCGGTAAGTACAAGTATTATAATATCAAATTGATATGATAAACATATTATGTAACCTCATAGTTAGGTTAGGCGTTCGTGTTTTGATTGTAGTTTGAAGTATTTTTTTAAAAGTTACTCAAATTTCGCTTTTATACAGAGTGTACAATTGTCTCTTTGTAATATGGTTTAAAATTACCATTTATACATATTGTTATAATCACCATCTAAGTTTTTAAATTTAATTTTACGTCAACATTTTTTTTTTCTTGAATTGCAGGGTATGCATGGTTTGCTGGCTATATTGGCATGACCGTGGTCTCGGCCTACCTGTTCAATATAACTCAGAAGAAAATCCATAAGAATGAGATCGAGGCGCGTTCGGCTAAACTGGCCATATACCCAATGCTGCTGGCCGAGAGAGACCGAGAGTACTTGAAGCAGCTTCGCCGGAACCGCGACGCGGAGGCCGAGCTCATGCATGACGTGCCCGGATGGGAGGTGAAGTACCCTTACCATTTATATACCACTAGTCATAGATTACTAAAGATTACTCACTCCTAACAAGAAACTGTACCCAATTTGAGAATTGAAATAGTTGCGTAAATAAGTTTTGCCACATCTCCGTGCTAAAATGTCCCTAAAATATTTGAAATAATTATTTATTTATTTATTACGTAAATTACGCAGTATTAGTAATTTATTCGTAAATTATCTCTAAAAATGTTTTTATTTGTCAAGAATTCAAAAAAAGAACTTACTAAAATAAGCCGTTTGTGGCTTCATTCAATTTCAAGGCGGCGAAGTATCTTTACTAATCTGTGCCACTAGTAAACAATGTATAATAAAAAAACAATCAGCTCCTTTTGGTGGCACTCATTGGGAGAAATGGACACTACAATGATGTAAGAGGCGCAAGTCGGAGAGTATGTCTAAATGAAAGAGCAAGATATAAACATAGTTTGCAGGGAACAATTGACCTGTATTTCACGTGCCACTTTTCGAATGTGTATGACCTATCTACGTAATATTGGTATATGAATGACCCTTACAATATTTTTCTATGCAACATTCAAGTAACAAATGGACAAGTATTCCACCTGATGGTAAGTGATCACTGCTGCCTATGGACTGCAACAAACTCTAGGGGACACCCACAAGTCATTAACGGATTCCGTGCGGATTTGGCACAACTGTATTGGATGTGGCACAACTGTGGTGCCATCCGCACAGAATCGGTTAATAGATGTGTTGTTGCTCCTGAAGATTAAGATGGTTGCCTAAGATTTATATTTGCAAGTAATCTTAAAACAAATTCCAGTTACTTAATAAAGTTGTGTTGTCAATCCTGGGAAATAAGTTTGAATGCTTTATATAAGTATACCTTAGATATTTGAACAAATATATAGCCAGATGTACTCTCTGTATGTGTGGTGCAAAGCAAACTATTTTAATGTAATTATCTATATTAACCGATTCCCTGCGGATGGCACAACAGTTGTGCCATGCCATTTCTTTTGTGTATGGCGGGTGGCACCCGAGAGGTGCCAAAATTTGAAGCCATAAAACTCTGATAAATTGACGTTTATCAAAAATATATTATATTATTTTGCAAATTATTGTGATTGTATTACTATAATAGCCAATAGAAACTGGATTAAAATATTCGTACTTTGGTGTTTATCTTTGTCTGAATAAATTTCTATTAGAAACCTATCCATTAATAATTTGAATTTTTATTGTAAACGAAACACCAGAAAAGAACTACCATAGCGCTCTCCACGTCTCGAATGTTCATATTTAATTCTATAGTAACACTAAAATAATCAATTCATCAAAAACTTACAAAAATGTTTATAACACCTGATAGAAATAAGACACTTACCTTCCATTTCCGTTATTACACGTAGATAGTCAGTTTTGTAAACACTAAATGAACTGTTAAATCATTCACTTTCGCTTTTGGGTGGCTACTAAACTTACAGCATGTGGAAAAAGCAAAAAAAAAACTATAAGTTACAATTCATGGCGGATGGCACCTTAGCGGTGCCATCAAAGTCCCTGGCGTTGGGCACCACAGTTGTGCCACGAAATATTTGTTCGCCGCCAGGCGTTAAAATAATTTGTCCAAAAGGCCGCCGCATTGAATTGGTTAATGTTCAGAATAACTATAAAATGTTTGGAGGTATATAGTGGGTTAGTGGGAGAGCAATTTATTTATGTTAATTTCTACATTATGTTATTAATCCATTCATTATATTGATACAACAATATGGCAAAGTTAAGGCAGAATTTGTAATATTTCTTTAATACAAGTCAACAAAATTATTTACATACAATAACAATACATTTAACCTTTAATAATCATAGTTAGAAAACTAAAAACCACACTAAAATCACACAAGAAAATTCGTTAATGCTGATTCCTGACGATCATGATGACGAGAATGGGATAAAATTATAAAAATCATTTAGTTATCGGTTCTTGATAATTGTTAAAAATTTGAAATTAATCGGATCGTTCAAAGTGGGTAAGATTCCAGTTCAAACATTACGTTACATACATACAGGTCAAGCTAATAAAAGCATGATAAAAATAGGTGTAATTGCATTATTCCACCATATTTTTATTGTGGCTCATGAAATCTTAATTGTTTTACAGGTTGGCACTTACTATGGTGAGAGGGTTTACAAGCTAGTACCTCCAGATGCGCTTGTAGAACCCATCTTCCATGAATACTATGCTCACAGCTCACCATTCGAATGGTTCAAGAGGGCTCATCTTAAGCTACGCTCTTAAATTGGACCTAATTTGTAGGTCGGGGATGCAAGAGACCTACTGTAAAAATGATTAAAGTTACAGAGCTAGTACAATTCATTTTGAAAGGCATGAATAATAGCAAATATCATTTATTGGGTACCCTAATTGTGAATCTGAATGCCTTTGTAATTTATGTAGTTGCTTTATTGAATAAAGATTGATGTATGTATCCTGTTTGTTTTATTTATCCCTTGATATTGGAAGCAACATAGTTAAACAGTTGCATTTCTTCCAAATATACAGTATCCCACAGTTACTAAAGCCGTTACAATCAATCTACCCAATTCTTGCCTTTAATGGCCCATTTAGATGGAGAGAGTATGTCGTCTCGAAGATACGATTATCGAAGGAATATAAAATATTAAAGGAATATAAATGGATCAATAAAGAAAACAAGTATAGCAAAAGAATCTTAATTTAATACGAATTCTATAATAATGACAAGTCATGTGGGTAATCTGAAGCTATCTCAATTATGCGCCAATAATAACATAATACATATAAAATACACCAATAATTGTCTTTAGTAATGACCTTACACCGAAATGAAAATTATTATACATTTTATCTAATTTATATCAATATTTTTTCTATTGTTGATGTCTATTTTATTTCATTGCGGCATCACATTAAATACTTGTATAATGTAGTATTTAGATATTTACCTATATATACAGGTATATATAAAAAGGTATATTAAGTTTGTGTTTGTTATATTGATCACCAAATATTCTATTATAGATAATAAATTTAATTTTTCATCAAGCTGACGGCGAATTGAATGACGTGTGGAGATGAAACTCGAATTTATACTTGTGTGATAAGGGACATATCCGAGGCGTTTCAACATAGTCGTCTTCAGGGGTAGCATCTGTGGCCGCCTTCAGGTAGGACTTTAATATTATTTGGGGATGTTTACGGTAACCCTGGACGTCAGTAGCCACTTACTATCACGTTAACTCCCCTCATTTACGACTTCAAAATTAAAATAATCAAATGCCTTCTAAAGTGAGGGTAACCTGTACTCATTAACCCGGCGAGCATGACCCTGGGTATTTCATACCCGGGTATACTTAAAAAGTTATGTATTTTTTTAAATATTCGTCTGGCCACACTCGTGCGCTCAGTACCTGCGGGCTAGAGTTTGCAGGAGGGGACAGTGGCGTGATCGCAGTGTTGCGCCGGACATCGGCTGAGTAATTCGTGTGCAAACCTGTCACGGGTATGTAATACCCCACGTCATTTTTGAAGTATTTTTTTTATGTAATTAATTTTTATTGTTCTTTTATTACTTATGTTATTATTTATGATTTTACATTACAAGTTTATATCATTTTAATTTTATATTTTAGTAGCAACTTTATTTTTTTATTTTATTTTTAGTTTCTGGTCGAAATGGATCGTGAAAGGCAAGAAGAATGGATTGGATGGTGCTATGTTAGAGGAGGCTGCAACTGATTCTTCAGATGACTCCAGTTCGGTAGGAGAAACTGATCACTGTAGTGAACACGCGGTGAATTCTGGCACGGAGCAAGAGGGCGATGACCCCGCTGACGTTTCGTCTAACATTAGACAAGAAGATGCTGTAACTAATAAACCACAAAGCGATCCCGAGGATGAATTACCCTTGTCTCTTCTCAGTGCAAGAGTATCAGCTTTTCGGCATGCACGTGGGCCTTTCTATATATCCAAAGATGGTTCAAAGTGGTACAAGAATTTTCAGCGTCCAAATGTGAGGGTTAGGTCAGAAAATATCATAACCGAGCATGAATAAAGACATTGGAATAAAGAGAACAGAATTTATTCGTAATTTGGGTTTATCAATGATATACGAACAACTTCGTACAAGAAAATCGAAAAAAAAAATTCCAAGCTACATTCACCGGCGAATCCTGAAACAGCTGGGCGAGAACTCACCCAAACATGTAAATGTATCAGGGCGATATGTGAGATGCCAGGATTGTCCATCCAAGAAGGATAGGAAAACCAAACACTCCTGCAGCGCTTGTGGTAAGCCCATATGTATGGAGCATGCAAAATTGACATGTGAAAATTGTGCTGATCTAAACGGTAGTGCCTAAATTGATTTTTCTAATTAAAAAATATATTATTAATTCTTCTTAGAAGAGTATCTCATTTTTTTATGTTTTTAGTCAATTTACACTCCAAAAAGTAATGTTTTTAGTTGAAAATTTAATTTTAATAAACCTTTAAATTTTTTTAACCATAATTACATAGTGTAAGAAAAAAAACTAAAAATAAAATATTATTCATGATTATAAACTTTTTTTCATTTAATTCCAGTAATGAATTGATACTTAAGAGAATATAATCAACAAATTTAAATAAAAGTTAATAATGAGTTTATTATACTATTTTACATTTAGGGTATGTCATACCCTGCCACATTCTTAATGTAACTTTTTTCACCTCATGCTCGCCGGGTTAAGTAAGTCATTCTTTACAAACATTACATCTTTATTTACAACTTTGTATGTATAATAAATTGTCATCTATAAGAGTCAAAGTATCCATTACAGTACTTAAATATACGATTTGTGTATTTTTACATGCATACTAGGAAATAGTAAATTAATCTGAAGGTATCGGCAACTTTGTTCTATGCTATACAATTATTATATCCAGGATTTTGTATGAATAAATTATTTAGTATACGTACATTACTAGATATAGCCTGCGTAAAACTGCTAGTCCGCTCTGAATATAGAAATGAATCGCGTCGCCATAGCAAATTGTATGACTACACCTGCTCGCAACAACTTCAGAGCGGACTAGCAGTTTGGCAGGGGCTGTACCTTTGTTTCTAATTTCATTATCTAAGCATTCTGGACGATAATCACAAAACAAGTAGAGATCTTTAAATGCAACATATTGTTGGTGACACAACTATTCTTAAAATAACTTAATTAAAAACCAATATTATCACATACATTAAATCATTCCATACCTTCCACAACCAGATTTGAAAACTTATATGTTTACCCCATTACCTTTATGATATTTCTTAAAATGATAGTATATTTTGTTAAATGCTAGCCCAATAAAAAGTTAAAAGGGCACCATTCAAAATAAGTTTTCATAGTTTATACATAACACAGAAGCACAAGCACCGGTTATATAAAATAAAACTGAAACAAGTGTATAAATAAAATATGGTCTGTACTTAAATCGTAACAAAAAATAGGGAAATAAATTATTGACATTCAAGTGGGACATCAACAAAAAATTTATTAACAAAAAAAATACACCAAGAACATAATGTTTATGTTAAATAAATATTTAATAGAAATGCAGTAGTTTTTTTTTGTAATTAAATGCCAGTCGAGTTCCAAAGCATGGGCACTACTTATTAGTAAATTAATTATATCTGTTTTTAGTGTTGCCAAAATGAGATTAGATGATGATGTATAAGCGTAAATCAATACGTTCAACACGAAGAACATATCGAACGACTTCACACAGTCATGTCGGACAATGTTAGGCGACATCAATTAACGGCCCACATATACATTTCTGCGGTGTTATATTTTTTACTTTTGCTTAGTAAAACTTATGTAAAAAGTAACTATAGTCTGATTCATAATTAGGTGTCCAAAATGTAAACAAAGGTGTTGACCTATCAAGAAAATACTTTAGAAATGGTAGTTTCTTATTTTTGTCGATATTAAAGTAATACAACAATAATAAAATAATAATCTAAATAAATAAAGATTAATTCACATTTTCTAATATTTATATCACCTCAATTTCGTCCCATACAGTAATAATAATAAAAAACAAAGTTTATGGTAGAAAATTAAAATGTGATAATGGTAACACAGTCGGAACCCAAGACATTTCTTGTGCTGTCATTTTTAAGTTTCATTGCTGATATTATTCATTTTCGTGATTGTGATCGAATTCGAATGTTTTCTCGTTTACATAACGCGTTTGTTAAATTTTCCCTTTTTGTTGATTTTGTTAAAGTTTTTGTTTCTTGTTAATTTTGACAGTGACATTTCTTTGTTTACATTTTGGACACCTAATTATGAATCAGACTATAAGTAAATCACATAAGGTTTTTTTGTTACTTAATGGCCACACTACAGTTATGTGATGTATAGTCCGACATAGCGTTTAAAGTTTTAGCCATGATTTTGCAAAACTTTTATCATAATTACAATCCTAATTCATATCCTGAAGAGACGACTATAGACACAATGGATTTGTTTCAACAGTCAATTGTTCAAGATTTCGAAACATTCACACAATAATTGTTTTAGTTAGTTACAACGGTTCAATGTTACTTTCGCAATCTACTTAGACTTTTTAATAATAACCTTCGGCCTCAATTTGACCGTCCTAAGTTTATGCATATGTGACATGAGGAAGAACATAGAGGGTATTGATCCGAACAATAAAACCACTCTCATGAAGGACGGCATGTGGAAAGCGAAGTTATATTCATTTGGTAACGACACGGTGAACCGTTGTGTCTCCTCGAAGTATGGAATGTTTCTCACGATTATGATCGCTTCGCAGAGAATACCCAGAGGGTATAGAGGAATCCATAGTGTGTATCGCAGCCAGGTCAATATGTAGATATCCTTTTTATATAATCCCGCGATGTAGAATGGGTACCTGGAATTAGAAGATTGAATGTCAAACAAACAAACTACTTTTGAAAGAAGAAAACTGGGCCGCAATTTCTCAGTCTAAATTTTATTTTCGAAAGATAAATGATAGTGACAAAAAAGACACAAAGACAGTGATTGTTACAATTTTGTAATGTACATTTTGTAAATAAGCATTTTTTTTATTTATTATTCTTTTACTTTAATTTTTATGTAATCAGTAATTGTAAATATCTATCTCTCTCTTCGAGTTTGAATAAATAAGCTCTATAAAAAAATATAGTCCATTTTGCCTTCGAAAATAACATTCATAGTAGGTACTTAAAACAAACTTTGAATATTATTGATCTAGATAAGCTATTTTACTATTCAATTTTTACTCGACTGCGGAAGGTAATGATTCTCAAGTGTATGTATAAGTGTATGTCTGTAATTCTGTATGTCTCATTCTTTGACGCACCCTACATCCAAAACGGCTTCACGAATTTTAACATATGAGGTGTCGTTGAATTCGTCTAAATTGCAAAAGAAACAAATTACCCATACTTTTAAGCAGCTTTTTTTTATAATAGTTATAGTCCGCGTAAAACTGCTAGTCCGCTCTGAATATAGAAATGAATTGCGTCGGTATAGCAAATTGTATGACTACACCTGCTCGCAACAACTTCAGAGCGGACTAGCAGTTTGGCGTGGATTATAATAGAATACAAGATTGTTACCTGACAACTTCGATAAGGCTCCACACACAGAACAGGTAAAACACAACTGGCTTAGTTTGCATCCGGGGTTCCGCCTCGATCATAGCGAAGAGGATGAAGGCGCGCCCGGACACCTGTAGAAACGGCAGGAATACTCCGCCCTGAAACATTGCAACACAGAAGATTAGAATAATTAAATAATTATGTCGTAGCCAACTTCAGCTTCAGCTTCAATTGCCGCGTGATTAACAAATCAATATTTGCAAATTGCTAAAACTCTTATATAATAATTATATTTCTTGGAGAAATATAACGTGATTTTTAAAGTGTTTTCATGTTGTTAACTTTTAGAAACTTTCATTATGTGATCTTCTTAAATATACAGAGTGAATTTTCCAAATGGGCCTTCAGGTTCCAAGCGGAATCTATAAGGAATAGCGAAAAATGCTGAAAAGAGTTACGAGACCAATTTTAATAAAAACGAAAACTCAATTTTCTTCATATCAAATCTCATATGTCCTTGAACATTTTTGTGTTTTTATTATCGTTTCGGATTCGGGTCTGAGGGTTCACTTGAAAAGTTCATGATCATTATATACATACATTGTGTTTTTTATCATTGTTCACAGCTATTATATAATTACATACATAATGTAAATAACTTGTTGAGATACTTGCGCGGTTTAGCATACAAACATACAATGTATTGTATTTAAATAATTTTCATGAATATCTGATTCACACGCTGAAGAAATATGAATAAAAAATATTGCTGTACGCAAGGTCTCATTATGTTGTAATTGTACAATAACATATTATTGTTTCATTGTAATATAGAAGTAACAAACGAGCACGCAGTCCACCTCATGGTTAGTGGCCACTGTCGCCCAAGGACATTTGTAATCAACCCCAGATAAGATTCCTACATGAGGTTAGCGGCGCATCTCGACATCCTCCATGAACATGTGGTATTAATCTCAGATAAGATACAAGTCCTATCTGAGGCCACAGATGCTTTGCTACCCCTGAGGACCAAGCAGGAACACCTCGAAAAACTGTCTCCCTTACCACACTCTTCAAACCACAACACAGTACCATTTAACACTGCTGTTATTAGACAGAAATAGGTAACTCACCCTGGTGTACCCAAAGAGCGGATGCATCACCTCCAAGAATTGCATCAGTTGTAGGAACTTGAAAGCGGGGCCGACGTGCTCGTACGTATCGTTTATAGAGGCACCCTCGAGTTTCGCGTAGCGGACACACATCACCGCCAGCACGTACGTGTAGCCGATAAACTGGAACAGGTTGTAGATGACCAGGTACACCTTGCGGAGCTCCTCTGTGAACAATCACAAAACATACATACACAAGTTTTTTTATAATATAGGAGTAGCAGACAAGCATGCAGTCCATCTGGTGATAAGTGGTAAATGCCGCCCATAGACATCTGTAATCAACCCCAGAGAGGATTAGATATTCCTACCCGAGGTCGTCCACAGTCCCTGAGGACTAAGCTGGAACGCCTCGGAAAACTATGTCTCCCTTACCACACCATTCAAACCAGAACACAGCAGCGCCTAACGCTGCTGTTATGAGGCAAAAATAAGGTTCTACCACCTTCAAATAAGATTATTATTCAGATAAGGTATTTTAAGCTTGTAGTATCGGAACAGAATAGAGCTTCGGTATTCCCGGCTTGTTGTAAGAGGCGACTAAAAGGAGACTTCCGAGGTTGCGGGCGCCAAGAGTGGAAGCCCGAACCATCCAGCAAGTGACCTCAGAGAGGACAGCGGGACGTTTGGCCGCGTACCGTCGTAAATAGCAGATGGTGTATGAGGAGCCTAAATTACTCCTCCAGGGCTGAACCCGATAAGGGCGTCACGTTTGGACGACTCCGGTTGTAGGTATCCCTTTAGAGATCACGAAGTCCTCCACGTAGCACTAAGGGCGGCTTAAAGTGGGTTTTAGTGAGCGAAAATTCCACATAATGTGGGTTCCCATTATCAGAAAAAATTTCTCATACCTGTAAAACCAGACTTCTCCATGTTTCTATTATGTAAAAATGATTAAAAACTAATTACAACGCACTATAGCGTAATAAACGACTTTTTCCGACCTAGCACGAGGTGTAAGTAATTATTTATCAGATAAATTATAAGCACTGTCAAAACGATAATTTATTTCGCGCGATAATAAATATATTTTCGTTCGCTTGTTGCTATCTTCATTAATGGTCAAAATGCGACTGTTATCCGCGCCCAGTCCTTTCAGAATATTCTAATAAGCAACCGATCAAAAACGGCCCACGCTTTTGTAAGCTAGCGTCTTTAACAACTTCATTTTAGTTCTTTTTTTATATAATATGTATAGGAGTAGCAGTAATGTAACTCGGCTCTGTCCTTGAATTATATACCTACAGAGGCGCTGGTTGAGAGTTAGCGTTAGGGCTGCGCGCCTACAGTATTTTAATTACGTCTGACTTTCTTCTAGTTTTTTTTAATTGTAAATATTATATTTTAGCCTTTACATAGCCGCTCCTTAGAAGGCGATAGGTTGAGTGACATTTTGTTTTAGTGGAAAATAATAAGTAAATTAATAAGTTATAATAAATAAGTTGCAAATTAGTAGGTATGAAAAGTGTGGTTATAATTTGTTCATGTTCAACGAGAATAGCTTTTGCTAAATTATCATTCGTATGTCGTTTTCCTTCGTTCTATCCAGTATTTTGCTCGATACAAAATCGTAATACCAATATTTTAAAAAAAGAAACAAATTGTGATGTAACCTACTTGTACAGACGCTAAATAATTGTTTAAATAAAAAAACACTGCCTAAAAACCATCACTCCGACCACTCATCACTGCGGCACATTCGCGCCTGTTCGAATGCTGAGTGCGTACCGAAATCGAGGCGCGTAGGTATAACTTGCGTTCCGTGCGTTTGTATGAAAATAGGATATTGTATAGATATTTATACTGTGATGCAGTCGACGAGTAAGTGGCTACTGTCTTCCATGGACATCTGTATATATAAAAATCAACCCCGGATAGGATTAGATATTCCTACCTGAGATCGGCCACAGATGCGCCGTATAATAGGTGTGGCGGTGGTGCTGCCAGTTCGAACCACAAAGGATTCTCTACCACTTTCAAGTGTTTTGAAAGTGATTCTATTCTCAGAGTTTCGTATGTAATGTAAAAACGTTACCAAATGACTAAGCTTTCGCAAAAAAGTCTTATAAGATTTTTTCTTTATTTACTTTACGAGCTCTATGTTATAATCGGCACGGATTTAGGTTCGATCCCCGGCCCAGCACACATCAAAATTATGAATTAAGATTTATTTTCAAAATTTGGTTGTCTATTTACAAATCTTTGTATGTGTGTAAAGATGCCAAAATACTGATGCCCTGAACGGATGTGGATACATAATCTACGAGTATCTATATTAAAATCAATTGCTGTTCGTTAGCTTCGCTAAAACTCGAGAACGGCTGGACCGATTTGGCAAATTTTAGTTTAGAGCAATTTGTGGAAGTCCAGGGAAGGTTTAGAAGGTGAGTAAATATGAAATATATTTCATAAATCGATTCTGAGGCGGTGCAAAGTTTTCCGATCAGCTAGTTTTAAATAATTAAATATTTCTTACCTTTCCTATACCCTAATTCTTCTTTATGGAGCTTGTCGTACATGCCAGGATAGTCCGTCATGACGTCACGCACTTCCTCTTCACTATCACCACCGTCTTCTGACTTCCACAAGTCGAAGTTTATCTAAAACAATCACACCAAATTATTAATTATTTATTCCTTTAAGCAAACTTTCTACTACTAAGTATGTCAAGGTTTCTATGTTTGTATCATCAAACTTTCCTTTTTTTATTTTTAGTATTTCTTATCGTAGCAGCCATAGAAGTAAATGTATTGCGAAAATTTGAACTGTCTATATATAACGGTTCAATAGATAAAGCGAAAAACGCCGAATAATAGTGATTTATTGTACTTATATTGAAGATTTTACTTTTAGTATTTGTTGTTATAGTGGCCACCATTATGTATAATCTGTAAAAAATTCAAGCATCCATCTATTACGGTTCAAAAGATGAATGCTTGAATAGTGGCCTGTGATAGATGGACAGACAGACAGACAGAATAACCCTAAAATCGCTCTGTGAGTTGTCCCTTTAGTTTACAAATTTTTTTTTAATATTATTTCATATATTGTTATATAAATATAATACTTGACCTTGCCAATAATTAATAGTATGTAGGTGGTTTTTTCAGATATTTGCTAATGATATTTACATATTCTACTATGTTACTGTTGATCCTTGAATATAAATGAACAATAGAAGTAAGCATGACCGATTTATGCATGAAAATTTACATTTTCATTAAGTGATAGCTTAATTTGAAATTTGACTTGTCACACTTACAAAATAAGAATCCTAAGTATGCAATTTTTCAAGTTATTTGCGTATTAGTAATTAATTGTCACTTGCTTAAATAGTGAAGGTAAGTATGATAACCATATATATGATGCTTGAAAGATGTGTAAAAAAATCTCAAAGGTGTGTGTCTCAAAGTCTACAAATCTTTACTCGGCCTATGGTGTAGAAACTAAACCTTTCCTACCACAGGTAATCTATCCAGCAGTCAATTAGGATCTGTATGATGGAGCAGTCACATACTGGTTTGACACACAGTTGCGGGGTTCGACCCCAGACTGATATCTAAATGTCAAATTTAGTTTTTGTTCCTGTGTCTGGGTTTTTATATATTTGTCTTTATGTGTGTCCATGGTACCCACAGTCGAATCCTAGAGTGCAACTGATAGGGTAGAAAGCATTATTATGATGATAGATATGCTGAGGTATGGGTACATTCCCTATCATATAATACCTTTAAAATAATCAAAATTACCTTCAGCCATGCAGGTTTCTGTGGTTCAGCCGTCAGCCTTGGCCACCATGTTGGCTGTAGCTTAGTGAGCACTATATCTACCCTGTTCTCAAACACACGGACATTCACTACATTCTCCTCGGGTGGTTCCTGTTGGTAAATGCTCTTTTTAATGTTGATAAAACTCATTTCATTTATACAGTATATGTATTAGAGTATGCCTAATCATGGAAAACAAGTTATTTGGAAGGTTCTACCACCTTCAAAATTATAACAACTTTTCTGAGGCATTTCAACTTAGACCTTAGGGGTAACAACGCATCTGTTGGCTATTCTAAATAGGAATGTAATTTATCTGGATTTGGTTACAGATGTCCATGGGAGGCAGTAGCTGCTATCAGGTAGTCTGTATGTTTGTTGCCAATTTCAATATTATAAATAAATAACTAGAAAATAACAGATTATAATACTGCTTTTGTAAGCCAGAAATAAATATAGCTGTGTTTCTACAGTAAGCAAACCACGAGAAAGTTCATTGAATTGAAAAGACAATTGTTTTGAAATAACAGTGACCCTTAGATGACCATTGTAGGTACATTACCATATAATTACTTATATGCATAGACTTATTTGACATAAAGTTAGACCAATTAGAGCAGTATTATTAAAAATGTTCCGAATTTACTAAACACACATAAATACATGTAAATACAGTATTTATGTACGTATAGATCTGAGTTTCGGACAGAGCAACATAAATAGACTAGTTTAAATGCGTTAATATAAAAATTCCATAACTTACATGTACGATTTGTTGATATAAATGTAAATCAAATGCGTAGTGGCAGTCTCCGCGCGCCCCGGTGCCTTTTGTCGAAAACTTAATCTGATTTTCAGTCACATTCACGGACGGATTTTCAACATTTTTCAAATCGATTCTCAATGATACCGTTTTTAGAGTTTGAGCCCAATATACGAATGGACTAGGACTAGTGGCTACCATTATTATTTAATTGTGTACTATAACTGTTCGTATTCTATGGAACCTATGAGCTTTTAAAACAATGGCCCGTGTTACAGAATTAATTCGATTTAATTTATTTTGCTTAGCTTCAAATCACAGAACACCTATACTTGCTTCAAATCAAATATTATTGACTTTAGAGTACTTTAGACTTCAGTTCAGCAGAGTTCAGCACAGACTACAAACTACTACAGAGTGAAGAAAACTGACAGAACAGATTATAAATATCACATTACTTTTTGCTATAGACGACAGAAGTGCTGTCAAAGCACAGAGTACATAAATTTTTATGGTCTCATTTATGACATAGAAAATAATTTATTAAATTATTTTAATAGTTATAAGGCTATTTCATTTGACTACAAATAATTTTGATATTTCATGCAAGACGTGCATCTCGCATTTTTGCGCAAATGGCGTGTGAGCAGCGTAAGACACCCATGTGCGTGCTACAGGTTTTTAGCCGCGAAGCCGGTTTTACAGGTTACAGGGCGTCAGGCGCATAGCGCAGTAGCACGCAGTGCTGTAGAAAGATTTGTAATCAACAAATTGTACCGATTGTACGCCCTTAAGTAGGAAATGAAGATTTTTTTAGTCTATTGTTTAATATACTCGACCATAGAGCTATCGACAAAGTCGACAATATCACAGCATAATTTTATATTTTATCTGTGTCTTTGCTATTTGCTATTGTGTAGAGCGAGTAGAGCATTGGATGGATGAGAAATTGAGAATTTGTGCTGTCAAAAAGCCGTTTGGTCTATTGATAGGTGTCGAGTTTCGCGTTAAAATTCCTATTGGTACTAATTTTCTAACTGTATCCTGTTTTCCGTGTACTGAAAATGGTATAACTACCACTCCGTGCTATTAATTACATCCAGTGGGCGAACACCGAGTGTTGTAAACAAATCCAAAATGTCGGTTCCCAGCACAGGATTGAGCAAGTTGAAGAAGAAACATATTCGTGTGAAGCATCAAAAAGTGAAATTGTTCCGTGCTAATGAACCGTTACTGTCAGTTTTTATGTGGGGCGTGAATCACACGGTAATTATGTTTAATTTTATTCGCGCAACTATTAACCCGAGAATAGTAAGAGTAACGCGTACTTAATCGTATTTGGGGTGATTATTACACTGATATCCTGTATTACAGTGTTCGTCGCAATACTCTTATGTCATTCACGTGTTTATTGTGATTTTTAATGTTTACTTGACCGCAAAGCGTTGATGGTCCATTGATATTTCGGTCTTACTGTCCAAGACGTTAGATTTTTCGAAGTCGTACCTATATTAAAAAAATAGTCATTTAAAAGTTAAAGGCAAGGAAATGTTAATGCCATACTCTTGATAATATACTCAATAGTGTGATCTAAAATATATTTGACCAGCAAGGTGAATTCTGGTTTAAGATTAAACACTACCCATTCTGATGAGGATGACTTTGAGATTATAACATTCAGCAAGTCTACTTGGGAATGATTTTTCCCTCCTGGCATGTGATCAAAATTATTATCATATCAGACATTGTCATTGAGTGTAAATATAGCTGCATTAATACTACTTAGGTAGTGAAGTGCCAGAAAATGTATCCATCAAAGCATTTGTTTTGATGATATTTTGTGCCTATATATATTAGTATATAAAATGTACATACATAAAAATACTACATTTTATATAATTGAGTGTGCAGTGTTGCACATTAAATTCATTTGTATATCTAAGTATCAGACAAAACTATTGTAGAATTGGTTAGGTAGTGTCAGTGGCAGGAATACATCTATGTGAGATGTTAGATAGGATTGTAATCTTATTTTTGGTTGATACTAGATGTCTAGTGGTGGCACCTAGTACCAGATTTAGAGGTCTAGAGGCCTTGGGGCAACAAAGGAGTGGAGGCCCCCTGGCCCCAAATTATTTTCCGAATAAAATGAATTTTTTTTTCAGTTGAGTTTTTCAATAAATATTTTATTGTGAAACGCCGGTAGATTCTTCTAGTATTCATGTTTGTACAAAGTACTGTAAATAAAGGTAAAACAGCGAAAAAAATCAAAGGAAAGGATATTTTTTTTTTTACTAGTGTTTACTAGTCAGAATTGAAAAAAAAATGATGTCTCTATTGTGGGGGCCCCTCTTTTGTGGAGGCCCCGGGGCTACTGCCCTGGTTGCCCTCCCTTAAATCCGGCACTGGTGGCACCACTAACCATCAGATGGACTGCTTCAGACCTGATTACAAATAACTGAAGATCACTGACTCATATCTCCATAAAAAAGTTGTATACCACAGCCAGCCATGTTTGTGGTAAATAAATTTGAAGTAGAATAGGTTTACATGTGAAATTGACTAAAATGTTCAGTTGAGGCAATACTGTTCCAAATAAATAAATTGCTGACTCACTCAGTGTTTTATGTGGCTGTTATTTTTCTAACTAAAGATAATTTGGTGTTTAATTAAGTAGAAATGTTTAATTCCAAATTTAATTATTATGTTATCATAATTATTTGAGGCATATTCCGTTTACTAAATAAAAAATGCAATCCATTTAATATTTCGAAAGGAAAATACTTTTAAAATTTAAGTCATGTTTTATACTAGTGTATTATAACACTAGTGTTGAGCATAGTTGTTTACTGGCTAGCTGAAAGGTGTGAGGGAGATATACAAAACATTTGTAATGTGTCTCCCTTACCATACCTTACCAACTGAGTCCTTAGAAGTAACAGTACACTTGTAGCCAACCTCATGTAGGACTAATATTATCTTGAAGGTAGTAGAACCCTTTGATGTTTAAGTCTGGCGCCACAACTGCGCCACCTATTCCTGCCTAATTACGGCAGGGTTACGCGCTGCTGTATTCTGGTTTGAAGTGTGTGTAAAGGGAGACATACTTTTCCCAGGCCTTCTAGCGCCCTTAGAGATAGCGGCGCATCTGTGGCCAATTTTAGGTAGGAATTTGCTGTCTGGGGTTGATTACAGATGTCCATGGGCGGCAGTAGCCACTTACCATCAAATGGACTACATGTTAATTTCCTATTTATATAAAAAAACATATATTAATGAAATCAGTATAGAACATTTGTCATGAATAATACATAACAACATCTACACTTACTGTTGTTATCAATATCATCATCAAATTATCAGTTCTATTTCCATATCTTTATATGTTTTTGTTTTCAGATAAACGAGTTAAGTCATGTGTCAATACCAGTCATGTTGCTACCTGATGACTTCAGAGCTTACTCCAAGCTCAAAGTCGACAATCACTTATTTAACAAGTAATATTTTTATTAATTTATCTTTATTTAAATTTATATTTACAGCAGAAACTTGATTTCCTCGCCCTTAAAGCATTTGAGGCTGATCTCAGGTTGGATATGATCCTATTTGAGGTTCATTACAGATGTCCATGGGCGGCAGTAGCCACTTACCGTCAGGTGGACTGCATGCTCGTCTGCTACTCCTATATTATAAAAAAAGAATATATATATATCAGGTGATCTGTATCCTTGAAATTTTCAAACAAAAAATATACAATCATAATTTGAACAGTCTTTTGAGATGTCCACTTGTGCCTTAATGCTATTAATAGCGGCATATCATACGAACAATTAACTCAGTGATTCAATTAGCTATTTACAAGATGGAACCAACTCTGTTATAATAGACATACTACATAATGTATTACGAATGTCTGTGTCACAAACATGCTCTAGCTTGCTTTATAGAGTAAAACATTGTAGTACTTTGGTATACATTACTATTTTATAATTCTGATAATAAACAAATAAAACTTAATAAAACTAATTAGTTAGTTTTATTTAGTTATATATGTTATAGGCAAACTCCGAAGCTCCGGCGCTCCTAGGTTGGACTGGTCAATCCTCAGGTCAGACTGAATGATTTAGTCAAAGCCCAAACAAATGTAAATTTTCGGCCTTTGACTAGACAATTTTCGTCAAACCTGGGAGAGACTAATTTGGTCAGGCAAACGTCAAAACACAATTTTATTAAATCGGGGTTTGACGAGTCAAACTCCGATATAGGTATGAAGTGTCTTATCTTCGTATATTTGGAAGCATTTTATCATTTAAGCAGCTTTCAAGTCTTAAGAACCGCTTAACTCTGCCAGTTCTGACACCTGATTGGTCAGCTTACGTGATTTTCACTTTTATATTTGAGATGCTTTGAGAGAATGCCATGTGGCATTAGGCCCACCTTTTGTACGATGTGCAATAAAGTATAAAATAAATAAATAAATGCTTTGGAATATACGGAGGTTAGTTTGTAAGATTAGGTATAAAAAAATAACATTTTTAAAATTTTGATGTTTATTGTTTTAATAATTTAAAAAAACCTAACCTAACCTAACCTAACCTAACTTCACTCATCTTCAATTTTACACAATTACACGCCCGCACGCTCAATGAACGAACATGAAATGACAAAACAATCGGTCGGAACACCGCGAGAGACATTATGAACCTGTTTAAACATGTTCAGATCAACGTTTGACCGAGTTTTGCAGTCGCTTCTAGGATTGACTAGGCCAAAACCGAGAATAATTTACTTTCGACGTTTGACTGAAAAGTTAGGAGCTCCTGGGTTTGACTAAAAATACTTCAGGCAAAGGGCGAAATTGAAATGTATTTCGGGGATTGCCTGATGGCTTTGGCCAAACCTAGGATAAACCAGTCCTTCCGCGAAGAGACTGTGTATCGGACTTTGACTATAACATATATACGGAATCACCCCCTTCTGTGTACTGTCTTGCAGTGTAGAACTGCTATAAAAGTTGGAAGTATGGTTTGACAGATAAACTTGTATGAGCCATTTTTATTAAGTTCTCAAAGAAAAAATATTTAGGGCTTCATATATCTCCATTTGACTTTACATCTGTTTAGGACTTGTATTCATATAATGATCATCTGAAATTTAGTGGATAAAAAGTATAACTATAATAGTATTAAATATATCTTTTCTTTACAGAGAAAATATGCCTTCCCATTTTAAGGTGAAGGAATACTGTCCCCTGGTGTTCAGGAATCTCCGAGAGAGGTTCGGGATTGATGACATTGACTATAAGGAGTCGCTCACGAGGTAAGGGCAATTTTCAACAATTTTCAGTATTATTTGTAAGACAAATTATATTGCTCCAAATTTGAACTTCAACACGTGTGTATAACGAAAACTCGTTACGTACATATTTATGAATTATGTATATATATTTATGGATATTTATTTTTTAAACCCCCAATAATTTTCGGTCTGGCGACCCCGTTCCCACCTCCCGTCCTGTCCCTAGGTTTAGAAAGCCAGATAACTACCTGTGCTCGAGGGCAGCGAAGAGGCTTAGAAAGTTGCGAAGATCGGCGACAGCGCCCTCTGGTGTCGCCGACTTGAAAAATGAGACCCACCAAGAGGGTCTGTTCCACGATGCGAGCGCGTTTGTCAAACGTGGCCTGACAATCAAACGCCTGAGGTCAGCGGAGTTTTATCTAAACGCTGTACGAATTTACCTTTTTTAAAAATAACAGTATGTAGTGTGCCTTTTGAACTGACACGGCATCATCATTCGCATACCACGATCACCGGCTGTTGTGAATCGCCATTGCCTCTATAACCGAAGACGAGCACTTTACATAAAAGCGGTGGGACCTTGTCACGGAGTTCGAGTGTGGTCCGATTTGAGATTTTGGTTTTTTTTTGTTAATATCCCGTTTGCTGTTTTTTTCCTATTTTGATAAAATCCTCGTTCCGTCTGCCTTGATTCCTGTCTTCCCTAACTGCTACTCTCCTGTAATAACTATGGTGATGTATTATATTTGTATGTATGTACACGACACGAGCAAGGCACGATTGCCAAAATCATTTACTCGTAAGTATCACGCACCTTGCAACATTTAGCGGTCACGGTGAGTATGGGAAATTGACTTAAGCTTACAACACTTAATGAAATGTTTTTATTTTTATTAAAAATTAAACTTTTCTCTGTATTTAATTCTAATGCGGCTCATGTAATTTTCTTTTCTATGGTCTAAATAATTATCGACGCACTCACACAAGTGGTCCTTCGAGCCGGATACCTACAATGAGAGTGATAAAGTATAAATTAGGTACACGACGAAATAGCGACAGCTTTTTCAAAACACATATTACACGAATCATTAGCAATACATAATTTGTTTTTGATAAATCCATCGTGTGTTTAAATTATGCATGGTTTTTTCCTTATATTGAATTCTTCATTTGCAATATCACGAACACTTGCAATATCAATCTGTAAATTATGCAACAGGTCACATGCACTCTATACAAATTAACTAAATGCACTGAATATTAAATAGTTTCAGTTAATTAATAATGCAGGAATTTGGGAACGCACTCTTTGATAAATGGTTAAATAAAAATTTGCTGTATGACGTATGAAAAATCATGATAAGTTTTGAATATTGTGCTGCTGTTCACATACATCGTGATCAAAAAGTACCTGGCGTTTTTGCGGTATATGGAAAGTACTGTTTTACATAATTCAACTTAGTAAAAATATTCCCTAAAAGTATAAGAGAAAAATATCGTACATCGTACAAAATATGATATGAGTACGTACAAATAGCATATAGAGAGTTTTATACAACTATTTCAGTTGAGTTACGTATTCATAGAAATGTTCTTGTGAATTTATTTACCAAAGGCACATAGCGTGTTTAATCCACAAAGGATGGTCTATATCAAGTTACCTTTGAACATTTTTGTGTAAGGATTTTGCGGTTTGAAGTTTGGGAGGCTTGGGAAACGGTTGGCGGAATTTGGGCTTTGGTGGTCACGCTCCATGAGCAAACGACGGATTTTGGTGTCATTTTCAGTTAAACAAAGATAAAATCGCCGTGAACTCAAGAATATCGTATAACGACAAATAATTATAAATTTTCGTACTTTAAAACGTTTGTTTTGATAGTAATTTAAATCTGGGACTTGAATAGTAATTATCTGACTGGAAATACAGAGGGTGCAGCGAACCTTATGTCGTAAAAATAAACCATTCAAATATGGTTATCTGTAACTAATAAATATTATAATAGTTATCATACCTAAATTAATTGATTATTCTTCTTTGGAAAAAAATTATAATAGGCACAGTCATAATACTAGAAATAAAGATAAATTGGCCATACCTCAATTTAGATTAAGCAAGGTGTGTAATTCTTTTATGGGGAACTGTATTCGTTTCTACAATAAAATACCAAAAGACATTATCGATCTATCCGAGAAAAGGTTTAAATCTACTATAAAATTAACTTTATGTAAAAAAGCTTATTATAATGTAAATCAGTATTTAAATGATAAATCCGTATGGTATGACAACTCCAGCTCCAACATCAAAAATTAATTATATGTACCACTTTGTAAAATTGTATATTATTTACTCTTTAAAAGATGCAAATATGCACACGTATGGAGTTTCTTGCGCCGCTTCTTCTCCATAGCGAAATACCTTCCGAAGCGGTGGTAGTTTGTTGACTTTCAAAAAGTATTCTATATGAATCAATTTTGAATAAATGAGATTTGAATTTGAATTTGATATTAAATTGTGTTTCGTTTGTTCTTGGACAAAAAGTAGAACCGACTACCGACTACGACGTACTAATGACGATTTTATCTTCACATATTAAAGGTTTTATAGTATTAAATGCATTTAGTTGTTTGTTTTTTGCCCTATTAGGATATTGAGAATGGTTTGTCGAATAGCCTTATTAGGATATCCAGAATCCAGACCAAATTTTGTGACCAATTTCTGTCTGTTGTATTTTCAATTACTGGAAGGATTGACAATAACGTAAATCACACAATGTTTAATTACTTTCCCGTAATATGGTTACGGAAAACCAAAATGTTTAATTATTTTCATTACACGCTGTGTTTAGGTTGAAGGATTTCGAAGGCATATATTAAACTTACGGAATGCTTCACATTCCAACTGAGCCCTAAAACATGTAATTTTTAAGTTGTAATGTAATTAAGTAGATAATAATTGGCGCTAATCAGGAGAAGACTGCTATACCTATAAGGTGGATCTGCATAACCTGATGGATCGATAAATGATATTTAATGTAAATGTTATAATTTAAAAGATGTAGAGATATTTCGCAGAGTATCACAGAGTGTTATTGTCTGCGACTCTACGATTTGGCGATCTTATCACAATTTCTCTCTCTTTTTGTGTAGTGGATCTTGACATTTGTAATTTAAGTATTATCTGCAAACATTCATTTTATGAACTTTTACATTTTACTGCCATTAATAGACTATTTTAGATATCGGCACATTGGCATCACTTAAGGCCCTTAAGGCCTGTGATTGACAAGGTTTTTTTGAAAAGGTTCGACTATTTGATTCATTTGATTTGATTATTTTTAAGTGGACCACAAGTGTCTCCTGCACATTTTGCTTCAGAGCTCTAGTACTGGTCGTCATCGATTCGATCCATCCAAATCGTTAATTAACCTTCCCATGGGAACATAAATAGGATTGTAAGCGTAGCAAAAGTACCTACAGATAATAAGAATTACTGTCAATGTATCTTTAGATACACACTAATACAACTTTCTTGTGAGCGACACCAGCACAAAACATTTGCATTACAAAAATGTATAAATATAACATCAAATTTACGAACAAATTGTCTTGATTTGGCACCAAGCGTGATACCTCTAGGAGCCTTTTTCTTCAACGACCATGACTTTTGTGACCGCAGTTATGCGAGATTAAGTAGCCGCGCGAACGGATAGAGATAGATATATATTATACTCAGGGTCGCAGCTGAAACAGTAGACAATCGCAAGGCAGCGGAAATAAATCGCTCCATGAAAACTGCAACTCATTTACCTACATTTTCCTATTTCTACGCGTGTTGCGGTTCTGCGTTCGCGCGCGGAAGCAGAAGAAAAACGCTCCGTGAAATCTTCCTCTAAACATTCGAGTAATCGAACGATCGATCGGCAAACTAACTCGATCTTATCCTTGATTCGATCGGTCGACTGATGAGTCCGTTGCCGGCAGGTCGCAGCCGATCCCGGACGACTCGTCGGGCAAGTCCGGCGCGAAGTTCTACCAGAGCTACGACAGGCTGTTCATCTTGAAGACCCTTACGTCGGAGGAAGTGGAGCGGATGCACTCCTTCCTCAAGCATTATCATCCGGTGAGTTTGTTTTAATGGAAGTAGTCGTAGATCATAAAACGTTCTAATTTAGCTATCACTAAAGATTGCACGACTTATAAGCAAAATAAAGAAGGAAATCTGATTTATTTCATGCGAACTGCTTATTTGGGTCAATATTAGATGTTACAACGACCTCTAAATAAAAAGTAGATTAGGTTTTTTACTTGTATAATTTAAACTTATTCTTCATGTGTGTTTGTTTCATTTTTTGAAACGACCAGCAAACCACGGCTTGTAGGAGTTTAACTACAGGGTGGCATTGGATTCGTCTAATATTTGGGCTTTATTCTTAAGCAGTCGAGTTTTTTGTTATTATAATAATACATTTTGATGATGGTAGAATCCTTTGTGGTTCGACTCCGGCTGGACAACCGCCACACCTATTTCTACCTAATAACGCCAGTGTCAAGCGCTTCTGTGTTCCGAATTGAAGGGAGACATATTTTTCCGAGGCGTTCCAGTTTAGTCCTTAGGGGCAGCGGCGCATCTGTGGCCATTTACCATCAGGTGGTCTGCATGCTCGGCTGCTACTCCTATATTATAAAAAAAATAATGCTACTTGAGCTCTGTAGACAATTAATAAGCACACAAAAAATCTGGCTCTGCTTTATAATGTTACCCAAAATTTTACCAATGTTATTAATAGCACAGCAACAGTTAATGGCTTCAACTGATATGACCTCACGTCATTATTTCAAGAGGATCTATATTGGTTTTTGATTGGTTTACTGACGCATACACATTTTGACCAATTTAATGGTAATTTAATTCCTGCAGCTGGCCATATTGTCGTCATAGAGCTCATAGATACAAATTTAATTAGTAATTGACTTGATGGATGAATAGAAAATATATTTTGTATTCGTTAGGTTGTGTAATACAGGGTGGATTTTTCAATTGTGCATGAATGGCTCAATGCGAATTTATAAGGAATAGCTAAAAATGCGCAAAGGAGTAACGATGATTTTGATAAAAACACGTATTTAATGTATTTTTTTAAATAAATTATTTTACACTAGTTTTTTTTTTAATTTAAATAGTATGTATGCGCGTAGATTACTCTTACTGTAGTGACTCTTGGTTTTAAACAACTGACAACGCATTTGTTGAACTTAATAATTTTGATATCCCCTATTGCTTTTTATCGAACGCTTGTACTGATAATCTGATGATTCAGTCACAAACCTCGATTTCTGAGAACCATTGTATATTAATCTATAACACAATTTGCACTTGATAACCGTTTCAATGTGGAGAAAGTTGACATGCAATTATCTAATCTTGATGAAATGACACTTGAAATCCATGTTGATCGATGTTTTATGTATTTGGTTAAGGTTATTACAAGCTTCTACCAACGGCCCTGGTCAAGTGCATTTACGTGTACTGTATTACATTTTTGTACCGGAAGGCATACAGGGAATTTTTTCGGGCGTATGCCTGTTTGTATGTGTCACATGTTGTGTTGGATGAGGCCTATAGTCCAAACAGCTGATGGATTCTAACATATGATGTGTCGTTGAATTAGTAAAAACCGTAATTCTAAAATATTGAAAATTAAATATTCTGAATAATATATTATTCTTTGTTTCAAAGAATCAAAAGAAATTTTTAAATTCAAATTTTAAGTCTCATTGGTTTTCAGTATTCAACTCTGTAATTACAATTTTGTTCAGTCATTTTATACTTAACTCAGCATATAATGTTCCACACAAAAGCACAGTACGAATAAGAAATTTAAAACGAGGGAAAATTGTATGCAGACGAATAATTTTATACTTTTCAACAATTCGAGTCGGTCTCGTTACTTTTAAATTATTTTCGCTCCATTGTCTAACTTTTTGTAAATGTCTTGCTTAATATATGTGTTCTTTTTTGAGTTATTTATACTGAAGACACACATAAGACATCGGTCCCGTATGTTCTCAATAGATAATAGTCGTCAAACCTTGTCGAAAGCCTTAGTCGGTTCGGAAACACCCGACACTTATTGGCCACTAAACATTACTTTGTTCACTAATGAGCATTGAAGAAGCGTGGTGAATATGATCCAACCTTTCCCCAGTTATAGGGATATCCGTACCCAGCAGTGCGATATAAAAAGGATTGTTCATTTTGTTTAAAGTACCATAAAATCCTTGGGGTGTCGCAGGGAAGTACTTTAGCACCACAAGTTTTCCTTCTTAGCGGAACTTTTGTCTTTCTTGTTATAAGTTGCAGTAACGTTATTCAGGGCTACTAACTACTTCAGTTACGGTTTCTACCGTTCCGGAATTCGTTAAGAGGAACTTTGCTGGCGTGATTTAAGTTGTTTTAATCTCGTTGATACTTTTGGAAAGTTTATGTGAAGTTGAGAGCGGATGAGCTTACTTTAAGGTGTTTGTGGGTTTTCTTTAATGTCTTTGAACAGCGATGCAAATTTTAAAGTGCGTGAGTTTACTATTTTCATTTATTATGCATCAATAATATAATGTTATATAGTTGCTCGTGCTATATTGAGAAATCTAATTTTATCTGGGGCTGATAACAGATGTATGGGCGGCAATAGCCATTTACCATCAGGTGGACTGTATTATGCTCGTCTGCTACTTTTCGCTAAATTATTTTTAATTCATTATTTCACACACCATGCTATGTAAATTTGTATGATGTTATCAAATTTTAATGATGGCCAAATTCCCAAGTTACGTTTCAGATAATTTCAAACCGAACTAAATTTTTTTTACGTTTCAGATAATTTCAAACCGAATGGCAAAAAAAAAAAATTTATGTGCCCTTTCAGCATAAATCCCTATTAACCCTTAGCTATAGGCCCTTTTACCTTTAAGCACGCGATATGTATTGTTATCTATTATGTCCGATTATACGCATGAAGGAAACCTGTCAACTTATTCAGGGCAAATCAAGTAAGATTGAATCATTACAAGTATTAAAGATATCGACTTGTTTATTGAGAAGGCTACAGGTATGCAAGTATTTTTTCAGGTCACATTTTTAGCTTACGACTGCGGCTGCATTTCGAGTGTGTATTCATGTCTTATTCTTCGATACGCCGTTCAGGCCAAATGATTTGACAGATTTTAGCTTATTATGGGGTTTCGTTGGATTTGTATAAAATGTGGAAGTGACTTATTGTCTGATTCATAATTAGGTGTCCAAAATGTAAACAAAGAAATGTCAAAATGTCAAAATACGATTACAGGTATTGCAAACCCTAACAAAAAACAAGAAACGAACATTTTCACAAAATCAACAAAAAACAAAAACTTGCACTTAATTTAAAAAAACGCGCTATAAAAACTAGAAAACATTCGAGTTCCTAAAATAAGAAACTACCATTTGAAACATATTTTCTTGATAGGTCAACACCTTTGTTTACATTTTGGACGCTTAATTATGAATCGGAGTATAGGCATTTTACTTCCCCTTTCATTAATTATTTTTAACCGGAGTGATGTTTTGTTTGTATAATAATTGTTACTATAACTATATAACTATAGTAATTACTAGTATAACTTGCCTATAAACAAGTAACGTTTTTTATCTTTAACATTACATTTGGCGCTCAATATGTCTTAATTTTATTTCTTGTTTATTTAACACAAATGTAGTTGTTTTTTCTGTGTCACTGCATTTCAACGCTCTCACGGAATAAGTATCCATTGAAATATGTTAAGTGGTGCTCGATATAAACGCATTGAAGGGGTGCCAAGTCGCCTATATGCACCAAGCTGTCTAGTCCGATATGCGTATTGGATTTTATTGTGACTCACATAATAAATATAGACGCATTTATGTTTGTCTGGCACTTACAATGAATTGCGTTTTATTTTGAGAAAAAGGTCAATTATGATTGTGCTACTGCTTTCCCGAATAAATTCGGAATAGGCTTAACACGATCAATTAAAACTTTCGCAATATGATTTAACCAAAATTCTAATGGAATTTAAAGATGAATTTTGAGGTTTTATGGCCTATCGGTAGTGGATCAAACATATTGAAAGGAGCAAGCGCCAGGACGGTTTGATCAGACGGGCAAGGACGGTTCACAGAAATACCGCCGTCACACCCCTTTGTAGCATGACGCAGTTCTGCGTACCTGTGATTGTCCTTAGAACCTGTTTTATATACAAGGAAACATTAACATCCCCAGATTGTATATGAATACATAAACGTCCGTAAATAGGATTAAATTTCTAATTGAAGTCGGTTGCTGATGCATTTCTGATTGTTCAAAGTAATGTGCTTATTGGAAATAAAATATCACTTGTGTTAAAGAAAATATCGTGAGGAAGAGAGATTTATGTAAAAAAATCTCAAAGATATGTGAAGTCTACCAATACTTTGCCAGTGCGGATGACTATGTCCTAATCCTTCTCATTCTGAGAGGAGACCCGTGCCCAGTAGTTGGACAATAATGGGTTGACGACGACGATATAAAGGGTAATCGTAATGTAATATATAATTGAATGAAATTCATTGAATTGGAAGTAATGTAATATATAATTGTTGCAGTATATAGTGGAGAGGCACGGCAAGACTCTGTTGCCGCAGTACCTGGGCATGTACCGGCTGACAGTGGACGGCATCGAGCACTACCTCGTCGCCACCAGGAACGTGTTCTCCAATCACCTCAATATACACAAGTGGGTGAAAATTTTGAATTAATCAATTTGAATAATCAATTTTATATTCACACGTCTTTAGGAGTGACCTAAAGACATTTTATCTGTAAAAAACCTGCGCTCTCTCATTTGAAATTGGTCATCCAGAGAGCTTATACCTTGAATAATCTCAAATGAATATCTGTTTCCATATAAATTTATACCTTTATATATTAAAGGCTTCTCTTAAATAAATACAAATAAACAATTATCTATTGAATCGCCCTTCAATTACTATCAATATTTGTTAATTTCAGGAAGTACGACCTTAAAGGGTCGACGGTTGACCGCGAGGCGTCGGAGAAGGAGCTCGAGAAGGAGTTGCCCACGTTGAAGGACAACGACTTCATCAAGCAGGGCGTTCGTATCGATATCGGTGATGCCGCTAAGGATAAACTGCTCGAGACTCTTACCGCTGATGTTGAGGTGAGTGACGTAAATACTAAATGTCATTATGCTGTAGGCGGAATGTTGAATTTTGAACTTGATTTTAAACCTGAAACATTAAAGCTGAGTGGAGATTATATCTTATAATGAGAAAGTAAAAATCTTCAAAATCTTAACTCTTGGTAAGCGCCGGGAATGTCTGCTATTAATTTTATGTTCAACATCTTGAAAAATAAAATCGATTGTCCAGAATTATTATCATGGTTTTGTTTTAGAGTTCCAATTCGATCCTCAATGAGAAGATCTAAATTAGGTATTAATTCTCCATTGGTGAGAGAATGTGTACAGTAATTAACAGACTAAGCTAATTAAATTTTAATCGAGATTCATTAATAAAGTTTAATTCATTCAACAGAATTATACTGATCAGAATACTGACATTATTATGTTGTCAAATTGTTTGGAGTTGCAATGTACGATTAAATTGGTACGTTTTTTTCGCATGATGTTTATATATAAGTAGCTGTACACATAGATTTTGTAATTGAAAGTACATAAATGGTTTGTAAGGAAGATACAAGTAATGTACAAGTGTTTGTAAACCTGAATATAAAAAATAAAATGTTATTACATTTTTTTTCTAGTTCCTAACGAAGCTCCACCTGATGGACTATTCGTTGTTGCTCGGCGTGCACGAGTGCGGTCGCGGCGAGGCCGAAGCGGAGCAGGCCCAGCGCGATGCGGAGCGTGACTCGGAGGACTCTGATACCGACACCGATACTGATAATCGTCAGCATGCTGACAGGTGTGTATTGTTCAGGGTCGATGACCCATGCTATCCCACTGCTGGGCATGCTGACAGGTGCTTATTGTTTGAGGTTATTAACCCATGCTATCCCACTGGGTAAGGATCACTTTGCAAAGTGGGATTTTGTAGGTAGGTCGAACTAAGTACGGATTGGTAGACTTCACATGTTTGAGAACTTTTGAATGAAGATAAGATGTGTAGGTTTATTCACGATGATACGATACCGTTACGATAAGGGATAATACATACATAAATTAGAAAAGCTGATCCTTTTTTAAACATATTTTTTTTTAAACGCTGGAGGAGCAAATCAACAAAAAACAAATTTATATGTTTTGTGTTAGGGAGCGATCTAAACAATATCTAAGTCAATATAAAACAAATTAATATTCGAGTCCGCGCCAAACTTCTAGTCGGTTCTACAGTTGTTGCACGAAAGTGTAGTCGAAGAGCGAATGCTGTTTAACACAACTACAAGTAGGTATACACTCCGTAGCAACGTAAGGGCGCACTAACTGTGCTATGTCCGCGCGGGCAAGAGTGCAGACATAGCGCAGAGTGCGATCTACAATTTGATGTTGCGACGCGACTGACTTCTATATTTAGAGCAGACTAGAAGGTTTATTTTATATAATATAGGGGTAACCGACGAGCATGCACTCCACCTGATTATAAGTGGCTGGTGCCGCCCATGGATATATGTAACGACTCCAGATAGGATTAGATATTCCTGGCAGAGGTCGGTCACAAATTCGCCGTTATAGGACTTAGCTAGAACGCCTTGGAAAAGTGTGTCTCCCTCACCACACCCTTCAAACCAGAACACAGCAGCGTTTAACGATGCTGTTATGAGGTAGAAATAGGTGTGGCGGTGGTGCTGCCGGAGGCGAACCACAGAGGCTTCTACCGATTCGATGTGGTCGAACTCAACTACAAGCATATACGCCGTAGCAACAGTAAGGGCTCACTAAGTGCGCTATGTGCCCGCGGGCGAAAGCGGGCAGCGGGGGGTGTCGTTAGGGGGGGGGGGGCGCATTGTGTTCGTCCCTAAAACCTACAATTTGCTGTTGCGACTAGCCTCGCATCTATCTACGGACTAGAAGTTTGTCGCGGACTTTACTGTGAATATATTGTTCAATGTGTTATCGGCAGATGGGGCTACAACACGCCGCCGGACAGCCCGCGCGGCGCGGCGCGCGCGGCGCTGCGCTACTCCGGCATCATCCCCGACCTCGACATCTACGCCATACCCTCACACGACGGTAACACACGATAACACGCGACACGACACGACAACACACGACAACACGACACGACACTACACGATAGGACACCACAAAACATGACACGATACCATACGATAGGGCACCACACGACACGAAACCACCTCCCGAGACGACACGACACCGTACGATACCACACCACACGTCAACACACGACATGACACAACACCACACGGCATGACACCTCATTAAACAATATCACACGTGACAACAAGTTATGAAACATCATAATATGTTGTCACACGTAACAACATGGCAAGACACGTACGTCACACGATACCACCACACACAGTACTAATATCTCAGGTCACCTATCGACATAATAGACAACACCACACATTACTATAAAACATCGCACCACACATCGACACCACACGTAACTATAGTCTGATTCACAATTAGGTGTCCAAAATGTAAACAAAGAAATGTCACTGTCAAAATTAACAAGAAACAAAAACTTCAACATACTCAACAAAAAACGAAAATTTTAACAACTATACACAATGTAACAAACGCGCTATGAAAACGAGAAAACATTCGAGTTCGATCACAATCATGAAAATGAATAATATCAGCTAGGAAACTTAACGGAAAATGACGGCTCAAGAAATGTTTTGGATTTCGATTGTGTTGCCATTATCACATTTTAATTTTCTACCATAAACCTTGTTTTTTATTATTTTTACTATATGGAACGAAATTGAGGTAATAGAAATATTAGAAAATGTGAATTAATCTTAATTTATTTAGATTATTATTTTATTATTGTTGTATTACTTTAATATCGTCAAAAATAAGAAACTACCATTTGAGACGTATTTTCTTGATAGGTCAACTCCTTTGTTTACATTTTGGACACCTAATTATGAATCAGACTATACATTTACCACCATTCTTCGCACATTCATCATTATTCATAACGCACTATAAACTACATTGCCATTGCCACCCCAAGTCACTACCATTCACCATTACACATCGCCAACACACACTACTACACGCCTACGCGACAATGAACACAATAAAAGTTTTTACCATTTCTCTGATTATCTTTTTCTTTTTAATTTTATTATATACTATGGGTATGTATTAATTATATTTCAGGTGCACCCAAGAAAGAAATATACTTCGTCGCTCTTATTGACGTGCTAACGCACTATGGAGTGAAGAAACAAGTATGTATTCATTTTATGAGCATCGAAATACCTTCACTTTTATTTGTACATATAGATATTTTTCATTAATCGAAATAATTGTTACAATAATATGATAAGAAAGGTACACTGAAAGTACCTTGAATGACGCCTTTTTAGTAAATTCACCTTTTATATGTTATGTACAGAGGAAAGCTTCCTAATTATTGTCTCAATAAAAGGAACATTTTTTGCGTCAAGTCTTCCATATATTTATTGCAAACCAATAGAATTATTTGAATAAATAATGCAGTAATTGGAGAAGCAAGTCGGTAATTATGCGAAAAAAAAACTGTTTGAAAAAAATACGTAAAAGATTCTGATTCGTCTAAATTTTGATTTTTGTCTATAGTGTGGAGGCACCGCCAGCTCTCTCAAATTATTTAACAATCAAATAAATAATTAAAATCATAATGAATTATGATTACTAGGCGTCTCCAAAGCCCCTTATTATACCTGATTGACTAGCTGACCCGGCAAACTTTGTACCGCCTCAAAACCTATTTATCAAATATATTTATATAAAATATAGCCTATGTTACTCGTGGATAATGTAGCTTTCGAATGGTGAAAGAATGTTTAAAATCGGTCCAGTAGTTTTTGAGCCTATTCATTACAATCAAACAAACAAACAAAGTTTTCCTCTTTATAATATTAGTATAGATATAGTTAATGTTAAGAAAAAAAAAACATTATTTTTATTCACTTTTTCTCAGGCGGCGAAGGCAGCGAAGACAGTGAAGTACGGTAGTAACGTGGACGGCATATCGACATGCGACCCCGAGCAGTACGGCAAGAGGTTTATCGAGTTCGTGGCTAAGGCCATCGAGGGCAACTAGGGCACACTAGACCTCTAAGGTCCTCTAAGGGCCTCTGTTTGTGCACGGTTCGGGAGATGACGGTCAGATGTCGGTTTTCTTTAATACTTACTGTTTCTAAAGAGTAGAAATAGAAGTGCTAACTCTGTTTCCGAATAGTAGAAATAGATTTTTGACGTCTATTTCTGAATAGTACCCGTTCACAATGCTTCCATTTCTGGATTTCTGTAGATTATATCTTGTATTTTGTTTCTTTAGCTAGTTTAGGTTTCTGAGCTTTTGTGTTTCAAAACTTCCTAAATCCTATAAGCTATAAAAATATATTTTTATCACAATTCAAACCACGTTAATTTGTGCAAAAAGATATGTTTTCTTTTGATTAGACTCACTGATATTTGGAGGGTTTAACTCTATTTCTTCATGGATAACCACTATTTCCAAGACTGAGTATTTGAAAATAACCTTATTCAAAATTTCAAACAGTATCACCACTCATTTCCGAAAGATTGGTAATCATGGTGGATACTATAATAAATTGCCAATGGAAGTTCTCCAAAGAAGTCTACTGGATTGTGTTGAATGAAATCCAACAGTTTCTATGTCGGCAAAAACAGAATAGTTTCTTTGTTAAAATGTAACCACAACCACTAATGAGTTGGGATACAGTCGACCAAATGTTAAGTGGTCACTAAAGCTCTTCTATCAGTTAAATCAAATGAGGAATGCATAAATGGGCATCAATTGAAGTAAAATACTCCAAAATCTATAATCATTTTGGGTACTGCTTCACAAACGGCGTTGATCGCTGTCTAACATAAAATCCGCCTGTATCACTGTGTGTAGTGTTTTGTTGGACAAAGATGGAAAGAACAGGGTGTCGTAGAAGCGTTAGTTTATTTTTATTGAACTCCCGACCGTGCACTCGAGAGGTTATGTCGAATTACGTTATCGTGGAGAAACATATGGTTACTCCCTTTGATGTATTAAAGGTTGGTTGGTCTGTACTGTTCATGTTAAACTCCACTTTGTATGAAGTCGTCTACCAATTAATTCACACGTAAGGAGTCAGAAAATTTCATGTGATACCACATGTCGTTATAATCGAGGTCTAAATGTTAATTTGTAACTTATAAGTAAGTAAATTATAAGTTATGAAAATAAAGTGAAAGAGAAGGAAGATTATTTAAAGTTATACGCCTCTTATAGTCCGCGCCAAACTGCTAGTCCGCTCTGAAGTTGTTGCGCGCAGGTGTAGTCATACAATTTGCTATGGCGACGCGATTCATTTCTATATTCAGAGCGGACTAGCAATTTTACACGGACTATAATAAGGTGTAAAATTATTTAGTCTCTGATTAATGTAGTGGCGCCTCTTGCGGCGAAAATTGACATCTATCTTTTCACTTGCAAAAATAAGCTATAGATTACTTGTGACGTAATTAGTGGATGGTTATTGTATGTTAAGTGGCATGGCGCTACAAACGTATAACTTGATTCAATCAATATTGTGACCAAAATTGACGACTTAAAGTTTCTCGCTCACATATTATGTAGAAGAAGGAAGATGCAAATACAAATGCCGTCATTTTAGAAGTTGTTCTGTATTAAATCAAGTTATATATAAATAATTGATACGATTGAATGTTGTACGTTGCGTACACATTTCACGTACGACGGTATCCTTAGTATGAGATTTTACGTTTGCTCAAAACTGGTCAATAAGCGCCCCCATGAACTGTAGCGGCACTAAAAATTGCAGTAATTTCAAAAACGGAACAGTTAACATTTACTGCAGTTTTAATAATTTTACAAGCACAAAACATTTGTGTACATTTGTATTTTTAATTTGATTTTGACAGAGAATTTACGTTATTGAGACTCATACTGCAAAATTTTAGTTCCGTTATGGTCCACGGGGGCACTGTATGAGCGAAAACGTAAAGCCCGCTCCACATTCTCGTAAAAACGCGAGAAAAGCACGAAAAACGAGAATGTGGAGCCTATACGAAACGGGTTTTTCTCGCGTTCTCGCGAGATTCTCGCAAGATTCTCGCGAGAATGTGGAGCAGGCTTAACGTGATCATTTTCGAGTATACGATAAAACTCATGCTAAGGTTACTACGCTTGACATGGCCAGCTCGATGCAAATATTAATGTTGAAGTGTAGTGCGTATGTTTTCGTGTAAAGTTTATGATATTGTGGAGGTGTTCGAAGGATTTTGGCTGTTCGTCGTTGTAATGTTTCTCTCGTGTTTATTCACTTTGCGGGAAATGGCACGTTTTGACGCTCTGCAGTGAAAATGCGATAATATAATTTAATAGGACAAGTTGATGTCTAATGAAAAATTGTACGCAATGTAAATAAAATTATCGTTTGATGCTTTCCGAAGTTTTCAATGTTAATAATAAAGTATGTCATTACGCGTGCTATTATTATCCTTTTTAAAATACGCGTTAGGCTTTATGAAACTGCTAGAAAATAACGGGTTTGAAGACATGAGTCATCATCTATGTCCGACATCCGATATAATAATATAAATAATACTATTTGTCTTACAACATCATTTGAGGACCCGCGTGGCGGAGCAGTCACCATAAGTGCCTGAGGCACAGCGGTCTCCGGTTCGATCCCCGGCCAGACAGATATCTAAATGTTGAACATAGGTGTCTGTTTCTGGGTCTGGGTATTTGTGTATTTGTCTCTGTGTGTCCATGGCACCCACGACAGGGAATCCTAGTGTGGGGCTGTGAATGTAGAAAGCGTTTTATAACATTTTCACTACAGGGTGTCTGTTTGTGTAATGTTTATGTAACTATAGTATTATTGACAGCGGTTGTTCTTAACTCTGTTGCACTGGTTCTAAATATTTATCGACGCCCAAGTATCGGTATATAGAATACGCACTTTGGGTATCTAATTTTATTGAAATTGAATTAAGAGACATAAAAAATTGATTTAAAATTGATTTCTTTTTATTGCAATTGTGTCAATATGATACAATGTCTTATGATATTATACATGAATTATTGAAATAGTTAAGCTAAAATCTTGTTAAAAAAAGTATGTATTTTCTTACAATGTTTGCGAAATGCTCAATCATTGTTAGAGAATAAACCTTTTAGTAAATCTTTTTCAACATACAGTTGTCATCTCTTGATTATTTTGTAAAATATTTACAACTTGAAGTTGAAAATAACAATTTATATTAAGGCCATTTTGGGTTTATTCCTGATCTAATTTTGAGACAAAAACTGTATATGTAGTGATTATTGTTACATGGTTTTTACTCCATCTGTAGTATTCTTATACCGATCTAAGGGTAGATTCAGTTTTGCAAACGCAGGCAAACTTTGCTAGCCAAAAAGAAAATGGCGCTTGTTTAATTATTCCACTCAATTTCCCATCAAGTTTTGTGCTCTTACTAGAAATGTGCTATATTTGGAACTTTAAGATGTAATTTCAATAAATACTTTGTAACTCAATTTCAGCGCTAATTGTATATAAAACGCTAGTGTTCTTAATATTGTGGACTGTCTCAAGCTACTAAGATGCAGCGCCGGCCCTGGGCTATAGAAGTGGTTCTGGACACAAGATGGAAAACGCTATCATAAGTAGGCCCCGCTTATATCCAAATAGATAATGTTAGACAAACTGTTTTTTATACAATGTGTATTACACGGGCTGTGCCTGTCAATATAATTGTATAGGAAAATAAAATCATTTTGTCAAATACGAAGTATTATAAAGCGATAGGAAAAAGTTCAATAAATGTTGACGTTTGCAACAAAAGTTGATATGGTATATAAACTGTAAATTGATGATAATTATGTATTTAATAAAATCGACATAAAAATTTATGTGAAGTTAAAGTACCAAGGGGTGGTAAAACTTCATCTCCCCTTTTTAGGGGTTAGGGCCGGCGCTGTACAGATGAACTGATATTACAACTAACAGTACATCGCTCGCGCAGGAATATATTGGCACATCTATAAGAAATGCGAATTTGACCTTTATATGTTTAGTAACTGTCGGAAAACTGAAGTGAAGGTTTCTGTCCCTAAGTTTATGTGAAGGTCCATAATAATTGACAACCCACAAAATCTATAACAGAATATAATAACAGCTATGTTATGCGCTGCTGTATTTTGCTTTGAAGGGTGTGGTAAGGGAGACATACTTATTTGACTTTCCAACTTAGTTCTCAGGGTTAGCAACGCGTATGTTGCCAACCTTTGGTAGGAATATAATTTTATCGGGGGTTGATTAGATATGTCCACTTGCCATCACTTACCTTACTTACAGGTGGAACGCGTGCTCGTTTGGTAATTCAATATTATAAAATTATAATAATAACCCGTTACATTGTATTGAATATTTCTAAATCCGTAATCCTTGTTTATTTATAATATGATGTAGATGTGCTATTATATTACTATGTGAGTGACTTGCAATATTTTTCCTAACTCATAACTAGCTTTTATAATTCCGCTATCTCGTAGTATAGTACTGATATATTTTTAAATATAATATAATTAAATAAATAAATAAAAAAAATATAAATTGTTAATAAATTTTCATTGGAATTAAAGTTTTCACGTGTTAAAATTGGCTAAATGAATGTTAATCTCAATTAAATTCGATGTAAAGTTTGATAGACGGTTTACGGCTGTTTTAATAATAATTATAAGTGTAATTCAATGTATTGAAATTAAACTGTACTCCCTAAATTTTGTACTTTGTCAAAAGTTACAGGATATGCTGAGATATTATAGCTTTTTCAAAGCAATTGTTCAGATTTTCCGGCGTAAGAATTTCGATAATTTTTAATAAATTGTCGGAATAAAATTTTGTAGATATTCTCCGAAGTAATGGATACATAGACAGAGTAACAAAACAGACTCCTAATACTAGATTTACTGATATATCATAAGTCATATATATCATTCAATTTTATTATCGTCTGGCTTATAGCGCGGACAGTTGATAAACTTGGGAGAATATTTTGAAACTTGAAAGGGAAAATATGTCTTAGGAGTCTGTTTTGTTAGTTCGTCTATGTAAGGAAGCCTGTATTGTGTGCTCTTTGTACAATTGTCATTTTGCCAATATTATACCTAATAATAATATATACCTACAATAGTTTGCTTAGTTCTGTCTAGCATAGTGTTTAAAGTTCGATATGTAAGATTTTGTTATTTATTATTCTATATTGATATAAGACTTGGATTGTTATGGAAGTGAAATGTATGTGATTGTAATGACATGTTCATGTTTCGATTATTTAAATGTGTGTATACATGTGAATAATCAAAGTGTTCATGTGTGCGTAGGCTGACGAGGTTGATTAGTGGGAAGATATCGTGATTTCAATTTTTAATTAAAAGTATTTTACGGAATGTAATCCTATTTTTTTTTAATGCGGCAATCTGCCGATGTCACATTGGTCTACTATTTTGTCTTATCACACAAAATAGACGGAAATTGTATTAAATGTAATGCGGTCAATGTCAACACACCATGATATATATTCTTGTCCCACTGTTGGGCTTAGTAGTCAGAATGAAGACGATTTAAGGTCACAATAAAATATTCACTCTTATTGGTAAAGGAGAAAATATAAGGACAGACATAATGTTTTATGGAGACACGAAACACAATTATAGCTGTACTTTATTTTTCTCGTCATCTAAGGTCTCCTACTAATGCCCAGCAGTGGGGTAGTAATGGTTTCTTCATGATGTGGACGTAAAAATACCTATAAGAAGTTTTTACGCCAAGTTACTAGGTGCATGAACCTATGTACTAAACATAAATGTAAAACATGAATCAATGTAGAAGCTAATTATTATATAATATAATATAAAATGGTGTTGTAAACCCGTTTGGATGTTGTGTTCCTGTTTCGTTCCCACACAGTTTGATTATGTATAAAATCAGTATTTCGGTGACAATTCCTTATTTTTCGAAAATGTTATATTATTGTATCGTTTGAAAGAATAGCTTTTGTGATAGATATTGTTTACTTTAGTGTTTAGATATGTTAGTATGTTACATCAATTATTGTAATCGTATTACGAGTGTCGTCATATGTAAAAAATATCGGCCAATCTTACTACTTATATAAATTATTCAATTTTAACGTTGACATGTATAAAATATTAAGGTGGGTACAGACTGCTGTAACGTAATATGCAATGTTACGTAAAAGGAGCATTTCATAAGTGTGGACGTAGCGTGCACGAACTGACCATGTACCCACTCGCATCCATAGATAAGTATAGATATCTCACCGCCTTGAAATTGAAGGAAACCATTAAATGGCTTAAACGGCTCAGAACTCAATTTAATGGCTGTCATGGTGTAATTTACGCGGCACAATGCCGACATGCGCAGTTAAGTGGTGCAAAAACACGAAATCGAAGAAAAAATGTGGAGAAGTATCGTTTCATTCGTAAATGCTCTTAAAACTACATTTTATTAATATGTTTCAAACACGAAAGTAGATGACAGTGACATTTGCAATTGTCAAAACTGGTTACATTTTCTTGTTAGGAGTGAGTATTTTTTAACTAATCTATGCTCGCATGTTTCCGGCATGCGCGCAGCGAACATAGCTCAGTCTGCCGTGAACACCATTGCCAATGTTCGCGTGCGTTCCGCAGTACAGATACACACGACCCGTCCACACTGCCGCTCCAGGCCCACAGCGCTCCCTTTTGTGTTCGGCGAAAAAACTGACAAATGCTGGGTCCCGGCGCGCACGAGTTGAAATGTTCGCGCGCGTAGTTTTCACGGTTCGTGCACGTAAGGCGTCTACACTATGGGAATTCTGGTTATGGTTCGTTATGGAGAGAAAGTGGCGAAAGAAACTCCATATGTGCGCAATTAAAAATCTTTTAAAAGTAAATACTTGTATTGTACAATGTTATAGGATGAATATATTGCTTTATATTCTGTTTGTACGGGATGATATGTTCGCCCATCGAAAAAATCCCACTGTAAATTTAAAAAAAATGGGAATTCTGTTACATTGCATGTTACGTTACAGCAGTCTGTAACCACCTTTAGTTTCTTGATACGAACCGCGTAAACTTAGTTTTCTGTGTTAGTCATGAAATGATTCAAATATGTCATATGTGTTGCCATTGTTGAGGACGGTAATATTAATGTGTAGTTATGTTATTTTAAAATAGGTTTTATTTTGTTAACGGTGACGGTTGTAGCCGATGGCCTCGTGCGGCCCAAAGATGTTCTATGTACGTCTGGATACCACGTGACGGGGAAAAAGGCGCGAAAGAGGAGTTTTCCATTGATTTGTGACGGCCATAGACAACGCAGAGAGAGAACAAGTTTTTTAAGTGAAACTTTATGATTTTTTTAAACGGAAATGGTTACAATAATGTTTAATTATTAACGATTTTTAGATATTATTTGATGTGTACCAATCATTTTGTAATTCACTCGCACGTGTACACTCTGAAACACACACCTTTTCCCAAACCCAGTTATTCAGACGTATAGAATATCTTTGTCGCAGGCTTAATATTTATTGAACACGATACGATAGCTTCGCAACGATTTGCAATCGGCGAGTTGGGAACACGGTCGATATGTTAATTCTCTAGTCTACTACTCTTGTAAAGACAAAAATGTGTATGAAGAATTAAAACTTTAATTTTTTAAATATTCGGTTTATAATGTTTCTGCAATATGTGCGTTTTATTTTTATTGATCCCTATTCTTGCTTTTGAGTTGAAAGTATATTGTTCTAAGTTACTCCTCAGTAGATGAGAGTATTTTTACAGTGAATCTGAACATCGCCAAATTTGAGGAAACATTCGAAAGTACATAAGAAAATATTGAAAAGTCTAATAGTTTGCTCACAAATGCCTAAATAAGGCAGTACATATATTTTACAACAGAAGTCTATACATAAATCTTATTTATAAACAAGTAAATAATGTTTTTCTTGTATTCACTTTAGCTATTTCAATTCCTCATTGTTATGTGAGAGAATAAAATATATATTTACATGATTTCCATTGAGAGTTTATTGTCTTTAATATTTACTCATGAAATTAAACAAAAGTTAGCGTTTTTTACACGATTTTATTAAAATAAAGTAGTGCCGCACAGCTTACAACCTAATCCATCCTCGTCTTGACATGCTTCTCTGTGATCTTGTCCTTCTCGATGATGTACACCACAGCACCCCAGCCAGAGATGGCGTCGCGGTCCGCAGCGTTTACCAATGCCTGAAATATTTTGGGTTTTTGCTTGTTATTGAATATGAAATTGTTTTTGATATATTTCTTAGATTGACACAAAGTTTAGTGGTTTGAATTTGTGGCGTTAAGAAATTCAATTTCACAGTTCGTACTTTGGAATTTCACTGTTCTTTGGAATTGTTTTGTGTTATAAATTGTCACTAGCATTAATGGTAACTTAGTACAAAAATCAACCTGCACTTGGCTGGAATAGAGGATGATAGACTAAACTCTCATTCTGGTGAGAGAACTGTGTCCAGAAATGGGACAGTAATGAATCATGTGTGTTACTTACAAATGTTTATCTAGTAATAACATTTATCCTTTATTGATATCAACAACTTGACGAAAATCCCTAAAATCCTCAGGAAATTAATTATGTCCTGATAATTACTCACTATTACTTCCTGATATTTACTTACCTGAGAAATAGTTTCAAACAGCTCATCTGGCTTTAGATTGGGCTCCCACAGTGCTTCACACATACCATACAATTGCTCTGAGCATGTTCCTGCCACCACAAAGTCTTCAGGCTCATTTGGACAACCAATCTTAAAAAAAATACAATATGAGGTAAGTCAGTTTACACATGCAAATATAAAACCATAACTTTAATACTAGAAATAGAAATAAATTAGCAATTCCTAAACATAGATTATGTAAGATGGCCAGATCTTTCATGGGTAACTGTATTTGCTACTACAATAAAATACCTGACCAAATTTTGAATCTCACAGAAAAAAAGTTCAAACATGTCGTTAAACAAACGCTATGTAAAAAAGTGTACTATAAACTAAGTAATTATCTGACTGAAAAAACAGTGTGGTCTGAAGAAGTTCCAGCGTCACATGTACCATTAGGTTAAGTTTAACATTGTAAAAACATTTTTTTAAAAGATGTGTGCTATGGAGTTTCTTTCGCTGCCTCTTCTCCATAACGAAACACCTTGTGAAGTGGTGGTAGTCGTATTGACATTCAAAAAAGTGCTCTGTAAAGAACCTATTTTGAATAAAAAAAATTGATTTGATTTGAAAACATGATTAATGATGATCTGACCTATGCCCATTATTAATAATCAATCTATCCTGTTTGCCCATCAAAGATCACAATTTAACAATGTCTAGTTCAAAGAAATTGTCAAATTAAGCATGTAACATTGACACTCTTCAAGTGAAATGGTGGAAGTCGATATGTCTTTAAATTTTCAAAATAAGGCTTCTTAAATGGATTGACTAGTGCCACCCAATGAATAATTGGGACTGCTGTCTTACCATGAAGTACAGAAGAGATTCCAATTTTGACTTAACATGTTTCTTTACACATTATAACAATATAAAGGATATAATTTAGTAGAAAATAAGTACCAGATCCATATTGCACACATAAGGAGTGTTATTGATTGTGTCAAGTCCAGCTACAACTGGTTCAATGAAGTAGGGTCCAAAACGCCTCTCGTACAACAAGTTTGACAGCATGGCTGAGAATGTCTTCGGTCTCATTATTCTGCCTTCTTTCAGCTCGTACAGGTTCATTCTAAAATTTCATACAAATTATTGAAGAATTAGATAAAAATCAAAGAGTAATCCTTTGCCTCCTTGTGAATTGAAGAATGATTGATTTATGTAAACCGTTTTGATTTCAAGTCAGTTGCAACTCAATTATATCTGACATTGGTAACTGATATAGAACGTGGGACCTGATACCAATCACAGATACAGTGCCACTCCTGAGAACCAAGACAGTCCGCCTATATATGAGTCAGGCACCTGCGGCAGGCAGAAATATGAACCACACTGCTTAGATTTACATAATACACTTATTCTGTTCTGACTGACACATGATTTGCTTTAGGAACTACTTGTTGCTGTTTAATATACAAAGTTTTTACCTGAATTTAAGCCTTTGGAATACTGTCTGGGTGTCGGTCGCCAGGCCAGGGAGACCCACAAATAACGTGGGACCCATTTGGTACACTTTCGGGAAATTGGTGGATATTGTTTGAGCTTGAATACCATAACGCTTGTCCGTGGCGATGGCCACACAATCCTGGCCCTTCATCGCCACCACCGCGCCCCCATTGTAGGCTAAAATGGACTGAAAGTACCAATATATTTAGTATTGCAGTAAAAAGTATAGCACTGTTTTAAGGGTATATACATCTTAAATATAAACGATTGTTTATTTGGTTATTTCTGTTTATACTAGATTTAGTTAATTATTACACTGTACACGATATAATGTAGTTGTAACGCTTTCAAAAGGAAAGCCGGTTTTATGCTAGGAAATACCAATTTTAATGCAATATTAACACGAAATATCTGTAAAACATTTCTTACCATAGTCGCGTTTAAAATTTATAATGAATTGACTACTTTTACCACGTTTTTGCACAATTTGTTTTAGTTTACAATTGTATTCGGTAGTCTCAAAATGACTATTGTAAAACGAAAAATGACATATCATCGGCGAGTGCACAGATAACAAATAGCGCACAGGTAATATATCTGATACATAATGTCAGCAAAGTAGCAATCATTTTGTAGTGATGAAATGCATTATATTTATTATTTTATAAAGTATTACATTTAGAATAACATTGTAAACATATTTATTTATTATTATTATATGCTCTACTTTTACAATGTGGTCCTATTCCAGTGACGGAGGGGGCAGTTTACCCCGGTTGGGACTTATTAGGGAGAATCCATGGATAATCAGAATCTCACAAATTATATTATCTAACTTTACTTCCTAACGCTCGTCATTATTAATCAATCTATCTAATGTTTTGCCTACTATAGATTGATATTTCTTCAATTTCTTTATCAACCAATTTCTTCATACAAGACTTAGTCATATTTCTATCTTTGTAGACAATAGATAGATAAATTAATAATAATAGGCGTAAAAGATGAACATTTTTTCTACAACCTATTTTTGGCGGCAAACTTAACTTGCTGCCTGGATGACACACAATTCAATAATTACAGATCGACTTTAATCTAGAAAGTATGTTTTTGTTTAAATTTGAACTGGAAAATTCAAATTTTAATAAGTAAATACATAGTTCTTAGTTAAGTAATGTATGGCGTGTTAACTGACTGTGTTAACTTCGTGCTCCGGTAACATAACAGTGACTTGGGCGTGAAGCGAATGCCTAAGAAAATAATGAGAAACAGCAGACAACAATAAATAGTAAACAAAATATTTGCATAACCTACAGTCTTGTTCATTGTTTTATCAATCTAACTATGATATAAACCATCAACCACCTACGGTTTTCTATAATATAAGTAATTAGTGAAAAGTTTAGAAGGAGCAAACTAGCACGCAGTGGGACAGTAATGGGTTGATGATGATGATGAAACTAGCACGCATCATCATCATCATCAACCCGTTATTGTTCCACTGCTGGGCACGGGTCTCCTTTCAGAATGAGAAGGATTAGGCCATAGTCCACCACGCTGGCCTAGTGCGTATTGGTAGACTTCACATACCTTTGAGATTTTTTTATAAATCTCTCAGGTATGCAGGTTTCCTCACGATATTTTCCTTCTCTTTTTTAGGAAGTGATAATTAATTTATAATACGCACATAATTTCGAAAAATCAGAGGTGCGTGCCTGGGATTTGAACCTCGGACTCCACGATCGAGAGGCCGAGTTTCTTACCACTAGGCTATCACTGCCTTAACTAGCACGAAATCCTTCTAGATGTACCTAGGTGTCAAATTATGATTGAAGTTCTACGTGGAGTCAACAAATATTTTATTTTTTTGGGTGTTATTTTTTATCATTTCAATGTTCTATAACAAAGTTCATCTAAGTAAAAACACAGATAAAATAAATTAATTTGTAAACAGATACATTGTGTTATGTTGAAAATAAGTTCTATCTTCGTAATTTTATTTTTTAAACATTTAATTTGTTTACAAAAGACGACATTATTATGTCATTAACCCTGTGAATTGATAAGTTGACGCAGAATTAGTTCCACTTTCTTATTCTGTTACTGTTTGAGGCGGGAATTTATCTCTCAAACTCTTGGCATACATGTCTAAACGAGCTGTTGTGTTAAACTGCCATTGATCTTTAACTTGCCTGCACAGATTCAGATCGACTTCCACAATCATCAGGCCATCTTTCTCCCTCGACAGACTCGGAGTTCTGCAACCATTGGGAGCAGTCACGTAACTTGATCCATAGTACGACCTTGATACCTTCTCTCTTTCTTTTCCAACATAAAACTCTTCGGTGCCAACCCTATTGATGCTACACGTGAAATAGTTATTAGCAATCGCCGCGGCCCGGGCTTCAGTTCCCCAAAACGCTTCGCCAAACTTCGCAATAGTGGCTGCGGGGTTGAAAACAACTTCGGCACCATTCAGAGCAAACATGAGCCAATTTAATGCGTGGTGACGTCCATAGCAAATATTGACCGCTATTTTAGCGTATTTCGTTTCAAAAACAGCATGTCCTAAGTTTCCAGGAGCGTAATACGAAGTCTCACTGAAGCTTCCAACGCTGGGTAAATGATTTTTACGATGTTTCCCCATGAATCTACCTTTTTCGTCGATCACCACTGCTGTGTTCCACCATATCTCATCTTCTATTTCTAGTATAGGGGACACTATAACCATATTATATTTCTTCGCTAGTTGGCTCAGGAACTTTGTACTGGGTCCATGTTGGGCTGATTCAGCAAAGCCTGACCACTTTTCTTTTTCTTTTGTGCAGAGAAAAAAGGGCATGCTCCATGTTTCTTGTAAACACAGAATTTGGACACCTTCTGAAGCCGCGATATCGATTATTTTTTCAATTTTATTAAATATAGCTTGTCTTTGTTCGTAAACAATCCTATCAGTCGGTAAAACAATCGAGTGTTGGATTGTACCTAACCTCAATTTCCGCGGCGGTCTGGTTTGTTCTCTCTCAGCCGAAAACGAATAAGCCGCTATTTCGAAATTATATTCCTTACTTGCAATCAATGATGACTCCTTCAGCTTCAATTCACAATGGTCTTTTCTACCGTAATATATTCTATTGAACTCAGCAAATTCTTTTGGGGTTAAATTATTTTTTATTAAGTTATCGAAAGAGCAATGCGACTCCATTTTGTTGTCGGGGATACTACATACATAAGAAGAAACGATACGATATTGATATCAAGTTACGTAATCCCATTTGTGATCTGTGACCACAGTGTGACTGTGCGGTTTCATTGCGATGTATACCAACCGCATTCGTATTAGAAATATTGTCTCAATAACGATATGGAACAAGGGTATTGAATTATCTTCTATGTATTATAAAACTGAATCACTGTTTCTAAGTCCCGTATGCCCTTGTAATCTTTTCAATATGTTTGCAATGAAACTGTGTTGTTCGCACGGCGCTAATTTTGAATAAGTACAAGCATTTTGTAATAGAAGTCGGGCGAGTCATTTTAGGCAAACCCGAATCAAACCCCGCTTTTAGAAGTATCCAAATTTTCACAGGAGGAGGAGGAGGATCTTTCTACTTTTACAACATAAACTTAAAAAGATGACATTGGAAAAGTTGTTACGTAGGGAATAAAATGCCAAAACATCTGGGATTGGCCCACGCCCCAGTTATAATATAATGAGGTAGAGCACGGATCATCCAGCCACCTCCAAAGCGTGGAGGACCAAAACTCATGCTACTCATTTGTCACTGTATTTTTATAAGAAATCTTGTCTCGTATCGTACGAGAAGTTGGGAGAGCTTTGGTGCTGAGCCTATGATGTAAAGTATACCTAGATAGCGCAGAAACAGATGGAATACCCCATAAAAAACCCAGACTAACGAAATAAATATATAGCTTTTTTAATAACATAGGAGTAGGATGCAGTCCACCTTGTCATAAACTACTACTGCTACTGCAGGCTACTGCCGCCCATGGGCATCTGTATTCTACCCCAGATTAGATATTCCTACATGAGATTGGCCACAGATGTGCCGCTACCCCTGAGGACTAAGCTGGAACGCCTCGGAAAATGTATCTCTCCCTTGCCACACAATAAAAAAGCTATAAACAAAAATCAAAGTGGATCATCAAACGTATGTCGTATGTTGTGTGTCGAATCGTATAATAGATATATACCTACAATTATTAAGAAGAAACGAGTGTGAACGAGTATCAGTGTCAATTGTTTTCATATAAAACTAGCAGACCCGGCAAACTTTGTACCGCCTCAAAATCTATTTAACAAATATATGTCATATAAAATATAGCCTATGCTACTCGTGGATAATGTAGCTTACGAATGGTGAAAGAATTTTTAAAATCGGTCCAGTAGTTTTTGAGCCTATTCATTACAACTAACAAACAAACAAAGTTTTCCTCTTTATAATATTTGTGTAGATTAAAACAAGTTTGCTGCTCACTGATGTTAAAGAGTCAAGACTCCTAAATAGGAGTTGTAAGAAATAGGCGATCAAACATACATTACCTACTATATCGAGGACATATTTGGAACAACTTATATTCGTATTTAAGTAGAATCAATTCAAAACGAAATAGACCACAGCAGACTTATAAGAATCATGAAGTACCTATCTATGTTTAATTAGATATACGTTCGTTATCAGTAATCAATCCTTTTTTAACCTACTGAAAATAGGAATTTGACATTTTCTAGTACGAAAATATTGTCAGATGTACCTGTGGTAGATAAAACATTGATTATTTTTAATAACAGGCGATACTTATTTAATAGTATGTTACAAATTTAAGAAATGAAATATGAAAATACCGCTATTAATTATTTAGGTACCTATTCGCTTCATTGGCGTTATCCCGAAGTTCCTTACGCTCTATCTACCTTTCATAATTTCTACGTAAAATACATTTACCATACCGGTTTGAGGACTGTTGATCTATCAGCCACATTAAGTACACCGCTATGTTACCTAAGTACTTGTCTATATTTATAAGCACGGAATGCAGACTCCTGCCGACTGTCTTGCATATTGATGCAATGTTTATATTCACACCATTTCGATATAATAAATCAAGTAATGCATTTAAATTCTAATGTGGGTGATCCGCCCATACAATCAAGCTTACATATCAATTAACTTTAACCTGTTATGTAATCCTAATAACAACAGTAGGTATATTCAATCGATGAGTACAAAAATATTTAATCTAAAGAAACAAATATTTTAATTGAATAATATTTAGAATAACAAGTGTTTGCGTGGTTATTTTTTAAGGTTATCAATGTAATGTTTCAATGTTTTATAAATATATTTAAGTAAATGCCTATATTGCTAACAACTGCATAGATTTGAGTTTATTAGTGGTACGATCTACAAGTATAATATATACCTTACGAAAATATTATTTTTTATAGGAACATTTAATAATAAAAAAATATAAATAAAGTATTCAATTTACTTTTTGTTATTCTTCTATTCATTTATTTAATATTTTGAATGGCATCATTCAAAATAACGTAGTTTTAATGACCTTTCACTACCACTCCAAAGTAAATAACTTAAAAATTAGGCTAAGTAAAAATATTACAATTTAAATTTTAGTTTATTAAATGTGGTGTACCTACTGAATTTGATTTATAAGCTTAATTATCATAAAAATCTTTAAACTAGATACGATTTATAAAAGTCATGACGTTTCAAATCTTAATAAGTGACTTAGCTAAATAGTACATTTAAGTGAAATACAAGTCACGTTTACTTGTTGATAAGCCAAATATTTTTCCTTCGATATTGTCTTAAACTTATCACGTATAACAAGGTCTAAGGCCACTAGATACTGGGCGGACCACACAAGAAAAATAATAAGTGACGCTTTGAATGCACCTAGAGACGAAGTACTTGCGCGATCAAATAAAAGCTCGAACGATCGAGAAGGACCAGTCATTAGCGGCTTGTGCTCCAGACTAGACACACGGCAACCGAATACAAAATGGAAAACGAAACCCAGAGTCTCGAAACCATCATCAACAACAACCTCACTGGCCATGACTTAGACGAATTCAACAGGATCTACTATGGAAGAAAGAATCACCAAGAAGTACCTATTAAGGACACCTCGATTGCTGCTGCGAAAGAAGCTGACTTCGAAATCGCGGCTTACGCGTTCCCAGCCAAGAAGGAGCACACCAGACCACCCAGGATCGTCAAGGTAGGAGTCATCCAGCATTCCATCGCCGTGTCCACCGACCGCCCAATTAACGAGCAAAAAGCGGCTATTTTCGCTAAAGTGAAGAAAATCATCGATGTCGCCGGTCAAGAGGGAGTCAATATCCTCTGCTTCCAAGAACTGTGGAACATGCCGTTCGCTTTTTGCACCCGCGAAAAGCAGCCCTGGTGCGAGTTTGCGGAGTCTGCCGAGGAAGGACCCACTACGCGCTTCCTTCGCGAATTAGCCGTCAAGTACGCCATGGTTATCATCTCTTCCATTCTCGAGAGAGACGAGAACCACTCCGATATCTTATGGAACACCGCCGTCGTGATCAGTGACACCGGCAACGTTATTGGCAAGCACCGCAAGAACCACATCCCAAGAGTGGGAGACTTCAACGAATCTAACTACTACATGGAAGGTAATACCGGTCACCCGGTGTTCGCGACACGCTACGGCAAGATTGCCATTAATATTTGCTTCGGTCGCCACCATGTACTGAACTGGATGATGTATGGCTTGAATGGAGCCGAAATTGTGTTCAACCCTTCAGCGACCATCGCGGCCGAGGCTGGCAGTGAGTACATGTGGAACATCGAGGCCAGAAACGCTGCAATCACTAACTGCTACTTCACGGCTGCCATCAACCGAGTTGGATATGAGGAATTCCCTAACGAATTTACTTCAGCTGACGGTAAGCCAGCGCACAAGGATCTTGGCTTGTTCTATGGATCGAGCTACTTTTCCGGGCCCGACGGCGTGCGGTGCCCCGGTCTCTCCCGCACCAAGGACGGCCTGCTGATCGCTGTGATGGATCTGAACATGAACAGACAGATCAAGGATCGTCGCTGCTACTACATGACCCAGCGCTTAGACATGTACGTGAACAGCCTGAGCAAAGTTCTGGACCTCGAATACAAGCCCCAAGTCGTTCACGAGAATGATAAGTGAGCTTCGATAATAAAATACACCTACGCGCTTAACAAATCTGTACGAAATTCTTGTGTCAACACTTTGCCATATTCCGATGCTATTCTTCACATATAAGTTTTAAATGTGAGCACGCTGAACTGATAAATATATTATAATTATTATAAATATTTTTTGTTTTCTTTTCTTTCATTTACTTACTATTGATGACACGTAAATTATAATTACATACGATTGCAAACATAAGACTAGTTAAGGAAGTAAATTTAATCTGTTTACTTTTACATAATGATATCACGTATCAGTCTCGTAAATCGTTTAATTACTAATACACTAGACACAGACTCATTAGGAAATCTATTAGTATTTGTTTTTATTTTATCATGAGACTCAATGATCATTAAGGTTTATAGGTTCACATTATAATTACACTAACTATTCTTATTCTACGGATTTACATGTCTGCTAAGTCGAAGATAAACTTATTCGCAAATAACAAAACACCTTTTTGATTTCCATCTTATTATTAAGTACATATATACTACGAAACATATTTTAATGCAGGTTTTAAAAAAATTAATTTAGATTAAAATAAATAATCTATTGATTCAGAGATGTTTTAAAATGGAATGTAATTAAAATTATAATTTATTAATTGAATTAAAATCTATGTTCATATTTGTCTGCTTTCTCATGATTTCTTTATTTTGTTTAAAATATTATTAGTATAATTGTGTCCTATAATAACTACACAGTATATGCAAATATGTAGATATCCTATTCGTCATTGGTGTCCCTATGAACAAGAATGTAATAAATTCCACGTATGGACTTAACCAGAATAGGATCCGGCCCCATTAGGTTTGCGGTGTATTACAATAAAAGTATTGATTTGGTCTTGAAGATTTTGAACATATTGATATCGAATCATCTCGTATTTCAGAAGGACTAAATTCATCATCATTCAACAATTACTGTTGCACTGCTGTCATAGTCCACCGCGCTGGTCATGTGCGAATTATTAGACACGGTTTCCTCACGATGTTTTCCTTTAGATTAGAATAATTAGAAGAGATTAGAAATGCGTGCCTGGGATTAGAACAGCGGACCCCTCGATCAAGAGGCCGGGGTCTTAACCACTAGGCTATCACTGCGTATCATCTTATTATAGGAAGAGTCATTTATATTGCTGGAGCTTTGCAGTAGGTGACCGGTACTGTTAAGTGACGGTTAAAATTACATCTATACTTCGCCCAACGTTCCGTTATTTTATCATTGTGCATTTTGAATTTGAATTAGATTGGATGAATTTTAATGTATATTTCCAGAAAACAGCCCGTGCCTCCTCTCATAGTGAGAGAGATTTAGGCGAAAGTTCACCGTGCTGGCTAAATGCGGATTGGTAGACTTTACACACATATTAAGAAGTTTTTTAAGATCTGTCATGTGTGTAGGTTTTCTAACTAAAGATGTTTTACTTCATCGTTATATAAATAGGTATATAGTGATAATTTATTTATAATTTCTGTTATTAACTTTACAAAATCAGAGGTGCGTGGGATTTGAACCTTAGACCGCCGATTGAGAGGGATTTCTCTATGTATATTATATAACCTATATACCTGATATTTGTATACCTGAAAAGGTGGAATGTACCGCACTATATGTAACTTTTTAATACCTGTGTTTTAATACCTGTATTCACAAATAAACAGATTTGATTTGATTTTCTCTATCTTAAAAGACACTATAACTAAAATGCAATTTCATTTTTAATTCCACTGCCCTAAAATTACGAAAACTGCATTTCCCCTTTGTTTCAACGACCGAGTGACAACACTTCAGAACCGCTGAAAGCCGTGCAACTCAAAACCTCAACACTATAATTCCTGTGTAATTTTCTCACTCCGCCGTGAGATGTCGCTAATGTGTTGCTCTCTTGCGATTGTCACACCATCTAGCCAACGACACGACAAACTTTTTCGGTGTCACGCCAGAACCGTGTTGTAAGGGAATAGGGTAGTGAATTGGACGTTTTAACACAGATAGTGATGTAGCCATGGCTTTTCAGAGCACTAGTGAAGTTGCAGCCCGTGACATCCATTACAATAATGATGTGTTTTACTGCAGGGTTGCCAATTTTTCTGAGTCGATGTAATGTAATGTAACCATATTTTATGACTTTTTGTTGATGAGCGGAAAATGCGCTATGTATTGGAGTCTTTCGAGTGCGATACTCCTGTAGAGGTCTATACAGGGCAGCATTAGATCTGTGGCCACGCGTACCATCGCAGTCATTGGAAGAAGAATAATTGCGTTGTGTAGTGGTTACTGAAGAAACTATGATCGGAAAGGAATTGATGGTTATCGGTTATGGCCATTACCAGTTGCTTCAGCAGTCCTAGGCCCCTTTAGACCATAATTTTTATGTCCCATGTCCCATTAGAGCATTGCTTACAAGGCTTGTTACTGATTAATATGATTACTTTATTACAATGGCACTTGCACATTTACCGCATTAGTTACAGTTTTTAATTAAACTGTATATTACAGGGACAACCCTAGTCGCAATTAGGTCGCGCGGAGTGCACAGTCTACGGAAACAGCGCTCGAGGCTTTTAACATCTCACCCACTCGTGCCCAGATGTATCAGATGTACTCAAATTGTATTATGTATCAAATTATTCACACTACTTTATAATACTTGAGCTTTTTAAGTGATACATTTTAGTAATGTGTGATAATTCACGACATTTGTACTTGAAAAAAATAAGTCATTAAAAAAAATCTTTGTTTATGGATATGGCGCGAAATCAAAGAGTGAATGTTAAGTGTGGCATTTATGTTAAACCTGTATACTTATATAGGTTACGTAAATTAATAAAATCATATTTATTATAATACTTAGGGATTATTATTGTTTTGTTTTACAACCGAATATTCGATTATCAACATAAATTCCATCTTGTTTGTTTCTGTCTGTGGGTAATTAAGGCCATTACGTTACCGAAGAAACATGGCCGCCTTGCCGTTTCCGGCAGGACTTTTTAATTTTTCATTTACGGTCGGCGGTTTCAATTTTTCTTCTAATTTCTCATTAAACTTGGCTGCACGTTTTGCCCTGGGGACTGTTTTTTAAATATAAATTAGTAAACCAAGATTTAGACAATTAGTATGGTGATTTGTGTTTCTAATTTTAAAATACCTAGCTGATGTCTTCCTTATCTTATCTAATTAAATATCTGCCTTGGAAGTAGCTATGGAACTCGATACTTCGAATTAATAACGTTTTTTCCGACTTATCATGAATCTTAAGCTTAATCTTAAGCAATCATAAGCTTTTTGTAATGATTGCAGTCGGAATGTAAGTTAGAAAAGAAAAAAAAAACTAACATAATAATGTTATGACACAATGTACCTACACATACCTGAAGTTTATATTTTTCGTGTGCAAAATTTAAAATGATATATTACTTATATTTACTTCTATTCAGAAATTTATTGGCTTTGGAAATTTAATTTAGAGCGCAGGTGGCTTTCTTTTGGGTTTACAGATAAAAAATATTAGAATTCGCGCCACGTTTGACAAGCTCGTTTGGAAGCAATATGGCGACGTGCTTTAGTTTTCATATAAGTTTACGATAAAGGCTTACGTCGATAAAGGTATTGGGTTTATTTCGCACAAGAAACTGCATAGAGTAACTACTACTACCTACGTTACTTTTTAGATATAAAAAAAATAATTATTGTATTGCAATTAACTTTTTTTTATAATATAGGAGTAGCAGACGAGCATGCAGTCCACCTGATGGTAAGTTGCTACTGCCGCCCATGGACATATGTCATCAACCCCAGATAGGATTAGATATTCTTACCTGAGGTCGGCCACAGATGCGCCGCTACCCTTGAGAACTAAGCTGGAACGCCTCGGAAAAGTATGTCTCCCTTACCACACCCTTCAAAACGGAACACAGCAGCGCCAAACACTGCTGTTATTAGGCAGAAAAAGGTGTGGCGGTGGTGCCGCCGGAGTCGAACCACAAAGGGTTCTACAACCTTCAATTATAATAGATTATAATTATAAAATAAGGCTAAAAAAAACTACACCTACTTCTGCCTTATAATAAAATCAGCTCAGCGCAGCTGTGTTTTTGTTTTAAGTGTGTGAATAAGGGAGAGTAGCTCGTACTAGGTACACATACACAGTTATAGGAGGCGCAGTAACGCATCTGAGAGCCACCTCGGATCCTATCTTGATTATAGATTTCCATGGGCAGCAGCTGCCATTTAACATCAGGTTTACTGTGAACTTGTTTGTTATTTATGTACTTAAAATAAGACAATTACTGTTTAAATCTCGGAAAATAACATTTCAATCAATCAATATATTAATTTGTGCCTATACCAACGGGTTGTGTTCCATATAATTAAACAAAGACATGTTCTTTAACTTAAAGATTATTGACAAAAAATATTAACTTTTACTAATTAACGATTTCTATAGAATTTTTGAGTAAAAACCGAAAGTCATCTTCTGAAAAATACGATGAAAATTATTTATAAGTTTTATAACAAACAAGACAAAACCCTATAGACAATCATAAAGTCACATAGAACGTGTACCTATGGTGTCATAATCCATCAAAATGTGTTATTAAATTATGACCCCGGACCCCAGCCCATCCAATTATTCCCACTCTAATTACAATTATTGCGCTATCCTCGGCTATTTGCCACTTCTCGGCACACATGGAGATACTCGGCAAATAATCACGTATAGTGCTCAGTCGTAAAAGTAATAATCTGTGTTGTCTTTTGTTATTTAATTGACAGTTATTATATAATCGTTGTTACTGTTAACAGGTGCTTTAAGTATCCGTAGTAATTACCGGCGTTGGAAAAAATTACAATCGGATATTTATGAAATTGAGATTTATTTTCAAAAACTTTTTGCTAGGTACTTAGGAAGTTCGTATTTAAAGTATTATCGTTCGCCTTAATTTTTTTTTGTAATATAGGAGTAGCAGACGAGCATGCAGTCCACCTGATGGTAAGTGGCTACTGCCGCCCATGGACATCTGTAATCAACCCCAGATAGAGATATTCCTACCTGAGGTCGGCCACAGATGCGCCGCTACCCCTGAGGACCAAGCTGGAACGCCTCGGAAAAGTCTGTCTCCCTTACCACACTCTTCAAAACGGAACACAGCAGCGCCTAACGTTGCTGTTATTAGGTAGAAATAGGTGTGGCGGTGGTGCCACCGGAGTCGAACCACAAAGGGTTCTACCACCTTCAAAATATTTAATGTTTAAAATTAAGACACTTACACGCCTTTTAGAGCACTGTAAAAATTGCTAAGGATAATAATTTACTTACAAAATTAAACAAAACTAGACGTTTTTACGAGCTCCATTCAGATTACCACGATTGTCTAAAACTATGATAACTAACTAGAGATATACTATTATTAAGTTTGGATGTATGAGGTAATCTTCGAAACTACTGATCCGATTTTATTTAATACTTTTAACGTTCCTTTACACCAAACTGTAAAAATGATAAAAATTTCCGAACAGCGATCCCATTTTGTAGAGCCGCTAGTGATGTCAAAAGTTTTAAACTAGATTTTTTCAGCGTTCACCGCATGCACGTCCGGAACGTTTCCGGGACGTCAATTTGGGGACGATAAAGCGTTCCAGCGTGCCGACGGGTGCAGGTTCCATTGTGCGCTCCACGTCACACTGAAGGGGTTTTCGAGTGTGCTTTTCAATTTGCGCTGCCGAAGTGCGACAGCGAAAGGTGTGGATGCGCATTAGTGTATTTTTCTTTATATCTTACGTAAGTAATAAATCTTAACTACGCTATTTATCCACAAGTATAATTGAAATTTAAATGGAATATACAAATACATAATCATTTAAAAGTCTGCTAGTAGAATATCTTGCTGCAAATGCAAAGTATCAGTGTTTGTAGCAGGATCTTATGTGATTATAAATTGTGACCCTACTTATGCAAACATAGTGTATGCAGTAAATGAAATAATTTAGTCAAAATTAACAACACCATGTGGGGCATGTAACATATAAAAATAATACATGTATAGGAAAAGTAGGATAAGAATGTACACGTTGGGGCTATCGGGATGATTGAAGTCTATAAAAAATAACATAACAACAAAAATCGCGTCTCCACACATCGCGCTGTTCTTAGTCAAATCAAGTTGGTGTAATAGTGAGACATTTTTTCAATGGTCTGTTCAAAAGTCGACGGGCAGAGAGCGGCGGAAATGGAACCGAGCGTGTGTCGCCGGCGAGATTGTACCTATGAGAAAAATAACCTTTTCATCGGTCTTCCTGTTCTATATTACACATTCGATATAAATAATATAGTATAATAAATGTTCTACAAGTATAAATATGGCTCCGAAATTAAGTTTATTTATTTCTTAACGCATCAAAATGCACTTGATATGAGATGGAAACTGCCACCCATGTACATCTTTCAACCTAATATATCATCCTAATCAACCTAAGATAGGATTAGTGTCCTCCCTGACATCGGCCATGCATACGTTGTTACCTTGCGTTACCTGTGCATAGATTAGTAAAGATTACTCACTCCTAACAAGAAAATGTACCCAGTTTTGAGAATTGAAATAGTTGCGTAAAAAAGTTTTGTCACGTCTCCGTGCTAAAATGTCCCTAAAATATTTGAAATAATTATTTATTTAATATGTAAATTACGCAGTATTAGTGATTTATGCGTAAATTTTCTCTAAAAATGGTTTTCAATTGTCAAGAATTCAAAAAAATAACTTTCTAATAAGCCGTTTGTGGCTTCATTCAATTTCAAGGCGGCGAAGTATCTTTACTAATCTATGCTTTTGAGGATTAAGTTTTAATTTCTAACGCATCTCTCTTGGCACATTTTGAAACCAGACCACAGTAGCCAACAAGAATCTTGTTGTATTTCTGCCTTGTAACACTGTTGCAAGGCAGACATACATCAAGGCAGAGAAACAACAAACAGTAGCATTGTTCCAAACCGAAAACTTAAACAATTGCAAATACTAGCGATCCAAAGCGATTAAATTTCAAACACACCGCACGCATCCATAAATACACGCATAGTTCTTTGACAGAACAAATCCGTCATACTTCGCGAAACAATTATATTGTTGCGTCTCCTCCCATCCCTATTATAACGGAATAAAGACGAAATAATAGCAAAATGCGTAGAATAATAAAGTTTACGTGCGTACAGTTGATCACACCCGCGGGTGCCATACGTCATCGCGGGGGCGCCACTGGACAGTTTAAATTTCGAATTACACGCCATGCGCCAACCATTTTCCCAATGCGGGAGAAATGATTAGTTAGTTTTCGTAAGCGTCGTAGATAATGCTTGTTCTTTTAAAAATGTTGAAAGAATTTTTTTACAAGTTATTGATGTTAAGTTTGCTATTTAAGTGCTTTTATTACATCAAGTATGTAAAATATTGTCCTGACTCCTGTTATCTATAGGTATATTCATTGATACGTATCTCACCGCTTTGTAATTGAAGGAAGCAATGAAATGGCGTAATTTACGCGGAACAATGCCGACATGCGCAGTTAAGTCGTGCGAAAAAACGAAATCGGACAAAAAGTACGAAGAAATATAGTTTCATTCGTAAATTATCTCAAAACTATATATTTTTAATATTTTTCAAATACGAAAATAGATGACAGTGACGATTTCAATTGCCTAAACTGGTTACATTTTCTTGTTAGGATCGAGTTATCTTTATTAATCTATGGGTATATTGAATGCTTCTGTTTTTTCAATATTTTAGTAGTCCAAGTTAAAAATTCACATAATTATTATATCTAATTATAATTAACTAGTCTTTGTATAAATTACTACTCATTCCATAAAAAGTAAAAAAAATAACGCCACATGGCTGCTTTGAAATAGAAATTAGTGAAATATAATTCTATTATGACTTATGAGTTACATTTCAATCGTAGCGGTTATACTCTATGGTTAAAATTCAATATCTGTTCCCTCGCGAAATCTACAGAACTACTGGTCCCTTGGGCACAGGAGCGCAAAGGGCACGACATTTGTGCCAGTTCACGACCTTTTTAAACGATACCCTATGCCTTAAAGGGCACTCCATAAAATGTGTGGTCTTTAGGTGACATTTTTTACCAATAGTTCCACTCAGTTCTATTTCTATGACTGCTGTACCGGAACGCAGTGGATAGATGTTCTAAGGCTAAGGATGTACAGATACAGAATTCTTCCTCATTCAATAAATTCAATTCAATAAATTATCCTTCTTTAAAAATTAATCATCCTCTTTTATTATTACTGAATGTACTAATAAATAAATACTTTTATCTATCGCAGCGACGACATGTCATCAACCCATTACTGCTGCTGGGCACGGGTCCCCTCTCAGAATGAGAAGGAGTAGGCCATAGTCTACCGCGTTGGCCAAGTGCGTATTGGTAGACTTCACATACCTTTGAGATTTTTTTTATATAAATCTCTTAGGTATGCAGGTTTCCTCACGATGTTTCCTTCACCGTTTTAAAAAAGTGATAATTAATTTCTAATACGCACATAATTTTGAATAATCAGAGGTGCTTGCCTGCGATTTGAACTTCGGACCCCTCATTCGAGAGGCCGATTTTCTTAACCATTAGGCTATCACTGCTTCGCGTTGTGGCATGTAAAAGATATAAAATAAGCATTAGAAGCTTTCCATAACAGTAAAAAATCTTTATAAAGTAGGCAGTACCCAGTAAGTCATAAAACTCCAATATCTAGCTTTTAGTTTCTAAAGTCTACAAAGTACCTAACTCTTTACATCTCCAGATCATCTATTAACCAGAATTATCTCCATAAATCTCGGATATCGTTACAAAAGTCGTAATTTCAAATCATTAACTCGAATTTGTTACAAATCCTACGGGGTTGTAAAATGTAACCAGTAAAAATGTAACCATTTATTTAAGAGCTCCCCTGTTTTGGGACGTGAATTATTTGACGTGTCAAAAACTTAATTCAATGTAAGGAAGAGTTCAAAATGGACTGGTGACGAATTCTGTGATTATTTTACAACCTTGTCGGATGTCTGATAGCGAAGCTAAAACGATAAACGATGTTTTTGTAACGTAAGGTAGCAAACTAGCATTTAGTGTGCTAGAAAGCGGTTACTACCGTCCATAGATATCAACCCCAACCCCAGATAGGGTTGTAGTTCTACTTCAAATCTGTTACAAATGTGATGTTATTTTTGGGGACAAATCTACTCCAAGTGTCTCTACCTTACTTTATCCTTCGTAACAGTACACAGCAGCCCTTAAAACAGAAATAGGCGTGACGGTGGTGCCTTTGGAGATAAACCATCAAAGGTTTTAACCACGTTATAACACTTTCAGATTCTCTAAAGAATTAAATGTATTGAAATTGTAGGCCTGATTGACCTTAATGGACGTCGGTATTTTAAGAATGAGTCTTTTATAGATTCTGGCTTCAAATATGAACCAATCTTTAATAACATAATGTCTCACCGCAAAGTCAACACCATTTTGTCGTATTGATTGGTTGTGGTGAGAAAGAAAGTCGTTTCGCAGTAGGGATATTGTTACTGTGGTAACGATATCTTACTGCGTTACTGTGGTAGAAACCTTCGTGGTTCGACTCCGGCGGCACCTCCGCCATACCTATTTCTGCCTAATAACAGTAGTGTTAGGCGCTGCTGTGTTCCGGTTTGAAGGGTGTGGTAAGGGCGACATACTTTTCCGAGGCGTTCCAGCTTAGTCCTCAGGGGTAGCGGCGCATCTGTGGCCGACCTCAGGTAGTAAAAAATCTGGTAACAATATATGTAAGTGCTGTGTGGAGCTTGTTTGGTTGCTGGAAAACACTTCATGATTCGACTCCACAGGCACCACTGTGACATGTATTACACGTTAAAAGAGATGCAGCTGTGTATCGGTGTAAAGTGAGAAACAATAAACACTATACGGGGCCCTCTAGTCCTGAAGGGTATTGTATTGTGTCCATCTGTGGGTGACCTGAAGAAAGACTCTTTATCTGGGATTGATTATAAATTTCGGATGGCCGTAGCGTTAATGGCCACTGAATATTAAGCGAACTACATGCTCGTTTGCTATTAAAAATAAGTATTAGTAGGTATCAGCTATCATATCGCAAAGATCGTTCGCTTATCGCTTGTAGTGAAACGAGTTCCTTATTAAACAAATGTCATCTTCGGGCTCCGAAATAAGAGTTGTGTTAATACTAAAAGGGGAGGGTTTTAAAACCCCTCAAGTTTAGCGGGTAGATCATTATTAACACCTGTGACTCTGGGGCGGAATTTATTCGTTTTGCAACATTATTCTGACTAAAACGTTTGTAAAGTTAATGTTTAGTCAAAGGGCGTTTTATTGGTTTAATCAAAGATTAAATGTTCGGTTAAACTTGGCTCTCATAGATTTTGAAGGTGCTAGAACCCTTTGCGGTTTCACTCCGGCAGCACCACCGCCATACCTATTTCTGCCTCATAAAGCAGTGTTGAGCGCTGCTGTGTTCTGGTTTGAAGGATGTGGTAAGGGAGACATACTTTTACGAGGCATTCCGACTTAGTCCTCAGGGGTAGCGGCGTATCTGTGGCCGACCTCAGGTAGGAGCATGTAATCCTGTCTGGGGTTGATTACATATGTCCATGGGCGGCATAAGCCACTTATGATCAGGTGGACTGCATACTCGTCTGCTATTCTTATATTATAAAAGAAAAAGATTTCTTATCGTAGAGTTGTAGAGTATCTATTACCCGCAAACTACGATTCTGAAAGTTTTTCTGGCTGGCTACATCATAAAATGAACCTATTTTCCAAATCTCATTGTTCAAACTTCAGTAATTTAGACTCTGCGATGCTTAATAAGTACTTAAACGTATCCTTTCTCTTTTATATAGAAGACGTATTAGTATTCCTCGTTCTAAGAAATGTGTAGGAAAAGCCATTTTAATTAAATTAATTAGGCAAGTTAGGAAACTAAATCGTTAAAATGCAGTGGTGTCACTAACGTCGTTTTAGTTAAATTTGTGTACAGTGTACACAATATACATAATGCATGTTAGTTTTATATGTTTGTCACATAGATTAGTACCTAAAGATCCTAACAGGAAAATGTACGCAGGTTTGAGAATTTAAATAGTTGCGTAATAAAGTTTTGCCACGTCTCCGTGCTAAAATGTCCCTAAAATATTTGAAATAGTTATTAATTTATTATGTAAATTACGCAGTATTAGCTATTTATTCGTAAATTTTATCTAAAAATGTTTTTATTTGTCAAGAATAAAAAAAAAACTTACTAATAAGTTTGTGGCTTCATTCAATTTAAAGGCGGCGAAGTATCTTTACTAATCTAGGGTTTGTCAACATAAGATTAGGTTTATACGAATCTCCCTTTGCTGGTACTTAGGTATCCGAGAGAACATTAAATATAATCAATTTAACTTAGACACTATTTATAACAAGATGACAACATTATCACTGACCATAACAAAATGTTTATGTAGAGCAGATAAACATTTATGAAAATTATGTACCTAGTGTATGAGTATGCAGTCCACCTGATCATAAGTTAGCGTTGCCGTACGTGGATGTCTTTAATCAACCTTAAATATAATTCAGTACGGCTACAGACGCGATACTATCCCTAAGGACTAAGTAAGTAGCACTTATCATCATCATCAGCAACCCATTACTGTCCCACTGCTTATATCAGTAGCACTTATATCTTAGTAAATGGCACAGATCGAAACTAGTGGGCAACAGTTGCGGTTGTTTCAGTATTACCATGCTCAGTCAGCATTATAATGGTTGCGTATGGTTCGATTTGTTCCATACAAATTAAAAATACAGACTAATATATAAACGTTGTTCATGCCTATAATTGGCGCTCATACGAGCCTTATTATTATTAATACTACTATAGTGTACTTCTAAGTACTATATAATGTATTGTGTGTGTTGCTGTTGGCATGTAAATAAATAAATAAATAAGGACTAGGGTGGAACGCTTCTTTTAACCATCTGTCCTACTTCAAACAATATAGTAGCATTTAAAATTTGCCACGTACCTATGGCACACACCAAAGGCAAAAAGTAGGCGTGGCAGCCATGTCACTACATTTTAAAAATAGGCGTGGCAGTTTTATCACCACATTCTAAAATGAGTTCTACATAAAAATTAAAACTTATTGACCATAAACATACAATGGTACTCAGAGTTCCCCGTTTAATGAACCACCTGCTCCCTTGCGCCCTCTCCCGTCAAAAGTGGAGAAATTGTCCCGAACAATGGGAACTGCGTGATAAAACCCGGAAATTGTATTGAAGAGAGCAAAAATGAAGTGATAAAATTCACAAGGAAGTAGGTAAGTGGTTTATTTGTTATGAATGAAAACGTACATAAAGAAAGTTAGTAACACTTATAACCTATAACAGTGGAACTACTAGTGAAATAGTTGGAAATCCTGGTATCCTGGCGAAATAGATGAGGTGGTGACTTAGATTTGATATGTCATCCGTCCATATATCAACCTTTTAAGGCACACTGTTGGACATAGGCCTCCTCTGCTTCAGCTGTTTCACGCCGTTTTCTTCAGTTTGTGTGTCCATCTGATCGGGGAGTGAACTGTACTTCCTCACTTACCCCTTTAAACCAGAACATAGCAACGCTTTACATTTCAGTTACTAGGCAGAAACTGTGGCGGTGGTGCCCCTAGAGTCGAACTACAAAGGGTTCTACCATGTTCAAATGCCACAGCCAAGTACATACAAAATGTTTCACACAATTCATTTGCGCTCACATTTCAACACGGGAATAAAATGGTGTGTCTATCCGTATATCTCCCCTACAAGAGAGTTATTTGGTGTTTTTTAAGCAGATATTTACAGCCGGGTGGGCGATTACGCAACCCCCTTACCCCTTTGTGCTCGATCTGATAATACAAAGTTCCACGTTCAATCCCTGCTAATTCTCGTAACAGGATTTTTCGACTTAAGTATCAGTATGTTTAGCACACAAGTACCTACCTTATATTTATCGATAGAATAATTTATTTTTGCTTAGTTGAGTAACAAAATTAGTTTTTATTTAGTGGTTGGGGCTAAATATGTTTGTAATTAAGTAGGTACGTAGTCAAACACAATTTAAATTCATCGAACTCGGAAACACGCGATCTTCAAAGTATTCTTAGTCGTATATGTTACTAGCTGACCCGGAAAACGTTGTGTTAAATAAATAAACAAAATGTTAAGGGTAACAACCCTTATCACTTATGGGTATGAAAAATAGATAGTAGCCAATTCTCAGACCTATTAAATATGCCTTTAAAATTTGGTGAAAATCGGTAAAGCCGTTTCGGAGTACGGTAACTAACATTATGACACGAGAATTTTATATATAATATATACGTAACTATTAATAAAATGAATGTACTTTACTCATGAAAATTGTTTTTATTCAATGCTGTAACTTAAGTTACTTACCTGAGAAAAGTTTAATAGCAAAAGGATTAAATTGAATGTAGTACGTACTTTATCAAAAACACACTCAGGAGTAATATTGCTGTGTTAATGTTGCAGGAATTCGACGAAACACGGCACATATTTTAAGATCTCTCTTAGAACTAGCCAAATACATGATTAAATTATCAATAACGCGATAAATATTTACTAAAAATAGAGAAAATAAATAATTGAGAATATTAAAAACAATATTTGTAATAAAAATCGTTGATGCTTAATTCAATTCCTATGGAATGTCTATAATTAACAAAAAACGTTTTTATTTCATTCAATAAGGTTTTGGTATTACTAAATGCATTATATAACTTTACATTAATTCACCATGTCATTTATCTATTAAAAAAATCTCCAACAATTACCCCTATTCAATAGTGTTGTCATACTACCATGCCAATTTGCGATAAGTAAAAGAATTGCCAATGAAGAGCGACAAGAACGAACTGTGATAAAGTTAGGGATCTTTGTGATGCACAGAGTATTTTACGAATAACTTTTATTTCCCGGAAAAGAAACTCATAAGAATGTCACTCACCTGGATACAACGCTCGAGTTTCTTGGTCTTTTAGTGTTTTTATTTATTAATAGAATATATTGTTAAATTATATTTACAATGACGCAATATTTTTTTATCTTACTGAGTAGAAAGTTAATAACTTTATGTTAGTAGTGTTATTTCTGAACGCCTGAGTATTTGTTAATAGTTATATTTACTATTTGGAAGAACCATTTGCTTTGAGCACATATTTTTAGGCGCAAATGTTTAGGCCTGAAATAGAAATACAACCTAAAATAGATATGTCTCGTTGAAAATCATATATCAACAGAAGTAACAAATCGTGTTTGACCTCAACTGAATTATAGATCGTCATTTAACTTGAGACCCGTTAGATATTCATTTCCAAACGTTTCTACCGAACTTGCCTTTCTATGTAAACTACATACATAAGTATACAATAAACACTTTTGCGTACAATCTTTATTGAACCGAGTTACCTTAAATAATAGAGTTTTGTAAAAAGCTCAAAACCTTTCAGGCGCGCTCAACACCCGCGCAATGCAAATGGCGTCTGTACAATAATCGCGAAAGTAAGCGATACGCATAAAAATATCTTGAAAAAAGCCGCACAGAGCCCCGGGGGCCGAGATTTAACATATCTAATGCGATTTGCGTGTAGCACTCCCCTTCACACCTTGACAACTGTCTGTAATCGTTTTAAGACGTTGACTTGTCTACCTCCTTCGAATGCTGTGGGTTTTTTAAATACGGGGTGCTTTTATTGAGGCCGTAATACTTTTTATTTGCCTGAGAATTTGTATTTAGGAGGGAGCTAGCGTTGTTGTGGATTTGCGGATAATCTTAATGTAAATGGGTTGGAATGTGTGATGTTTGTTATATTATACGAAGCAGCTTAGGAGGCGAAAACCCGCTTACGTTCTCTAGATTTTCTGGGCTGTAAGGATCTTAAAGTTTTAGTGGGCTACCGAAAAATAAGTTTATTTATGGTTCGTATGGTATGGTTGGTATTTATGTATGGTTGGTTAGTGTGAGCATTATAGGTACATAGTATAAATGGACATGACAGTGACCACGCGGCAGTGACCACATTTTTTATATAATATAGGAGTAGCAGACGAGCATGCAGTCCACCTGATGGTAAATGGCTACTACTGCCCATGGACAACTGTGATCTCCCCAAGATAACATTAGATTCCTTTCCTAGCGTCGGCCACAGGTGCGTCGCTACCACTCAGGAGTAAGCTGGAATACCTCGAATAAGTATTTCCTCTTACCACACCCTTCAAACCAGAACACAGCGCTTAATACTGTTATTAGGCCGAAATATAATACTATCAGTCTGATTACATTTGCTAATTCTATTTCATAAAATATCCCTATACATTTGGCCGGCAGGTTTAGCTGCCTGAATATGATTGTAATGCCAAGCTATTAAACTATTCCCTACGACCGCCGCATATTTCAAACAATTAATCGGGCCAATCGCGCCAATTTTAGTCTGAGGTCCATTCTATGTTGCTGACCAAACGACATATCAGGTTATAGTAATATTTCCCAAGTATGCACTATTTTATCTAGAAATTCAAAGTGGCAGTTCACACTAAGATTTAGAATCCACGAAGCGTTTTTCTGTTGTCTCCGCGCGCGGATAATTCTTAGAAATATCCGCAGAAAACGTAAAATATGTAAAATATAATGTAGGTAATAGAAAGATGCCGTTTTCATAGTGCGATTTATTTCAACCTAGATGCACACCCTTCCACTGCAAGATAACAACTGCTTTACAGTAGAAATAATTGTGATTGTAGTATCTCCTCGGCCAAACCGTACTGGGTACTACAAAGACATTTGGAGGATTTTTATTCGTAGCATTTTGTTCAAATACGACTTCTTTGTGGTAAGTAATATAGGAGTAGCAGACGAGCATGCAGTCCACCTGATGGTAAGTGGCTACTGCCGCCCATAGACATGTAATGAACCCCTGATAGAATTAGATATTCCTACCTGAGGTCGGCCACAGATGCGCCGCTACTGCCTGCCTGAGGACTAAGTTGGAACGCCTCGGATAAGTATGTCTCACTTACCACACCCTTCAAAACGGAACACAGCAGCGCCTAACGCTGCTGTTATTAGGCAGAAATAGGTGTGGCGGTGGTGCCGCCGGAGTCGAACCACAAAGGGTCCTACCACCTTCAAATGTAATTTGGTAATAATGGTAAATTAAGATGGTATAATTCTTTAATTTCCAAGACATTCCACTAAACATCCGATTGTGTTACCTACCCACGGCATCTATCACTATTACTTCCAGTGGCATTGCCCATAACTCAATGCACAATGCCGGCATTCCCCCGCAGGCGCGGACGTAATGAAATTCCACTGCCCAAGTGTCCACCTCACATGTCGCGATTAACTTCGTTGTCGCATTCTTTGAAACGCAAGAACTTCATCACGCTAGAAATAGCTGTGGCAAAAGTACTTCATCCGAAGCATACTTGTTCAAAACTACTTAGATAACTTATTTGGAAGTCTTTTATTCGCAGTATTTAGTTCAATTATCTACCTACTGCTTCTTTGTGACAATATCATAAAGGCGATTTACTATATTATTAGAGCAATAGACTGGACATGAAGAGGAATAAGCATTCATTAGTTATTACCAATTGGTAACAACTTTCTGAATAATACGTCAAACGTCCGTCAATCCGAGATGTCAATGTGAAGCGAGAAAAAAGTTTTTTATAATATCTACTCCATAACCCTTTAAATTGTACAGTCGAGATCTGTAGAAGTAGTGAGAAGTTCCTCTTCTTTAATTTCCAAGACATTCCACTAAACATCCGATTGTGTTACCTACCAGCGGCATCTATCACTATTACTTCCAGTGGCATTGCCCATAACTCAATGCACAATGCCGGCATTCCCCCGCAGGCGCGGACGTAATGAAATTCCACTGCCCAAGTGTCCACCTCACATGTTACGATTAACTTCGTTGTCGCATTCTAGTTCTGGTTGCTAATTACATATTGTTTTAGATTAGGATGTTTGAGCCACTTGGATTGTTTTGTCAAATTTACAGCGCAATAGTGCAATAGTTAGAGCTTCAGTAGTTTTCAGATTTATAATGCACTGAGAAATTTGTACTATAAAAAATTGTGTTACTTAATGGTTTGAAATGCGACTTCTTCACCTGGGGGCCTGGAGTCCAAGTCTCGGGAATTCACAATCGATTATTACAGCATTCTTACCAATTCTGTAAAATGACAGACAGTACACGTGACAGACGGACAAACAGCAGTGGCTCTGTTTTAGGGTTCCGTTTTTACCCTTTGTGTACGGAACCCTAAAAACGTTTTTAAACGTTCACACACCTTACCAATACGCACTTGGCGTATGATGGTGTGTTGCTTTCTTCCCTTACCATAGGAGGATTTAACTATAAGAGCAAGAATCTTTAAACTTTTGTTATTTTCAGAAGAAGCTTTTCTTACGTTAAGTAGAACCTAGAAGAAGTACCTATTACTTACGATAAGTGTGTAGTTACAGGAAGCAAGCACTTAACGTAAGAACAAACAAACAAATTTTGTAATTGACTAAGTACGCAGCAAGTAGCGTTTATTTTTCATTTTCGTTTAAAACTAAGAAAAGCAAGGTGTTTTTTTCAAATGACATTTTTACAAACCCCCAAGTCTTAAGTTTTTTTGAGCACCAAACGTGTGCTAATTGCAAAGTGCTCAGTGCAATAACCCATTTTCAAGTGACGTTCCAGTGGTTGCCGTATCACATAGACTTAATTATAAAAAAATCCAGGTTCTTTTTTTATAATATAGGAGTAGCAGACGAGTATGCAGTCCACCTTTTTTTTTTTTTTTTTTTTTTTTTTATATGTAACCTAACGATAAGGCAGACGGGCTGCCTGATGGAAAGCAGTCACCGTCGCCTATGGACATTTGCAACACCAGAGGAGTCGCCAATGCATCGCCGGCTTTGAAGGAGAGCTCTTTTTACACCCCTCTTGAAGAGCCCCATGTCATAGTCCTGAGGGAATACCTCAGGAGGAAGTTCATTCCACATTTTGCACGTACGCGGCAAAAATGATCTATTAAACCGAACCGTGGAGGACCGCCACGGGTCCAGTTGATGTGGATGGAACTTCATCCTTCGGCGAGTGGTGCGATGAAGGAAAGGCGACGTAGGCACCAGATCAAACAGTTCCTCAGAACACTCACCATTGTAAAGTCGGTAGAACACGCAGAGGGAACCTATGTCCCTCCGAAGGCTTAAGGGTTCTAACCGATCAGAGATCACTGGGTCATCGACGATTCGCACCGCGCGTTTCTGTACGGAGTCAAGTGGGTTAAGTTGGTATTGTGGTGCCCCTGCCCAGAGATGCGAGCAGTACTCCATGTGGGGCCTCACTTGCGCTTTATAAAGCAGCAGGAGTTGCCCCCCAGTGAAGTACTGCTTGGCTCTGTTTAGGACGCCCAGTTTCTTTGAAGCCAACTTGGCTTTAACTTCCAAATGACTCCGATACTGCACGTCGCACGAGATGTCGACTCCCAGGATCCCTACACTTTTACCAATGGTGAGCGGGGTACTTTGGAACTTAGGCGCTATGACGAATGGGGTTTTTTTAGCGGTAAACGCGCAGACTTGCACCTGATGGTAAGTGGCTACTGCCGTCAATGGACATCTGTAATCAACCCCAGATAGGATTAGATATTCCTACCTAAGGTCGGCCACAGATGCGCCGCTACCCCTGAAGACTAAGTTGGCCTCTGAAAAGTCTGTCTCCCTTACCACACCCTTCAAACCGGAACACAGCAGCGTCTGTTGTTATTAGGTAGAATTCTAAATTTACGATTAAAAAACCTGAAAAGAAAGGTGAGATACGAAATAAGAATGAAATTTTCACAAACCCCCAACATGTCTTAATTGTTTTTCTAAACGTGTGCTAATTGCAAAGTGCTCAGTGTAATAACCCATTTTCCAGTGCGAATTGAGATGAAAGCACAGTGCGAATTAAGCGATACACTCATTTGTGGACAATAGCAGGTGGGGGACATGCGGGTCTGCATACTGACTTTAAGTAATTGGCCTTGCTGTAGGGTTGCCACTGAGCTAAAAAGATTTTCTATAAATACCATTTTTAAAGGCACTTTCTACACTCACAGCCCCACACTAGGATTAGGTATGCCTTGCTAATGTGTTTTATATATAGGAGTAGTATACGAGTATGCACTCCACCTGATTGTTAGTGGTTATTACCGCCTGTAAATAACCCCACATAAGATTATTTTCCTATCTAAAGTCGGCCATAGAAGCGCTGCTACTCGTAAGAACTAACCTGGACGCTTCGAAAAATTATGTCTCCCTTACCACACCTTTTAACCAGAACACATCATAGCTTAACAGTTGTTGTTAGGCAAAAATAGGTGTGTCGGTGGTGCCGTCGGAGTAGAGCCACAAAGGGACCTTCCGATAATGTAGGTAATATGTCAAATTCCGAACTCTGGCAAAATTAGATTAATATTGATTGTAATTATATATTATTAATAATAGTCCATAATACATTACATTAAAAACGGGGATGACGGAGTCAAAAACAAAAATACAACTGTTAAGAAATTAAAAGAATGTGATATGGTACGTATGGTTTTTAAATTACTACACTACAATTATCCTGATTATTTAAAGGGGTAAAATAGCCTGTCTTTTACTTTACAATAGGTGCTTTATTATTGTCACAAAATATCGTCAGACTCAGTTTGAAAAGCAAGCAACACTTTTAAATTGATTATTGGAGCATCTTTAGGTTTCAACCAAGAAATCCTTCAAATGCATGTCGCTAAAATCTTGTAAAAAGCTAAATCTTATATAAAATGTTCTACATCAAGCAGTGACAGCCCTAAGTCAGGGAGTGGTAGGTCGCCTACAATGGGACTCCCATCACAATGAGTGGCGCCTTCATTATTTACAAATGAGTGTATAAATCTTCTCAGAACGATATAGCTTCATGAGTCGCGAATCTGCCCTCCTTTTCGCACATAGTCCAATCTAAAAAGTGGGACAGAGATAGAAGATTAGTCTACAGTTATAGTAATCGACGTCTTAAAAATGTATGAGGCGATCTTTGATAAGTAAAATAGAAAGATACTTCATCGCCTTGAAACTGGATGAAGTCACAAAAGACTTATTTGTCCGTTACTTTTCTTTTTTATTCTTGACAAATAAAAAAAAAAATAGAGAATATTACGTAATTTTCGTAATGAATAAATATGTATTTCAACAATTTTAGGGAAATTTATCACGGAGACGTGGCAAAACTTTATTTACGCAACAATTTCAATTCTCAAAACAGGTTATACTTTCTTGCTAGGAGTGATTTATCTATCTATTTTACTCATCTGAGGCGATATTCAAATAATCACGCAGTTAACAGATAACTGCTATAGTTTGCATTCAAGACAATCAGTATTGTTTGATAACTTTGTTGACTTCATAAATATAGGGTATTAGATTTTAATACACTGTCTGATTGGTGGCTTGATTGTTGCTTTGAATGTCCAGTTATGTTGCTTTTAATAATAAATTGAGACGCCATTATGGCTTGAACGAGCTGCGTAAGAACATTTTGATGTTTAAGTTACTGAGCAATCGCTTAAGTTGATTTGCTTAGGCACGATTAATATAATTTATTTATCCGATCTTTGACAAGGTTTAATTTTTTGACAATGTATCCAAAACTCAACAACTTTTAGTTTTTCTAGCGACCGACAAGTGGCGAACACTATGATTAAACGCACGCGTTTAAACGCAAGTCTAATACCATAAAAAAAACCGCGCTTGACAAGCCGCGATCGAAATGTAACAATTAACGTTTTTTAAATCAATCATTGAAAAACGTCTCTAATGCGTGCACTTGTATAGAAAGTAATGTGTTACATTTTATTGTTGGTTCCAGACTTGTGATTAAACGCGTGCGTTTAATTGTGGTGTGTATTAAGCCTTAGAAATAAGCGTGACAGTGCTCTGGACTCAAATTAAGCTACTGATGCTACAGATTTCTACTAATTATAGATAGGTTACCTATCTATAATAGGTATATTAGCAAAAACCTGTGAAAGTAGTCCTTCAGTGGAAAAAAATGTGTTTGAGCCAGGAAGTTTAATTGTAAACAGCATGACCAGTTTTATTGTCTCTAATAAAGTTGTTTTAAGCTTCGTGACAAGATGGCGTAGTGACATCCGGTGTGGACGCGCCACTTACTTAACAGTCAGTCAATTTGTATTTCCTGCCTTATAAAAGTGCGCGTAACTTGTAATTTGTCAAGACTTTATGGTTTTAAGAAATGAGGCCATGTTTAGAGTTCTATACGACACTTCGTTGACGTTGTCGATGGTCGGCGGTAGTCGATAACAACAGGCGTCGATAGTTAGCGGTTGTTGTCGACAGTCGGTGACGACTGTCGTCAACTGTCAGTGCGGGTTGTTTCTTGTTCTTACTGTCGTATGTTGCCATTAGATTGAAGTGCAGTACAGTTAGAATATCGATCTTTGCCCTAAGGGCTTAAGGGGGCTGTGCCTTTTTTATAACATAAGGGTAGCAGACGAGCATGAAGTCCATCTGATGGTAAGTGGCTACTGCCACCCATGGACATCTATAATCAACCCCAGATAGGATTAGAGATTCCTACCTGAGGTCGGCCACAGATGCGCCGCTACCCCTGAGGACTAAGCTGGAACGCCTCGGAAAAGTTTGTCTCCCTTACCCTTCGATCACTAATAAGAACTAGATACACAATCAGCGACAAAAAAATGGCGCGACGAAAAGAGCACCCAAATAGACATTTGGGTGCGCTTTTAGGTTAGTAGTGTTTGAACGTTCGGAGAATAAACATGCCTCAGTGCTCGTTCAAAACTGCAAAAATCACACGTCTAGTACGCTAACAAATGATGGAATATCGTATTTTCGGTAAGTATTATTATTATAAGTAGGTAATTGCTATCACTCAATTATAAATACTGCTATTTCGTTCGTAAATAATTTATTTTTAAGTTTTAAAAATTATCAACAAAAATCAACAGAATGTATAAACCATTTAAATTGTAAAGTCTGTTACTAAACGTACAATTCTTACTATTGCAAGCCCACTTGATTTGTTCGGGTTACATGGTGACTCTGTTCTAACTTGAATGGAGACGCTATTGTTTTATATATATTTTTTTTAATTTAATTTTCTTTTTTTTGTTATATAAAAATATTTGTTTTGTATAATAATTAAACATAGGCAATGAGTAAATAGTAAATGAGTGAAATTAAATTATTAAGTAAATTATTATTTAATATATTTTATGATGTCTTTTCATCCAACTGCCGCGACAATAGTCATAGAATTATTATAATAAAGTCTATTGTCGAAAGATACACTAAAATAAGATTGCTTAACATAGCCAAAAAAGATACGGAAAAAAAATAAAAATCCATCGAAAAGACTGTTTTCCAATAAACTCACTTTATTCAAGGGAATTAATGGCATCCTGTTGATTCCATATTTTTATTTTTACTCGACTGCCAAGGAAGGGTTATGTTTTTTGCACGTATCTTGTATGTATCTTTATAAGCGGACTTTAGCTGCACTGCATTTTATTCCCTCGGATCTAACATACGGCTGGGTGAATTTCGACAGTTAAGGTGTCATTATATTCGTCTCAAATATCCAAATGTCCTTAGATAGGTGTTGGAAAAAACTCTAAATTTAAGAAGAAATATACAACGGATTTCTGTCACTACAAAGTAAGCAAGTAATTTAATTAAAATAATCAAAAACCCGACTGCACTATAAAGGCTGAAGTAGTATTTTCAAAAACAGTGAAATAGGCGTTTCATCATTTTTAGCAAGAAAGCCAAAAAAAAGTTTTATAATAGGTATCTGCTTCAAAAACAAAAGATGTTCAAACAATATTATCCTATTTTATCTTCGTAGGGCTCATTTACGCTATATAAAGAACCTATGTGTAAAATTCCAGCACGCTAAAGATCCGCGGTTTCCCTTTACGTTGGTGTCTGGCGCAGCAACTTACGCATTTAGTCAGACAGTCACCTCGATGTGTTATACACATGTATATATCATATAATATGTGTGTAATCACCTTTTAATTTCCTTTATTTTGATACCCCACTCCATAGTTTTGGTTAACTTTTTTTAAAACGTGTTACTATTTCGGAAAAACATCCACCATTTACGATTTATAGAATATATAACTTCAGTAATTCAAAGTTCTAGTAATTATTTTATATCGTTAGGGGTAGAATTTCATTATTTTTATCCAACAAGCCAGATACAAAATTTCATAGTGTTTGCGTCAAAATTGACGGTTGTTCAAATTAACTTTTAACCCTTATTTTGCCCTCTATGGGGTTGATTTTTCGGAAAGGGATAAATAGGTGTGTCTTTATTCCTATCCAGAAAGCCAAATACTAAATTTTACAGTAGTTGCTTCAAAATTAAAGGATTTGAAAAAAAACTGTCATCCCCTGTTTTACCCTCTTAGGGGTAGAATTTCCAAAAGGCCTTTCTTAGTACTTATTTACGCTATATAGCGAACCCATGTGCAAAATTTCAGAACTCTAAATTAATCGGTTTTGGCTGTACGTTGATTTCTGAAAAATGAAAAAATCATTTAGTCAGTCAATCAGTCAGTCACCTTGCTATTTTATATATATACAAATTATATGTTTTTATAATCTCCGTTTAATTTCCTTTCATTTGATATCATACTCGATAGGTTCGGTTAACTTTTTTTGAAATATTACTATTTCGCGCCAAAAATCCGCCATCTTGATTTTTTTTTTCTAACACCTATCTAAGGACACTCGGGTCATTGAGACGAATATAATGACACCTTAATTGTCGACATTCATCCAGCCGTTTGTTAGATCCGATCAAATAAATAAAGACAAACATACAAGATACGCGCGAAAAACATAACCCTTCCTTGGCAGTCAGGTAAAAATAATTGAAATAAATGTTGGTTTACTACATATTTATTTAGTCGTGGGCAATATATTTCGTTGGATAACGGCGTAAACAGCTTGTTGATTTTTTAATTAAATTACTTGTATTTGGTTATATTTTAATTTTAAACTTATTATATTTTTATTATAATAAATTGTGACTGCATATTACTTACTTTCATTGATAAATTATTATTATGTTCATTAAAATTAATTACTTCGACCTAATAAAAATATTAAAAGTAATGACAGTTCGTCTCCACTAATTCCTTGTCCAAGTGACAAACCACGGTCGTCAATTTTTTTTTTCTTTGTTTTTAGCGTCAATTTGACGCCACTTTTTAAGTTCATTTTTGTATGGGATTGTGTATCTAGTTCTTATTAGTGATCGAAGCCCTTACCACACCTTTCAAACCGGAACACAGCAGCGCATAACACTGCTGTTATTAGGTAGAAATAGGTGTGGCGGTGGTGCGGCCGGAGCCGAACCACAAAGGGTTCTACCACCTTTATGACTTAGAAAAATTAGAAGAGCGTGCGTGGGATTTGATCGGACCTACCGAGTTTCGACCATTAGGCTATCATTGCTTTGCCTTGGTAAGTAAGTAGTATGAACAGTTTTATTGTCTCTAATAAAGTTGTGTTGAGCTTTGTGACGAGATGGTGTAGCGACATCCGGTGTGGACGCGCCACTTACTTGACAGTCAGTCAATTTGTATTTCCTGCCTTATGAAAATGTATGTGGCGTATTCGTTGAGACTTCAAGCATTAATCTCTTACGAAATATATTTTGTGAAGGGTGTACTAAGGGAGAGACGCGTAGACAAGGTGTTCCCATTTAGTCATAAAGGGTAGCAACGTATCTGTGGTCGAGCACATGTAGGACTCTTATCGTATTAGGCGTCGAAAAAAAGTAGATGGCCGGCAATAGAGACAGATGAACATCAAGTGAGCATGCTTGATTGCCACTTTTATCAAAATGTGTAAAAACAAGTGGATAACAAGTTTACGCCATTTTAACCGTAGGGGATTCCCTTATGGTTAAAATTGTTTTCGAACAAATACCTATCATATCTTTGGATTATGAATTAATAGTTGTAGATTTTCATTCCTATCTGAGGTTGCCAGACTCACGGCTGGCAGTACTTACCGACTTACCATGAGGTAGGCATGCTTTCTATTTCTATACCATTAAAATAATCTAAATATCATTCAAACAATCATTTCCAAATGCAAGTAAATTTACCGTCACCTGGCGGAACTACCATTTGCCTAAACCAGTGCAGTTATAGCAATTAAAAAAACAAAACACCGGAAGTAGTTCGCCGTTTCCCCACGTCCGGTTCGGCTCCGATTGGTTGACGTCACCTTTGACCCCACCCCACCTGCGTAAATATAGAGCACCCTATATAGAGCCTCCCTCGGAATAAAAATGAATCACTCGCTAAGTACCTATGTATTTTAGTATATTTACGTTTTCTTATAAGTTCTACTTAATGTTCTTCTAACTTAATGTTCTTCTTTACCTTAAAGGTACCTACTTATTATTCTTTGGTGTGGTAACTGCCGTCCACGGACATTTGTAATAAACTCCAGATAACACGAAACTTCTAATTAAGGTTGCAGAGGCGTTACTACCTTAGAAAACTAAGATGGAACGTCTCGTATTGAAACTGGTGCAGCCCTTGGCTCCATGTTTGTATCACATCTTTCAAACCAGAAAAATTGTTGTTATAATGCAATATTAGGCTAGACGGTGATGCCTCAGGAGACGTAACACAAAGGGTTTTATCTACAGATGGGTACAAAACAAATACAGGTCTGTCTGTGGGTTTATCACTGCGTCACTGCGATTTTATCGCCGCCATCATAACTATCATTTAACCATTAAGCACTTTAAAAATCTCAATGATTAATTTAGTCTTTGTTCTTGGTCTGGTTATTCGATTTTGTGTGTTCCAATCTCATACACAACACAGGAAATCCTAGTGCAGTGTGTGTGTGGAGTAATAAGTGTAAAACGCGCCTTTTTTGCATCAACAAAAAACTGTTACTAAAAAATAATTTACATTAAAAATATTTTTGAACACATGCCGCTTATTACTTTCAAATAAGAGGATTGAAGGCGGTAGAACTTTTTGTGGTTCGACTTCAGCGGCACCACCGCCACACTTATTTCTGCCTTGTAACAGTAGTTTTAAACGCTGCTGTGTTCTGGTTTGAAGGGTGTGGTAAGGAAGACATACTTTTCCGAGGCGTTCCAGCTTAGTCCTCAGGGGTAGCGGCGCATCTGTGGCTGGAATCAGGTAGGAATATCTAATCCTATCTGGGGTTGATTACAGATGTCTATGGGCGGTAGTAGCCATTTACCATCAGGTGGACTACATGCTCGTCTGCTACTCCTATATTATAAAAAAACTGACTTAATAGTACTCTAACACTTATATAACACACCACAATATTCAGGAAGTAGATAATTATTCCTTCTGAACATTCCTTCTCAATGACTAAGTGGTCATAAATTTCCAAAGCCCGCTCAAGTATGATAAACAAATTAGTACTGAAAAGTTTTCAGACGCGTACAATATATCAAGATAAGGGTGCTTTGAACCAAATATAGCCCTTGGAGAACGAAACAGACATTGCATTTTAACTGCATTACAACTTTAATGCTTATGGGTAATATGGTATGTGGTGTCTAGCTAAATGTTTAATATAATCTTTTATATAAAATTGTCGTGTCACAATGTTAGTTAGCGTACTCCTCCGAAACGGCTTTACCGATTTTTACCACATTTTATATGTATATTCAGTAGGTCTGAGAATCGGCTACTCTATCTATTTTTCATACGGCTAAGTGATAAGGGTTGTTCACCTTTAACATTTTTTATTTATATGGCAACACAACGTTTGCCGGGTCAGCTAGTGTAATATATAAAGGTTTCGTGTCACAGTGTTTGTAACAAAACTGTAAAACATACTATTAACTATCGTTTTAAGGCAGGCGTCTTCAAAGTTTCGATATGTACGCATTGAAGCAGCGTGGTGGACGCTTCCAGTCCCATATTGTAGGTTTGAAGTGATAGAACGTTCTGTGGTTCGCCTCCGGCGGCACCACTGCCACAACTATTTCTGCCTAATAACAACAGTGATCAGTGCTGCTGTATTCTGGTTTGATGGTGTGTTAAGGAAGACATACTTTTACGAGGCAATCCAGCTTAGTTCTCTACGAATTTATAATATATATTAATATTCGTTAGTCCATAGGTGGCAGTAAGGTAGTACTCTTTGTCTGCTACCTTATGTTTTAAGAAAGGAAGAGACCCGAGACCAGCCGTGGAACATAAACGGCGTTGCAGACATAAAACGAATACAATTGCCTATTACATACGACTTTCAACCACACTACCTACTACTACGAGTAGTTCAGTTCATAATATATGAGTAACCACTTTTTGGCTTCATCTCTTCTTCATCAGCAATGCCAATGCTGCTTAGTTTGGAGTGAAAGTTTAAAGTTATGCAGGTAACATTTATACGCGTTGTCCCAACTTAGTCCTTAGGGATAGCAATGCATCTATCATAGTGAGAAGGATTAGGCCATAGTCCACCGCGCTGGCCTAGTGCGTATTGGTAGACTTCACATACTTTTGAGATTTTTTTTTATAAATCTCTCAGGTATGCAGGTTTTAATTTCTAATACGCACATAACTTTGAAAAATCAGAGGTGCGTGCCTGATATTTGAACCTCGGACCCTCGATCGAGAGGCCGAGTTACTTAACCACTAGGCTATCACCACTAGGCTAGCAATGCATCTATGGCCAATCTCAATCATGTTTTTAGAAACATGATTGTGATTGGCCATTCTACACTATTTTCCTTTGAACCACAGACCTGTACCTAAGGTCTGTGTATTCTAACTCTATCTGTTGTGTAGTATAGATGTCCATGAACAGCAGTGGCCACTGTCACCAGACTGTCATAAAAATACCGCTTAAACCTCATTTGCCTATCTAGCGTAAGCCTTTCAATGAGCCGTCACTTGTTTATAAAATCCTTAATAGTTTTCAGCGGCCACGAACCCCATTTAATTGTGACCAACTATTTGTATTTTCTTTACATTTCCCCGTACCGCGGTGCGGCGGCTGCAATAACAGATCATTCCACAACCCTACATTGTTTTCCGGGAAATTGGAACCCGTGATTAATTTGTTTAACTCCCCTCGTGTGCAACGCCAATTGACAAATGACCTCCCCCTCCGCTCCTCTTCTTTCGGTTTGGGGAAATTAAAGGCGGGGTAGAAGAATGTGAGAGCTCAGGGTATACTGGTGTGTGGTTTCCTTTAGTTAGTCGCGTTCAGCAAATAGTGGAGCGTCTTCAGTCGCTTTCGTGTTGGTAAAGGATTGTTAAGTGTTTGTCTTAGTAATCATGTCTTGGGTAATGGTAATGGTCTTGGGTATGTCTATGATATATATCTTTCCTTATCCATTTTGTGCACGTTATATTTGCTATCATATAAATTTTCCGACCATAGGGGCTGCTGGAAGAAATTTCAGTTTGGAATAAGTAGTCCTCTGTACTATATTTCTTTATAATGCTCTTTATTTTATTATGTTTCTGTGTACACAAATAAATAAATAAATAAAATAAATAAATAATGTCATATTACAATTAATTACACAATTTTATTGGTATAACTGATATAATTATATTGCTTCGATTATGCCCTACAATATCTATCAGTTCTTAACTTAAGTGTCCATTGCTAGCATAAACCTCATCTGGAAAGGAATCCGGAATTTTTTTTATAATATAGGAGTAGCAGACGAGCATGCAGTCCACCTGATGGTAAGTGGATACTGCCGCCCATGGACATCTGTAATCAACCCCAGATGGGATTAGACATTCCTACCTGAGGTCGGCCACAGATGCGCCGCTACCCCTGAGGACTAAGCTGGAACGCCTCGGAAAAGTATGTCTCCCTTACCACACCCTTCAAAACGGAACACAGCAGTGACAAAGTACTATGATACTAAAATAATGAATGATACAGGATACATTAAATATCACTTATGGTGAAAAATTGGTATCGTCAGGAACCATATAGTCCAAAAATCGGTGAGTAGACGATTGCCATCTACATTTTACTACTAACATTTGGCAATTATTTGACCAGAAAATCCTCACATCTGCGAAAAATTTAAATGTTATGTATGTAATTTCTGTTATGTATGCACGTTTTATATATTGGTTTTCGCTGTTTTTCCTTTGAATTAAGTTAGAACATTTAAGTAGGTTGTGTATGCAATCCTCATTAATCTACAAGTTAATAATTAATCTAAAAGTATCAACGTCTTAATAAATCATCAGATAGCAAAACCTTAAAAACTTCCCCAAACTGTGTTTAGATAACTCGAACAGAATCTGAGGTCGTTTTTCACCCGACATCTTGCTCCCTCTGATAGCGATAGCGTCCCTCAGGACCTTGTTACTATCCTTTAATTACGAACACACCTATCTGCCTCAATTAGAATCACCGAATTATTTGCTTCCCAACACTTACCACCTTGTCGCTTTAAGTGAACCGTCTCTTGTATATAATCTTCTTAGAGTTTTGGTGGAAGTTATTGTGATAAGGGTGTAACGGCTTGTATCGGGAAATCTTGGGTTTCCCAACAAACAGGGGTGGCGAGATTGTTTAAATTATGGCTCCTACGTTGTTCTTGGGTGGTTCCGGGCTATTCCTTGTCAACGGGTTAATTTAAAGAGTTCTCGCTTTTAATCGGTTTGATAAAGTGTCTTGGACTTTTTAATTTAGCGTATTATTCTGTTAGCGATATGCCTGAGACATTTTTTGGAGAAAAGATTATTCGTTTTATATATATTTTTTGTTTTTTCTCATTAATGTTTTTGAAACTAAGAAATTTAAGCATTTGAAACTATTTTTAAGTATCAGATAAGTAGTTGCGAATAAAAACGAATTACTATAAATAGACAGTCTTGTATTCTGCAAAAGTAGGTATTTCATTCGACAACGGAAAGTTCCCGAAATCACGAGAAAAAATGTAAATCTGCTCCTTTATCACGGACATTGTAATCCAGGCCCAAAGCCCGAATAAATCAGAGGTGACCCGTCGACCCGGCCATCTGCGTTCTATGCTTATTTAATTTGCTGGATTAGTGGTCTGTGTTGAGGCTACTCTGTGGTAATCTCTATTGAGCGTTTTGTGAGCTTGGGTTAATAAATAATAAATATTCTGGCATTGTGGGCTCGTTTACTCAAAGACATTGATCTAGGACAATAGCACAGAATAAAAGATACTTATACTGTGACAATAGGTTGTAATGTTATATGTTTTAACTGACTTCGAAAATGAGGATGTTCTTTATTCGGCTCTACGTATTTTCAGTACTTTATCTTCAAAACCAACTGCCTCTTAACAGCACTATTCTGCCTTATAACAGCACTTTTAAGCGCTGCTATGTTGTTTGAAGGGTGTGGTAAGGGAGACATGTTTTCCGAGGCATACCAGCTTAATTCTCAGGGGTAGCGGCACATCTGTGGCCGATCTTGGGTAGGGATTTGGCATTGATTACATATGTCCATGGGCGGCAGTAGCCACTTACCCTCAGGTTCATGCATCGTCTGTTACTATATTACAAAAAAAGTTAGATGGCTCTGGATCTGGGTGTTCTTATTTATGTTTGTGTGGTCATGGCACCTATAACAACCTATGTGTGGATAATTCGTATACTTATACCTACTAGGTAAATCGGCATAATTTAGTATGCTGCACTATTTTGTCTAAGAGGCTTAATTATCTATCCGCCTATCTATATATATCTAATCTATTACCCACAACCGCGTTTCCCAACCTGTGGTCCGCGGACCCCTGGGCGTCCGCGAGTATATGTATGGTGTTCCGCGGTGTCATCTCTGGACCATACATAAATCGCTCATTAAATGCAAAAGGGTCGCTTTACTGCTTTTTTCAACCACATACCTATGTGAAAAGCCATTCTCTACTCTTGTTTATACAAAAGTTTTTTGTATAAACAAGAGTAGAGAATGCCTAAATAATAATGCTGCTAACTAATAATGCCTAAATAATAAATACAGAAACAGATTACAATTAGAATCTGATTTGAGATAACAGCTTAGTAGCAACATCAACCCGAATATCCCTGATTTAGTTGCAAAAAAGCAACACCATACTTCACATTATTTCTTTTTCATATTTTTCATAATAAACAGTTTTTTTTGTATCTGTAATAACTAAAATAAATACCTAAGCCGTTTTTTTTGCTGTTTATTTTATTAAGGGGGTCCGTGAAAATTGTGCTTGATTTCCTAAGGGTCCGTGGACTGAAAAAAGGATGGGAAACGCTGATCTACAACATACAACTAAGCATTAAACATTACCCTAACTTAATCAGACTTGACTAACCGGGTGGGGCGACCACACCGCAATAAATACCCAACAACCAATGTTGTGGGATTATACCCAATAGAACCAGATAATCCGCCATTGACACGGGTTTTGGGGTAAATTGTCAGAAAGTGGACAAATTTATTGGTCAGGTAATTAAAGACATCTGGTAACTGAATTAGTGTGGGATGAATTTGGTGGTCTGTAGAAAGTAAAAAAAAGGATTGGCATAAAAATGGCTGTATTTTCTTATTATAGTTTTACCCCGCTTTTATTAGCTTGGGTTGGATCTACGTATGTAACGAAATCTTTGAACTCGATTTTTACTCCTTTTGAACAGTCCGATTAATTTAAAATTTTGAACAATTATCAAAAACCGATGACAATACACGATTTAAATAATTTTATCGCATTCACTTCATTAGGATCGTCAGGAATCAGGATTAACGATTTTCCTTGAGCGATTTTAGCGTGGTTTTTAGTATTTAAACTATATAAATTATTTATGCTACTACCACACGAGTATACAGTTCAAATGGTATCAGGTGGTATGTGGCCACTTGGTACTAGAATTCCCTAGACAAGATAGGAGTTTAATTTAAAGGTCTGCGGTAGACCCAGTAAAGTCTGATCGGGGATCACTGCCACACCTATTTCACGAACCAATTCTTACGTATCGGTGGAAGGGTGTGGATGTCAGTTACATATGAGCTGATCATTTTAATTTTCATGACTAACAACGCATCTATCATCGAGTATCATAGCATCTTATAGAAGCCCTGTTTTATATGGAGTTAGTACAGATGGACATACGTCATGGACAACAATGGCCACTTGCTATCAGATAGACTGCACCCTCATTTGCTACATCAACTTATAAATATAGGTATATGTACATTGTAAAAATTTCAAGTTTCTATCTATTACGGTTCAAGAGGTAGAGCCCTGTGACAGACAGGCAGACGGACAGACGGACAGGCGGACAGACGGACAGACGGACAGGCAGGAGTCTTAGTAATAAGGTTCCGTTTTCATCTTTGGATACGGAACCCCAAAAAGAGCCTACTGCGATCGCATCTCATACGTTACAAACGTCAGGTCATCAAATCGTGGCTCATTAGCTAAGTGGCGTCTAATGACAGATTAGCAATCCCGCCACCTGAGCTGCCCGCCGCACAAAATATGCAATAACTCACCCCCGCCCGGGAATAATTCACCCGGATCCCAATAAATTCGTCAGGGTGATTAGCGAGCTCCTGTGGACTAGTGTGGAGTGAGCTTTTTATTTAGAAACGAGCTTTTACAAGCGGCTTCGCTCGCGTTACGAAGTAATATTTTCATCCCCTATTTTATCCCCTTAGGGGTAGATTTGATCAAAATCCTTTTTTAAGCGGATGCCTATGTCATAACATCAACCTGCATGCCAAATTTCAGCCCGATCCGTCCAGTGGTTTGGGCTGTGCGTTGATAGATCACTATGTCAGTCAGTCTCCTTTGAGTTATATATATTTAGATAGGAAATGACGAAGTTACTCTGATGTTACGAGAAAGTAGCCACTATCTGATTAAATTAGCCTAATCCTAAGTAATCTAAATCGGCCGACTACAAAAGGTTTGCGATCCCTGATGGCTATACAACGCTTCGTAAACCCATCATGGGGTTTATCACCTTAAATAACTTTAGTCAAAATAATTTATATTTTATTAAGATCCTAGCTGACCCGGCAAATTGTTGCTATATAAATAAAAAAATGTTAAGGGTGAACAACCCTTATCGATTAGGGATATGAAAAATAGATAGTAGCTGATTCTCAGACTTACTGAATATGCATATAAAATTTGGTGAAAATTGATAAAGCCGTTTAGGAGGAGTACGGTAACTAACATTGTGACACGATAATTTTATATATAAGATAATAAACAAGAAGGCAGTCTTTCTGTTGATAAGTATATTGTTGCCCACCTACTATATTAAATAATAATTATAACATCATTTATTCAAGACAATTGCAGCACACAGTACAATATTTTTATCTAAAAATACAAAGATGGAAAATAAAAATAATAATAAAAACATGGAAAAAAAGGAAAAGATGCAAACTAACCAAATAAATAATAAACACGTTAGCAAAACATTAAAATAATCTGAAACAATGGCGAAAGGGAACAAACTCAGAATTATGCCATGAGCTAATACTACCAGCATGAGCATGAGATAACACTAGATAAGATTAAAATAGCGTAAGTAGACCTAACCTAAATGAACTGGACCACAAGTCATAGCCCTGAAGACTAGTTGGAACGCCTAGGACTACGAAGGGGTCGATAAATGGATACGGCCTAAAATTCTTCTTATTCTGGACATTTAAGACCCGTGCCCAACAGTGGCACACAATGGGCTGATGTTGGTGAGGTATTACATTAAACATATAAGCAGGAATAACGATACAGGTGGAAGTTAGTGAAGTTCATAGGACTGAGAAATAGTTTCACTGAAAGTACACAGAAATTAACAGTAGTAGTACATAAGGTGGTAGAACCCTTTGTGGTTAGACTCCGGCGGCACCACCGCCACACCTATTTCTGCCTAATAACAGCAGTTTTTGGCGTTGCTGCTCCGTTTTGAAGGGTGCGGTAAGGGAGACATACTTTTCCGACGCGTTCTAGCTTAGTCCTCAAGGGTAGCGGCGCATCTGTGGCCGACCTCAGGCAGGAATATCTAATCCTATCTGGGGTTGATTACAGATGTCCATACAGCAGTAGCCACTTACCATCAGATGGACTGCATGCTCGTCTGCTACTCCTATATTATAAAATAAACATAGGATAGGGATTAAAATTAAGAATTCCTTGAAATAAACATAAGTATAATAATACAATATTACGTCTAAAACGTATAGTCTAACACGTGTTTAGTATCATTCATATTATTTTTATCTTGAAATAGGTACCTATAATCTTGAAACTTACAAATTTATAACGTAACGTTCATATTTTTACGTTTCATTGCTTTTCTTTTGATATCAAGATCATCTACAGACCGTTTCTTATTTCTATTATACAGTTCTTTCGTACAAACACAAGGATCGTATTCGCTATTTATATTTGCATTCAAAATATTTCGCGTTTCTTTATTGGTCACTGGAGTTCTTCTTGGTATTTTACTTGGTTTTACATTTTTTCTAGAAGGCACGCTACGTTTAGTTATATCCACTGTTATTTCTGCTGCCGGTTTATCTATTCTGATTTCCAAAAGTGGTTCCCCAGCATTTAATTTCAAGCCTCTAGACTTGTTCATCTTAATCTCTTTTGGAACAGATAATTGCTTTTGTGGTTTCGGTAACCTAGTTCTTCCAGAGTCTGGTAATTTTTCGAATTCAACAGAATCATGCCTTGTCTTTGGTACAGGTTTAACGGCGGGATTTTTTATTTTCTTCTTTTTTGCACATGATTGGCTATTTCTTCTATCTTCGTCTATACAGCATATACAAGGGCACAGGTCTTCAACTTCATCTTTTTTAATTTCATGGTCTTTTTTATCCTTTTTATCTTGTATATTTTCGTTTTCATGTGAGTGAACCTTAGCATTAGGAGTATTAGAACTCGGTATTTTGGCACACGACTTACTATTTTTATCTCTAGTCAGTTTAGTTATAGTTGCTTCAAGTTTTTGGATCGTAACGAGGCTTCCTGATTGTGTTGTACTGTTAAAGTCTCTGATATTCAAACTATCGGTAGTCTGAACATGTGAAGAATTGGTAGCGTGAGACTTTTTCTTAAGAGATGATTTTATGGGTACTTCATTAATCACCATTACAGATTGATTAAGTGTATGAATGACATCAGGAAATGATTCAGTGACTTGACCGGCTGAACGTTTGGAAGTGTGCGAGGGATATTGTGTGTCAATCTCTATGATCCTCGCTCTAGGTTTTTGGAAAAGTTTAACGCCGGTCTCCATCATGCGTGGTTGGCGAATCTTAACAACACTCCTTTGATCGTTGTTATTGTGAAAGTCACCACTGTGTTTATTTTTATCAATTTTCCTAATAGTTTGGCATTCATAATTACTGCACTTTCTCCACTTGAAAGCGTCTAAAAAGAATTGTGTTCGGCTCCTCGGGATTTGTGATTTCTTTCTAGCACAAAATATGTAAAGTAATGTTGGTACACACCATATTATTTCAAGAATTAATACAACTATTAAAATAAGAAACTTTTTTGAGGCCAGGCATGGTGGAAAACTTGATAATTCACAGCCATATGTATCAAAAAGTTCTTTGGTTTTGTTAAGTAATGTGAGTACACTGCCGAAGCCTAGGTAAAGCTTTTCATCGTTAAGATGAGGCACGACGTCAGTGGAAAGCCAGTGCTGAAACCGACGATCGAATTCCTCGCATCCATTGGGACCCTCGGAGCCACAACAGCCTTTAGCCACGTCGTAGTAATCCAATAATGCCGTTGATGAAGCAGGAGAATCTAGTATAATTAAAGACTCATTTTTGAGAGGTAAAAACATAGAGTTCGGTGTATCTTCCCAATTAATATACGGGGTAGCTATAGACAAGCTATCATTATACTTTTCATAATAAGCGAGGTGCTCGCAAGGATTCCCCATACTTCTTATATTTGGCACATGGGAGAATGGGATCACACTAATCGCTATAGTATTGAGCATTTCGTCAGATGGCCTTTGCCATCCACTCCCGTCAGAATTTAAATTGAATTTTATACTGTCATAAAATTCAAAAGCTTTGAGTGCGTTCTCTCCAGAAATCAATCCTCCATAGAAGGAGAATCTGGTGACCGGCAACACCCAAACTTTGAAAAATCCTCCAGCAACGTCAGCTACAGCTGTTTGCATTATATCATACATTTCAGGGTCCGTAGCCTCTCTTTTGACCGTATTAAATGCGTTCGCGAAGTACTTTAGTACTTTGTTTATGTAGTCATCAGTTATAGTATTTGTGGAGCGCGGTGATGGAATAATGTTTTGGAAATATCTTCGGGCTTCAAGCAGTTCTATATTTGTCCTGGCCCATCTTTTCTTATGCAAATCAGTAGGTGTGAATAGCACAGTTCCAACGTTGAAGGAGTTATCATTTAGAAGCGTTGTGGAGGCATTGTGCAGGAAAACTGATACGATCAGGCACGTATTGATCACATTTAAATCAAACATCGAAAATTACAAAATAAAATCTTATAAAAATAGATGCATCATAAAGTGACAGTAGCACTCATTGTAACGAGTCGTATATATGTCGTGTCATGAATATAGATAATAAAATAATTTAATAAAACATTTTTTAACTGTTTACAGAATATATTTTAGGACAAATTAATTCAATAAAAAATCTAATAGAAGTATCTAACTAAATTCACAAATATTTAAACTTGATTTTGGTTTAAAATTAACATTTTGTTGTACGGAAAAAAATCGGAGAATTGTGTGAAATATTTAATCTCCATTTCTTCATTCTTAATCGCTAAACTGAGGTTTTAATAAAGCCTCTCACTTATTTTTAACTGTCAAAACAAGGAGGAGATTCTCAATTAGACTCCATTTTAAATTAAATTTAGTACAATAAGTATAATTAAACGTTAAATTAAATTTAGTACAATAAGTATAATTAAACGTTAAATTAAATTTAGTACAATAAGTATAATTAAACGTTAAATTAAATTTAGTACAATAAGTATAATTAAACGTTAAATTAAATTTAGTACAATAAGTATAATTAAACGTTAAATTAAATTTAGTACAATAAGTATAATTTAGTAAAATCTTTTTATTCATTTATTTTTATGTTTTTAATTCTACGATAATTTTAGTCGAAAAAGTTATTCAAACACTATTTTTACTAACTTGAAATATGAAGTGTTTACATTTCGTATCTTTTATTTTATTTTTACTTATGTTTGCAAATGCAATGTAGACAGACATATCCAAACTCCCTTTCCACACGCTCCCATCCTATCCAGAGCATAGATTCGGTTCCCGAATGATAATCACACGTGTCATTTGTCGTCGGGATCTCCCATACGTCATGCCAGCGATACTCGCCTGATGTAAATCATACGCCCTTCATGAGCCCTTCTTGCAAAATTATTTAATTAAACCACTTACTGGCATCTTAGGTTGAACACCTCTACATTTTCTATTCTGTTTATGTATATATTTTTTTGGTGAAACTAGACAGCGTTTTAAAATGTTGTTAAGAATAAGTTCTATATATACCTACCTAGCAGGGAGGTATGCGTAGTTATATAGGTAATGAGATAATTTAATCCAGTTATTTTTAATCCAAATTGGTCTTTAAAGGTGGTAATGCATCTCGGACCTAAGGTAGGAGTTAATTCTGTTAATTATCTGGGTTTGCTTTCAGGTTTGCATCTTATAGAAAAAAGGTTTTTGATGTGTGATTGTGTTCTTGGTACAGTCTATAATATGTACATAGGTATATAGGACGAGACAACAGGATTAGTAGCTTTTGAAAAAAATAATCACGGGTTGCACTCCGAGAGTGCTAGCAGAAGTAAAAACCTAACCTGAATAATATTAAACTGACACCCATTGACATATTTTTTCTATGCTGAGACCGGATGTCATCTTGACTTTTGTAGTTTGCTTTGCCGTCTTACGAATTTTCGATCAGGCCACGTGTCCTGACGCGTTTAACATTTTTTACTCGGTATGAAAAAAAAATGTGCACAAAAAGTGCACAAAGCCGCTACAGAAGAAGAAGAAAAAACATAATTATCGCTTTATAATATTTTTGTAATAATTTTATTAAAAAAAAATCTCAAAGGTATGTGAAATCTACCAATATGCACTTGGCCAGCGCGGTGGACTATGGCCCAATCCTTCTCATTACGAGAGGAGACCCGTGCCCAACAGTGGGACAGTAATGGGTTGACATGAATAATTTTGTAACTCATTGCCTATGCGCAAAGCTGTAATCTTCTAAGATTGTAAACCGAAACAAATGCAAAGTCGAGGTGTTTATAAATATGGACGAATCCTTATCTTCGCGTAAAATATTAATGATCATCCCCATTAAGTCGAGAGCTTTTTCGATGAACAAAGCTTACGTAGATGTACCTAGACTAGAACTGATTATAGCGGCTTATTAAATTGGCCTTCCTTTATACAATATAATTATAATTATTAAAGCCTTGGGGACCAAAGTGTAAAAAAGAAAGCAAAATATACATAGGTGGTAGTAATTTGCAAAGAAGGGTGGCTTTTCACTTCCACCATTTAGACATGAATATAACAACACTACATCTTATGTAAAAAATCTCAAGTCGTTCGGACTAAGGAATGAGACATACGTTCGAACAACATTACCCTCTGCAGTCGGGTAAAATAGAAGAATTCGGAAGAAATTTATTCTGTACATTCCTTGAAGATCCGTCGGCGGTGCGGTCACCTTACCAATATGACGCGCTGGGTCCCGGGTTCGATCCCCGGCCAGACAGGTCTAAATCATGAATTTAGATTTCTGCTTCTGGGTCTGGGTGTTTGTATATTGTTTACAGGGAATCCTAATGAGGGGCTGCGAGTATAAAAAGCCTCTAATTCTTCGTATCGTTTCTTTTTGCATTTCAAAGTCATGTTGAAAATTTAAAAAATGTATAATATATTCGTTGCATTCTTTATTGATTGAGCGCCTGAAATACGATTAATTGCAATAGAACATATCGGCAATAAATTTTATAGTATGGCAGAAATAATACAATTTTCAGCCGATATCAAAAATAGTTTCTGAGTTTCACGCATCTTTTTTGTATGTAAATATGTTCCGCGAATGTATTTTTGTATAAAAGTGCACTACAGTGCAATAAATATGAAATGAAACATCAGTGTGGCTTCAAGAATATGTCAATCGACCATCACTCTAATTTCTCTTAAAAGTATAATCAGGTAGCAATCTAATCTTATCTGGGGTTGATTACGAATATCAATGGGCGGCAGTATACACATACCATCAGGTCGACTGCATGCTCGTCTGCTACTCCTATATTATAAAAATAAATGTAGAAATATAAATAAATGTACAAGTATTTTATAAATGCAACTCTGCATTACATTACAATTATAAAATTACAATTCTGGCTCATCCTGCCGTGCCTAAGTCCGTGATGTTCTTAACAGTAATCATAAGCCGGCGATTGGGCAGGGACCATAAATCTCGTCTTCCTGTACGGTAACTCACGCCCGGTACAGCATGCCCCTAATTAGGGGTGCTACAAAAATTAACTTTCATGTGGTTTTTACTACCGCGTTTGAACAGTATTTAACGCTTATGAGGCTACGAAAAAACGTTAAGTGGTGTCGGTAATTTATGTGTTACGTGTGGATTGTGGAGTATATTGTGTTTACTATAAGAGGAGTAGTCGTCCAATATGACCATAATTAGAAAATTCGAGGATACTGATATTTGAAAGTGGTAGAACCCTTTGTGGTTCGACTCCGCCGCCACACCTATTTCTACCTAATAACAGCAGTGTTAGGCGCTGCTGTGTTCCGGTTTGAGGGATGTGGTGAGGGAGACATACTTTTCCGAGGCGTTCCAGCTTAGTCCTCAGGGGTAGCGGCGCATCATTGGCCGACCTCAGGTAGGAGTATCTAGTCCTGTCTGGGGTTGATTACAGATGTCCATGGGCGGCAGTAGTCACTTACCATCAGGTGGAATGCATGCTCGTCTGCTACTCCTATATTATAAAAAAAAACTGGCACGCTATACCTTAAACCTGGATCCTAGGCATTTTTTTTATTATGCATTAAAATGAAGGTGGTAGAACCCTCTATGGTTCGACTCCGGCGGCACCACTGGCACACTTATTTCTGCCTAATAACAGCAGTGTTAAGCGCTGTTATGTTCCTGTTTAAACGGTGTGGTAAAAGGGATGTACTTTTCTGAGGCATTCAGGCTTAGTCCTCAGGGGTAGCGGCGTATCTGTGGCCGATCTCAGGTAGAAATCTAATCAGTGCCATGTATAGAATTCCCATGAGTTTTTAGTATAATGTTATTTGAAATTTTTAACATGTAAAAATGGTCACATATATTTTTAATAGATTTTCGATTTGAATAACCATTCATGAAATAAAATGAAACATAATATGACATTACATGTAAATCTATTTTATTAATATTTTGTTTATGTCTAAGTATTTACTGCTGTAATACGAAAACTTACTCGTAAAGTCATACTAAGGGCTCTAATATTAAATTAATCTAGCCCTCATGAACCATTAGTATGAAACCCTTAAACCTTGAAATGTACACACATCGTTCAACTGTATCGAGTTTCACGTCATTACCGTGCATTGAAGGGTTATCGGATTTTCGTACGCGTCGGATTTTACCTTACTTAATTAATCGCGCATCTAATATATGTGTTACAATATTAGTTACTAGCTACACGGCAAACTTTGTACCGCCTCAAAATCTATTTATCAAATATGTTTCATATAAAACATAGCCTATGTTACTCGTGGATAATGTAGCTTTCGAATGGCGAAAGAATTTTTAAAATCGGTCCAGTAGTTTTTGAGTCTATTCATTACAATCAAACAAACAAAGTTTTCCTCTTTATAATATTAGTTATATGGTTCTATCGAGGAGAAACCACCACCATTTTGAAGGTGGTAGAACCCTCTGTGGTTTAACGGCGGCACCACGGCCATACTTATTTCTGCCTAATAATAGCAGAGTTAAGCTACTGTGTTCTGGTTTGAAGAGTATGGTAAGGGAGACAAAATGATCCGAATACCCAAGTATGCTTCGCGCCAAACTGCTAGTCCGCTCTGAAGTTGTTACGAGCAGGTGTAGTCATATACGAGTATATTCAGAGCGGACTAGCAGTTTTACGCGGAGTATATCTCTGATCTCTCCTTTTCCACTTTTATATTTTAGTAATGCAGATAGGCATATCTATATGAGTAAAGAAAATGGCAGTTATTTTTCAATCAATCAATCAATATTTACAATTATATTTTATTTACAATGGCATCAATAAATAAAAACATCTTAATAAATATTCTAAATTCAATGCCAGTTTCGAATTTCCGCCTGAGATTAGCGTTATAGAATATAAATTAATGTTTTAGTACGCATAATTCATTTACACCACCAATTAGCGGGCCTAGTGACGTGCCGACACGCGCGGTTGACAAATGGCCATACCATAGATAAGAATCTATACTATTCTATACTCTCTGGTTCGTAAGGCATTCCATCTGGCTCTACTACTTACGATATTTTTAGATTATGTTGTGCCTATACGATTTATTTCTATGTATATGCATAATTAATTTGATAAGTTTCATTAATAAAGCTGTTTTCTTAAAATCATTATTATGTCTTGTTAAGTCATTTCATACAAAAGCAAGACGACAGCTTATTAGAAGATAACATTCTACTTTTGATTTCTCTATATGATTTCTTAATAACAATTCCTTCAATAATTGTTCCTAAATTAAAATGGTGTCATTTTACATCCTCTTGTTGTTCGCTATAATGTATGATGAGCCTTATAGGGACAATTATATAAACAATTGGTATAAACTAAAAAATCCCATTTTGGATAAAAACAAATTTGGACATTTTGGACTAAGTTATAAGTGTTTTGAAAACCGAGTGCAGTAAATCGCCGAGTGAGAAGTCGCCATCACCATCTTATTTAAGTGTGTGGATAGAGTTGGGGGACAAATTGCACGGGCCCATGGGAAATCTGCGGTTATTAGCTGTCAATCACTATGATTCGGATACACGCACCCCATATCGATGTAAGTCACGCCATGCTGTGATTTTTAATCTATGTTCCCGAAATGCAGAATTTTTTTTTTTTGTTTATGGTATAAAACTCGGGGTTCTAATAGCATATTTTTAGGGTAACGAATTGATTATGATTAAATAATAAAAGTTTTTTTTTTCATTTATAAAAATGTACCAACTTAACAATTAATTACACAATTTTTGCACAGTCTTATAAAACATAGATATCTGAATTAAATGTCTTTTGGTAGTACCTGGAGGTATCTGAGAATCGAATTTGACACCTTCTGCAACCTTCATAGCAAATGTGGGGCTTTTATTATTATGTACATCATAATAGACTTATTAGAATCGATTAACTTTCAATATCACCTCTAAATCACTTTATCAACGTTAGTATTTTAAAACTTCTTAATTTTAGCCATAGATTAGTAAAGATACTTCGCCGCCTTGAAATTGAATGAAGCCACAAACAGCTTATTTTAGTAAGTTCCTTTTTTTTAATTCTTGAGAAATAAAAACATTTTTAGAGAAAATTTACGAATAAATAACTAATACTGCGTAATTTACATAATAAATAAATAATTATTTCAAATATTTTAGGGACATTTTAGCACAGAGACGTGGCAAAACTTTTTTACGCAACTATTTCAATTCTCAAAACTGGGTAAATTTTCTTGTTAGGAGTGAGTAATCTTTACTAATCTATGATTTTAGCTCTACAAAGAATTCCCATCTCACTGGTTAAAGCCAAAGGGTGCGTTCGGATACTCTGCCGTAGATTTCCGGACGGATTACGCTGGAAATTGAGTCGCGAAGTAATTTCCTGGCGAAAAGTTCTGCGCTGACTGGTCTTGTCTACGTCTACATTTTTATCTGTGGTAAAATATCGGTAAATTAAAAAGTGTTCCAATTTTTATTTGTACTAAATACGTGTTACCTACCTGAGGACAATAATTAATTTAAAAAGTCTTTTATTTTTTATCTGTGCTAGGCATAGATAAGTAAGGAATACTCACTCCTAACAAGAAAATGTACCCAGTTTTGAGAATTGAAATAGTTGCGTAAAAAAGTTTTGCCACGTCTCCGTGCAAAAATGTCCCTAAAATATTAGAAATAATTATTTATTTATTATGTAAATTACGCAGTATTCGTTATTTATTCCTAAATTTTCTTTAAAAATGTTTTCATTTGTCAAGAATTCAAAAAAAGAACTTACTAATAAGCCGTTTGTGGCTTCATTCAATTTCAAGGCGGCGAAGTATCTTTCCGGCGAAGTGTCTATACTAATCTATGGTGCTAGGTACCTATTATAGTGAGTGAGTAGTGAGTTTTATCTGTGCGGTAATGTAAAAATGGTTCTAGTTATTAACTGTACTAAATATGTACGAATAAAAATGGATCCTGCTCTCCATATTTAGGTTAATTTGTAGCCTGTTTGCCGTTTGCAGGAAAATATCAAATAACCACTACCCAACCCACCGCCCACACAATAAAAATACACAATAATTTAAATTTAAACAATTAGACATTAATTTTATTAGTAAGATTATATTTATTCAAGAGAAGGGAACAATTACACATAGTTACCGATAGAAAGTATAATGTATAAAAACTTCAAAAAACACAATTCACTTACTCAAACGCGCCTATATTAGGATCGTACTTAATAAATCCACTAAGAAAACTACTTAGGCACTATATTTATTAACGAAATCGTAGCATGTACCTACACAAAGAGACTAAATAATTTAATACTGAATGCTTCGTACAACGTAACTAATTCTATCCAACATGTTTTATTTTTAAAGCACCATTAGTGGAACAGACAGACAAAATGAATAGTTGATTGGCTCATCGGACCTTAAATGTCAGCGCAAATAGAATAATAAATGCTGTCAGGCTAAAACGAACGTGCTTTAATATTTAAGATGTGGCTATTGGGTTGAAGGCTAATGTTAGACTGTGTACCTAACGAAAGTCATTGTTTTAGGTTTTTTTTTATGATATAGGAGTAGCAGACGAGCATGCAGTCCACCTGATGGTAAGTGACTACTGCCGCCCATGGGCATCTGTAATCAACCCCTGATAGGATTAGATATTCCTACCTGAGGTCGGCCACAGATGCGCCGCTACCCCTGAGGACTACGCTAGAACGCCTCGGAAAAGTATGTCTCCCTTACCACATCCTTCAAACCAGAACACAGCAGCGCTTAACACTGCTGTTATGAGGCAGAAATAGGTGTAGCGGTGGTGCCGCCGGAGTCGAACCACAAAGGGTTCTACCACCTTTAAATGTGTAGGTGAGAAATGTGTGGTAAATATATTTATTATGTACTCATAAATAGGCACTGATAAATAACGTGTTTTTTTTTACTTTTGTTCCTCAATCGAAATGCTTTTTCTGTTTTGGTAGTAGATAGTACACAGACCTACAGGTCTGTGAGATAGTACATATTGAGGATTTGTTATTTTATAATAAAACTTGGTGGTAGAGCCCTTTGTGGTTCGACTCTGCATCTGCATCTGTGGCCGACCTCAGGTAGGAATATTTAATCCTATCTGGGGTTGATTACAGATTTCCATGGGCGACAGTAGCCACTTACCATCAGGTGGACTGAATGTCTTCTGTTACTGTTATATTATATAAAAAAAACTAGCTGACACGGCAAACGTTGTCTTGTCATATAAATAAAAAAATGTTAAGGGTGAACGACCATTATCACTTAGGGGCATGAAAAATAGATAGTAGCTGAGTCTCAGACCTATTGAATATGCATATAAAATTTGGTGAAAATCGGTAAAGCCGTTTCGGAGGAGTACGGTAACTAACATTGTGACACGAGAATTTTATATATAAGATATTGAAACAGCTGACAAAATCAATGAGATTTGTTGAACGAAATGTTAAAATTTCTGCAGAAATACACATGCAGGGAAGTTATCCGGTCTGTTGACTCGTAAAATAATGTTCATTGTTTCCTAATACACAGTAACAATTTTGATAGGTGGTCACCTGCCATCGGACTCAAAAAGATTAAAAATACACATTTTTGATGGATAATATAAGGGAAATGATGACATTTGAAATCCCCTTCTATAACATGCACGTCCACTATAAACACAATAAAATTAATTAATATTAAGTTTGTCATATTTTGTATAATATATATATTTTTGTATAAAATATAAAATTACGATTGTAAATAAAAATTAAGAAAAGTGGTTCCTCAAGATGGAGATGCTGGGATTTGAACCCAGGACTTTCAGCATGCGAAGCAGACACTCTACCACTGAGTTACATCCCCGGTATTTAAAGTGACGAAATTTTCCCACATATGTTACATTCTATAACTTATTACCAATTATCATCCTTATTCAGATGGCAAGCCTTTTCGTACAATTTTTTTTTGTTGTAATAATAATTTGTTTTACTTATTATCTACAAATTAATTGTTACATTAAATGTGAATGTGAACTTTATTTACAAATTATAGATGTTAATATGAGTAAATAAAGGTAAGAAAAGGAAATAATACCAAAACAATACGATTACTTTTATAAGTAACGCTATCTGTAGTACACAGTGTGGCCAAAAGATGGCGCTGTTCCTTGTAGCACATTGAATGTTTCATACATAGATTAGTAAAGATTACTCACTCCTAACAAGAAAATGTACCCAGTTTTGAGAATTGAAATAGTTGCGTAAAAAAGTTTTGCCACGTCTCCGTGCTAAAATGTCCCTAAAATATTTGAAATTATTTATTTATTTATTATGTAAATTACGCAGTATTAGTTATTTATTCGTAAATTTTCTCTAAAAATGTTTTTATTTGTCAAGAATTCAAAAAAAGAACTTACTAATAAGCCGTTTGTGGCTTCATTCAATTTCAAGGCGGCGAAGTATCTTTACTAATCTATGGTGTCGTAGGCGCCTTTTCATGATGCACCAATGATGGGTTTTTGTTATTGATATCATGAAGAGTTTTATCTCTTATGTTTTATAAAAATAGAAAAATGATTAAACTTCAACATTCGCATCTCTACGCGAGTGTAATCTTCTTTTAGATGGTAAATTTACATTATGGTAAGTTACTTTAAAAAATATAAAATCTCATATATCCTTAAAATGAATAAAGATGACTGTACAGTTTGGTTTATTATTTAGGTATAGATTAATAATAATTAGGCGAATTATAAATTATAAATATATAATTAGGAACCCCTCATTATTTTGAAGAAAATATGTATAGTAATACAGCAGTGATAGCCTAGTGGTTAAGAAATTCGGTCTCTCGATCGATGGGTCCGAGGTTCAAATCTCAGGCACGCACCGCTGATTTTTGAAAATTGTATGTGTATTAGAAATTAATTATTACTTGCTTTAACGGTGCAGGATAACATCGTGAGGAAACCTACATATCTGAGAAATCTTAATTAAAAAATATGGTTTCAAGGGTATGCGAAGTCTACCAATACGCACTTGGCCAGCGCGGTGGACTATGGCCTAATCGTTCTCATTCTTAAGCCAGCTCCACATTCTCGCGAGAACAACGAGAAACGAGAATCTGGATCCTATACGAATAGGGTTTTTCTCACGTTCTCGCGAGATACTCCCGAGATTCTCGCAAATGTTGAGCGGGCTTGAGAGGAGACGTGCTCAGCAGTGGGACAGTAATGGGTTGATGATGATGATGATGATAGTAAAACAATTATGCGGAATCATAACGATTATCGTATCGGTCTGATACGTAGTTCTGGATTCGATGCGGGTCAAATGGACCTCTAAATTAGTAGCGAATTTCGATTTCTGTTACTGTTCAGTGTCTCTATGTAATTACTATGTTAAGGACTTTATGAGGGTAAATTGATCCGTTTTTGTGCTGCATGATGAAAAATAAACCTTATGGAATTTAAAAGTGGTAGAACCCTTTGTGGTTCGACTCCGGCGGCACCATCGCCACACCTTACTGCCTAATAACAGCAGTGTTAAGCGCTGCTGTGTTCTGATTTGATGGGTGTGGTAAGGGAGACATACTTTTCCGAGGCGTTCCAGCTTAGTCCTCAGGACTCGCGGCGCATCTATGGACGACCTCAGGTGTGCATCTTATCTGGGTTTGATTGCAGTCCATGAGCGGTGGGAGCCACTTACCATCAAACAGATTGCATTTTTGTCTGCTACTTCAAAATAAAAAACCTTGTCTATGGCTTCGCATAAACAAAAATCTATGGTTTCCATTGTACGCTTTTAATAAAAGCGGTTATCAGAGCCCGAAGGATCGCGATCGGTGCCTCTGTGTTTGGGCGTTGGTGCGTGGAAATCACATAAAAATCATTACAGCTTTGTTGGAGGGGTTGTTTCAACCCTTGTTACGTCAAACGTCACTGTAATTATGCCGAACTCATTGCGGTGGACACCCCATTTTATGCGTCACATATTATGGGATAATTGTATACTTTTATAAACTGATACTTTTTGTAAATGGTTATTTTTATTGTAATTACGGGCTTCCGTTTGTAGGCGTTTTGAGTATTTTCGGGGTGAACAGTGACTTTTTGCACAAAAATGTTGATTTTGGGGAAAGAGTAACTCTTTTTTGGAACCTTCGAGTTTCTTTTAGCGCTTTTAGGAGTGCAGGTTTCCTCACGATGGGCATCGCGCTCGGAGGACTCCGGTTGTGTTCCACCTAGTGCTGAGGACGGCCACCGGGGGGGTTTTAGTGCGGTAAAAATCCCACATAACCCGGCGTCGTTCCCACGTCGTCGGGTACCTTTTGAAGGTTTCGCCCTCGAAAACAAAAAAAGGGTTCCTCACGATGTTTTATTTACCGTTTAAGCAAGTGATCACTGTAAACACATCACATTCAAAATATGTTTTTTTTAAGTTACACGCTTATTAGAAATTAACTAATGCATTGACGATGAAAAAACCTATGCGCCTGACACTTTTGTAAATATCCAAAACTCCATTTTGACAAAATGACGGACATACAAGTTTACATTTAAGATACATAGCGGCCGAATACAGAACCACCCTTGAACTCTGTTAAAAAGCTTTAATAGGTCTAAATTCTACCATTTGCAATCGCGTGATGGACTATAGCTAAGCCCAGCACCTATCTCACTTAAGGAACAGTACCCTTACCAGGAGTTTTTACGTTTTGACAAATATGATTGTTTTGGTATTTGTTTACGTATTGGCCCTTACGATTTCCTAATTCTAACTCGATCCACTAGGGGCGCTGATTAGAATTTGTATGGGCAAATACGTAAACACATACCAAAACAGTCATATTTGTCGAAACGTAAAAACTCCTGGTAAGGGTACTGAGCACAGCATGCGTCGACGACGATATTTCAAATGTACCAAAGTCGCCTTAATAGGTACTAAATCAAATCAAATCAACACTCTTTTTTGTACCCAATAAAAGAAAATACATATAAAAATAAATAACTAAATTAACAAATAATACAAAAGGCGGTCTTATCGCTAACCAGCGATCTCTTCCAGACAACCTTTAGGTGAGGAGTTATAGTAGGGAAGAATAGAAAAATATGTAGGGTTCAAAATAACAATTTTAGGACTAAGATAGCATAAACATGTTGGAATAAATGAAATATACTATAGTACTATTTAACTCCCTGACCAAGAAACTGAGGAAAAGTAATATTTCACACCGAAAATAGATTGGACAAAACCGTTTATTCCACGCACTTTAGTTTCAAAAAGTGAATTTGACAAAAATATGAGCACAAACAAAAAGTAGCAGCGTCGGCAATGAACAAGAGGAGCTAAATCGATATAAATAAAATAAGGGATGTATAAAAAGTAGCGATAGCCTATTGGTTATGAAACTCGGGCTCTCGATCGAGGGGTCCGAGGTTCAAACCCCAGGCGCACCTCTAATATGTCAAAATTATGTGCGTATTAGAAATTAATTATCAAGCTTAAACGGTGAAGGAAAACATCGTGAGGACACCTGCATACCTGAGAGATTTATAAAAAAAAATCTCAAAGGTATGTGAAATTCACCAATACGTACTTGGCCAGCGCGGTGGACTATGTCCTAATCCTTCTCATTCTGAGACGACCTGTGCCCAGCAGTGAGACAATAATGGTTGATGATGAATGTATTACATGACTTCTAATAGAATCGAACCCAAGACTACAGCGATCGCCACACATGCCATTCAAAAAAGTTCAAGGCTATGTGAACATCCCAGAGCCGCGGGCCACTACAGGTATTCCGTAGTAACTTCGGAACCAGTACTTTAACATTTCACCCGCGAGCGTTCACCCCTGACCCTAACTGGCGCTGGTCATCGAGACGATATCTGTCCTTATCACTCGCGGGTATGGACCCATAAGGCCGTCTCTCTCACTAGCGGTGCACGATCCAATCGGGATGGATCCGGGTATCCTCAGAATTGCAATGCGCTGCCCGGTTCAGTAATGTGTGGATATGAGTGATATGTGACGTTACGGAATTACATTGGATGTGATGTTCGAAGTAAATGTATTGTAAAATCTTATATTACTGTATATCTCTCAATTTTGAAGTTGTTTCTTGTTTAGCATAAATCGCGATGTAAGAGTCAGATGAACGTATTAAAAAACTCAAAAATCTTTTTATTTCACAAAATGGTTTACAATGTAGTCCTTTATGAAATGGCAAAATGACGTAACGCTATATTCAAAATTTAATAAATGAGATACCGAATAAATAAAAATATATATATTGAGTCTTGGTAATAAGCATTTATAAACATTTTTTTATATTTTTCAAAACTCTAATACTAGGCCAACATATTCATATATATTTTTATTTCAATTACTGTATATTATCTCTATTAATGATCTGGCAAAGTTTGAAGTGGCGAATTTTTACACTATTGTTGCTCTCCTGTAAAATTGATAAAATATAGATACGTTCATCTAACTCTTACACCGCGAAATACATATTTGAATCAATAATAATTTTTTACATGACGTTTACAATGTAGGTACACACATTTTCACGATTAAGCAAAACATATTTTATAATTTAAATAGTAGAAGGAGTTTGAACATAATTATGTGCAAAGTGTATATAAATGTCTAAAGTATTGAATTAATTGTATAAATTTACGTTTTTTTAAGTTTTCTTAAAGAAAATAAGATTATAAATAGATTTATTATACTCATAATATTTTTACATAGTTGAGCAGGGGTAGAGAGAAATGTGCATTTAAAATAATATGTTTCATCATTTCCGTAATTTCATTGCGTGGTGCAACTATCACAACGATGTCCTGCCAGTCACAGCATTTTAGCACAGTTGCTCATATTCTATATTGTAAAATATTATCAAAAATTAATGTACATTTTCAGCAAGCAATATGGTAGGTATAATACTGACAAATGAAAAATAAATGACCATGCGTATATATAAAATTGTAGTAATTTAGAAAACAACTTAATGTGGAATTATCATCAACCCATTACTGTCCCACTGCTGGGCACGGGTCTCCTCTCAGAATGAGAAGGATTAGGCCATAGTCCACCGCGCTGGCCAAGTGCGTATTGGTAGACTTCACATACCTTTGAGATTTTTTTTTATAAATCTCTCAGGTATGCAGGTTTCCTCACGATGTTTTCCTTCACCCTTTTAGCAAGTGACAATTAATTTCTAATACGCACATAATTTCGAAAAATCAGAGGAGGATTCTGGTCACCTGTACCGTGTTATAGGAATCTGGGAAGATGTGCGGACTCGCCTCGTGCCCGACGGAACATTTACATCCACACATAGGTAATATATGTACACTGGACGTAGGTAATGTACAGTTTACTTATTCAGGTGGCTTGGGATTTCTTGGTATTCGTTACTTAGCCTGACCGCCCTTTGAGTACTAGCTCGAGATATATGTATAATATAGCAGTAGCAGACGAGCATGCAATCCACCTGATAGTAAGTGGCTACTGCCGCCCATGGACATCTAAATCAACCCTAAATAAGATCAGTTTCCTACATAGGCAAACATATATGGAGTGTAGCTATAACGGTGACACTGTTGTGTTTATTTATTTATTTATTTATCACTTATATAAATTACATTGCAAAAGTTAGAAAAATAAGTCGTGTACCCACAATTATAGGTGAACACGGCATTTATAGAATAGACGCTCTAGTAGATTTAAATATAATGATAATAAGACTACAATTTACATTAAATACAAGATAAGAATATATATTACTAATGTCATTATCATTATTAATAATGTCAGTAGTAAAAAATAGACTATGAATAGATTTTTCATAGTCTATTTTATTTATTTGTTCTGGTTTATAGGCACCTATAAAGGCACATACCTATTTAAAAGAGGCGGTCCAACTTAGTCTTCAGGACTACCAACACATCAGTGACCGACCTCAGTAGGGCTTCTGCTATATGTGCTGTGGTTTAATTATATTTAAAGAATCCTATAGGAAAATGGATTTATTATTTTTAAAAGAGTCCAATAAGGCATTGGAAATAAGAAAATATAAATGGTGGCAATCTTCTGAACGTTATACATATTTTTCAAATTGGTTTGTTCCACTGCATAGTGGAACAAACCAATTTGAACTTATTCAAGGCGCCTGCCTTGAATAAGTTTTCTTCTTACCTACGAATAAGCTTACCATGTCCTTCAAAGCGGTATACAACAGCGCCAGATACGGCAGCAATGCCTCAGAGTAGAATCAGGAGAGGTTCTATCACGTTTAAAGTTACTTTAGTACTATTTACTTACATTATGTACCTACTTACTTCATTTGAGAAGGATTAGGCCATAGTACACCGCGCTGGCCGAGTGCGTATTGGTAGACTTCACATACCTTTGAGATTTTTTTTAAAAATCTCTCAGGTATGCAGGTTTCCTCATGATGTTTTCTTTCACCGTTTAGCAAGTGATAATTAATTTCTAATACGCACATAACTTTGAAAATTCAGAGGTGCGTGCCTGGGATTTGAACCTCGGACCACTCGATCGAGAGGCCGCGTTTCGGAACCACTAGGCTGTCACTGCTTATTAGGCTATCCTTTTCATTATGAGAGGAGACCCGTGCCCAACAGTGGGACAGTAACGGATTGTTGATGATGTTGATTACTTCATTTCCTCCACTTATTTATTAAATTGGAAGTGTATAAATGTAAATTCCAATAAGAATTTTCGTAACAAGAAACCAATTGTAACTAATATTATAAATAGGAATATGAATTTGTTTGTTTGCTGCACTTTAACGCCTTAACTACATAACTGATTGACATGACAGTTTTTACATGCTTACGTTGTCAGAGGTTCCAAAGAGGAATAAGAGCACCTTTTATTCCTAACATGTACCGTTATTGAGAGATAGCTAAGAATACATATATTTTATCCTCGTGAGCATAAATATGAACAGTTTATTTAAAAAAGCAGCAGCAAATAATATACCGCCTATGGATATCTGTAATACACCCCAAATAAGATTAGATTCCTATCCGAGGTCGGCTACAGATGCGCCACTAGGCAGTCCTCAGGAGTTGGAATGCCCCAAAAAAATATGTCTCTTACCACACCATAACTTTAACGTGCTTAACACTGCTGCTTTTAGGCAGAAATAGGTGTGGCGGTGGTGCCGCCGGATTCGAACAAAGGGTTCTAAAACTCAAAACGTTAATGTATTGTCATCAAACTACCATCGCGAGCAAAGCCGCAGGTAAAAGTTAGTTATTTAATAAATCGTGAGCCCACAAGTTGATTCCAATAAGAATTTCCGTAACAAGAACCCAATTTCAGATATTAACGTGAGTAGCGAGCCGTGAAATTTGTTGTAACCAATGGAATATTAGTTTCGTTTACAACGGATGATTTACGAGGTGTCGGTTAGCAGGTTCGGTTCTCGGCTCGTACAACATGAAAACTGTATCGGATTATTTATTTAAATTTTATCGCTAGATGGGCGTTAAATAATAATTGTGTTTTTAACGATCTCGCGCGGTTTGCAACGGTGTGTTTTTTTAATTTTTATGTACAGGTTCAAAATGTGTCTAGGGAAAATGTTAGTCTAAAGAAAGAAAGAAAGGAAATGAAGAAACAAATGAAATAACAGAAAGAGAAAAAAAAGTGTGTGTGTGTCAGCTACGACGCACGATTGGAGTTTACTCCTTACGAATGATAATTATGATATATATCGAATAGAAAAAAGGGTAGGTAAATGAACGCATCTGCTAAAATGATAAGAGAAACAAACATATATCTGTAATTATTCGGATTATTTATATTACTTCAATAATGCGTATTACATAAAGTATGTTACAAAATAATATAAAATAGCGCCATCTAGTGGCAAGTTTTATAAATTGTAAGTTTGCAAGTTTATCAATCTATGTATTTTGGTTCCAAATATTATAATGGTAACTTAATATAATTGTTTATATTAAAGTAAATTTTAATATAATATAATTATTTATATTTAAAACAATGTTAAACGTTTTATAACTTAAAACTTAATAATTATAATTTCTTTGCCATCTATAAAATATCCTTGTTGCAATTTACGGATGAAATTTATATGAGACTCAATAAACATGTTATTATATGTAATTTGGATTGTTTCTGAATGTTTTATAATTCTAGAATTCATTTAAAACGTATTGCTTATTTTATATAACTTATTTTGAACATAATTCATTAGCAATAATTCTGTAATAAATATTAAATAATACTGTTTTGATTTTGCCCGTTTATCGTTGATAGATGGTGCTGATCAATAATGCATCCATTTTTATAAGTTAAATTAATATATCAGTAACTTACAAAAGCCTCTTTATGTTAAAAACTTATTTTGCTAATATTATATCTTATTCAATTGCTTACTGATTTTATATGTTACTCTTCTTTAAAAACGTTCATAAAAGATTGTTAATCATATTATGGCGCCAATGTTCATATTTTTCACAGTGTTTATAAATGATCAAACCTATAACTTAATTTATGCAAAAATGTAAACAAATTAGTTAATGACGTTTTAATGTTTTATATATTGCTAATTATTTTTATTGTAATAATTACTTTCATATGGGATTTGAACTTACTGTATTTTAAATTAATAAAAGCACTCTTGATTCATATTTTGGTTTCCGTTACGCCTCAACTTTTCGTGTTACACTTGATTTTACTCCTCATAAAATTTCCGTACCGGGCCTTATAACTCAAATCGTTTCTTAAGGAGTAAACTCCAATTAAAAAAGTCTATGTCATTCCAATTTATTTTTAGAACTTATATAATTGAATTGTATTTGCTTATTGTATAGAAGTACTCGTAAGTAGTAAATTAGGGTAAGTAAAGTAGGAACACAATCTTATTAGAATAGTAAGAAAAATAGGCAAATTGGAATTTTAGCAATAATTCAATTTAAAAATCTACTTTATTCAAAAATTTCGACCTACTTATATTTCAAGTTATTTTTTCACCATTACTCAAGGAAAATGGCAAAAGCTTCAGACGGAATTGTGTAAGGGATGCAAATCGTGCCCCTTTCAGACACAATAGTCGACTCAACAACCCCGATGTTTTACCAGATTACTTCAAACGCGGGCCATTTGTTCAAAGAAATGATATACTGCGCATCCGTGCGTATGGCGACGTGCGTTTAAGGGCAAATAAAAACATACGACACGACGCCGTATCGCGTAACGGTAGATGTCGCGTCGTGGAATTCTACGACGTGATTCGTGGAAATCATGACGTCGTGAAAATTCATAATACATTCCTGTTATTTTTCTTAGTCTCCGTCAACTGATTTTTGTTCCACTGGGCAGGGGTTTCAGGATTTAAAATACTCTTACCAAGTGGGTATAAACTTCAAATATCTAAAATCTCTCAGAAGTATAGGCTTTCTTACGTAATAATTAATTTGCAATACACCCATAAGTTCGAAAAATCAGCCGTGCGTGGGTGCGTCTGGGACTCGAACCCCGGACCCCCAGATTGACAGGTCAAGTTTCACTGGACTATCATTGTCAATATATTTCGTTCTTTTCTAGAATTAATTTTCAAAATTTCATTCCGATTTCTGAACGTGCTACGACACGACGCCGTGTCGTGTACATTTGAGCCGTAAGATAACAATCAGGGAAAACAACCGCAGAATCTTAAAACTTATTTGTATCATAAAGTCGATATTCGTATAACAGTTACCGTCAAATGCAGAGAATAGTGTGCTACGTTTGAAAGTGTGGAGAAAAATGATATATTGCAGAAAAGTGGACCCCGGACGTAATAAAATATCAATTTTTTTATTCGTCCTCCTATTATGTCACTGAGAGACATAGCTTAAACGTTACAAATTTATAGACGTAATACATTGCTGGTTTTGTACTACACTTTTAAAAATATTTGTAGTGTAAAGCGCAATGTATAATAAACAAAGAGTTTACGTTGTGTGTTTTAAATTCGCAATAGTGATAGTCAAAGAAAAATGGGCCTGCATAGTTTTAGTTTTCGTATAGTTGAATATGATTGCGTAGGTATTCCATGGGGGAGCTTCCGTGTGGTATTTTTAAACAATATCTTCCGAGAAATCTCTTATATTTTTTCCTTTTTGAATACGCTTATACTGTTACGTGGATGAACTATTTAAGTACTTCTATTATTATTTTTATTCCATTATGTAGAAGTAGCAGACGAGTATGTCCACCTGATGGTAAGTGGCTACTGCCGTCCATGGACATTTGCTATCAACCCCAAATGAAATTAGATACGAGTACCAGAGATACGTTGCTACCCCTGAGGTGTAAGTTGGAACGCTTTGGTATAAGTATGTCTCCCTTACCACACCCTTCAAACCGGAACACAGCAGCGTCCAACACTGCTATTTTAGGTAGAAATATAAAGGTTAAGTGTACTTCAGACTTAGTTTTGTACTGGATAGAACTCCTCAACTTTGGTAGTGAGTAGTAAGAAGCTACTCACTACTTCTTCTCCTAGGCCTAACACTACCTAAGCACTTACTACTTAACCATACAAGTCATTGGTAAAATTACAGTTGTAACCATTTCCACAACGTAAAATTATGAAAATTGTGTAAAACCTGATCAAAAATTAAAATTTTTGATTCAGCTTTGTTGCATACATAATCTGTGCATATTGACAGTGATTCGTGGTTGAATAATTCAAAAAGTCGGCAGTGCAGCGCAATTAAAGGGTGCAAATAAAAATCAATTAGGACCGACGCCTATTGACAGATTTAATTTTTAGGTCTGGAACACACACATAATACATATCGATATCTTAAGTCGCAAATCGGCCTACTCCACTTATTGTCCAAATGTATTTTTTATTTATTTTGATAGTAAATGGCGTTGAACGAAATCAAAATAAATAAAAAAAAAAAACATTTTATTTTTTTGTATTTTTTATTTATTTTGATAGTAAATGGCGTTGAACGAAATCAAAATAAATAAAAAAAAATCATTTTGACAAAAAGTGGAGTTGGCTGATTTGCGAATAAAGGTATCGATATGTTCCTATTATATTCAAAACCTTGCTATAATATAGTAGTAGCAGACGAGCATGCAGTCCAACTGATAAAGCTACTGCCGCTCATGGATATCTGTAATCAACCCCAAATAAGATTAGATTCGTATCTGAGGTCGGTTACAGGTGTGCCGCTACCTGACAACTAAGCACCAAAATATTTCGGAAAAGTATGTCTTGCCAATTACCCTTATCACACACTTCAAACCAGAATATATCAGCGCTTAACACTGCTGTTATTAGGTAGAAATAGGTGTAAGATATGATATACTTATGTAAGGCTGCCTTAAAACGCAGGAAACCCGGGTTCCAATCTCGATCCGATTGTTTCTTTTATTTTTTCTCTTTTTTTGTAATTTGTAACAAGGAGTTTTTGTGAGAAAAATAATTGCACTCGTGACTTTTTATTTCAAATAATCGGTATTTTTTTTTTTATAATTACAACACCGAGCAAAGCTCGGTCATCCAGGTACTGATAACTTAATATTAGATGGTCGCTTCTGTGATTTACAAATAATAAAATAAAATATATCTGTTAAATTACACGAAACTGTATTATTTAATTCTATTTAATCTCTGACATCTGAACTTACAACAAAAGCTTCGGAACCTCAAAAGCTATTAAATTCCATTTTACAACAAAATTCCCACGTTAGCTCAAAAATAAGAATGTAAGATCGATCAAATTTAATCCTGTTCACCCACAACTTGGTCTATAAATCTTACGGAAATGGTTGACCCCAATACCTGAAAATACCTTTAACCTTGTTTGGACTACCGACACAATGCATACAATAGACCTTTCTCAAAAACCAATATTGCAACGCCATTTTGGAAGCTACAACCGCGCGATTCTCGCATTTATTACTATGTCCTTAAAGTAAACGCAGTTTTACCAATTGTGGGTTTAATATGGTCCTTTGACAATGTTTTTGGTATATTTTCAATTGTTTTGAGGACAATGTCGTGGGAACTGGATAAGTTTGTCGGTTTTGGCCGTTTAGCGAATGAAAAGGTTTATATTGACCGCAAGACATGTTGGCTAGTTTATAACTTGGTATTTAGTACACGGGAGATGGGGTGCAATGGTTTTGGTACTTGAAATATACAAATGTCAAAATGAAATATGTAGAACAAAAAAAAAGGGTAGATGTTTTGTGACATTTTAATATATTAATCATCAATAATGTAATGAATCTATGCATGCAAATTTGTATTTAAGTAATAGATACTAGATATAATGACAGGTTTCAAATTTAATAACTTTTTACCAAGATTCTTTATGTTATGATTACCTTATGAAGTGATACCAAGGCCGTTTTAAGGAATGCCGGGGCCCCTGGCACATAAGAATTCGGGGGCCCTATAAGCTAAGAATAATATATTTTACAATTTAGAACGTAATTTGTAGTGTGTCGTAAGCGAATGTAATATCAGCTTCTCGGGGGCTTGTTTGTTTTATTTCTTATCTTTATGAATTAGTTGCTTTACCTTACAATTTTTTGAATAAATAAATGTATTTTTAATACACATTTTTATTGCACCAAGTATCAAAACTATCTAGCGAGTATGAATGCGCAAGCGCCGGTTGCACGCGGCTATTGTGCAGTGTCGTGATGTAGCGCCACTGCAGCCCGGCATTGTTCTAGCAGCGCACCTGATGCTCTCTGTTTATTTCCAGTTTTAGTGTTAACCATGAGGAATGATTGGAGTTCAACGTGAGGAGCAGATGCGTTCTGCCTCTAAGCACTAAGGTAGAATAGGTACCTCCTTTATATAAATTAAAGCAATTCAGTAGGAATTTAAATTTTGTTCTTTTCCTCACTTTTATTATTGAATAATCAATAATACAGAGATTGCCCTGTACCTATTATTGTTTTTACATATTGACAAAAAAAATAAAATTATGACATTTCTATTCAGTGACTTCACTGGTGTTGCGCGTAAAGTGTGGATATATATGTTTGTCTCTTTCTACGTAACGCCTCAACTTTTCGTGTTACACTTGATTTTACTCCTCATAAAATTTCCGTACCGGGCCTTATAACTCAAATCGTTTCTTAAGGAGTAAACTCCAATAAACTCCAAAAATATTTTTACTTATTTAAAATCTAAAACGCAAGTATCAAGATGATGCATCGAGTATGAATGCGCAAGCGCCGGCTGCACGCGGCTATTGTGCAGTGTCGTGATGTAGCGCCACTGCAGCCCGGCATTGTTCTAGCAGCGCACCTGATGCTCACTGTTTATTTCTAGTTTTGGACACGAGAATCTTAAAATAAATGTACTTATATAAATAAATATAAATGAAATCCGACTGATTTCAGAAAATGGAAGATACATTCTAGGCATATCTGTATTTTTTTATAATATAGGGATAGCAGACGAGCACGGAGTCTAACTGATGGTGACTATCTACTGCCGCCCATGGAAATCGGTAATTAACCTCAGATCAGATTACATTCCTACCTGAGGTCAAAGTAGCCACTACCCCCAATTTGAAACCCCTCGAATAAGTATGGTTCCTTTACCACTCTCTTCAAAGCGGAATACAACAGCCCTTAACATTGCTATTATTAAGCCAAAACAGGTGAAGAAGTGGTCTAGGGTCGAACCACAAAGGGTTCTGACCTTAAAACCTTAGCTATGGCTGCGTCAATTTTGAAGGACTATTTCCTAACGATAGATAACTTTAGACTGGTGTAGTCTATTTTAATTTTGACTCTGAAATTTTTAGCTGAGTTTATGTGAGTTTTTTTTAATTTTATTTTATTTTTAATATTTATTTAATAATATGTAAACTAATCTCTCTGTCTCTCTCTCTACAATATGAATATTCATTAAATAAATTTGTAAACGAAAAGTAATTGATAATACTCAAATAATAGTATTATACTATAGATAATAAGGTAGTGATAATATAATAATGCGTTTAGATAATATTCTTTAATTTTTTTAAACGAAGCTTCAATTGGGGAACAAGAGAGCAATATAAGGGTGCATCAGGGTGACTCCATTGATTGAAACATCGCTCAAACTTTGATGAACTGGAACAAAGGGCGGAGTGATCGTGAGGAGTGCTTTCATTACCTCCCCTCGCGGTTCCAAGCAACAAACACGGCTTTTGTCTTCAAACCGCTGTGGTCGCGTTCCCGTTTAGGGACATTCATTCGACTCTATTTTTAACCGACTTCCCAAAAAAAATTTTAAATTGTAGGGATGTTATTCACGCGGCAAAGAGGTCATCTTATTTTTTTATTTTAGCAGATGAGCACTCCAGATGAGTCCACCTGATGGTAGGTGGCTGCCGCCCATGGACATCTGATAAGTATTATGTGATAAATATTAAGTTCTGATACCTTACCATCCTTCAAATCTGAAAACAGCAGCGAAAAGACTGCTGTTATAAGGCAGAGATAGGTGTAGTGGTAGTGCCGCCGGGTTCGAACCACAGAGGGTTCTACCACAACCGTCCAAGCCTACCTCTGTCCAAGATTTATAAATTTTAATCGTGGTTAATCTTTTTAACCGATATATTTCGTAATTGAATATTATTTACAAAAATTACACGAAATTAAAATTCAGTTATACCTTTATTTGCTTTGTAGGCTTTTTAAGTCTGTAAGTTTACATACTTATAAGTGTCTATACATTTATATTTTACATATTAGCCCAAAAGTCAAATAATTATGTCATATATTTAACTTTATAAAAGAATCAAAAGCGTTCACCGTAACGGGAGTGCAGTTTTAGAAATAAGAATGCTTTAGGAAATAAAGTTTTCCCCGCGATTAGAAAAGTCAAAGTGGGAGTTTAGTCATCATGGGGGTTTACACCCTGTCTTGTTTTCCGTTTCATATGAATAATGCCTTGGGAAATAGCCCTTTGTTTTAATATCTTTGTATAGGTCTTGTATCGAGTTAGGGCGTCTGATTTTCTTTGAAATCAATTTGTAAAAATTGTCTTAATAAAGAATGTAATTCATAATGAGGGCTTTTAAATATGTTTATATCACGGCGTGCGTAAATTGACGTTTTACGCACGCTTCGCGTGCGCAAAACCCCCATTTCCGACCCCGTAATATAAAATTTTATACAACACGCGGACGAAAAATGTTTTTCTGACTCGTGTGATTGCAGTCCTCGCCTGCGGCTCGGCCTGCAAACTCACACTTGTCAGAAAAAAATTTTTCGTCCTCGTATTGTAATGTACTATTTTATAATATAGGAGTAGCAGACGAGCATGCAGTCCACTTGATGGAAAGTGGCTCTGCCACCCATGGACATCTGTAATCTACCGAGTTAGGACTAGATATTCCTACCGGAGGTCGCCCACAGATGCGCCGCTATTGTTGAGGACTAAGCTGGAACGCCTCGGAAAAGTATGTCTCCTTTACCACCCCCTTCAATCCAGAACACAGCACTTAACACTGCTGTTATCTCGCCGGAGTCGAACCACAGAGGGTTCCACCACCTTTTAGTGAAAAAACAGTCTAAAGAAAAGAAGAAAAAAATACTTATGTCAATAAATCATACAAAAAAACCTTTTTCTACTTCATTTGTCATTAAAGCATTTCCATACAAAGTTGGTATCCAATATGTGTACCAGAGAACAAACAAAATCCATTAATTAAGCTACGGTGATCCATCAGATGGTTTTTCCAAGTGTTAATTAAATTTTCTCAGCACACCTCTGTGGTCCGTTATTATTAGGGTTCCGTAGCTAAAGGGTAAAACTGTATTACACAATCTGCGTGGCATAACGGTCACTATAACGGTCTGACGCGCAAAGGGTTCCGGCTTCGATCCCCGGCCAGACAGATATCTGAATGATTTGGATATCTGTTCTGGGTTTGGGGGTTTGTATCGTCTTTGTGTGTAGAAAGCGTCTTATTATTAAGCCTACGCTGTCTTGCTGTCGGTTTGACACAGAGCTCTATCACTTACAACGTAATGGTTACACGTTTATTTACACGTGTCCGATATGACAACAAACATTAAAAACTTAAAATCAAATAGACTTAACATTTTAAACGGCACGCCAGTATAGCTTTAATAACAAATACTAAAAATAATAAAATAAATTGGTGGTGGTGCGGAACCCTCCGTGTGCGACTCGTATCTGGCTTTTAATGGTGGTACGTTATCTATTTATAAAACATACATACATACATTTACCTTATACGTCTTTTTATAATACAGAAGAAACAACAGCATGCAGTCCATTTGACGCTAAGTGCTAAGACCTAAGACCTGCTCAATAATCTCAATCCATATGATTTTAAGTGCTATACCACTATGACCTAAGCCCTTCTTAATCTGGACAACCTGTGCCCAGTGGAACAGAAATAGATTGACAAGACAAACGTAATTACAATCTCCGTTCTCCCATTTGGCTTAAAACCAAAAATCTTTACTTTTATCGGAACTCGTTTGATCAAAATGACAATTATGGCTACCTCGGATATCATTTGCATGGAATAACAGGGGAGATATGGTAACGAAAGCAGCTTTTCCGTATTTTATGGAAAATCTCGATTCGACCTAATTAAACCGTATTCCGGCGTAGACAACGTTATCTTTGAACTTACCTGCTTTCAGATCCCATCCCCTTGGGTCAGTGTTTCTCAAACTTTATGGCATGATCCCCTTTTTTGTTAACCTTCAAAAGGTATAGGACGTTGGGGAGCGACACCGGGTAAAGGGGGACTTTTAGAGCTAATCCCTCGGTGGCCGTCCTCGGTGCTGCGTAAAAGGAACGCAAACGAAGTCCTCTGAAAAGACATGACTGTTATTACTATTCAGTGTATTCTTCCTATGCCTATCTTACGTCTACCTACAAAAGATTGAAAGACAATTACTAAGCAGAAATTGTATTTCGATCGGTATGCAAAACATTGACCAGATTGATATTATTGTTTAGTAAAATTATTATTACTTGAAACATTATTCTAATTTTTATTTTATTGTGTTTTAATAATTGTTACAAAATAATGTAATATTTTTTGTACTCATAAATAGTTAATATACATAATAAAGGACCAAAAACAGACACTTCACATTTACCAAACGCTTTTAATTAACATTTTCGTGGAGGCTTCGTGACCCCCGTGACCCACTTATACAGGTGGTCATACACACTTTCAGAAGCACTGACTTCTTTTCATACAAAAACCATGACACCCAAAAACCACCCTTATCATCTTACAATAAAGGCCCGTCTCCCTTGTTAGGGGTTGGAAGGTAAAGCACAAAATTTTGTCACAGCACCCTCCGTGGACTTAATAAGTAGAATTAAGATTAAAATGATATTAAATTTTGATATTGTGTTGGTGTTCGGATTATTCTCAAGGAAATTTTAATATAGGCTTCTTTCTTTGGCATTAGCTCTTTGTAGAGTAGGGGCTTTTCTACTCTCGTAGCCTCTTGAGATGGTTAGGTACGTTATGTAGAGTTTGATGAGATCCTCTGTTACATATGTGTTTGACTTTTTATGTCTTTATCCCTTTTGATTGTCTGCAGTTAGCTAGATTATTGTCAGGTTAATTAAAAGAATAAAATAATTTTATTCAACTTTAAAGGTTTTAAACACATTTTATTTTAACTTTGGCAGATTCGCCCAAAATATATTGGATGAGTCAAATGGTAAAAGTTAGTAGTAAAATATAGTATAATGTATAATACATTGATGACAACTTTTACTTAGCCTTATTTTTTCAAAAATAGAACTACTTATAATTCTAAAATTAAAATAATATTACAACTAAACACTTTGATCTCGTGCATTTAGATGCCTCGCTATTAATATAATAAGGCTATCTAATTTTAATAGCAGGCAGAAATTGACATATTTCTGTCTTTGGTCGGCAAATACAAAAGGTACCATAGAGAACTCAGAATTCCTCTACAATTTACAATCGTAAAACTTCAAACAGTTTTGCAAATAGTATTCGCGTCACGCACTGAAAATATCGTCACCAAAGCAAACAATGTTCGGTAACAAACTGGAACTTGGTTTTTCTTACGGACATACTTTGAATAATTAATTCGAAGGGTCATTCCTCTGTTAAATGCAATCAAGCTCTATTGATGCCTGCCCCGCGTCTAGGCATGTCACGATGTATCGATAGTTCGAAATCGAATATAAAATACCGACTTTTTGTCGATATTGCACCATAATCTTATCGAAAACAATAAGAATATACTCGTAGATATAAATAATTTAAAAAATCTTACATAGCACTAATATAAGTTCGGCGAAAAATATCCTCAGAATTTACTTTTTAAATTTGTCCAGAAAATTAAATTCTCCTGTTTTAAAACTTATTTCATATCGAAAACAATAGAAACATCAATATATGTAGAAAGTGTTTCAAGTCTTACAGCAATATGACAAGATCGGCGAAAAAATATCGACAAAATTACTTCTTTTTAAATTTCTCAGCCAAAATAAGGCTTCGGGTTTAATATTTTGTAAAAAAAATATTTTTCTATATATTGATATTATCGATTATCGATACGCTAGGACTTCGTTATAAATATCGATATGTATATCGACAAATTCACTAACCTTCATTACTATGACGATGCTCCATAGATCATTGAACTTTAGTGTTTGATTTTAAGTGTCTTGGTTATTTTGGAGAATATTGTAATAGTAAAAGAGTATTATTATTACGAAAAAGTACTGAAGAAGAAAACAAGCATGCAGTCCACCTGGTGGTAAGTCACTGCCGCTCATAAACATCTGTAACTCCATGAGAATAGGGGTTTTAGTTGAAGTCGATCACAAGTGCGTCGCCAGACCTGAGCAAAGATTTTTTGTATGTATAGGGGAAACTGGGGACACTTGATCCTTACGGGAGACTAGGTACACTGGATTTACAGAGCTTCTGTGAACACTATATTTGGTTAGTGTGGCAACATTGGTTGTTTATGATACGTTATAACTTTCTAAAGTTGGTACTCTTGTCCAATTTGATATTTAGGCAGATGGTGGATGATTGTTTGTTTCGTGTCGCAGGAAAATATTTTTCGTAAGTTTTCATATTGATTATATAATTGGTTAGTAAACTTCTTCTGCATTTCTGGGCAAAGATGATTGAATCATAATTATGTAAGCACGCCGGTATCCACATCTGCGCAATTAAATAATTATATGCAACAACAAATTTAAAGTCTGGTATTAAATTCTGTATTTTGTAAATAACCTTATCTTTATTAAATAATCATCTACAATTTGAACTTAATGTAAAGGATCAATGATAGGTATACTATTAATACTTCAGTTCCTATCAATTCATATCAATGATGTGATTGAACAATATGCTCGCGACCACTTTGAACATATCAACGCTATCATGCTTCGTTCATTCTAATTCATTGTCATTTTAAGATAACTGTTATTGTGGGTGGCGGTTGATTAATGTTAAATATCCAAGTCTATCATAAAGAGAAGAACCTAAATACAACACTATTATTTTTTTGTTTTATTGCTTTTAATTGGAATATTTGGAAATTTAAAACTTAAACTAAAATTCTCTATTTTTGAGAGAAATTTCAATTAAAATGCTGTGAAAAACGGATTTTTATATATTGGTAACGAATGAATATACCTACTACCTTAGAAGATACATAATAGAAAAGTGCTTTGAAATGGCAAACTATTATTTTCTGATTAGAATAAAAAATATACATATTTTAGCTTTTCTTCATCTAACGTAAGTACATATACATTTTCACGTAATTCCTAAATAATATATGATACCCTGACCCAGCAAACGTTGTGTTGCCATATAAATAAAAAAAAATTAAAGGTGAACAACCCTTATCACTTAGGGGTATGAAAAATAGATAGTAGCCGATTCTCAGACCTACTGAATATGCATATAAAATTTGGTGAAAATCGGTAAAGCCGTTTCAGAGGAGTACCGTAACTAAAATTGTGACACGAGAATTTTATATATAAGATTACGTAGTATTTTTTTTTATATTTGGAATATTTAAAGATGCAATTTAATCCTAGATCAATGAATTAGAAAATCTGAGATTTCAAATAAACAATACTCACTCAGATACCCAACAAAACCGTGCGCGAAATCTTAATGCGCCCTAAGAAAAATGGCTAGTAAATTCCGTATTGACATATTAATAGGGTAAAGACTTCATGAGATAGGTTTCGGTCTATTAATGTCAAACGTATCCTAACGGATATTGTTTATCGTGGACATCCACGGCGCTTGTAATGCACTTTGCGGATAAAACTGGTTAGCTTTGTTTTCTTAATGAGATTGGCTGTTTGGATTTAGGTTATAGATTTCTAGGGGTTAAAGCCGAAGTCTTAGCCTTGATTTTGTGTTTGTATTGTTTGGCAGCTGTAATATCTAATGACTTAGAGCTTCATAGCTTGCGATTAAATAATAAAAATAATGCTACAATAAATTGTTTTGAGTACAAAAAGAGTGTAATGGAAATGCCATATTCATTTTTAGTTTTAGCTTTATCTTAACATTCTTAATATAAGACAGTTTGAGTATTATTGGAATACTCAAACTGTAAGTACAACTACACCTAATTACCATATTAACATGAGATTTATCTAGACTAAATAAAAAAAATCTGTTTAAATTCTATTTTACACCAAACTATCCAAAAAATAATGTCATAAAACTTTTTTTATCAGACAAATTAATACTACCAAACCTATCAAGTACATACGCGACGATAGTGGCATCACACATCGTGAAGGGATCAAATTAATTTACCATTTCAATTTACATTTTTTGTCGAGCCGTCCGGGGTAGTGTTACCCTCCATTAATTGGGTTACGGAGGACCCCGGGGACAGAAGGGTTACTCCTCGGGGATCTCCGGAATTGATTGAGATGGATGTTGTCGCCGCAGTCGCCATTTTTTGGTGTTTTCACCCTATTGTTTTTTTCCAAACTTTCCATTTCTGAAGGGTTGTTTAATCAGGAAGATTGCGTGGCTAATTGTTTTTAACTTCTCTTAATTTCTTGAGTGGTTTGCTGTTTCTTTTATTTGCTTGTTTGGTATTTAATGGCTTTATTGAGCTTGTTTTGGTTTAATTTATTCTGATTTTGCGGTAAACAAGATTCTGAGTTCTATATTATTTCTGTTGATTGTTTGTAAAAAAATACTGATTAATGTAAAAAAAAAAATGGTTTTAAATGCGTCTCATAATAGTACCGAAGCGCTAAGTACTGTATTTAGGTTAGCTTAGGCTGAGGTAGACACAAAAAAGAGACAAGTATACGAGGCATTCCAATTTAGTCCCTATTAGTAGCAACGAAGTTCCGTTCTTTACAAATAAAATCTAATTTTATTATTATTTTATTTTATTATTATAAACAAGTGTTAAAAAAGTTCTTCAAGGTCGAAGTTCAAGTAGGTAGGTGGTACATGACCACCAACAGTGGAAGTGACAAATGACCATCCTGACAAGCGCCCCGCGGTCAGGGTTGACACTAACGATGATGTAAGGTATTATGAATAAGATTTTAATCTTTTATAATCTGTAAACATAATGTTGTTCTTCTTAATAAACTCTAACATTGATTGAGTGATACGAATTCAAAGATAGCCTTATTACCTGGCTTTTCAATTGGGGGTGCAAAGTTCGAATCCTACGTATCCAGATTACGTACTATGATTTTCCAAAGTTATAGAACTTGCTTTTATCATAAAGGAAAATATTTTGGTGGTAGAACACTTTGTGGTTCGACTACGGCGGTACCACCGCCACACCTTTTCTCTTTAAGCCGCCACACCTTTTTGCAGGGTGTAGTAAGGGAGACATATTTATCCGAGGCGTTCCACCTTAGTCTTCAAGGGTAGCGGCGCATCTGTGGCTGACGTCAGGTTGGACTATCTAATCCTATATGGGGTTGATTACAGATATCCATGAGCGGCAGTTAGCCACTTACCATCAGGTGTACTGCATGCTCAACTGCTATTCTTATATAAAATAATAAATATATATATTTGCATAGACGCAAGAAGATTTCTTACCCAACCTTTCTCAAACATAACTTTCAATCTCTATCAGTATCTGCATAATAATACAGTTAAATACAAAAACTGAACAATATTGATTCACTGCAAACAGATCTAAAATTTCATGCAACCGCTACCAAAGCAAATCGCATTCATCGGAGGATTATCTCAGGTTATCAGCCATCTTTACCTTTACCAATACCGCCTTTAAAATCTAAACCAATACTGTAACTTAACAATAAAGGTTATACATTGCTTCGTAACGACATAAACGTGATGTTTAACACAGAGTTGGAGGAGCAATGTATGTTAAAGTAATATGGTGGTAGTAGTTAAGCTTTATTTTAGCGGTTGTAAAGAGAAGCGTGATCGTGGTTACATAAGGTATTTATGCAAAATTCTAGGCAACAGTTATCAGGGCGATCCATCTGGCCACGTCCGATTCTTAGACATTGTTCGGTATGAGGAAGTGAATGACATCTGGCGCATCTTTACGGATAGGTAGGTAACTTCTAAAATATGTAAGTTCCTTATTTGTAAAATATGTGCCATTGATTGAGGATGATTGTTTTGAAATAGTAAGCTTTTTTATAATATTGAAGGAGTAGGCGAGCTATAAATCCAACTGAAAGTAGGTAGATGGGTTTACCTACTGCCGCAAATGGACGTTTCCGATCAAGATCAAATATGATTAAATGAGTAATTAGATGAGTTGTCTGAGTTAGTTGTCATGCCTCGGACAAGTATGTCTTCCTTACCACACCTTAAACTTAAACCCTACCGCTGAATACTGCTGTTAGTACAGAAACAAGTAGTGCCTCAATCATAATTGGTTCTTTCACCTTCTAGAATTGTGCAAGAAAGGGTACTATTGCAATTACGACTACTGAAATCTGCGAGTTACAATTATTTTGTTAAGTACTTCAAATGTAGGTTTGCAAGTACGCGTATGTTTCTGTTTGAAATTTTTTTTATAAATTACACATAGTTACGTTATATTCATCGTTACTTTAAACTATTTCGTAAAAGTATGATCTTAACTTAAAAAACAAGTACTTAACTTTGTTTAAAGGATAACGTATAATCATGTTGAGATGAGTATGTGCAAATCCTTTGATGTTTTCAATAAAACCGATATGGCGATCAGAGGCACACCAAGAGCCACTATTAAAACCGATTAGCCGGTAATAAAACAACATCAAAGTCTATCGAACTTTTTTAATTTCCACTAAATGCTACCCTCAAAAGGATTTGCATGCGGTACAAAGACGGCATATTTTGTATATCGCCGCATGATGCCGCGAAACTTAGGGGTCGGCCTTTGTACCCGTTTTAATATCTGTGGGAATAGACATACCGACTCCATTTGAGTAATTTATCATTCTTAAACGAGTGTAGACTGTACTATTATCCTTGTAGACCTAGTCTGAAGGGGATGCTACCTATTGTCCGGTCTTGTCCGGATTAATGGCTACCCCAACGGGTTCTATTGATCTAGCGCCGGACAGAGGTCCGATGTCCGATGTTTATGAATTATTAGCTATTTGGGTTCCCATAAAATTCGCTTTGTAGTTCAGGTTCTTAGGCCGTGCCCTGCTCTTAATGATGGAACATTTAAGTTTTTGAAATAACGGTCATATGACATGTTCAAAATACTATTAAAGATGAAAGCAAAGAAAATGTAAAACGATAAAAAAGTATTAAAAAATAGAAGAGAAACTATAAAAAGTATTAAAAATGAAAAAGTGATAAATATTCTTAATAATTCTTTATTAATAAACTCTTGACACTATTTCTGAAGGCAAAACCGGCGATTATTATAAAAACAACATTTAACAGTTCACTTACGAGTATGAAACATACTTACTTACTTAATTTAATAATAAATATTAAGCAAAGTTAAGTACACGGTATAACTCAAAGAAATGCAAGCTCCGCTTGTTCATAATAATATTTAGATTTTTATTTATATAATCATAGATTAGTAAAGATTACTCACTCCTAACAAGAAAATGTACCCAGTTTTGAGAATTGAAATAGTTGCGTAAAAAAGATTTGCCACGTCACAGTGCTAAAATATCCCTAAACTATTTGAAATAATGATTTATTTATAATGTAAATTACGCAGTATTAGTTATTTATTCGTAAAATTTCTCTAAAAATGTTTTTATTTGTCAAGAATTCAAAAAAAGAACTTAATAATAAGCCGTTTGTGGCTTCATTCAATTTCAAGGCGGCGAAGTATCTTTACTAATCTATGTACATAATAATCATGCTAATAAAAAACAAGTTGACCGCAGCATCCCTTAGGGTCAGCGAGATCATTCCAGAGGTCAGTTTGACTAATTCACTTGACACGAGACACGTTTTATTAAAATTCAAAATGTAAAATAAACATTTATGGCCACGAGCCAAGATTTCGAAAAATAGGGAGATCAACAATGATTATGCTTATTTTGATGTCTTCATATTTTTATGTTACGAACTTGTTTTTTATTTTGTATAAAAAATATTTTTGTAGCTTTATTGTACATCAATTTGTATTTTCTTAGAATTGACACGAGCCACGGGTTTTTGAAAACAGGGAGTTTTTTTATGTTTTGTGATTGTGACAAATGTAGGTACGTTTGCTATTAATAAATCAATCTATCCGATTTTTGCGTACCAAAGATTGAAATTGACAATTATTAGTAGGCAAAAATTGTCAAATATCGATTTCGTATATACTCTCATAACACTGATATAATTCACAAGGGGCTTAAGTCGAACGTACCTATTATTTAATATGTTTAATTAATGTACAGCATTTTCTTTAAATATACCAAAATTGTTCGTTATTATGAGAAGGCGTTACGCCATTATTAGTTTATGTATTTATTATTTATTCCTTTTATGTGGTCATTGTTAATAACCATTAATCATTAACTCTTTGTTAATTCATGAATAAACCGGCCTTAATCTTAAGTATGAAATTGTCAATTATTAAAATTCGTAAATTAATCCTCACTAAATTATAAATTTAATTAATAGTTCGTTAATTCACTACTAATACGGTCATAGCCTTAATAACGATGTTGTACTAGAAAAGTACTAAATATTAAAATCGACAACTTATTTAAACGATGATAGTATCATTTCAACGGTACTAAGATTATCATAATTATCATAAAGTTAAGTAATATATTTAATTGATTATCAAGTATCTCTGTAATTTGAAACTAAAAAACTATTTATACTTAAATAATGAGAACATTTAGTTTTAAACGAGGCGGCCTTAAGTAATCAAGGTATTAAGTATCTGTTAATTATAATTAGAAAAACATTAACGATAATCAGGTTATTTCAAATAACGGTCAATATAAAATCAATGAAATGGTCATAAAAGTTCAAAAGTAAAGACGGATCAAGTCAGCGGGAGCCCGGATAACGTAATTTTTAATATTTTAAGAACATAGAGGCTATGAAAGTTAAGTGTAGAGAAAAATCAGGAATGAGTTAAATTGAATACAGTTTTAACTAAGAACCAAGTTTAATTTCGCTTTAAGATTAACGAAGTATTAAACTAGTCTAATGGCTTACCATTAGGTGGCTACTGCCGCCGATGGACAGTTGCAGTCAACCCCAGATAGGATTGCAGTCCTCAGGTCGGCCACAGATCCGTTGCTATCCCTAAGGTATAGCATATCCCGAAGTAGAAACCTCCCCATACCTAAATTATGGTCAACAGATTAAAAATAAACAAAGACATCCTGAAGTAAAAAAAATAATGCTTGTTTTATTTTGTGATGTTAAAGTCTTTCTTTGGGATAAGTATTGAAATAGTTGGACCGATTTTAACGAAACTTTCATGCAAAAGCAGAAGCTTTTCTAAGTTACTTATAACCCCTACAAATATGCACGCGTGTAACTGCTTAAATCATCTCAAATGCAGGCGAAGTCGTGAGCGTAACCTAGTATTATAAGAGTAGTTATTTATTTAAAACCGTTATACTCTGATTTTGTATTACCATGCTTACATGTCAGGGTAGAGACAAATAGGTTATAGGTTAAAATAAAAAATGGATAAACTTAAATTTCGGTATAAATAGATATATTATGATAAAATCATAAGAAAAATCATGTTACACTTAAATATAAATTGTATATTTCATATGAAAATGGTTAATCAAGGCAATTGAGATCTTGGTTAGTTTTATGAATTTAAATCATTGGTCGTTGGTAGACGGGTCATTGAATTTAATAACTCATAATCATTATAGATATTCATGAACGGCAGTAGCCACTTACCATCAGGATCATACCATCAGTCATCCTAAATTATAATAATTATAGTTTAAAAACTAAAAAATCGACGCTTTATACAAGGAAAATCGTTAATCCTGATTCGTGACGATCCTGATGAGGAGAATGGGATAAAGTTATTAAAATCGTGTATTGTCATAAGTTCTTGATAATTGTTCAAAATTTTAAATTAATCGGACCGTTCAAAGTGGGTAAAAATCGAGTTCCAAGATTCCGTTACATACATAGATACATACATACAACCCAAGCTAATAAAAGCGTGGTAAAATAAATGCATAGTATATTTATAACATCTGTTAAAGAGTCTTTAGATTGCAGTTTCAAATTCAAATACACATTCTACCAGACCACTAATGTAGACCAGCATGTAGTCCACCTGATCTTAAGCTACTACCGCCTATGGTCATCGGTAATCAATCTCAAATAAGATTAAATTGCTACCTGAGGTCGGCCACAGATGCGCCGCTATCAATAAGGTCTAGGGGTAGAACGCCTCGGAAAAATATGTTCATGGGTAGCAGTGGCTGCTTACCATCAGGTGGACTGCATGCTCCTTTTCTGCTTCCACATTAAAAAAGAGCCAATAGGTAGAAAACAAGCATGTAATTTCACCATCAGATATGCATGTTTGAGACTTCCACTATAAAAAAATCTATCAATAGTTGTATCCTCTGATAGAATGTTCGCAGTACCTACCCCTATTAAATGGGTCCAGTAAGCTCATTATTACCGCAACCCACTATAATATAACACCTGAACGACTCCGATTACGCATAATGAGAACAAAACCCTTTGTTGCCATTCAACCACCGATATTAATAAAAAGGGATGGTGACTAGCCCTTTGTGTAGTTGTTTACTTGCTGGAATGACATGAAGGTTTAGAGCAAAAAATTGGTTAAGTGCGAGTCGTATTTTAAGGGTTCCGTAATACGATAGATAGGTAGGTATTGCTATTAAAGATGTGAAAAGTAACGAAAAATGGCGAAAATCTTACATTTGAACTCCCTTTAATTTTGAATCATGTTTCTTCTCTACTTTTAGTGAGCTTTTATAGTATCTGCAGTAATACATGTTACGGGAAAATTTTAAGTTTCCATGTATTAAGGTTTACAAAATAATCCGAGCAAAATGTTAAAAGAACGGTTTTTCTACAGAAGAGATTGTGTAGAGGGGATAATACCTAGGTATGTTTTTTATACTTCTCTATTTTCTTTAATTGTAACAAGAAATATGCAACGAAAAATGTATTGGGGTGTTGTTTTTTTTTTTTATTATATAGGCGTAGCAGACGAGCATGCAGTCCACCTGATGGTAAGTGGCTACTGCCGATCTTGGACATCTGGAATCCACCCCAGATAGGATTAGATATTCCTACCTGAGGTCGGCCACAGATGCGCCGCTACTGCCTGCCTGAGGATTAAGCTGGAACGCCTCGTAAAGTCTGTCTCCCTTACCACACCCTTCAAAACGGAACACAGCAGCGCCTATCACTGCTGTTATTAGGTAGAAATAGGTGTGGCGGTGGTGGCCGGAGTCGAACCACAAAGGGTTCTACCACCTTCAATTATTATTGTTGTAATGTACACACAGTAGTCTATTATGTATCGAGAGATGTAACAGTCGGACAGCTGAGGCGTAGAGTTCCGTTGGCAACCTTTTGATACGGAACCCTAAAAATGTAACGAAAAGTGTAAATACAACTTTTTAAACCACACAAGAGTATCTGTATATTAGTATAGGATCTAAAGGTAAGTAATAAGGGATATATTGTAGTGTTAGCGGCTTTGTGGACGGTAAAACGAAGTTGGTCAGGTAGATGATCGCTGACCTCTGCCGTCTAGTTGTGTGGTACGTTTGATTGACGTTTCTTTGACGTTTACTCAAGAGAATTTTTTGGAATTACGGATTCGTTGCTTCAAATTGTGTACGGGCTTCGAATATTTTATGTTTCTTTTTCGTTTTCTGTTGCTGTGAGAATGAATGACGTAATTGGTAATTGTTTTAGAATAAATAAAGATGACTGAGTGACTTCTGTTTGAGAGTAAACACAAATATGTACGAAAAATAATGAAGATATAATTTTAATTTTAAGGCAATGGCATTTTGTAACCAGAATATTTATGTGTACAAAACTATAAAAATAAATTCATTTTTAAGATTATTACTTGTAGTAATTGTCCGCTTGTTGTAACTAATTTAGGAAATACTTTTAGGGATGTTTCACGACAAATTAGATTAAAAAATAAAGAATAATAGTATATAGGATATAAATAGTAGAAATAATTTAGACTATAGGTATTGGTCTTAAGACACTCTATCGTGAAAAACAATCCAAAAAAATATCACACAAAAGTTCATATTTACGCAACAGACCAAAACTCTAATTAGTCAGCCTTCAATAGAAGCGAGCAAACCCAAAACTTTCTTAATTTGGCAAACAGACAAAGCGGTTAAAACTTAAACCGTTCTTGAACAGAAGCCGAAACAAAAACTGGACACACTAGTGATGGGCATACAAAAGACTTAAAAAAAAACAATGCCTTTGAAAGGCACAAAGGTGACAATACTGACAATAGATGCTATGGGAAACAAAGTTATATTTATGCATTGTTTGTTTAGAGGTGTCAGGAAAACAAATAGCAGTTCTTTACAACCCTAACAACCAGTAAGCAAGATCGCCTCAACCGTACAGTTGGTCATATTTTGTGCTCTGGTATAGTTTTGAGAGGTCTTGCTAAGCTGGTCGTTGTCTGTTTTTCGCGGTTCTAATTGCCTATTATAATGATACCTGATACGTCTAGCTAATCCACGAGGTAAAGGGGTAGATTTCCTGATATTTTGTTGTTAAGTCGTAATTATTTTGCAAGTTTAGTCTTTGTTCGTAAACATTGTGTTTTAACTGAAGTTGATTTTTTGGAGTAAATAGATTTATTTTACGAGACATCGTAATTAAAAAATATAATTGAGTTTGATAACAAGTATTGTAGGGTTCTGTTCAATAAATAATTAATATAAAAATTTTAGTCCATAGAGTTAAGTAAAAGTATATTTTAAAACAAAAAACGTTTATATTTTTCTTTATACTAAGATAAAAACTTTTCAACTTTTAGTCTGACTGTCCATTTATACAGAATATGTTTAGAATATGACAAATGATCGGTCATTTTTCATAAATAAATAACTTGAAAAGGACATTCTAATGTTGAAGACTAAACTAAATGCGCTTAAAAATAATAATAAAAACGCTTCCTGAAAGTCAAGTCTATTGTACCTTTACTTCCGAACAATAATCTGAATATTCATAAGTTAGTTCATTATTCCTACAATATTAATAAACGTGACAAAATAAATCTTCGCAAAAACTACTAAAGTTCCAACATCATTTAATAGACTGAAAAAATCGTCGACCGGTCTAACGGACCTTGATGATTCATCTATAACATTAATAAACCTTTCTATAGCAACACCTTTGTTTAACCCTTTTGTGCTTCCCAAAATTATGCATGGACCGTCCATTAACTTCTTGAGTCGGTCATTGTGATTTGCGTATGGTAATCCGGAAACCAACCCGTGACTGATCACGGCGACGTTCTCAGAGTTACCGGTTTGTTTTTACCCCCGGTCATCTAATGATGTTGAATGTGGGAAGTTTTGCGAATACGTAAGCAATTTTTCGTGTTTGGAAGATAAAAAATAGATAGATGTGTGTCGATTAATCTAGTACCTATGCAACGACAAACATGAAATACAAGAATGGAAGTTACCTTGCGGATATTTTATTGTGGTATAAATATAACAATGGTAAGTTTAAGTAATATTTTTCATTGGCAATATGATGATGTTTATTTTAAAAACACCGAAAATTATATGAAAAGTTAAATAAAATTCATACTTTGTATTTGTAATCTCACACATATCTATCATAAGGACTCGACAGCTCGCAAAACCAAAATTTGTAATAACATAATCTGTCCCTAACCCTTCGCCCGCCGCGTCCCGACCACGTGCTTTAATAATATATTTGCCATTAGTCACCCGCCGGCCATCTTCAAGTAATTCTAATTGCACGGAAAGGGTTCAAAGGATTACTTACGAATTTTCACAGCTCCTATCCTTTTCCCTCACCTTCCCGAAAAATTAATTCCATACTTTTGTTTTCGCAATGGAACAAACCAAACAAGCATAATGAAATAAAAATATAGCTTTCATTCAACTTATAGCATCCCGATTACAAAGCCATTAGCGTCGCAAAAATCTCCTTTTCACGAAGCGGACATAACATAATTAATTTTTGACGACGTCGTTGACAGAGTGGGTTTTTTAAGGCACAGAAGGTGTCCACAGCTGGGCCGGCATTACGCTAATCCACGGCGTCGCACTTGTTAAATATTAACGCCGTCTAATTACAACCACCCCGGCCCACCCGCTCTAATGGCTTTTAAAACTGATTCCCGCCCTCGAAGGATGAGTATTTGATGACAACTTTGCGTTGGCTCACGAGGGTATGGAAATTTTCCACGTGGTCTTTGCACTTTAATCTCTACGCATTTTCGGTTAACGTCTTTTATTTCAATGTTAGAAGGGTAAGCATATGGAACGATGGGTGGTGGAAACGGTGAACGCATTAGACATGTGTGACGTTTAGACAGAAGGGTAGAACTTGATGCGTCGTTGAAAACTTAATTGGCGTTGTGTAAAACTATAGCAGTGTTGTGGGTGATGAAAATTGACGCGCTAAATAATGTACTACTAACACTTTTAAAAAATATTATCATTTCAATTCATTTATTGCCAATTGTGTGTGTTGTTGTCTTTTTTTCAATACTATTACGTGTAATATAAAATATGGCTAGCACCCATACAATTTCCGAAAGCTATACAAAGGAGATTGAAAAATCTTGCTTTCGAAATTCACCACAGAATTTTTAACTAAAGTAGTTATGTTGAATTTGGTCTCCTCTAAAGGCGAGCAACTAACAACTATCGTTTATATACAGTCGATAGGTTTTAGTGATAATCGGAAATCGCCAAGACATTAGTAACAGTTTAATAGTTACACATAAGATCACTGTGTGAAGCGGCTAACAATTAAGCAAGATTCACATGAAATGTTAACATAAATCGATAAAGGGCACGAATTCAATTTATATTTACTGGAAAGGCTTTCAAAGATTTAATTAATGATGTCGTGACAGCTATTTGTTCAACTGCCGGACTTGGGATCTGCAAACAGGTCATTTTGTTAAGTAAAAGGGAATGTTTAACGGTATCCACTATTTATGCGTTGCTAATGGTATGGTGACAATCATTCTGCACCATTAGAGGTATCATTAGCGACACCGTTTTATTTGTTGTTTGTTTTCTTAAAATCTCGGGTCGTTTCGACCGGCGCGGCCGCTGTCGGGTTAACCATTAATCAGACGGTTCGGATGGTTTCCTTTGCGACAAAAGTTTTTTGATTAACGGTAAGCAAATATGGGATTCGGTGGCGTAAAGAAAGCGTTTAAGCGAAGCGATGGTCTTTATGTATATTTGAATAAGATGCAAAATGTATTAAACACATAATGATTGTTGTATGTTATAGAATTTTGGATATTTGTATTTCTACAATGTGTTGGCTCGGGAGGTGTGGGAGATCTGATTGCTTATCTCTTTGATTGTCCTGTGAGAAAAATCTGTAACAATACACCCTGAATTTATTACTAGATATCGTTTGTACATCATCAGCCTATAAGAATCAATAGCTAAACGCAATCATTTTTGTCATTTACGATGTGATTGTTTTACAAAAATTCTGAGTGAAAGATATGCGGTAATTATCTAATTTTCATTTTCGATACTAAATCTAAGTTATACCTATTATTAGGCTTATTAAGCCAGTATAACATCTCAGTCACTATTGTTCAAAGACACTCATAATCAACCATATATGCACAGTACAAATATCTTATCCTTATACTTTAAGTACAACCGATGGTGTAATTGTTATCCTATGCCTATCCTGAAGACTAAGAATAAGTAAGTTTGCATCTCTTATTTTCTAGATTTATTTATTAATGTAATTTCTATGTTATCTATACACATTTCGTCTTACTTTAAAGAGCCCAAAGCTTTTTGGACGATACTGTCATCCGAGTTCCAAAAATACCTATTTCCTTTATAACGAAACAAAACCAAATACAGAGGCTTAACAAGAAACATTCACTGTTTTACGCGACTTGTAGATGTCACGACATCTGTCAACTTGTCAACTTGACAGGTCTTATCTTTGGGGTAAAAAAGGCCCCGTGGGGTGCCTTCTACCCCACGGGCGAGGAAATGTATTTATGACTATGTAAATTGGTTCAATTCGGCGCCGAATTTCAAATTCGGTGCCCAAGTTTGGGTAACAGGTGCTCTGGGAGTTATTGGCTTCTTGTAAATGATGCTGTTTGATTTCTGAGATGAATACGGTCTTCTCCCAAATGTTGTTTCACTATAGGTGTTAGGCAATATGTGCCTTATGTATGGACTAGAAGAAGAAAATACATTTGTAGAAAAAAAGGTGGCACAAGAGTGCCACCTTTTCCTTATTCAAAAATATTTCCTTTCAAGTTTGACCCATCTGAATTTGGAAAACTCTGGAAGAAAATCAATATTATTTTATTAATTGAATAAAATCTGCTCTATTTTTACAACATTATAATACAATGTATGTAATCTGTCTTTAATATATGTACGTACCAATTTGAAAGGATCTCCCTTTTATATTATTATTGAGTAAATTTTATTTATTTCCATTCCTTAATTCCATCAAACAGGTAACTTTATAAAAAAGCCTAAATTCTATTTTTCAAAAATCTATAAAGATTAAATGATCCTTTGAACTTTACTTAAGTAATACATTTTTTATAATAATTTCCAGCAATAGATATATGATAAAAATACGTAGGTACACGTAAAAAATACAGATAATGAATAAAACCACTAAGTACAAGTGCGAATGTGTGCGAAAACTACAAAAAGGCCTTTTGTTTTTTGCGAGTTCGCGACAATCTGTCGATATGAGGGTGTGGTGCAAGGGAGATAAGATCTGAAGATATAACCATATCCCATAAAACAATTCGTAAACATTAAAAAGTGTTTCCTCGTTTTCGTTATGCAATTCTTGATTTATTTATCATTTATAGTACCTACATATTTATCATTTATAGTATCTATAGTCGTGAACCCACCGCTGGGCTTAGTCTCCTCTCAAAATGAAGGATTAGGCCATAGTCCACCGAGCTGGTCAAATGCGTACCTATCATTAGACTTTAGATACTATTGAGATTTTCTTTGTTTTTTTTTACCTATAGTGCCAATCCACATATTGATACCTTAATTCGCAAATCAGCTAACTCCACTTTTTGTCAAAATGATTTTTTTATTTATTTTGATTTCGTTCAACGCCATTTACTATCAAAATAAATGAAAAAGAAACATTTTGACAAAAAGTGGAGTTGGCTGATTTGCGAATTAAAGTATCGATATATGACTACTCATGAAGTGTATTAATAAATTTAATTGCAGTGTTTAAAACAATCTTAGGTAAATCATTTAGTCCTAAATTTATATCTTTAAATATCAAAATATGAAATTCTGTTATTGATGTCCGTCGGTCCGTTTATGCTTCAAGAATGTTTTGCATCTTATTAACACAATAATATCTCTCATCTTATTTTCTTACTTTTAGTTCTAATTTTACTTAAATTTTAAGATTTATCCTAAGTACAATACCCTGTGTGTCGGTCGGCGATAAATTTCATTAGGGTTGGCAGCTAAAACAACGCGGAGGGTGGATTGTCACTAAGGGTGGAGATCAATTCTTTTATTGATAAGGAACTTAGCACTTTGGGAAAATTGTTGTGGTAACACTATCTATATTGAATCTGGGATAGGTTGATAATAAAGCTTTCAATACTCACCGTTTATAAGGTCGACATCTCGACATCTAAAATCTATAATAAAGTCCCGGAAGTGCTTCGTAATCTAGAAAATATTACAGAATCCAAGATGGAATTAAAAAAAATGTTAACCGATAAATGTTAATACACAATTCATGAATTTCTTACTGACGCCGATATATGACCGAAATATTGTTATCAATAATTCAATGATTTAATAATAGATATTTATATGTATGAATGTAAATAATTATAACGACACTTCTTTTTTATGATTTGCAATAGGACTTATAAATTATGTCATTTGTATACCCAAAAGGGTCAAATATAGCGCACTTTATATAACTATATGAACACCTGTAAGACCTATATTTACAAATAAAGAGATTTGATTTGATTTGACAACTTCACGCATATACGCATTTAGATACCTCACTTTTTGGCCACTATTTGGCCACAGAGTGAACCCGGGACTTTTTACGTGGTAGATAAGTTCGTTGATTTTTATCATTTTATAAGAATCATAATATTATACTCATCAATATAATATTATGATTTTGTAATTATAAAATTAACATCATTGATTTTCAGTTTATTTTCCTATGCATATGTACCTATTATAAGTTATTCCTGTCAATTGATTATAGAATGTTACAATTTTTTAATAAATTAATAATATTAATATTTTACCTACCGATCTATAATCTTTAACAAATACCATAAGGAAACTATGTACAGTTCCTCCTCTTTTACTAAGCAAACCTACCTATTGATATTCTACTTAGAGTATACATGTGGCAAACACGTACTAAGTCAATAAAAGAGTTTAAATTTATTTTCAAGCAAAATAGTGGCGTAAAAAAACAAAATACGCCATAAACACCATCTAATCTTGATCTGACGCGCGGTTTCAAAACCTTTACATCGGAACGTCACATATTACGTACATGTTATATTCAAGCCTTTGGACGCCTTCGACTCCAGACCTAGTTAGCCGACTACCCACCACGAGGCATGAGAACCACTTTTCAATACAACTTATTTTTTAGTTTACTATACATTACGGGTTTTTTTAGTGGTTGTAGAGTTGGGTGGTGTTTTAAGCGAGTAATGGATGGTTTGGTGGTGTGTTCAATGGTGATGGTGAGTGATGAATGAGGTGGTGTGACGTGCGACTGTCAATCACAATCAGGCGCGACCACCCGCGCGATTAGGCACAAGTGGGGAACTAGGGTTGTGTGGAGTGGGATTGTATCTACATTAGTTAAGTTTTATTTTTAGATTTAGCTACTTTATTTTCATTTCGTTAATTACTTTGAAAAAAAAAATAAGTGGAAATAAAGTCTGTTGGGAGAAAATATGTTACTTCAAAAACTTATACCATACTTAGATACAAATATATATATAAAAACTGACACAGACTGACTAGTCTTAATCCTTGTTGCTAATTCCATTTGTTATCATATTATCTCGATTTAAAATTTAAGTTTAACATAACTATACCTAATTAATAACTATTTTTCAGTTACGATTCAGTTTACGACAGAAATAATTACGGACCGCTAATTCGACTGCATTGTTAAGCAACTTTTAGTAATAAAGATAAAGTAAAACAAATTAAAAACGATTGTTAATTTAATTAAAACAATGCTAAATTATCAGCATTTTTGAACATAATTATATATATTATTATTTAATAACATAACATTTTATTTAAAATACATATATTATTTAAAAACATAACATTTAATTTTGTTTTAATTTTATATTTTTCATCATGAGTATAACATAGCACATTACTACATAATTCCTCTCCACACCTCCCCTGTTCCACTGGATCACCTAGGTGTGGGTACACCGTTCAGATAGCAGCCGTCCGTCCGTCTGTCTGTCTTATCGCGCATCTCCAAACAACGTTTTACATTACAATGTACAAAGGTTCTAAACACGCACTTATTAGCCTATTATTTTGATACACTTTTATTCATGTTATTCAATTTTGAATGATTTTGATCTCGTGGAAATCATCGGTAACGCTCACTGATTTTGGCTTTTGATTAGTTTAGTTCTAGTTGTTAGGAACTCGGCCTCATAATCGGGGGGTTCGAAGTTCGGAGACACATCTAATTTTCCAAAGACTGAGAAATTAATTATAGCGGAAACATACACGCCTTAGACTTCTAAAAAAAATAAAGGTACCTAACTACTTAAAAAGTGTTTCTATCTAGACTTGCAGGTTACTTTGTATTGAGACATCTATACAAAGAAGGGTTTATCTTCTTTTCTTGGGATCCTCTTTATTAGGACGACACGAAACCAGCACGATATCATAGATATTTTTTTCATTTTTGATCAACAACGGCTCAGCACAACACGAGAGTTTTCACTATTAACGATTTATTTAAAGTATATATTAAATGACATATAATTAATTTATATGATAATTAAGATGCAACCACGACACCGACTAAGTATATATCCACTGATGTCATTGTTACTGCCGTGCCGTTGCCGTGCCGTTGTCGTGCCCAATGAAGAAGAGCTCAGCTGCGTACCTATACATTAAACTTGAACCTAGATTTTCAGGGCTGCATTTCAGTCTAACTACGACAGTGTGTCTAACTACGACAGTGGATGGAATCCAGTCTACTTATAAGAAATAACAAGGTATAACTACAAACAGCTAAACAAAGCAGGGGCGTCAAACCGCGGGCACGAATCAATCGCACAGAAGTTGTAAGTGCCTCACGAGGTCGGGTCGCGACCTCCGACCCCATTGGGCGACCCCGCCACGCCCACCGCCCTCCTGAAACACTGAAATACTACTGTTTGAACCAATAAAACTTCGCTCAAGTAGTTTTAGACTAGAACTTAGATTTACGTCAGAAATAACTGGGATCGTCGTCGAATCTTCGAACTGACTTTAACCAAAAGGATCGAATTGACTTCAGTCAAAAATATTATCTGCAAACGGAATTGTATTGAATTTAAATAACGTAGTGTAGTGGTTATCTACCTACATGTCTCACGCTGGCGATCCAGGATTCGAATCCACTCCGCTTCCACTTCTTTTCCCACTCAATTTTCATTTCTGATTTTCCACACCTATGTTCGTATTACAAATTAATTATAACTTGATTTAACGGTGAAAGGAAACATCGTAAGGAAACCTGCAGAGCTGAGAGATCTTTAAAAAAGTTTTCAAATGGACGTGAAGTAATCAATATGCTCTTGCGAAAAAAGTGCAGTTTGTGGTATGGCCTATACCCTCATATGCCCAAACAGTGTACCCACATTTATTTTTTAAATTTTTAGTATTTGTTGTTATAGCAGCTATCGTAATACATATTCTGTTAAATTTCAACTGTCTATCTGTTACGGTTGACGAGATAGAGTTCTGCGACGGACAATGGAGGCTTAGTACCTAATAGGATTCCGTGTACTTTGGGTAAGGAACCCGAGGAACTTTTGGGTAAGAAATAAAACGAATGATTTCTCCACCTGTCCCTTAAACATTTGGCCCTTAAATAAAATTACGCAGTGAACTAATTGCGAGGACGGTTGCAGTTTACAAAAGGAGCGCTGAGCGTGACCAACAGTTGGTGACTCCTGACCTGTGACTTGCACTGATTTACGTTTACAACACCTGGCAACCCACCAACAACGTCCGGTTGTCATAGGGTTGCAATTAATGTAACATGACAGTGATTTGACTACCCTTTTTTAAATAAGTATTGGTTTTTGTTTTTTTTTTGTAGCACGGGATTGACTTGTCTCTATTTTTCCCGTTGTTTAAAGACTATATCTATCTATCTATCTATAATTTTATTTATCTCGAAAGTCTTGTGTAAGTCTGCCCTAATCAGGGTCGGATTTGGAGATCTGGAGGCTTTTGGACAACAAAGCGGAAAGCCCTAATTATTTTATGGATAAAATGTTTTTTATGTTTGTCAAGTCTTTTCAAAATTTTGCCAACAAATAACATTAAATAATCAAATCGTATAATGTTATTTAATCAAATCTATAATCAAAATCAATCAAAGAATTTGTTACTACAAGTATTACAGAAAATGGTTTACTAAAGTAGAAGTTGTTAACTTGTAGGAATTTGGATATTTTTGTCTCTATTGTGGGGGCAGCACTCTTGTAGTGGCTCTGGGGCTGTTGCACGATTTGCCCACCCCAAATCCGGCCCTGGCCTTACTACACCATTTAAATTAAGAAACAACAGCACTTAAAACTGCCGTAATAAGGTGTTATAAATATGGTGATTACGAAGTTAAGCCACATAGAGATTATTGGCGTTTTGATTGTGATCTCCCCAATTAAGTCCTCAATGACAGAACCACATACTCCTTTGACATTTTCTATTGTGATACCACTGACATTATTCATTATCATTTTTATCTTTATGTGACATTTTATTGTTATTGACATTTTATCTTATTAACGTTTTAATATTGGAAATTAGTATCTACAATTTAATAATTTGAACTCATAAAATGCGACTTAAAATTATATTTGTACGCCATTTATGGCAGAATGAGCGAAAATTCTTGACTGTAACACCAATGTATGCACCTTATTCTACAAATAAAGACTTTTGTATTTGTATTTGTATTTTGTAGGCTTGTAATCTTTGCAATTGTAATAAGAATCTGCGGCAGGCTCCTACCATGAAATGGACAGCATGCTCGTTTTCCACTGGAATTTCATAAAAAACATTATCGCTATAAAGCAGAAAGCATACCTAAACATATTTATGTAATATCCGTTTATAAGACGGTACTTGAAGGTAAGTAATATCCAGCGTGGGAGGTTGCGTGTGAAGTATCGTATCACACGGTACAATAAAACATCTTTAATCAATTTCTAAAGCTCATTCGAGCAACTTCTACATTTGTAATAATTGTTTTAGAAGATTGATGATACAAATATAATAGAATTTTAAGACAAAATTTATTTAACGTTTGATCTCGAAGTTGTTGTTTTCTCTCTGCAATGAGATGCTTTTTGTCTGCCAAGATAAGTACTCGTACTAAAAAATCCACCAGGATTCCCTGTGTCATGGGTGCTATGGGCAAATACATAGTTAACAAATACCCCGTCTCAGATCAGAAATTTAAATTCATCAGTTAGGTATCTGTCAGGCCGGGAATCGACCGGAACCCTCTGCACGTCAGAACGGTATGATAACCGCCCCGCCACGCAGGTCGACGTTGAGACTATAAAGAGAATTTATATTCAAAAGATTTTGTAGAGACGAAACCAATATTATAGGTTACTCCGTGTTACATAGTTTTACTCCGGAGGCACCACCGCTACATCTAAAATTGCCTTATAAGCAACTGTGTTGTAGTTTAAAAGGTATAAATAAAGTGATAAAGTGGTATTTATCTCTTATATTTATGCCAGGTACCTATGTCTATTCCGGGTTGATTACCGATTACAGGTCCATAGCGGCAGTGATCACTTATCAATAACAATTGTTTGTCATGCATATAGTTTGCTAATTGTTATTGTTAGAAAACTTTCAGCTTCTTGCATATAAAGTAAACAGTGTCTTCTATGGCGGATGTCGTTTTCTAGTACAATACACTATAATATTGTATTATACCTATATTCTTGAACTAGACGTCCGAGAGCTGCGTGCTCATTATCATTATTATAATCAATTTGCTAAGAATATATTGCAAATGTTTTATAACTTCGTACTTGAACTTGCTAGCAATGTTCATAGTTTTACACCGAAAATGGTCATTTGCGTGGGCGTCCTTGCGTGTGACGTCTGTAAAGCTAGAAAGGTCAAGTCGGCAGAATCACTCGTTTTATATCTCAAAATTTAGTGCTCATTTAGTGCTAATTTAGTGCTGATAACAGATATTTGGTGCTGTGATAGGGGGACTAAAAATGAGAACACTGCTAACTTTTCATTAAGCTAGCAGTGACGTCTGTAAAGCTAGAAAGGTCAAGTCGGCAGAATCACTCGTTTTATATCTCAAAATTTAGTGCTCATTTAGTGCTAATTTAGTGCTGATAACAGATATTTGGTGTTGTGATAGGGGGACTAAAAATGAGAACACTGCTAACTTTTCATTAAGCTAGCAGTGTACCATTCGTGACCGCGCTATGATACAGTTGGAGCGAGAGGCACATCAGCTAATAATTTAGTGCTCAATTAGTGCTGCCTGTACAAGCAAACAGATTTTTCAAAAAAAAAATTTTTCAATTTTTAAGTATAGATAACTGCTGACAAAACGATACGAGCAATCATAGAGCTGAAAGATGACTTTAAAATCGGTATTGGTGAAATTGAAAAGAGTTACAAATTAGTGCTAAATTAATGCAACCGGTGAACCCAGAAAAATTTTTAGGAAAATCATTATTCAACTGCCCGCTAAAAAAATCGAAGATTTTCAATAATCGAAAAGTTATAGGTATTATTCTGTATTGCAAATATCGAGTTTTCATCAGATCTCAACGTTATAAGGTCACAGGAAACGACCCTGACTCCCCTAGCGATGGAGCCGCTGTGTGTGTGTGTGTGTGTGTGTGTGTGTGAAAAATTTTTTTTTTTCAAATCAACTACTAGCAGTCTTGAGAGCTATAAAAAGACTCGAAAACGAAAACAAATGGAATCAAATGACGTCACCATTTAGTGCTCAATTAGTGCTGTCAGTATAGCAAAAAATTTTTTAAAAATATTTTTTTTTTTATTTTTTTTCAAATTAACTACTGCTAGTATAACGACACTAGCAGCCTTAAGAGCTAGAAAAAGACTCGAAAACGGAAACTAATGGAATCAAATGACGTCACTATTTAGTGCTCAATTAGTGCTGTCAGTACAGCAAATAATTTTTGAAATATATATTTTTTTTTATTTTTTTTCAAATCAACTACTACTAGTATAACGACTCCAGCAGTCTCAAGAGCGAGAAAAGTACTCTAAAACGGAAACTAATGAAACTTTTGAGATATAAAACGAGTGATTCTGCCGACTTGACCTTTCTAGCTTTACAGACGTCGCCAGCAGCCTTAAGAGCTAGAAGAAGACTCTAGAACGGAAACTAATGGAATTAAAAGACGTCACCATTTAGTGCTCAATTAGTGCTGACAGTACAGCGAAAGATTTTTTAAATATAATTTTTTTTTTTTTTTCTAATCAACAACTGCTAGTATAACGACGCCAGCAGTCTTAAGAGCTAGAAGAAGACTCGAAAATGGAAACTAATGGAATCAAATGACGTCACTATTTAGTGCTCAATTAGTGCTGCCGTTGTAGTAAAGGAGTTTTAGACAATAATTTTTTTTTTATTTTTTTTTCAAAGCAGCTACTGCTAGTATAACGACTCCAGCAGTCTCAAGAGCGAGGAAAGTACTCTAAAACGGGAACTAATGGATTTAAAAGACGTCACTATTTAGTGCTGACAGTGCAGCAAAAGTTTTTTTAAAAATATTTTTTTTTTCAAATCATTTACTGCTAGTATAACGACTCCGTTTTAGAGTACTTTTCTCGCTCTTGAGACTGCTGGAGTCGTTATACTAGCAGTAGTTGATTTGAAAAAAAATAAAAAAAAAATTATATTTCAAAAATTATTTGCTGTACTGACAGCACTAATTGAGCACTAAATAGTGACGTCATTTGATTCCATTAGTTTCCGTTTTCGAGTCTTTTTCTAGCTCTTAAGGCTGCTAGTGTCGTTATACTAGCAGTAGTTAATTTGAAAAAAAATAAAAAAAAATATATTTTTAAAAAATTTTTTGCTATATTGACAGCACTAATTGAGCACTAAATGGTGACGTCATTTGATTCCATTTGTTTTCGTTTTCGAGTCTTTTTATAGCTCTCAAGACTGCTAGTAGTTGATTTGAAAAATTTTTTTTTTCACACACACACACACACACAGCGGCTCCATCGCTAGGGGAGTCAGGGTCGTTTCCTGTGACCTTATAATGTTGAGATCTGATGAAAACTCGATATTTGCAATACATAATAATACCTATAACTTTTCGATTATTGAAAATCTTCGATTTTTTAGCGGGCAGTTGAATAATGATTTTCCTATAAAAAATTCTGGGTTCACCGGTTGCATTAATTTAGCACTAATTTGTAACTCTTTTCAATTTCACCAATACCGATTTTAAAGTCATCTTTCAGCTCTATGATTGCTCGTATCGTTATGTCAGCAGTTATCTATACTTAAAAATTGAAAAAAAAATTTTTTTTTAATCTGTTTGCTTGTACAGGCAGCACTAATTGAGCACTAAATTATTAGCTGATGTGCCTCTCGCTCCGACTGTATCATAGCGCGGTCACGAATGGTACACTGCTAGCTTAATGAAAAGTTAGCAGTGTTCTCATTTTTAGTCCCCTATCACAGCACCAAATATCTGTTATCAGCACTAAATTAGCACTAAATGAGCACTAAATTTTGAGATATAAAACGAGTGATTCTGCCGACTTGACCTTTCTAGCTTTACAGACGTGCTGCTAGCTTAATGAAAAGTTAGCAGTGTTCTCATTTTTAGTCCCCCTATCACAGCACCAAATATCTGTTATCAGCACTAAATTAGCACTAAATGAGCACTAAATTTTGCGATATAAAACGAGTGATTCTGCCGACTTGACCTTTCTAGCTTTACAGACGTGCTGCTAGCTTAATGAAAAGTTAGCAGTGTTCTCATTTTTAGTCCCCCTATCACAGCACCAAATATCTGTTATCAGCACTAAATTAGCACTAAATGAGCACTAAATTTTGAGATATAAAACGAGTGATTCTGCCGACTTGACCTTTCTAGCTTTACAGACGTGCTGCTAGCTTAATGAAAAGTTAGCAGTGTTCTCATTTTTAGTCCCCCTATCACAGCACCAAATATCTGTTATCAGCACTAAATTAGCACTAAATGAGCACTAAATTTTGAGATATAAAACGAGTGATTCTGCCGACTTGACCTTTCTAGCTTTACAGACGTGCTGCTAGCTTAATGAAAAGTTAGCAGTGTTCTCATTTTTAGTCCCCCTATCACAGCACCAAATATCTGTTATCAGCACTAAATTAGCACTAAATGAGCACTAAATTTTGAGATATAAAACGAGTGATTCTGCCGACTTGACCTTTCTAGCTTTACAGACGTTTGCGTGTGGGGTATCAAGTATCAAAGTCTAATATTTCACGTTTTCAAGTACATTTTGTTGCCTTTGAAGATTATACTAACGTCGTCTATGTCTTTCATTTTTATTTAATAGGTGTTAGAAACCTCACTCCGGTTGTGTTCCCTCGGAGATCCCGGAGTTCTCCAACAAGCGTTGAGGACGGCCACCGGGGGGGTTTTAGTGCGGTAAAAATCCCACATAACCCGGCGTCGCTCCTACGTCGTCGGGTACCTTTTGAAGGTTTCCCCCTCGTAAACAAAAAAAAAAAAGGTGTTAGAAACCTCATTTTTCTCCTCTGCAAGCTGTGGTCCACCACGGAAAATCATTTAGGTACATAAGTTCATCCTTGACCCTTCAGAGAGCGACAAAGTATCATAAACAGAAGGAGGTTTTTTTCATTTACTTGAGAATTTTTGAGTGGGTCAAACCATGCCACCGAGCTCCACTGCTACACTTATTTCTGATTTATGACACTAGTGTTAAGCGCGGCTTTTTTGGTGTGAGAGGTCTGGTAAAGAATATACTTACATGAGGTGTTTCAAATTTCCAACTTAATTATCAGGTGTAGCAACGATGGCCATCCAACATCAGGTTAGACTGTAAACCTATGTAGGGTTTATCAAATTAATATATTATTTAAAATTGCATACCTATACAAGCTCCAAACTAAGACTACATTTCTAATAGTTAGCCTTTGCCAAAGCAGTATAGATTACTCAGTACAGTCGTACAATATTTCATAGTGTTCAAGTGTGATGTGGTCGCGTGGGCGGCTTCGTGCGCGGTATCGCACAGGTGCGCGCACGCAACGCTGACCGTGATATGACGCGTGGGAATTTGGTTGCGATTACATTGCGCTTACATTTTAATATTATACTGTTCTTTATTTAATGCCTATTGTACGTTTTTGCGTGGTTTTATCGTATTCTTTAGGGTTAATAGTAAAAATAGCAAATTAAAGAAGGGTATAGTATAGTCAGCGCCAAACTGCTAGTCCGCTCTGAGGTTGTTGCGAGCAGGTATAGTCATACAATTTGCTATGACGACGCGATTCATTTCTATATTCAGAGCGGATTAGCAGTTTTACGCGGACTATACCAGTATAGTTTGACCGGGAAGGCACCTACATAGGTCCTTCTAGCGCGTTTATCTAACCAGTATAGATTACTCAGTGCGCGTATATAATATTTCATAGTGTTCAGGTGTGCTGCTGTGCTTGTGTGGGCGGCTTCGTGCGCGGTATCGCACAGGTGCGCGCACGCAACGCTGACCGTGATTTGACGCGTGGGAATTTGATTGCGATTCACATTGTGCTTGCATTTTAGTACGGTATTGTCCTTTTTTAATGTAGACGTTTAGGTACGCGGTTTTCTGGTATTAGCTAGGGTCAATAATAAAGTATACTATAAATACGAATATATAATACTACCTGAATAATTTTACCGGGAAGGCACCACAGCAACACCTAGGTATAGTCCGCGTAATACTGCTAGTCCGCTCTGAATATAGAAATGAATCGCGTCGCCATAGCAAATTGTATGACTATACCTGCTCGCAACAACTTCAGAGCGGACTAGCAGTTTGGCGCGGACTGTACTCCTAGCGCGTATACCAAAAATACCGTATTTTGAAGTGAACCCTTTGTGGTTCAACTCCAGCGGCACCACCGCCACACCTATTTTTTCCTCATAACAGCAGTGTTAAGCGCTACTGTGTTATGGTTTGAAGGGTGTGGTAAGGGACATAACTCAGTACAGTCGTACAATATTTCATAGTGTTCAGGTGTGATGTGGTCGTGTGGGCGGCTTCGTGCGCGGTATCGCACAGGTGCGCGCACGCAACGCTGACCGTGATTTGACGCGTGGGAATTTGGTTGCGATTCACATTGTGCTTGCATTTTAGTACGGTACTGTTCTTTATTGATATCCCTCCTTATGCAGCACTCCAAGGTTAATAATAGATGATAGAAGCCAATGTGTTTCGAATCTGGAGGTATCACTACCAGATTTAGGTATTTCTATCGTGAATCACTTGTTTCTGTGGAAAAATGTGTACCTAATCTGTCGTCTTTCGTAGTCTCGCTGACGAAATGCCGTCTGATGCTGCCTGGACGAGCATCTTAGTCCTCGAGAACGGCAACACATCTGTGATTGGCTCTAGGTAGAACCCCCTGTAAAAGTGCCTACCGATTTTTTTAACACATTGACATTGTCATACGATTTATTACTTAAAAGGTGTGTTGATATTTTGGTGGTTTAATAAAAATAAAACTGTTTTAGACACGGAAAAAATATACTTTTATTCGTGAAAGAAAATGTCTGCTACCGAGAGTTACAAATGACAGGGCGGAAGAAGAAAAAAAAATGTTGCCAACTAAACATACATAATTATTAATGCCAACCTAAGATGAGGTTGCGTTCTCAATTACCAACACTCCCTCCAGAACGCAAACCCATTTTACTTGTACAAAACATATGTTTCTCAAATGTTACACCTTTTGTTAAATTATCTGCAACCATGTTACAACCGTTTACAAATAAAAAATTACTTTACAATTAACAATATTCTCTCTGATAAAGTGTAATCTTATATCTATATGTTTAGTTTTAGGTTTATAACAGTCTGTAGATGCTAGTCTTATTGCACTCTGATTATCACTATAAATGTTTAATACACTATTACTACTATACAAGCCTTCGAGTTCAGCTTGCAGTTGTTGAAGCCATAGGGCCTCCTGTGTCGCCGCCGCCATTGCCATATATTCGGCCTCTGCCGTAGAGAGCGCCACAGTCTGCTGTTTACAGGAATTCCAGGATATGCAGCCTTTCTGAAAAATAAAGGTGTATCCAGTGCAGGATCTTCGGTCAAGAGGGTCACTCGCCCAGTCTGCATCACAGTACCCTGTTATATCTTTACTATCCTCCTTGACATAACATAACTTTAGGCTCTTGGTACCTTGGAGATATCTCAGGACTCGTTTTACTCCAAGCCAATGTTGAATTCCCGGACCATTACAGTACTGACTCAATTTATTCACTGCATAAATAATATCAGGTCTTGTGACTTGTGCCAGATATAAAAGACAACCCACCGCTTCTCTATATGGAAAATTGCTATCTTCATTCTCAGGTTTCTTCTCAAATTTAGTATTCACCTCTATTGGAGTGCGTACTGGTTTGCATTCAGACATGCCAAAACGTTCCAATACTAGGTTAATATACTTCTCCTGGTCTATCATGATCATACCTGCTTGGCGATTTCTACTTATTTTAATACCAATACATTGATGAGACTCACCCAGATCTTTCATACCGAGTTCCTCTCTTAATTTTTCTTTAATATCTGTTGCTGTTTTCTTACTATTTGTAAACATCAACAAGTCATCAACCCAAACTGCAATGAAAAACATTATTGATTAATTCACATAAAAATAAATACATGGGTCAATTCTTGACCTTTTCAAACCAATCTTAATTAAAACACTATTCAGTTTCAAATTCCACTGACGGCTAGCTTGCTTGAGTCCATAAATAGATTTATGTAGAAGACATACTTGGGTATTCTTAGCATAACATTCTGGTTGTGACATGTATATCTCGGTGTCTATGTCACCCTGCAGAAATGCACTAACAGCATCCATCTGCATTATATCTAGATTATACTTAGTAGCTAGGGCAAGCAAGAATCGAACTGAGGTATACCTTACCACTGGAGCATAAACTTCATGATAATCGTTTCCTTTCTTCTGAGCACAACCCTTAATCACCAATCTAGCTTTGAAACGAACAATGTCTCCCTTCTCATTGGTTTTACTCTTAAACACCCATTTACAGGGCAAAGCCTTTTTGTGGGGAGGCAAATCTACCAGTGTCCAAGTTCTGTTACTGATTAAGGAATCATATTCCTCCTGCATTGCCTTTTTCCATTGTATGGCATGTGAGGATGATAAAGCTTCATCTAGAGTTTGAGGATCGCTCAAATTAAGTGCAGGGCAAAAATAACTCACATCATGTTCATCCTTCTCTGCATACCGGACAGCTCTACGCGGACGTAAGTTTACATTACGTGCTGGTGTCGACAAGTCAATTGTTTCTTCTGGTATGTAGGTTGAATCATCATTGTCACCCGACAAATAATCTTCACTCGATGAATGCTCAGAGTCGTTTTCCAATTCTGGTTTACAGGATTCTTCGGAAATCTGTATAGGATCACTCTCAGGTAAGCACGGTAAATACACATTATTATCAAATTTTTGAACATTTTCTAAGAATATTACATCTCTACTCTTAATGACTTTATTTGTGTTCAGATCGAGTAACCGATATCCTTTACTAGATTCACAATATCCTACGAAAACAAGTTTTCTAGACTTAGTGTCCCATTTTTGGCGTTTTTCTTTAGGTACTTGGACCATAACTTCAGATCCAAAAATTTTTACATTAGATAAGTTAGGTTTCTTACCTGTCCACATCTCAATAGGAGTTTTGCCATCAACAGATTTGGTCGGAGATCTATTTATAATGTAAGCCGCTGTTGCCAAGGCCTCACCCCAGTATTGCTTGGACAACTGCGCATCAAACAACATACATTTGGCTCTTTCTACAAGTGTTCGGTTCATCCTTTCAGCCAGCCCATTCTGCTGAGGTGTATATGGAGTGCTTGTTTGATGTTCAATTCCACATCTACTTAAAAAACTTTGAAATTCTTTATTGCAATACTCCTTGCCGTTGTCTGACCGAATAGTTTTAATGGTTTTACCTAACTCATTTTCTACTTTGCATTTATATTCTTTGAATACAGCAAGAACACTCAGTTTGTCTTTTAACAAATAAACATGTACTCTTTTGGTGAAGTCATCAATAAAAGTAATAAAATACTTCATACCTCCCAGTGATGCTTGTTCCATCGGTCCACATAAATCTGTGTGGATAAGCTGCAGTGGGTGTGATGCTCTCGATCCAATATTATTAAATGGTTGTCGGCTCTGTTTACCTTCCAGGCAGGTAGTGCATGTGATCTTACATTTATTAACAGGAAACGGTTTAACTCCCTCGGCACACTCTGGCAACTTGTTAACATCAGAGAAGTTCAGATGTCCCATGCGTCTGAATTCTATTTTGTTCACTACCATTTATTAATAAATTAACCTTTCCCATACTTTCCACAGGTAGCGGTGTCTTACTGGCAACTGTTATGGTTGGTATCGGTGGGCTTGTTACATCATACATCTAGTCACATCTATTAGTCATGTGCATGGAAGCACCTGAGTCCACATACCAAAGGTCCGGATTCATTGTCTGTGAAGATGCTGAAAAAGCTGCAATAAAACTTTTATTATCTTCGGCTTTTATTATATTTTTCTTCTTCGGAGCACGACAATTCTTGGCTATGTGGCCATGCTTGTTACAATTGAAGCATCGGGGCCCTCTGTGAACCTTAGCTGTACTGTGATTCACTTGAATGACAGGCCTTTTAATGAAGAATGCTGCACTCTCTGAACGCTGAACTTCTTGTAGAAGTTTTGTTTTTATTGAGTCTGCACTGATCTTCATTCCAGAGCTCTCCAAACCCATGATCATTGGCTTATACGTTTCGGGTAAGCCAGCCAGCATTAACGTTCCAAGCCATTCATCATCTATACTGAAGTGGATATTCCTGAGCTTGTGCGCGGTCGACATAATCTTAGTCACATAGTCATCTACGTCTCGTGAACTGTCCAATGTACTTGTAATTAGGTCTCTCAGTAAGGCTACTTTCCTGTACAACCCGCTGTCGTCAAACGCTTGTTGTAAACTCTCCCAGACTCCTTTACATGTAGTTGCGCTCTGTACATGTACATAATTTATTGGATCCAGCAATAGTATGAGTTTTGAATGTGCCTTAGTTTCCTTTTTCTTATCGACATTGGTTCCGTCAATACAGTCCCACAAATCTTCCAATTTGAAATAGGCTTCCACGGCGAATTTCCAAGTCACGTAATTGTCTCTTCCGACAAGTCTATCGATGTGAAATGGATTGTGGCTTATATTGGCCATTTTATAAAAGAACTTGATAACTTTTCACAAAATTATGACCTCGCCGCCTGAGTTTGAATCTGCAGTAATCACAATACGTCAGTCGGATTTTTATTTGTTCTAAACTGCGTTTGTACTTTTATAAACCACGCTCTGCTACCATGTTGATATTTTGGTGGTTTAATAAAAATAAAACTGTTTTAGACACGGAAAAAATATACTTTTATTCGTGAAAGAAAATGTCTGCTACCGAGAGTTACAAATGACAGGGCGGAAGAAGAAAAAAAAATGTTGCCAACTAAACATACATAATTATTAATGCCAACCTAAGATGAGGTTGCGTTCTCAATTACCAACAAGGTGCCGGGTTCGGTTGGTGCCGTTGATCAGCCAGACATCTATAAGATAAATGTCGATTTCTGTTTTAGATGGAAATGTTTTGCTTCTCATCGTGTGTTTATGCCATGAATGCCACGGTAACCTAGTGTGAGACTATTTTTTTCAGTGGTGTATTTTTCTATCTATAGTTATGAGTGAGGAACTACACCCTTCTAGATTATTATCGCTGTCATGTAGGTTCAACAGGTGTGCAGCACACGCTACTGTGATTTGTGCGTGGGAATGTGTGAGCCACCTGCGTGGTTGGTAATTAGGGTAACCAGTAGTTAATAGGGTTTTATTTGTTTTGATTTATGGTTTATACTTGTTTGTTATAAGTCGAATCGAATCGAGAATCAAAATATTGATTTTAGTGTTAATTTTTTACCTCAATACATTTTTATTGCGACAAAAATCTAATCTTTTAGAAATTTAGAAAGAAGGATTATTTAGTTTTTATAAATAACTATTTCAACTATAAATAATTAAAATCTTATATGTAAAATTTTAAAATTTAATTCATAGATTGTACCTACTTATTTCATTTGAAAATTTAAATGTGTAGTTATTTTATCCTATTGCGTATACGTACGATATTAGTATCTGTCTGTTATTTATCCTTCTTTGACCATGTCAATCATATTTAATTCTAGTGTAAGGCTATAAGTATTTAAAAGAGGAAAAAAACATAATTAAACAATAGAGAAAATCCAGAGAGACATCTTTAATTTCTCAATATAATGCATCTCATACAACTTTATCATACACACACCATATACACCTGTACAGTACTACATTGCTTCTCTGTTACAACCCAACAGATTTGGCAGGAAACTCACACTTGTGAATAAATACATATGTAATACAACGGAAATTATTATAACCAAAATTGCAAAGAAATTATGATGCATTTATATCAGCAGACATTGTTGCGTTTATTTTTTTATGATATAAGAGTAGCAGACGAGCATGCAGTCCACCTGATGGTAAGTGGCTAGAATAGACCCCAGATAAGACTAGAATTCCTATCTGAGGTCGCCCACAAATGCACCACTACAACTGAGGACTAAGCTGGAATGCTGCGGAATTTGTCTCCTTTACCCCGTGTCTGAACGGTCTACGTCGTAAAATCATATCATTCCATACAATGTGTATGAACGTATTTATATCCGTAACGTGACCGCGTACTCAGGGCGAGCCTGTCAACATTTTGTATGGAAAAATATGATTTTGTATGACACGACACGACAATGTCTGTAGATATTAATGAGGGCTAACACGTTGCCGTATCTTAGAATGTATAAAATATGTAGAAGACGTGAACTATAGAAGGATGGCAGAATAATGTTTATGCCCAATTTCCGGTCCCTACAAGATCATACAAACGAATATTCTTAAGTCAAGTCAAATAATAAAATAGTCTTATAGAAACCACCAAAAATATGCTATTCAAACTCCTTCGTATATTTTTAGAAGACAATTCTTCTTCTACATATTTTTTACATTCTGAGGTTCACGGCAATTAAAATTAATTCGTATCTATCAAAATGTGTCTAACAAAATTTCAAAACAGAAAATATCATTTTACACAAATATAGGATTGGATAAATAAAAATTTGCAAATAATACAATCACTGAAAATCTCACAATGGGGAATATGCATAAAATTTAAATTAATATGCATAATAATATCTGTAACTTGCGTCATTGTAAAATAATAAATACGTTATTCCTTTATTTTTACCACAAATGGTGGTATGCAAAATTACGTAAATATTTTAAATGTTCTTGTAATTTTTTGATGGCTTTAAGTAAAAGTCTTTGTTTTAAAATAATATTTATGTTATTATTTTTACATCAATGTAAATTAAATAAAAAAAATAATTTTAAACATATTCCCCATTTTTTATAAACGCAAACAAAATTTGTAAATATTTTTTAAATAAATCGTAAAACATCTACATTTTATCAATAATTACGAGTTATCTTTCTCAATTTTATAATAATATGTAAAGATTTCGAAATAAATGCTTTTTCGGAATTATAATATATTTTGTACATAATTCTACAAGATGGCTAATTATAGCGGATATTTAGATTTTTTATGACTTTCAATAATAATCATTTTTTTTTAATTAACCAAGTTGATGGACATATCTTTCGAATTCATTGGCATCGAAGTTGTGTACGCAATTTTATAAACAAAGGTTTACAATGAAATTGCAAATTGTATCTTTGTATGTTTCTTGCTTACACATAGCGCGTAAGACCAAGTAGATTATTATTTTAGGTTCAATTCTTTATTGCATAAAAAGTGACATCGAATTAATGATTTTAATGCGTATACGTTAGAATATTGTTGTACCCCGAGAAAATAATACATCTTTGTATGCTAATTTTTCAAATGTTTTCGCCGATTTTAAGAAAACTTCTTGAAATATTGTCTTTAAAATATGTAATAAAATGATTGAACCTGTGCAATATTGTTTAAAATTTTGGTAAAACATTATACAATTTTCGCTGGAGGTAATTTTTCATGAAAATTTTCGAAAGATAAGCCCTAAGACTTGTTTATTTAAAAATAAAAGAGCACCAGTCCAAATTAATTTCTTTGTTTTAGCATTTAATCAATATTAAAAAACATATTCCGCTATGTTCATAGCATATTTTATTCAAAATGAACAAGGCATTGCGAAGATAAAATCAATTTTATTTAATATAGCGTCAAATCTATTTACACTCATAAATAAAATATAAGTAGGACACCTTATTCATTTTGGATTTGCGATATACACTGTAGCCGTGGCCGAAAATCATACCATTTTTTTTAATTCTATACTCGTAAATTCCTATAAAAATGCCGAAAAGTAAAGAAAAAAATCTCTATACATCTATACACCATTGCACGACCAAAGTTAACATTTATTGCATTGCCAATCTAAGATTGTTTCTTATAATATCTTTGTAAAATTCAGACCAACTTTACAAATTAAGTAGAGTTACAATATAAACGCAGATGAATCAATTCCTGAGTAGGAAACATCTTGTACGAGCGTTCGTATAGAAAACATGCCTCTTGTACCTATCACATCAATATACATACGTACATTTACAATAAAAACATTTTATGTACAATATTAAATACTCTAGCCTAAGTATTTTTACAGAGGAACAAAACTTGAACTAATACACTACGGACCCCACTAACACCCTTGAGTCATTTCACGTCCGGCAGCGAACACGTGTCACTCCTGCTCAGTAGACTATCGATCGTCAAGGTCTTCTGACCTGTCTTCTGAGTGTCACTAGAGGTTGCCTCGAAGCCGTCCGTCTTCGGCGCGTAGAACGCCGATATCGGATCGAAGGCGGGGCAAGGATCGGCCCGCTCGCCGTCTCTGCTCCTCCCGAAGTAGTCTTCGGACGTCGTCGGCTCAGCGTCGTGGAACTCGCTGGAGGACGTGACCGCGTCCTCCGGCGCCTCACGGTACCTCTGGAAGTCGAAGCGCTGGCTCGGCAGATACGGCGGGAAGCCGTAAGGCGTGGATCAGGCCGCTGCGAGCTGACGCCACATCGTATGTCACATGGTCGCCATGTACGGCCACGAGAACGAACTCCCGGATAACAGCATGTCCCTTATCAGTGTTTCAATTGGTGTTTTCCCAACTAGTCTCACGAAGAACAACTGCTCTATGACTTGGGAACTGACTGTCCGTAATGATGGTAATCTTAGGAGGAGTTTCCCGAATCTCGTGGGCTGGTTTGGGTACTGACTCCTGCAGTACTCCTCGAGAGCGCACTGCGATTTCTCTTGCAGGCTCTCTATATGTGATACGTCTGAGAGACCGCACGCATCTGTAAACAAAAGAAAAGATCATAAGTGATTGTCTTTTAAATAATTATAAAGATTGTACTAGTCGTTTTCCAGTAGTAGTAGTAGAAGTGGTAAGAACTATTTATAATTAAGTTCGCGATTTTGAGACAAATTTAATACGATACAATACTAAGACTTAAAACACTTTTTTTTGTGAAAGATCGTTTTTAACTGACATCTAATTTAGCTGTGTTTCATTTGTTGTTTTTATATATTTATCACTTAGTAGTTTTAAGATAAAATATAAATGAATATTTATAAGGTCTTTAAACAATGGCAACCTTATCCCCGCGCTTTGTTTTACGAAATTCGTATTCGTTTAGAAAGACAGCATAAATACAAATGTTGCCATCAAAATTTAACTGCAGGTAGATAATGGAGTTGTTTCGCTACATTAAATTTCGTTTATTTTTCCTACGTTTAGGGCACTTCAGGGTAAATGTACAATGATCATTTCTCATAAAGAGTTTTGTATATTTAGCTAAATTTTACGATGTATAAAAACAATTTGTGAGGACATGTAAAGAATATTAATAAGTGACATAAATTGAGCATTTTTTTTCAGATTTAATCGAATTATTTTAATGATATTAAAGTAACAATCGAGAATGGTAAGTTGCAACAGTTGCTGTCGCTGGACATCTTTAATCAATCCCAGATAGGACTGTCTAAGGTCGGTCGGCCGGATTGACGCGTTACTGCGACTAGGGATTCAATTGGAACCTAACCTAACCTAAGCTACACACAGCAGCGTTGAAACTTACGCTTATAAGGCAGAAATAAATTTTGCAGTAACCCCATATTTCCGAATGGTGACTTTTTCTATTGATAGATATGTGGATTGTGGCTTTAGACTGTTTTAGCACATGTTACATCTATAAACATACACTAAAACACCTCGTAATAACCTGTTAACACTAAAATGTCGTAACATTTCAATTCAGTAAAATAAATCGGTTTCTCCTTGGCCGGTAAATATATGTAATTTGTTAGTACGTGATTCTGAGGCATTGTGTTGGCACTTGATGACCAATTAACACGTGTGTGTCAAATAATTGGCCCAATAACACATTTGCGTTAAGTAAGGATTTCTTCATTTATGATAATTATGCTAGAATACATACAATGTAGACGTAGTTTAGTTAAATGTTAATAATTGGCGGTTTGTTAAGTTTGTGTTTTGTTAATTAGTTAAAAATTAAGTAGACAATTATGATATTAAGAAATATCAGTTCTATTGTTACTTGTTTAACTTATAACTGGTTTATTGGTATAAACCGCCTAGGGCATAAAGTGCGCTTTTTGTCAAAATTATCATTTAAATAAAGTACACCCTAAAAATTTTATAATAATGTTTAAGAAGAAAGAGATCACACAACATTTGAAAGAGTTTTTTAGACGTATATACATTTTTGATTGTTTGTGTCTTTGTTGGTAGTAATATCTCACCTGCTATTTAAACCCAAATTTCGAAAAGATTTCAGTACTGAGTACAATTTTGCTAAACTTGAATATTAAACTTGAAGATTTAAAAGATTTAACAGTAAATCAGCATTAAAGGATTATAACTCAAGATGTACCATCATAATAGACAACCAAAACAAGAAAATCAAGAAATGGCGACGCGGTATCGTCAGCATTAATCCTTTCCGGTACCTTCTACCCCCAACCCCAGGATAAAAACGTATAAACATAATAACCCGTGAACGCTCGCAGACCGTCTTAATGCGATTAGGCCCCCGGTACATTTGGCCCCAGTGGTACATTAATATTTTTTATTGTAGGCGAAATGACGCGGTAAACAAAAGGGTCATTATGATACCGAGCAGATGTGGCAGTGTTATGTTAAGATGGAGCTAAGACGGTATTAAAGGAACTGTTTGCTAAAATAATTGAAATGGAAGCGCTTGGTGATTGCTCATGGCCAAATATCATAAGTATTTTGAAATCAGGTACAACCACCACACATACTTCTAGCATGAAGGAGTTTTTGTATCGGTGGAAGTGTGGGTGTTCGCTGACTTGCAAATAAGGTGACAATCTAAGTCCGCGGGAGTGACGCATCTGTGATCAACTATAGGATCTGTTTTATATGTACTTAGTTTCAGATGTTCACGGAGGCGTGATGTATCTGTGATCAATTGTAGCTTGAAGCTTCCTATAAAAATAGGAAGTTACTCTCATATATTCATAGGCAGCAGTACCTAATACGGTAGACTCTAATACTTCAATATAATTAAACAATTGGTCTTCCATCATAAAAGAACTGACACAAACACAATCAAACGTACTACAGCTAGAAGGTAATTAATATTCGTGTCGAAATCTACAAGTGGGTTAATTTTTAATTGCACGTAAGTGGGTAAACTGTCATTCACAATGTTTTTAAGTGGTTTTATTGCATCATTTAATTGGGGTACTTATGGGTCTATGACGAACTATTTTGAAAAATAATAATTATGTTTATTCGTGAATCTTTCTTATATAAGTCTTGCCTGCCTGGCTGGCTTAACATCATCATCATTATTCATCATCAACCCATTAACGTCCCACTGCTGGGCATGGGTTTCCTCTCAGAATGGGAAGGATTAGGCCATTGTCCAGCGCGCTGGCCAAGTGCGAATTGGTAGACTTTACATACCTTTGAAAACTTTTTTTTAAAGATTTCTCATGTATGCAAGTTTCCTCACGATGTTTTCCTTCAACGTTTAAGCAAGTGATATTTAATATCTGATACGCACATAACTTTGAAAAATCAGAGGTTTGTGAGGCCGAGTTTCTTAAACACAAGGCTATCACTGCTTTGGCTTAACATACCTATAATTAAGGGCTGTTACACATTTTATGTCCCACTACAGTACTGGGCACGGGTCTAATCCTACATCAGAATGATGCCTAATTCTCTATGGCTGAAAAAAGGTACAAATTTTGCTCTAAAGATGATTCCCTACTATACCGTTAAAATATATAAAAAAATAACGCACGTATAAACATTTGTGCGGTGGTGATTCAAACTTCGTAACTCCAGATCATCGAGATATCAATGGCCTTATTAAATGTATCCCATAGTATTTTTAATAAATAATCGTCAATCTCAAGTAAGTAACCTCTCATTGATGTCCATATCGTGACTCGTAGGCCTGTGACCTAAATTTTTATGAAACTAATGTGGACTATCAATTCTAATTCCCGTCGCCTGGTGACGTAACCCATTGTGGTCACTTGCGCTAATTGTGACCAGCTGCCGCGATAATTGATACGTATTACGCAGTTCTTATCGAGGACCTTATGTCTTGGAAAACACTTTAAATCCAGGTCGAATTTCGCATGGACAAATCCAATTTAAAACGCAATTGATAATTCAATGACATGCCATAGACAATCGTATGCCATAGACAATATTTGAAGCGAAAATCAATTTTTGCGTTGTTGAAAATCGATTTTATGATTGTGAGTCTTATTGTTTATGTCATTGGGAATATAATCGCAAGTGGACTTTGGTTTATTTATCAACAATTAGTGCTCATAATCAGGATGGGGCACAGGAAATATGGCATCTTCCAATTAAGATCGAGTTAGCGAATGTTTCGATACTGAATATGAAGCGTAGATATCTTCTTCTTAATAATTTTTTTAGCCGAAAATGGAAAGCGAAAGCCGATGTGCCTAGAAATAATAAAATTTGGCACAGGAATTCCTTATGTAATGAAGATGAATTAACAAATATTAATTGAAAATTCTTTCGCTAATAAAACTAGAAAACTAATATATGTTATGTTATGTATGTTAAGTAAGCATAATTATTAATAATTAAGGGTCAAAGACCCATTCTTCGTAATAAATCAGATCCGTAATCATTTTTAAAAGAAAAATGATTTCTTACACAGGAAGTTCTTATTCCATGGACTGAAACGAACTTTAAGAGATCTTTTTTAATTATGTTTTCTCCGCAGAATTATTAGCAAAGTCCCACCTGAACTCATCACTACCGTAAAATCTCGATATATTAATAATTAAAACGTGTACTACATCGGTCCTTAGGACCAAAGATCATCTGGGACGCCCAATAATAATTAACCCTGCTTCGCTACGCCGTAACAATGTGATGTAGTCTAATTGAAGACGTAACCAACGATGAGACACCCATTCACTCTTGATAAGATGAATGAATGACTTGTTAATTCGTTCACTCCTCGCTTACACATACCTATAGTCGTCTGTATGCCATGTAGCTATAAAATGATGTGAGATAATAAGTTATTATGTAATATCATAGATTAGTAAAGATACTTCGCCGCCTTGAAATTGAATAAAGCCACAAACAGCTTATTTTAGTAAGTTCTTTTTTTGAATTCTTGACAAATAAAAACATTTTTAGAGAAAATTTACGAATAAATAACGAATACTGCGTAATTTACGTAATAAATAAATAATTATTTCACATATTTTAGGGACGCTTTAACACGGAGACGTGGCAAAACTTTTTTACGCAACTATTTCAATTCTCAAAACTGGGTACATTTTCTTGTAAGGAGTGAGTAATCTTTACTAATCTATGCGTAATATATGGAGATTATAAATAACGTTTTTAAGTATATTGTCATCCGAAGATAATAATTTCCTGCATATTTAATAAGTCAGGTAATTTTATTGTGATTGATATGTAAAAAGATAACATTTAGGTCTTTATTTCTCTTAATTTTACATTTTAAAGAAAAAAGAATTAGAAATGAATGAATGTCTGATAATGATAGAGTCACATAGATATTACGTATTGTCATATATAAACCGGTCACTAAAATCATTTAAAGGATTATTTACAGGTGCTTAAACAACTATGTGTATATTATCAATAACTATGTGTTTGACGGTAATGTTAGTTAATATGTAGTTATCATATTTACCTATGCTATAAGGCAGAAATGAAAGAACAAGCTGCCATCCTCGAATTAAAATTACCACTTTTAAAACGTAATTTTTCCGATACATGATATAGTATGATATATTTAGTTCGGCGACTGAATGCCCTTTCAAATGGCAACATTAAGCAAAGTCCACTCGGAATCAGTAGCGTTATATTGGTTTAAACAGTATTGATGGTGATGTCAACAGATTTGACCCGCTGAATCAATGTTCCATCAGAGTAATGAACGTGATGTTACGACTCATTGCTGTACGCGCCGGCGCCATGTTGTCGCGAGCCTCATACATTTATATTTTTTTTATGATAATAAATTCAATAATTATCATTTAGACAAAATAAAGAAGTCGGTTAAAAACATAGATTAGTAAAGATACTTCGCCGCTTTGAAATTGAATAAAGCCACAAACGGCTAGTAAGTTCTTTTTTTGAATTCTTGACAAATAAAAACATTTTTAAAGAAAATTTACGAATAAATTACTAATACTGCGTAATGTACATAATAAATAAATAATTATTTCAAATATTTTAGTGACATTTTAGAACGGAGACGTGGCAAAACTTTTTTACGCAACTATTTCAATTCTCAAAACTGTTTACATTTTCTTGTTAGGAGTGAGTAATCTTTAATAATCTATGATAATAAATGTAATAATTATCATTTAGACAAATTAAAGAAGTCGGTTAAAAAGCATAAGTTTTAAATTGATTTTATTGAAATTCAAATTAAGAATAAGAAAACCTAATGCTATGTAAATTTAGATTTTTTCATTATTTTTTATAGTCTACCACAGATACGTAATAACACTGTCTTCGTGTTATGGAATATCTTTCTTTATTTTGTTTGGCTTTGACATCTCGTAATTTACGCATTACGAATACGTATCTTCGTATCGTATATCTTTGTATTAAATTAATGAATTTAGATTTAGTTCTACCAAAAGAAAATGTGATTTAAAAATATTATTAAATTTATAGATTTAACCTCGCGAAGAATTTTAGCATATTAAATAATTTATCATTCTCATATGCGATAACGATTACAACTATTCCTTTCGCGCCAAAACCGATCATAGACAATATAACAAGTAGACAAACTGTCAATTGATTTAATTCTTCAGATTTAGTGACGTGCATTATGGTTTATTAACGTCATCGAGCAAAGGGTGATAATCGAGCGAGTTAAATCGATGGCCCGCATCAGCCATATTTATCTTTTATAAAAATAAAATAATTGCCGCTTATTAAACGTCACATGCGGGTGTTTATTGTACGGCGTGACTGACTTTTTAATCGAGAGCACTTGATACATGCTTGATGTTCTTTAATTTTTTTTGGTTTGGTGAATTTTTAAGGACTTTACTGCGTAGAATATGTGAACTGTAAGAATAATTCTAGATATAAGATAAGATGTAATATTTAATTAAGTTTATTTGTAAAATATGTAGGTACATAATACGAGAATATGTGTTCGTTTTTTTATATTTTTTATGTAATTTTACTTCATTTGTTACTTGTTTCTTTTCCTTAAAATAAAAGGAAAATAGGCACACACATATTAAGAAAAACAGAAAAACGCAGTATATTTTTGTCGACATACAGGAGAACTAGAATTTTGCGTCACAAGACATTTACAGATAACAAATCTGTAAACATATTAGGTTCCACAGATAAAAAATAGCAGGGCAAACGCAAACTGCGCACAAAGAGGCTGCTGTAGTGGGCGTGCGGCAGATGTTTACATTGGACGGACTAGAATGGCCGCATTACTCCAACAATGGGTACGGACATAATAGCTCTTTATTCCACCGAATCTTATTATAACTGACGCATAAGTCGAGTATAGACGTTTTCGAATATTGGATAATGTTGCGTTTAGGTTTTATTTTAGATTTAGTTTCGATAGTTTTAAATGTTTACGCGCGGTTTGTGTTTCGCATAATATTTTAGGTCCAAGTTATTGGTAATATTAACTTTATGTTCGAAAATACATTATTAATAATTGCTTATCATATAAATCATTACTGTGCGCCTATAAATTGGTAGGGTAACTTGGTAGACATGATGCATCTGAATGTTAGATGCATACTCTACCATTGAGATGATGAAGATTCAAAAGCCAAAAACTTTCGTCAATTTTTATAAGTACATTACGTATTATCTGTTTCTATTGAGAATATAATCTAAAATAGCGGCTTTTGTATATGTATCTCGCACACACATTACCAAGAACGAGTGAGAGGCAAATAGAAAACCCATTTTCCGATACAACCTTTATCATCACAAGTTATACCAACCTATTTTCCGCTTTCTATGCTATTCAGTGCTTTCTAACAATGGCGGGTACAATCGTAAAGTAATCTCGTAAGCAGATCGGGAACGGTGAAACAAATTTGGCACCCACAATGGACCCCGAGTTTGTCTGTTTGTCGCCGATTGCGATCTACACCCTCGCTATCGAGATTTGAGATGTTTATTTGTGTTAGTGTGGAGCGGGCTTTATGCTGTTATTAATAGTCTGTGGTATCTGATTGGGGAAATTTTGGTAGCGTTCGGTTTTGACACTAAGATTGCCTTTAGTTACTTATACGAAATTAAATTGTATTTGACGGTGGTGATATGGTAGAATATGGTACAAATATGCAGAAAAGCGATGAGTAGTAATCTTTCTGTGATCTGTTTCTAGAGGTTACATATAAGTTGCGGTACCTAATTCTTAACAGTAGGGGATGAAATATATCTTCTTTAGTTAGAGCTAATAGTTATAGACAATATTCAAATTAAAAGATGAACCAGTTGTCTACAAGCTATTCATTATTTTAAATTTAAACGCATTATCAAATTTAACGTTTACAAAATTAACACCCATGCCCCTAAACATACCTAAATAATGCAATCCGAAAGCATTGTTATTGAATAACAGTAATAATATTGAAAAGTAATAAATTCTGAAGATTCTCAACAAAGAATCAATGGACACAAATTGGACCCATAAACACGTGTCCAAAAAAGCAACGGACTAGAAGAAAAACATTATTGTCTATGGTTTTACGAATTCCACAAGGCGATCCTTATTGCACGCGAAATAAGGATGACATTTATTTGACAAGCTATTTGACAGTTTGAAAAGGCATCATATTCTAATGGTTCGAAATAGCATTAAATGGCGCGAAAAGAAAAAAGATGGCGATTGCATTGTGTCGCGAATTTCTAAAATAAACACCTTTTGAGTGGGCGGGCGAGAGTATTTGTAAATAGGTTTTGTTATCAGAAGAATGGATTTTTTTTATTTTTCGTCTGTCCGTGGCTTTAATGCCGTGACATCAAAAATGTCACGTGTCTATTTTTTTAAATTTTCGGACGTATCCTAACACGCTTTGTAATGTTTTCAAAGATTTTTGACGTTACAATAAACAATTAAGGAATTTATTCAATTCAAATTTAACCGAATTTTGTAATATAAGAATTATTTTATGCGTTCTTTATAGTTCTTTTCCATGACTAACTTTTGTAAATCTTTCATTTTCTAAGTCGTCTAATGTAAGGGCTAAAGTTTTTTATTTACGACATTACTTAGCATGTTTTGTAATTCTTCGACCTTTACAAAACAATAGTCTTTTCCGGTATACACCTATTGTTAAAATGAGTGTATTCCGTAAGTTTAGAAAGGTCAAATTTAACTATTTAGTCGCACGCGAAGTTAAAAATATTTGAAGAATTTTAACGGAGATATTTTCTTACGGTTACGGTTAAGACATTTATTTTCTCAAAAGATTTTACAAAAATCGCTTACTGAGAAACTTACAATTATTACATAATAAAAAAATCGTGAGCCAATTTACATAACGTAATATTGTTAGTTAGAAGGTAAGTGAAAAAAAGTAAATTTTAAAAGATATTTTCTTCAGTATATAATATATCTATGTAGGTATGCAAATTAACTATGTACCTACTGAGGTATATTTTGTTCATGGAAGTGATAAAGTACAATGAAAATCTTGTTAAATTGATGTAATCTTTTAGAATTGACCCAAAAGATGGGTTAGTTCATAAAAATTGTAAGTCTATGGGTTAGTCGCATAATGTCAAACAGTCGAAAATTGTGCAATATATTTTCTAATATTGAATTGTCTAATACGCATAACGTCCAAAAATCAAAATGTCCAAACACAAAAACAAAAGGATGGCAACTTCATATTGAAAAACGTCGAAAATTGCAATTACTCGTATGCGACCAAATAATCCGCGATGAAAGGGTTAAGGCATATCGACACTACCGTATACGGCATCAGATCGAGTCGCCGACGATAAACTACACGACGGGTGTCGCGACACTTTACGACGACACTCCATAACGTACAGTAGTCGCTACTTGTAACTAAATATATCGGATTTTTCATTCATCGTTTTGTCTCTGCGTATCTGTGACTCATTTTACTTGGATTTACAAAACAAATCCTTTTAAGTTCATAATCACTTAATTTCGTATTGAACGGCATATAGCCAGCTTGGTTGTAATAGATTTACATAGTTAAGCAAAGTAAGGCACGATCGGTAGTAAGATTGGTGTCCTAGTGGTGATCTAGTGGTTAGTAGTTATGAAGGTGGTAGAACCCTTTGTGGTTCGACTCCGGCGGCATCACCGCTACACCTACTTCTACATCATAACAGCAGTGTTATGCGCTGCTGTGTTATGGTTTGAAAGATGTGGTAAGGGAGACATAATTTTCCGAGGCATTCCAATTTAGTCCTTAGGGGTAGCGGTGCATCTGTGGTCGACTTCAGGTAGGAATATCTAATCCTATCTGGGGTTGATTACGGATGTCCATGGGCAGCAGTAGCCACTTACCATCAGGCTCATCTGCTACTCCTATATTATAACAAAAAAAAAAATACGTGTGGCACTCGGAGACTGCCGCGGTAAAGCTATTGCATAGCATATTTTATGCTATGAAAACGCTCAGAAGGAATTCTAGAAATACAATATATTCTTCCATAATCATTAACATTTACATTAATACATCTTTATCCACTATTTTATCATATCTCCATTATATAAGACATTGAAAATATCAGCTGACATTTCATAACTCCAAGCAAGACTGAACATTCTAAAATATAAAATAGAAAAGTATTTAATAAGTGACGTAAAGTATTAACAACCAGCAATATAAATGGATCAATGCGATATGCCTGTAACATTTGGCCGAATCTTACAGGTACATCGCATTTTTCATTAATAAATGCACTTTGTTTATTCATATTTAAAACACTTTGTACACAAATTATTTGTACCATAAATCATAATGGCGTTTTGATTTTGTACTGTCAAGTCTGTCAGTTGTAATTGTACGTTTAAAAATTACAAACACTCTTTTACGTTATTTTATCAATCCAGAATTCAACATAGCTTATGTTGATAAAACATTATTTGGATAATATGGTAATATCATTTTGAATTTTATAATGGGAATATAAAATATACTTCACGCAATTTTAAGATTTCCGCACGGATTATAAAAAAATGTGTATTACTGCCATCTGTGTTCAAGTTGATGAATTAAGGTTATCAAATAAAATAATAAGGAATGTAAAATAATACTTTATTCAATTATATCCATATTTTTCTATTGACAGTCAACAACTCGGTTGCGTGGAGACTTGATATCCAACAGTCCTCCACCGCTATTTTCACTTACACCACCAGGGGCGCCGGCAGCATTTGGTCAAGGTGGCGGCGCACCAGTATGCCATTTTCAGTTCTGACTTCATAATGGAGTCTACCTAATCTTCGGATGACGACTCCGAACTCCCATTTAACTCTTGGGTTGGTGTAACTGCGGACTTGTACCTTATCACCTTGTCCGAACTCCTTCGTTGGCGGTGCATTGTAATGTAATCTGGATAGTGGGGCGGATTTCTTAAATAAGGCATGCATATAGGTTCTTACCTCTCTGCCGAACATTAACTGATAAGGTGATAACCCTTTTGTATTAGGTGTACGTCTCAAGCGTGCCTTGACAGTTAACAGTTTATCAAATAAACTTCCGCTCTTGCCGATATAAAAGAACATTCAGGTATTAGCCGATTATTTTCTTTTTGTACATTCAAAAATTAAAATTTTAGCTTTGTATATATTTCTTCAAATTCGTACCTGTATTTTATTTCCTCTTCTAAATTTTCTTCTTCTGTAAGCCATACAATTTTTTCTTGAATCGCGTAGAATTTGTTCAAATTTTCTTGTAAAGAATTCCGTCGTATATTTATTTCTTCATTGTCAATTTTTTCTATTCCCGAATTGTAATTTTCGGTTCGTTTCATTAACCCACGTAATGTGGCTCGTATTTTCTTATTGTTTTTTAGTTCATTCGACATCTCGTCGCCAATATCAAATAAAATAATAAGGAATGTAAAATAATACTTTATTCAATTATATCAATATTTTTCTATTGACAGTCAACAACTCGGTTGCCTGGAGACTTGATATCGTCTCCAGGCAACCGAGACGTGTTATTAATTTTCGTTACGGAATTTCTCGATTCGGTCGCCGCGCTCAAAGCCCGCGATAAAAGCTATGCAATAGCTTAAAAGTGGAGTACGCTCTACGCCTATCAGTTATGAACTGATATGCGTAGAGATTACATATGACTTTTTACTCAAAGGTTTGCAGCCTCACATCCAATATTTCCTCACGGCAATACAAAGGCTCGAATCATTAGCCACCACACCACAGTATCAAGAGATCTTGTTCAGCAATAATATAATACTCTGCGGGTGGCGATCGTTGTACACACTACTGCAACGGTAGCTGCTTATGTGACCACTGTCTTTATTTTCAAGAATTTGTTTAATTAAAGTATGGTGCGATTTTTTTATGCTTACAAGTAGTTTATTAATGTATATATCAATTTACCTATTTTGAAGTACAAGTGTGTTATAGCGTAGGTTTGTGAATGGGTAATATTTTTATTTTAAAGTTTTAGTCACATATTATTACAACCTTTATAAATACATTTATTTAAAACTATTTTAGTAGTATTTTGGTATCCTTACGATTAAATTTTTAATTTTTATTTAAAACTGTGCAAAAACTACATTTTTTATGTATTTCATTGCGCGACACTTGGATTTTCCTAAATATTAAAAATAAATCAGATATTTATAACTTAAAACTTATCGACATAATATCATTGGTAGTAGATATTTGATATACAATCATATTTTTAACCGCCTCCATTTTTTCCACAGTTTAAAAATGGTCAAGTATATCTATAACCGTACATTTCCCTCAAAGTACAGTAACAAGAGAAGAGCTTACAAACTCCAGTGACATCAGAGGACAAAGCGCAACTGGGTCAGCAGTGTCGGACAGTGTCGGACACCGGTGTCGCGGTGTCGCGTCCACAATACACTTATCTGATCTGTCAGTGTATGCCCCGCTTTAGTAGCGGGGTCAAACGTTTACAATTATTCGTTTGTGGTTTTTATATTAGTTTTGAATACGGTGATGATATGAAGTAAAGCAATACAATGAAGCTTTTACGTTTAAGATTTTGTTAGTTAGTTAACAAACTGAGAACTATTCATTTAAAACGTGATCAAAACAATCTCTGCAGAACGGAGAAACCTTTTTAATTATAGCCAAGAAAATAACCTTTTAAAAACAATTAAAATAAGTGTATCCGAGTAGGAACTACTAGAATAAAAATCTTAGTTTTAGTATAAGATTCATTGATTAAGTTAAACCTAGGCATATTATTATCGTCAATGTTCTGTTCACCTGATTTATATCAACATATTTCTTATTATTATCCTTAAGACACATAATTATTAAGGTATTCTCATAACACTTAATTCTATAATCTTAATATTATGCCAAGAGTTATGTCGAGTCACGCTAGACCAAGTGTCTAGACTAAGTAATGTTTAGACACAAGATCGTGCTCTATCGAAGCTGTTAAGATTATTGAACATATTTAACACCCTTTCTCTTAATTTTATTAGGTACATTTTAATCAAAATCATAGATTATGGTACTCACATAGTTTTAGTTATCTGTTTATTTATTATGGTTGTATGTTGATTGTCTATGAATGGATGTAACTTATTACATTCTAATACATATTAAAATACTCATAAATGGCAAATCCTTAAGTTTGATTATATGTATCGGTTAATTTTAATGCCTGACAGAATATTATATTTTTTAAAATAATGTTTCATGTCCTTTTGTTTTTTTCCGTAAAGGAAGGAAAGACAAATAAGTGTATTTTAAAGAATTCTGGCGCATCTCGTATGTTAATTATTCCAAAAAAAGTATACCTATTTATAAGCATTTCATTAGCAACCAAAAAATGTTTTTAAATAAACATTTTTTGGTTGCATTCCATTAGCAACCAAAAAATGTTTTTTGGTTGCTAATGGAATGCTTGTTTGGTTGTTTTTTTAAGAAGTGCACGAATCTAAATCGTAGCTAGAACCTTGTGCGAGGGTCATTGCGAATAAATTCAGATCTAAATGAGCCTTCATTACATTAAAGTACGTACATAGCGTATCGATACGATACCGTATCGGTATCGTGAAATACACGCCTCTTTAAGATATCGTGGCGTGTGACTACAAGATAAGTTACTTGGCTAAGGGCGTAGGTTCCCTCTGCATGGAAACAGCTGTGCACCAGATCTTCCTCATTATGTAGGTGACTGCCGCTAATTAACATAAAATTTGAATTATAGATCTCTAATTTAAAAATTAATTATACCTAACATTTATTTTAACGCAAGGAAAATAGTAGATAAAGAAACTTGAAAGTAAAGTTTTTCGTAATATTTTTTGAAAAAAATCGGTTTTCCATACTGTTCTGGTAACTTTCTCATTACGCGCTTGGCCAGTGCAGTGCTTTAAGACCTAATTAAGAAAGCTACCTCCTGTTGACATAAAAATCTGTATAAAAAAATACGTGTGGCACTCGGAGACTGCCGCGGTAAAGCTATTGCATAGCATTTTTTATGCTATGAAAACGCTCAGAAGGAATTCCAGAAATACAATATATTCTTCCATAATCATCAACATTTACGTTAATACATCTTTATCCACTATTTTATCATATCTCCATTATATAAGACATTGCAAATATCAGCTGACATTTCATAACTCCAAGCAAGACTGAACATTCTAAAATATAAAATAGAAAAGTATTTAATATTTAATAAGTATTTAATAAGTGACATAAAGTATTAACAACCAGCAATATAAATGGATCAATGCGATGTGCCTGTGACATTTGGCCGAATGTTACAGGTACATCGCATTTTTCATTAATAAATGCACTTTGTTTATTCATATTTAAAACACTTTGTACACAAATTATTTGTACCATAAATCATAATGGCGTTTTGATTTTGTGCTGTCAAGTCTGTCAGTTGTAATTGTACGTTTAAAAATAACAAACACTCTTTTACGTTATTTTATCAATCCAGAATTCAACATAGCTTATGTTGATAAAACATATTATTTGGATAATATGGTAATATAATTTTGAATTTTATAATGGGAATATGAAATATACTTCACGCAATTTTAAGATTTCTGCACGGATTATAAAAAAATGTGTATTACTGCCATCTGTGTTCAAGTTGACGAATTAAGGTTATCAAATAAAATAATAAGGAATGTAAAATAATACTTTATTCAATTATATCCATATTTTTCTATTGACAGTCAACAACTCGGTTGCCTGGAGACTTGATATCCAACAGTCCTCCACCGCTATTTTCACTTACACCACCAGGGGCGCCGGCAGCATTTGGTCAAGGTGACGGCGCACCAGTATGCCATTTTCAGTTCTGACTTCATAATGGAGTCTACCTAATCTTCGGATGACGACTCCGAACTCCCATTTAACTCTTGGGTTGGTGTAACTACGGACTTGTACCTTATCACCTTGTCCGAACTCCTGCGTTGGCGGTGCATTGTAATGTAATCTGGATAGTGGGGCGGATTTCTTAAATAAGGCATGCATATAGGTTCTTACCTCTCTGCCGAACATTAACTGATAAGGTGATAACTCTTTTGTATTAGGTGTACGTCTCAAGCGTGCCTTGACAGTTAACAGTTTATCAAATAAACTTCCGCTCTTGCTTATATAAAAGAACATTCAGGTATTAGCCGATTATTTTCTTTTTGTACCTTCAAAAATTTAAATTTTAGCTTTGTATATATTTCAAATTCGTACCTGTATTTTATTTCCTCTTCTAAATTTTCTTCTTCTGTAAGCCATTCAATTTTTTCTTGAATCGCGTAGAATTTGTTCAAATTTTCTTGTAAAGAATTCAGTCGTATATTTATTTCTTCAATGTCAATTTTTTCTATTCCCGAAATGTAATTTTCGGTTCGTTTCATTAACCCACGTAATGTGGCTCGTATTTCCTTATTGTTTTTTAGTTCATTCGACATCTCGTCGCCAATATGAAATAAAATAATAAGGAATGTAAAATAAAACTTTATTCAATTATATATCCATATTTTTCTATTGACAGTCAACAACTCGGTTGCCTGGGGACTTGATAGTTGGATATCAAGTCTCCAGGCAACCGAGTTGTTGAAAGGTGTTACTTATTTTCGTTACAGAATTTCTCGATTCGGTCGCCGCGCTCAAAGCCCGCGATAAAAGCTATGCAATAGCTTAAAAGATTTTTTGAGAAGAGGTAAGACCGTAATAAGTCTCTTTTAGGATATTTCCAAGCTATTAAATATAAAAACCTACAAATTCGCTATTACATTGTATTTTAACATAACATATTGATAAAAAGCTCGTTTTACATTGAAAATCGTAGAGAAGTCTCCGCCATCGTCGTGATAGCCGTAATGACATCGTAAAGTTCCTCAGATTGCGAGAGCGAGACGGAAGTATTAATAGGGTTGCCACATGCGAGAAATATTTTTAATTTTTGAAACTTTGATACAAATTGCATTGTTTATTTTAAGTTTTATAAGTAAAGTTGATATCAGTTTGGAAGTCAAAATTTGATATGATTTTATAGGTTTTTTTAAATGGTTATTGCCATTTAAATAGGTTTAATACTAATTACTATAAAGTACTATATTGAAGTATAAAAATATTTTTTTTTTTTTTTTTTTTTTTTTTTTATAATATAAGAGTAGCAGACGAGCATGCAGTCCACCTGATGGTAAGTGGCTACTACCGCCCATGGACATCTGTAATCAACCCCAGATAGGATTAGATATTCCTACCTGAGGTCGGCCACAGATGCGCCGCTACCCCTGAGGACTAAGCTGGAACGCCTCGGAAAAGTCTGTCTCCCTTACCACACCCTTCAAACCGGAACACAGCAGCGATTAACACTGCTGTTATTAGGTAGAAATAGGTGTGGCGGTGGTGCCGCCGGAGTCGAACCACAAAGGGTTCTACCACCTTTAATTATAATTACCACCTTTTATTTTAATTATAATTATGTAAAAGTAGATATAGATTCTATGAGGCGAATAATATCCTTAGACGTTTGCGTAAGTTATATTTGACATACTTATCCAATATCAAAATTGTATTTATTACATAAGCATTATAAGTTGATAAGATAATTATTAATTAAGCCATTAATAATGATTTAACGTAAAGTAAAAATAATCTTCAATATTTTTTTCCTGACCTTTAAACGCTAGATAATATTCCAATGTAAAATTTCAACAACGTTGTAAGATTAATAAACATATTAAAAATAAAAATACTATAATTTCAGGTTTGTGACAACCCTAGTGAGGGAACGCGGAAGAATTAGCAACACTAACAGCGGAGTAAATCTCCTAGGCATAGCCTCAGATAAAGTTTAAAGTAGGCTTAAATCTCCGACGTATGGGAACGCCATTCGTTAGTGATAAATGATTTATAGCGAAATTCATTTTATGTTTATGACGTCATAATGTTCTATGGGTATATTAACTGTGGGGTATAGACTTAGAATTATACTTTGTTATAAAGACAATGAAAATATAGACAGAATGAAGTGGAATTTCCTATTTCCATATCGCGGAAAAAGTGTACTTTAAGGCTCCCGGTAAATTATTCTGTAAAGTATCTTTGAAAATGTTATCGAAATCATGCTATCGTGAATGAAATGAAGGTCGTGAAACTTTTGTAATTTGTTGCTAAGCGCTTGTGTTCTAGTTTGATATGTGTGGTAAGGGAGACATAGTTATCCGAGGCGTTTCAAATTAATCCTCAGGGGTAGTATATCATCTGTAACCTACTGATACCACTACCCAAAATACGCTACTTCTATCGCATTCGTATTTTAAACACAAATCCTCATAACATTACATTACAATTAAAATTGAACCGAAACCCATCAAAGCAGCTGAACTGCATTCATCAGTCAATGCTCGCAGCTCTGATGTGTTCATCCGTCAAGATAGTGCCGCGGGCTCATGTGTAAGCACGACTCCCGTTATTGAGATAAGGGTGCATATTGCTGAAGTGAATAGAATTCTAGTTTGTATCTGTATTACATATGGATAAAATTAAACTATTTTTGTGATATCGTTATAATCTTCTAAATATATATAACTCAAAGGTGACTGACTGACATAGTGCTCTATCAACGCACAGCCCAAACTGGACGGATCGGGCTGAAATTTGGCATGCAGGTAGATGTTATGACGTAGGCATCCGCTAAGAAAGGATTTTGATCAATTCTACCCCCAAGGGGATAAAATAGGGGAAGAAAATATTACTTCGTAACGCGAGCGAAGCCGCGAGCAAAAGCTCGTTGAGCATATTGTAGGAACAGTACATATTATAGTGATTGTAATTGCCTTTCGAGTGGATAGTCCGAGGTTCGAATCTTAGGCTGATTTTTTAAACTTATGCGCGTATTAGAAATAAAATAACTGGATTTAATGGTAAAGGAAAACATCGCTAAGAAAATATGCCTAAAGCTGCCCAATTATAAATTGTAAGACTTTGCAAACCAGTAAAGTATTCCAATTCCTAAATTTCCAGGCACGTTGGACAATGGACTAAACACCTCTCACGTTCCTGAGAGTCCACACTTTGAGAGAAGACCCGTGATCAGCAGTGGACAGTAATGGGTATGAAATTCATCCAATGGCAAGTGGTCCATCGACATTTCTAATCAACTCTCAGATTGGTGTTTTACCTGAGATTAGCCACAGATGCGATCCCTAAAGACTTTTTTTTTATAATATGGGAGTAGCAGACGAGCATGCAGTCCACCTGATGGTAAGTGGCTACTGCCGCCCACGGACATCTGTAATCAACCCCAGATATGATTCCTACCTGAAGTCAGTCACAGATGCGCTGCTACCCCTGAGAACTAAGGTAGTACGCCTCGGAAAAGTATGTCTCCCTTACCACACCCTTCAAATCGGAACACAGCAGCGCTTAACACTGCTGTTATGAGGCAGAAATAGGTGTGGCGGTGGTACTGCCGGAGTCGAACCACAAAGGGTTTTACCACCTTCAAAAGACTAAGTCGGAATGCTTCGTTTTGTGTATTCTATTACATAAGACATCTTAACACTTACTATAAGAAAAACTATAAGAGAAAATGTCAGAAAAAAGTGAGGTGGTTTTAATTTACGAAGAGTTAAATCTATTTACATTCATATTTCGAACATACATTTTTTAGTTCCCTATTTCATTTTATATTTTCACGAGCTTTATCTCGATATGCACTCAAAGACAGACAGATTGTCATTGATCTTTATATAGGTTAAATAAGGTCGTTGAAGATCGAATGCCCTTTTGACACGGCGTAATCTCTCGAAGGGCACTCGATACGCACCTGCCGATCCCACTCGTCTCGGTGGAGGATTTGCCCTTTTTACGTAAAAAATGTGAACAATCTGTAACGATACAGCTAAATTCTAATCAAGTTAACTATTATACTATTCATTAATTATGATCACATATCAAAATATATTTATTGTATTGATATTGTATAGAAATGTTTTATTTTTACTGTGACGATAAAACTACGTACATTAAGTTTGCTAGAAGTTAGTATGAATTAAAATGAATTGGATGTTTATGAATTGCTTATTATAATTGTCTGTCATCAGATTATTTTTTCAAGTTTTTTGAGGTTGGCAGATATTGACGAAATTTAGTTGACTGTTATTAATTAAAAAATCAATACTTTAATAATGGTCACTATCAAATTTGAAACAAAAGACGAAATGGAATTAAATAATTTTTGTAGAGGCCTGCGGAGGCACAAATTGTCTGTTACAATATGTTTTTTTATACTACTAACGGATTAAAACAATAGTTATGAATAGTAAACGATGCAATTAAACATTACAAAGAAAACCGACACTCTACTTCACGAATCCGACATCCGCGAATCCACATTTGTCAAACGCATATGACCAAAACTTTACCCGTACCCAGCAGTCGTATCCCACTGCTGGATACGGGTGCTATCGCACGTACCTACACGACCCAAACATCACTCTGAACCATGCCCAGCACTGGGACAGCAACGACCCTCCACTCCACTCGACGTTGATCGCGCACTTGACACGCGCCGCCATCTATTGTCTCGCTAATCGCTGATAAGTCGCTGACTCCGCAAATAGGTTATGTGTTAGCCTGTGACACTTTGACACGAATACCAGAGATTATGGCTTTTGTTCTTTTTGCTTTAGAAGTAAGTAGCGAGCGAGTCCACCTGGTAAGGCTTAGTATAAATTTAGTCTACAAGTTATAACAAATGAGTTCTGGTCAAGCAAGTACCGTGGGATAGGGTACTAAGGCTGCACTTGAGTCTTAATTTCAAATTACGATTTGTAAACTAATCGATTCTTAGGGTCAATCTTTTCTTCGGCTCTTTATTAAGGATCTATTGTTTCAAGGAAAAATCCGCATAATCAATTCTAGATAGGATTGGAGCGTTGGTGACTTACGAGTATATAAGTTGCCGTGTATGTATTGTTGTACCATATCCTACAAATCACATGGTACCGCTTAACACTGTTATGAGGCAGGAATAGGAAAACAAAAAAATAAATTCACGGCGAATAGATAACCTCTCTTCTTTGGGAAGTCAGTTAAAAATAGGAGATCACACTTTTGATAATATTTATCCCGCTCTACGAGACTGAAGTTGTAAACCAGGTAAGGTCAGGTAAGTATGGCATCTAATAACATTTATAATTATTCCTAAGTAGGATTGAGGTCCTATCTGAAATTTGCCACATGTGATAGTTATTCCTATGAAATAACTTCGAACATTCCTGTAAGTCTTGAATAAGTTAGTTATTACACCCAAAAAAATATACAGCAGGGCTTGACAAACACAGTGCTTTATATTGGCAAATATTCTATTAAAATTCATTAATAATAGAAGAACTACTACAGGTAATCTTAATTGGCCACTTGATAGAAAAAACAAACTATAGTAAAAATATTTCGACAAAGCCACAAAATCGAAAATCGACGAATGAATAAAGTCAATTCATTTCCCAGCTTCGATGAAAAGTTAAAAAGTTAACATCAACAGCCACGTTCAGGCGATTTTCAAAATTAAAACTGCCTCATCTTTATTGATATCTGCCATCTACCCTTTCGGAATCAACCCCGGTTCAGGGGTGCGTGTGTTGCAACCGATGTTCCGGTCAGTTTTGTTATTCAAATGTGGTTAGCAGATGGATAAATTAGTATCTATACTTTTGTGGAATATTGTTTTACGGTGCCTCCTTTCATCCTCTGTTTAGCACTTTAGGGATGAAATTTTAAAAAATGTTCTGTTATGTGTTACATAAGAAATTCCTGTGCAAATAGTCATGCTTTTTACTTTTCTGGGTGTAGGTTTGCGTTGTCTTTCAGTTCCAATTATTATAGTAGAATAGATATTAATTATTTGTGTCATTTTAAACTAAGTGCTATTTTTAACTCCATTATGCTTGCTTGATGGCGTTTTGAATTAGCTTGCTTACATTAACCGAGATTAAAAAGCTTATCCGTTTAAAATATATGTTTGTATGTGTGTGTGAATTAATTGTTTAGTTTAGAATTAATTAGTTTGAATGGATTAAAACTTTAGTTCCAACCTAACCCAAAATATGTGAGATCCTTCCGTAAAAATTACATTTTAATTTTCAATAAAAAGAAGATTCAGTGCCTATCTTTTAGCTATAAGAACAAAGACTAATGCAGTAAGGAAGACACTAACTGACGATAAGGCACATTCGGTCACACTTGCCAATCGAGCTGGTAAGACAAACATATCGTAAAGTTAGTTTTAGTGCAGTAGGGAGGCTGTAACGGACAGTAGGCTGGTCGTGTTTTGAACTAAAGTTAAGCGTAGGGCTGATACGCGCGTGTGCCTGTTTGTATGTATGTGTGTTTGTTAGTGTGTGTGTGTGTGTGTGTGTGTGCGTGTGTGTGTGTGTGTGCGCGCGCGCGTGTGTGTGTGACTTGCATCTTACGTTTGTGTTATGTACTTTGTGACATTATGTATGTAAGTTTTCCTTGTCTAACTATAAAAAGTACCTATATAGAGAACTGTTTATATTGTTTGATAAATCATCCAATTCCATTAGAAACGCTAAACATTTTTCTGTTTGACACCAAACACAAAACCTCCCCAACCTTTGATGTTCCCGCAAATTACGCACAATGTTTACATGCCGACAGTAAATAAAAACAATGGTGAACCGGCTTCATATCCACAAAAGCAGTTTTTCAACCCTAATTCAGAAAAATAAAGCCTACTGAATGGAGTGAAAATTCCAGTTCAAAAAGCCACACGAGATCGGTAGCAACCCAATGCATTGTCGTGTGAGCTCGTGATATATGCTCGGGTTTTTTGTACGGACCATAAAGGCCTTTTGTTTTCTTTTAAACCGCATGTGACCTAGGTTGTCTATGGCCGCTACTGTTAGAGCAGATTCAGGCTGTGTTTTTGTGAATAAATTGCTATTATTTGTTATGTGGCTGAATTGAAAATAAGCTTATTTTTTTTAGAAATCAATTCTATATTTAAAATAATAAGGTCTTGAAAGAAATAATGAAATTTTAAAATATTAAAAACTTAATGTGAATGTAATAAAAACGTTATTTGATGTTTGTGACCTACGTTGTCTATGGCCGTCATTGTAATGTAAATGCACACTATGGTTTTGAGTGGACATTGTTGTTTTTTATTGCACTTTATTAACGTAACATTAACATTTAACTTTAATAATTAACTCATGATTTAAAGGGTAAAATATATATAATGTAATGCTATCTGTTTCGAACAAAGTCAAAAAATGCTAGTTGGAAATGCCACGGAACACGACCGCCGGCGACCCGATGCATTGTCGAGCGAGCTTGTGTTCAGAATGTACGGTTTGCAGACTATAAAGGGCTTTTGTGTTCTTTAAACCGTACAATCTCTATGGTAGGTACTGTTAAATAAGTACAAACTATGGTTCTAGGACTAAATGATTATACTTTTAAAACGTAGTATCCGTGTATCTATACTAATATTATAAAGAGGAAAACTTTGTTTGTTTGATTGTAATGAATAGGCTCAAAAACTACTGGACCGATTTTAAAAATTCTTTCACCATTCAAAAGCTACATTATCCACGAGTAACATAGGCTATATTTTATATGAAATATATTTGATAAATAGTTTTTGAGGCGTTACAAAGTTTGCCGGGTCAGCTAGTAGTAAATATAGTAATAGAAATTTCTAAATGTATTATAACCTAATTTGGATTTATTATTACAGGCGTCAATTGGCCACAGTATCTGCGTCACATGATGTACACACACACAGTCACAGTATGATGCACACATCATAACAATAGATTTCAGTTTTCAATTTCAATAGTTTGAAATAGTAGTAGTAATCAGTAGTTTTCATCTTCAATCGTTTAGTAATTTAGGTAAGTCCGGAACTTTGGAGTTTCTAAAAGCCTCAACTATGACGAATATTTATAATTCAAAAAAGATTTACGCAATTTTTAAACCGCTGTACGTTATGACCTAACTTGTCTATCGTTTTTAAAATGCAGACCACGTTTTACAATAATGCGCATTTCAATATTTCTGAACTTTGACTTCGACACGTTAAAATTCATGAATTTATAAATGAACACAACTCTTTAATATATTAATTTAGTAAGATTTTAAATAAAAATATATTAAATGGTTATTCGGGTCAATAAGCATTACCTATCTACTAGTGTTACGATATTATTATGTGATGTTTTAATTACCATAGACAAAAAGAATAATGATAAGTTTAATACCATTAGGTAAGCGCGGGAAAATCTTTGTAATAAATAAATTAAACAGACACTAAAAACAAACTATTTTATAGTGAGATTCTTGAATTAAAATATAAATTCGTCAAGTGCGAGGGTTAGTACACGAGCCTCTACCATGCCGTTTCCCGGGGGAATAAGATTTGGGGATGGATCAGTGGTTTCAGATATAATTTTTTTTTTTTTTTTTTTACAATATAAGAGTAGCAGACGAGCATGCAGTCCACCTGATGGTAAGTGGCTACTGCCGCCCATGGACATCTGTAATCAACCCCAGATAGGATTAGATATTCCTACCTGAGGTCGGCCACAGATGCGCCGCTACCCCTGAGGACTAAGCTGGAACGCCTCGGAAAAGTCTGTCTCCCTTACCACACCCTTCAAACGGGAACACAGCAGCGCCTAGCACTGCTGTTATAAGGCAGAAATAGGTGTGGCGGTGGTGCCGCCGGAGTCGAACCACAAAGGGTTCTACCACCGTCAAATGAAAGAAATATTTGATCTCTCATAATATATTGTGTCTGTATCATTCATAGATTAGTAAAGATACTTCGCCGCCTTGAAATTGAATGAAGCCACAAACGGCTGATTTGTAAGTTATTTTTTGAATTCTTGACAAATAAAAACATTTTTAGAGAAAATTTACGAACAATAACGAATACTGCGTAATTTACATCTAAATAAATAATTATTTCAAATATTTTAAGGACATTTTAGCACGGAGACGTGGCAAAACTTTTTTACGCAACTATTTAAATTCTCAAAACTGGGTACATTTTCTTGTTAGGAGTGAGTAATCTTTACTTATCTGTGGGAATAGGCTAGACACACTAGAGTAATGTTATAAGGGTCTCATATTTTTATCATAAGTTACCATACCCAAAAATCCTCATAAACCCTTCAATAAGAATCCGTAATAATCTGTCTGATGAAACATTGATCATAATCAATACATGAGGGACAGGACAATGGGTAGGATCGAACCCGAACCACTGCGACGCGTGCCGTAACCCGACACCCACTTAATTGTTGCACCCTCATTAGGGTTCAATAAAAAAGGAACCTTTTTATTAGATTCTGTGGTCGGGTGACGGTGGAAAGTATAGGGGGATATTGAATGATTTTAATGTAATCAAAACTTTTATAAATCGTTAATAGATCGATATCGCTTGATTTCGATATCAGAATGCTATTATTTAAATTATTCTTGTAAGTTTTACATTTTGAATTTATATTGATATATATTATTATGTATTAAACAAAAATCACTAACCAATTTGATAGGTATATCGATATTGCTAGGTTTCGATATTCGACTGTTATATTTCACATATTTTTTAGTAATGTTTCCATTTTATTTACACATTCGCTTATATGTTTGTGTTGAATCTATGTATTTTACCGGTATTTTAAGAACAACACTACAAAATAACATATCAGTAAATTTAAAACTTATTTAGGCTCGATGAGTTAATATTGTTTTTATACGCATTTTTAATTGCAACGGGTTCCTAGAGACATCTTAGCTCAAGATAAACGTATTTATGCTAATTATTTTAAATATATTCACTCAACATAATTTACTTATCAACACAATAAGAGAACGGAAAACATTAAGCTGTCGACGTTAGATAGGTACGAAGTAAGTCAGAGAACCGTAAAAATCGTTAAATCGTCACCGAAAATTCGCAAAGGTCTCGAAAATCCGTAAAATCAATCGGATCGGATCGTAAATAATGAACCGTGCTAATCGGCCCGTCAAATTAGGTTTTAACGTTCAGAAAGTGCTGAGTCTAACGTCAGTCACGAAGGGTGTGACGCCATTTTCTTTTTACGCGGCAACGCCATTCTATTGTTTTTTTTTTTAATATATCTATAGCTATTATTGTGACGATTATTTTTTATTTTAAATATTGGTGTCTAAGTTTTGATATTTCTATTTAATTACGTCATCTTTTTTTTAGTAATTCTTTTTAATCTGTCCTCTTTCAATTTTAAATTTTAGTTTACCTACATCTCAAACGAATGACTTGTCACAATTCGTTAAGACTACGTTTTTCGTTCGAGTAAACGTTCATGAAATACTCGAAAACTCAAATAGATGAACCAATGTTTATTCAAAGTTGATAAATCGGTAAAAACAAAAGGAATCCACGAATAATGTCTCGTGCTAATCGGCCCGTCAAATTAGGTTTTGGCGGAAAAGCGCTGACTCGCGCCAACGCCACGAGGGTGTGACGCCATTTTCTTTTTTCAACGCAATTCTATTACCGCTCTTTACATCCTCCGATGTAACGGTTAGTTACGCTTCCATTTGTAATTCGAATATTGGAATCAATCTTTTTAAATGTTTTTATTATTTTTATTTGTGCGGCGTGTTGAATTAAAATGTTCAATGAAATGATTTTAAACGTAATATTACGTATGTAATGTATTTTTTTGTTATGAAAATAGCATTTTTATAATTTTATACATAAACGAATTGGGTGTACTTCCGAAAAGCGCATACCGCCGATCGACTTAAAATTTGGTAGACTAACTTATTTTGACCTGGTCACGAATATCACCCTTTCTGGGGAAAGCTAAAAAAAATAGTCTAAATCGTTTAGGAATGAGCGATCATGCACATCGAACGAAAAGAGGTTCTCCTTCGTTTTTCTTATTCAAAATGGCGTTTGCGCCAATTTTCGTTATGATATTCGTGATCAGGAGGTCAAAATACGTTAGTCTACCAAATTTCAGATTGATCGGCGGTATGCGCTTTTCGGAAGTTTATCCAACGAATGATCTACAAAACGATCGTCACATAGAAAAAGGCATGTTTAAACTTTACATAAGTAATTTAAGTTTTAAAAAGTCAAAAATTTTACTCGTATTGAAACAATGAGAAGAATATTTGCCGTGAAAAGTTATAAATTTGTATTAAGTATGGCTTCTTTATAAATATTCGCTCACGGCGTTTAAGTGTATGGCCGATATCTACTAAATCCATTCAAACCAACACAATCCAGTTCTTATATTATTATAGCACGAATTAAAAGTACCGTTCAAAAATCTTTCAATGAAACGTTCAAGCTTACAAATCCGCAATACAAGTGTAAAGTCCGGACTGAAATCAAATAAAGTGGACGTGCACAAAGAATGTCTTCCGCGATCACCCACCGCGTACAGTCGCACGCAACGGTCACATTCGCCTCCACATGACTCTCAGGGTTGACAACGGGAGAATATACTTTTCAGGATATACTGAGATAGTCTCTATATATTTTTTTCAATTGCTACATAAACGTGAGAATTGAGGGTACGTTCTTTTACTTTGATGTAGGTGTAAATTGTATATTGCGTAAAAAAAAGATATTATGTATAACTATATTACCTATGCAAGAATCTTACAAATACAAATGTATTGAACGCTACGTACTATATAAAAATGATCGCTGTAAGCTGTATGTAATTTACTAGTCTATCTATCTGGCCGAACATAGAAGTTGATGAAGTAATTTTATGCCGGCTTCTTACTCAGAGTCATTTAGTTTTAGTTAGAGATTTTATTGTAAACTTGAGCACTACTCCTGTTTAATAAAATACTCTTGTTAAATATGCCACCATACAGACGAAAGTAGCGATGTAGATAGTACGGGGAATCCATCCATTTCTAATAAACCTACTTTACACTTGATCTAAGCGGTAACTTAGCAATCATATGGAAAAAAGTAGCGATACTAAATATCCCATACGATTCTCTTACACGACAATTTAAAAATTCCCAATCATTGTCACCCCTGAGCTCACGAGTAAACACTGAGCTGGTGAATCGTGCGCTGGACAGCCATTGTGCTCAATTCGGCGCAAGTTAATTGTTTTTAATTTAGCGCATTGTAACTCTTAATTACACCCGCCATCGTGCGCGCGCGCATCGTCTTTTGTTTCGTACACTCGGGGATTGCGAGATGGTGATATATGATCTATTTCGACGTTTGTAATGTATGGATATGGAAGGCAAGTTTCTTGGAGGTTACATTACTAGCAATAATGAATGAACGTTCCTTTAGGAAATATGGCCGTGAAAAATAAAGAAAAGCGCTATGAAAGTTTATTAAACTTCCTAAACTATATGATTATTAAAATTATAATAAAGGCCTTGTGTCATTAAATTATGAAATCTAATTTTAATTTGTTTTTAATAAAACCATTTACATATGTCAACGAGCGCCAACGAATCGCTTTCAAAGAAGTAGGATATTTTTTATTATTTTTGATGTTATTCTTCTTTAGGCCATGAGAAGGAAATAAAAAAAATTAAACCATCTTTGTAACGGTTAAGCTGGTTACGATTTATTTTTATAGATGCGCTAAATAAATGATCTGAAATGACAATTATGATACCTAAGATATGTACCAAACGTTATGTAATATTTTGGTTTTGTAATACACGCATTCTTCTTTCATTATTTACCCTTAAGATATTCTTACGTACATACGTATACACACTCGCTTCTCATTATATAATACACTAGCTGACCAAAATCTATTTATGAAATATATTTCATATAACCTATGTTACTCGTGGATAACGTAGCTTTCGAATTTTTAAAATCGGTCCAGTAGTTTTTGAGCCTATTCATTACAACCAAACAAACAAACAAAGTTTTCCTCTTTATAATATTAGTGTAGATACATAATAATGTTATTTTTATACATCAATATTATTTCTTCTCGCAAATGCAATCACAGTTCGACTGTACAACGTATAGGTGAGTCAGCGCAGTGTCGCCCTCATTTGGTTAATTCAGAGCCACAATTAAACAGGTACAAAAGGTACGGCGACGGGAAATCACGACCGCCGCAAATTAACGGACGAACAACTTTTTAATGAGCTTTTTAACTGAATACACTTTTGGTTGTTTAAATTTTGTTTTATTTTTCAGTTGCGTGTTTTTGGTGGGATTTACGTATCTTGAAGTGTTGATTTGTATTTTATATAAAGAAAAAAAATAAAAATAATGTAGACTAAAATGTGTTTAATATTTCTAAAATTATTTACCACAACATAATGCAGGTTTGTGCCGATAGGAATTTGAATTTTTTAACCGACTTCTTTACATTAAGAGTTACCTATTCTAAATGAAGTAATAATTATAGGTATTATTGTCTATACGTGTGCTACTATTATACGTATTTAACTAACTATAATTAAATAAAAAAGCTTAACGTAGGAAAAACATAATTGGCATACTAATGCGTTAAATATCATATACCTATTCGTATAAACTCCTCAATCTTTAAAGTTGGTTAAAATAGCTTTATTATAACAAATTAAATACCATATTAGTAATAAAATGATTAAACTTATAAAACAAGAGGTCTGCCGTAATCGCAACCCTTAACCGCAGGGGGTGGTACGCGACCCCTCAGTACCCCTGACCGCAATCTGAACATAATCGGAAAGATTGGGAAACACTACATTATAACACCACTTCAGATCGTTATAAAAAACGTATTTTGTAAAACATGGCATTTTTAATATTATTATTGTAATGTTTTTTTATTATTATATAGTGGACTAAGTTTATTGTACCTTACTCATAGATCTCAATGGTATGATTTTAGACATTATAGTTAGTAGGTAATAGTTTAATATATATTTTAATTGTTTGTATAATTTAAGTTATAATTATAATAAGTATTATATTATTATATTATAAAAAGTATTACTTAGAAAAAAACATATTATTCTGAAGGTAAAAACTTGCTTTTAATTCTAAACTAGCAGTGATGTTATTGAAAAAACACGAAACTTAATTTTTTACTTTACTCAGACACTAATTAGGTAGGACAAAACTTGGCACTATAAATAAGCATTCAATTCAAGTAAAGACCTCAATTATGTGTAATTTATTAACCCGTCCTCATAAAATATATCAAAAACATAACCCTTAATCGCTTTGAGATCGCAGCGACCCCCTGCAGTCTTTGACCGCATCTGGTCAAACGAATGACACAATTTGTTTCATAATTATTAAAATTCTTAAATATATCTTCGCATAATTAATTGATGATTTAAAAATAAACAAATACCTATTAAAAACAGGAAACATATATCTTTATGTGAATCTAATTATGTTATCTATTACCTTTGCTAATACGAAAAATCCTTTTTTATTTTTAAGAATATTTTCAATTCGTTAAGAGCTTTATTTTTGTTTTAAGTAAAAAACACTAACAACAGTACAGTTATTTTCATAAAACAAGAGGTCTACCACAATCGCACCCTCGACGCAGGGTGCAACCCCTCTGTGGCTCCTGACCGCAATCTGATCATAGCTGAGAGTATTATGATGTTGAATCTACAGATATATCTCAAGATATCTTTATATTTATGAAATTAATTAAAATATTTTGTAATTTAGAAACCAAAAATAATTGTCAGGATTCGCATATTTAGACTAATAGGTATTTGTTTAGCGTGTCGAAATTAATTAATGATAAAACGAAATAAATTTAAATAAAAATCAAATTACATTTGTTACATTAGTATTGAGACTAAAAAATAATGTTATCGATGAAATTATTAGCAAACACATTGTCTATGGTTACGGATATTGTCAGACATATCCCACATAAAAACTCTCGCGCACTGTTTTTTATTCGTAACCCTAGGGGTGAGGATAATCGCATCTGCACACACGTCACTTGAGTCAAAAGTCGAAGTGACACCCCTACACTCTGACCAGTAATCAATGATCGCGGCATTGTGCTCACGCTTTATTAAATTTAACTCGAACACTACTATTAGATCAGAAAATCAGGGATTGGGGCCGTAATATATACCCAAAACAAAGGTTTTATAAAACTACATTCATAGCCACACACTAGTGATCAGTAACTCAACACCTCGCACGAGCGTACAAATAAAATGAAAATAAATTGCTACTTTCTTTCATCAGATTACACATTAAACAACAATAAACCCTGTAATTTCGCGCGCGATATAAAATGACGCGATTAAGTTTTTCTTGCTGTTGCACCGCGCGTTTCCGCAAGCGATTAACTTGTAAATCAAATTGACGGACTGACAGATGTCACTAGTATTTATGTCAGTTCTGTTTTATTTTTTGTTCTTAGCAGCCAGTTATATCTTGTGGAATATAAATAAAAAAACTTATTATACCTAAATTGATATATAAAATGACCGTTTAATAATCAATTTAAAAATATTATAAAATCAAAATATTTTATATTATTAAAGAGTTTCATTCTTTTATTATTTGACAATTGAAGGATTTATAATTAAAAATAAAGGTGATAAGTGTCATGACGCACGAAACAGATTAAAAATAAAACCGTAACCGTTCAATCCTTCCTACAGCCAGGGACGGGTGTCAACAAAATTAATTAATTCCTTGTATCGAGCACTGCATATTCATGTCGCTCGTTAGGTCTCGGCGGTCAGTATTAACAATCTGTCGCGAAGGGTGAAATCAGAGCCGATGTGTGAACTGTGCGATATAGCTCTATGGTTAACGATGAATCTATGGTTGAATAATTGAGATTCTTTGGTGTCTATGCGTATTATTGTGTTGTATGTGTTCGGATTTTATTTTACTTAAGTATTGGGTATTTTTATTTATTTCATGACGTATCAGTATTTTTGAACGATTAAAACGGAGTTTGATAAAATCCGAAAATGATACGATTTTTAAAATGTCAATTTGTTATATTAAGGCGAAAGAAAACGTTTCGAAAAACAGCATTTATGACATCACCATACAAACGCATGATAAATACCATACTCTCATTACTGGTCAATATTTATAATCTGCCACGAAGGGATTTCATAAATACACGCGATCCGTAGATGGTATAATAGACTTTGAATTGTCTATAGTTCAATAATAGACAACCTTGGAGTGTTACGACAATAAAAAATATTAGAAGCACAAGTAAATAATGAAAAAAAAAGTTACGCCGAAATGAAATAATCCAAGGCTGTGGCGCCATGTAACAAAATATAGTCGGTATTGTAATAAATAATATTGTACGTTAATATTTCAAATATTAATATATAGTGATGGTAAATATTAGTCCTGAAGTAAGTTAACATTAATTTTATATTTTGCACTAAACTATATAGTACTTAAATACTTTAATTTACCTAAACATTATATTAAAATACTAGCTGACCCGGCAAATTTTGTACCGCCTCAAAATCTATTTATCAAATATATTTCATATAAAATATAGCCTATGTTACTCGTGGATAATGTAGCTTACGAATAGTGACAGATTTTTTAAAATCGGTCCAGTAGTTTTTGAGCCTATTCATTACAATCAAACAAACAAACAAATAAAGTTTTCCTCTTTATAATATTAATATAGATTAATATTTGTTACTAAAGTTCCACAAAAATAAAGATAGTTCCACACAAAGTGACTTTACAAATGAAAGAGTCAAAGATTAAGACAGAAATTCGAAATATCGACTCTACCATTCGCAATCGTAAAGAATAGCTTAAACAGGTAGAAATGTTGTTTTCCCTCGCGTTGCCGTGTAGCTTGCCAATTAATGAATCAGATTCGCAGGTTAGGCTTGTTCGGCGAGATCTAGTTCAGGGGTTCTCAAAGTTTTTCTTTATAAGATTGAAGTTCACCTGATTATTGGGGGTCTCTGCCGCCTAGATATCAGTTATGGAGAATACGCATAGAGAGAAAGGAGAATAATAACGGCTCTACCTGAAGCCTACTATAGACCACTGTTAAGGAAAAGGATGGTCGCCTCATATCTAAGTCACTAAGTTACCTACACTTTGGGTACGCTAGTCAATCGTTGGGGTACGCAAGAAACTACTTAGCTAACACTAAATCTGAATTAAAATTAAAATTTAAAAAATTGCTGCTGGAATAAAATAACAAGGAACAAGAAATAAGCTTACTAATTTCAACAATTGTTCTTTGTGACTGTATTCCCCGTTAATAAACTTTATTAAACTGTTCTATCTATGGTGTTAAATTTTATAGTGATTCGTCGATAATTATTTAAATCTAATAGTGGTACGAAAGGCTAATAGTTTGAGAAACGCTGATCTAACTCATCGGGGCCAAGGTACCTTTACAATACCGATAATGGTAACCTTGCATGACATCTAAGATAACGTATCTTTGGTTATTGTAAGACATTTTTATGAGCAGCTGATTGATTATGGTAATTGCCTGTTATTAAGAAAAATACATACCAGCTTAGTTAAGTTGGATGCAACATGAGACAACATGGATGAGAAGGTATAGAAGAAATACTAAATAGGATATTACTTCGAAAGATGAGTAAGAATTTTAAACATAAGATTTAATATATATATATGTTTAAAACTTATGAAATATTATTTCATGGGATAGTAAGAAATGAAAATATAACATGAGTCAGTGTGAAGTTTAATTTCATAGTATTTGAAATAAAACATGATATTTCAAGATCCAATTCTAACTGTCACTAACTAAAACGGTATTTTAAATCATGCGTCTTAAACACAGTTAAATACATTAAATCACCATTAGTGGCAGCAGTATTCCTGCAAATATCGAGACGGGTAACTTTTGAAAAATTGGTGTACTCAATCGTCCACTCGTAGCACCTATATTAATATACCTGAGGATAGATTTTAGACCTACAGTAATCCCTCCTTCACTTTTAGAGGAATGTATTTTTTTAAATTGTATATATTATAGTTATACAGGATGATGCATTAATACTATACTGCACTACAGTATCGCCAAATATTTCTCTAACACAATCAACAGACCTAGTAAACAGCACCGTTTGACGTTGCTCCCTTAATGAGCAAACACTCCGCCCTCACGCACGGCTAGCTCACTTTGATATCGTTGTGTTTCACTTGCTTTTTCACTTCTAAAATGATATTGATATTCATTGCCGAATATGTATTTACTGGAGTGTTCAATATTCATTTAAGTTTTTATAAGTTTTAACGTTAAATGCCATTTTTGCCCGACTGCTTTTCGAGCGTTTATACGAGTATGTATGTTTCATTCTTTTATATTCATATGTACACCTCATGGTGTCGGAAGGTTTGTCTACATTGTGGTAGCAACTTAGGCTATATTTTCAAGCACTCAGTATGTAGCTCAGCTCTTTTTTATGTAGAAATTGCTAGTTATAGTTTCCATAATCTCATGTAGGTAAACGATTGTAATTGTAAATTATAGTGCGTAAGCAGTTTATTGCTGTTATACAGCAGAAATAGGTACTACCTTACTACCGTTACTACATACTACATGATGGGAAGATATTGCAGGTAAAGGAAGGTTTCTACCTTAAAATTAGCATACAAACAAAGAAATACGTAATCTTTTACTCGCGTCACCCCCGGTGCGAATAATTAGCGGTTCTCGTATCTAACGAGATAACTGAATCTGCTTAACAAGTTTTATTAGAACCTAACCCTCGCTTGCTTGTAAATCCGTTATGGCGAAACTTATTTCATTACAACAATCAGGTACATTTGTATCGCTGTTAGGAAATTTCTGCCGGGAATTATTGTACGTGATCATTGACGGGTTTCATAGCAAGTTGTGATTTCTGTTATTGTATAAGGTTCATTTTTTTGTTACAAGATTTAAGTAGCAAATAATGAAGCCCACTTACCATCATGAAGAATGCTTTCTACCTGATGGTAAGTGGACATTACAACCTACTAGCTATAAGGTCGTCCTATGCCTATGTCCTATATATATTGATCTAAGAAACTATGTCCATACAATGAAAAAAGGAAAAAATGCAAGTTAAACTGAGACATAGTTGTTTGTTCATAATTCGGCAATATAATTTCAATCTCGTGGAAAATCTAAATATCATATTTATAATTTTGAAATTGAATATTCTATATATCTTTACACAATATATGAAGGTTTTAAATATCTACATACAAGACCCAATTATTAATGAATGGAAAAAGTACGTAAATTCCCAATACAAGAAACGGTCACTCTGTTATACGCAATATACTCACCAAATCACACAAGTATAGACAAACGACTTATAAATATTCCGTCGAAATAATTATAAGTCGTCATCCCCGACAGTTGGACAAACAGGCCCCCGCCGGGACCTCAGTCTTTTTATCGTCGGGGGACCGCAAATTTCTATTTGCATATCTGTGCACTCATAAATCTCTGTTTCAGTTATTAGCCTTACCCTGTTGGGGTCGGCGGGACCCGCCGTCGGTGATACAGGGTTAGTTTGGTTTTGGGTCTCAGAGTAATAATTAGCATAGAGTGCGTCTACACGCAAATACTTTACTTACTTACTAAAGTAACTAAAGTATTTGCGTTAGCTATAGTTTAGTTACTTTAGTTTGAATTGTAGGCCGACCTATAGTGGTTTATTACTTAGTAGTTGTGGACTATATTGTTCTAATTTTCACAGCCCCCAGAATCATGGTATTTTTTATTTATTAACACAATGAAATTGCTAATTATTATCTCATCTCCTTTGATATAGACTCTCAGAGTGAGAGAGTTTATGCCATAAGTTCATCGCGTTGGCTTAGTGCGAATTGGCAGATTTTACACACCTTTAAGACCTTGTTTTTAATATCTCTTAGCCGTATAGGTTTCCTTACGATGTTTTCCTTCACCCTTATACCACGTGATAATTATTTTGTAATACGCACGTAATTTTGAGTAGCAGTGATAGCCGAGTGGTTAAATTCGGCCTCTAGATCGAGGGGTCCGAGGTTCAAATCCCAGGCACGCACCTCGGATTTTTCAAAATTATGTGCGCATTAGAAACTAATTATCACTTGCTTAAACGGTGAATGAAAACATCGTGAGGTAACCTGCATACCTTTGAGATTTATAAAAAAACATATCTTAAAGGTATGTGAAGTCTACCAATACGCACTTAGCCAGCGCGGTGGACTATGGTCTAATCCTTCTTATTATGAGAGGAGACCCGTGCTCAGCAGTGGGACGATAATGGGTTGTAGATTGATTGATTGACATAAATTTGAAAAATCAGAGGTGCGTTTCTGGAATTGGAACCTTGGAGTCCCTGAATCAGAGACCGACTGTTAACGTCTATGCTATCACTGCCTTTTTATTCATAGCTAATTCACCCTATTTTAAATTATGCCTATTCGTTTCATTCGTTCGTTCATATTTGAGTAGCCTCGCTCTATAATAATAATTACTCTGAACCTTGGATTGTTTAGCTAGGGACCTAGGTTCGTGATGACAGGTATCTTGTTTTGTTTAATTAGTAGCTGATAGTAGAACCACGAAATGTTATTTGCGGTAACTTTACAATATCGTACGGTTTTGCTGTGTTTGAAAATGTTTCTGATTTATCTCTATCGTCGAATTTAGCAAAATAAATCGACTATTATTATGTCTGTTGCCATATTATTTAAAACGATGATATTTTTTAAAGAATGTAAACTGATAAAAAATAAGTACAGCTTAGTGAAGAATAATGTATTTTTTTATTTATTAACACGTTAATAAAAGTGAGCGAATGAAAAGTTTATACCCTTTAACATAATTACTGTTGATGACATAGGCCTCCAGCAGTGGAGGCCTCCAGCAGTGGAGGCCTATGTCCAGCAGTGGACTTTTAAAGGCTGATGGATAGATAGGATGGATATTGTTGATAAATTAAATTCAATTAATAACAGAAAAAAATTAAGCGGGTAACACTTTTTTTTAGAAAAAAATAAAATAAGACTACTTATAATTTATCTTGGTGTAAATTATATTAAAATGTACATAAAAAGAAATAATAGCATTAGAGAGAACATTGTTAGTAAAAAGTTATACTTACGTTTTGTTAGCAGGATGCTGGTCGCCGACCGTCGGTTAGTGCAGGTGCGGTGCTGTTACTGGTTACTTTGGGTGACAGGTGACTCGACAGAAAGATGGTTAGTGTGGTGACATTAATGGTGAACCACCACCGAAAGTAACCACCAGAACCAAATCAGAAACAGAAGCAGCATGCGTGAAAAATTACCAAGTCATGCATGCATGAAAAATGACATTTTAAAAAGTATGACGTAAAAAAGGAAAAAACAAAAACAAAAAATATAAGGAATAAAACAGACATGCATAGACTAAACCTTGAAGTAGGTAGGTTCTTTTGTTCAAACATGCATTTTAGAAAATATGTACTTTAATAATTATTAATAATTGCCTATTTTTGTTACCTCATAAAAAAAACTATTTCGAAATATATTTTTAAAATAAATAAAATAAAACGGGTGTCATACACTTTACCAGAGAGATGACTGTATGATTGTTTTTTTACTTTCTGCAATATTAAATAGGTATGTGTCATGCATAACAAAAACACTAAAACACAAATATAAAGTAAAATTGTCTCATCATGCTCGCATGCATATTGATATTAAAAACACTCGTTAGGCTTGCAAAGACACACGAAATAAAATTGAAAACAATAGAAATAAAAAAAATGTATACAAATTTTATTTAGATATTGGAAGCAAAAAAAGGAAAAAAAAACTATTTAAACAGTTAATACCTACTTGCGTTTTTATTGAAAGAGATATTCTTATATTATAATTATAATTTCATGCATAAATTGGTACCTAATGTAATGTATGACTTATTTCATACCCATAGAACACCTCTATAATATGAGTGATTTTTTATTTCTTTCTTTCATTTTTCTTTTTACATCCGTAAATAACTGTCGTGTTAAACGCTCATTGGTGAACATTTCGTGACAATGAATTACGTTCGACCGAGCTCCGTAATTGACTGGATCGCGATACGACGTGCCGGCGATACGAATGTTCGACGAATGTCCGAGAAATACTTTCATTTTACAAAAAACAATCATGACTACTTATAATAAACTAAAGAGATTAGTTATTAATGTTAGGTTACACAAGAAAACAGAACACAAAATAAATAGAAAAATGGCGCAACGGTAGTTACTAATTAAGTCTTAATTTTTTTTTAGATGAGGATTTTCATTACAAACCATAAAATTCGTTGGACCCATTAATATGGGTTATATTAATAATGCCGCGTCCATACACTTGGCCTTTATTGCAAACACCAAACTACTACAAACTTGACTTGAACAAGTGCTTGCATACCAAGTCAAATGGTCTATCCATATTCTTAAATTTGCGATGATTTGGCAAACGTTCGGACACGGCATTATAATTATGTAAGCATATTACAACATAATTTATGATGTCAGCTTTAAACATAGATATGTAATTGTGTGTAGGATTTATATTTGGTGGTTTAGAATTAGTATGTATTGTATTAAGTTGATAACTAACGGCTTTCAATCATCATTATTAACTCATTATTATCCCACTGCTGGGCACGGGTCTCCCCAGATAAAGTGAAGTATTTAAGAGTCCGCCATCCTAGCCAAATAGCCATTGTTAGTAATATCTAACTATTAATATCTACAAGATTTTGTTTGTTTAACTCTATTAAAAATAAAAACTGTATTAATTTGTATCTTATCAAATGTCAATAATACTTAGTGTATTATAAATTAAAGGTATAATCGAAACAGAATGAGCCTGTGTTTATCTAGTTAATTTAAATCATAAATTTATCTAGTTTAAAACGTGTATGGTTTAAAACCGGACGCCATATGTATTTATTACGGGATATAAACACTGTCGTGTGTGATAAGGCTTCTGATTTATTAAATCACGACTAATTAGTATAATATAAATTTTAAAAATTTATATTATATATATTTATTTATATTTTATTTATGTATCTCTTTTTTAAAAATAGTTTTAAAAAAGAGGTACATAAAGTCCTTAATAATCTCCATATTAGTGACTAAGTAAACGTACAATTGAAATATTATTAGTAGGTATATAAATTATAATTAACATCTTTAGTATATAGATTATTATACATATGTGTGTGTTTATCTTTAAAATTAATTATATATTTATAGTATTTATACCTGTATTTATATATATTAATACCTATTTATAAAACTTACTTATTCGTGCTGTTATGTTTAAAAAATTGTAAATCCGTAATTGGCTGTAAGAAATACTAAATATGAAATGTATTTGTATGATTTTAAGAGCTGTGGATTTTGTAATAATTAAATAAATAAATAAATAAATATTTATTATTAATTAACTTTTGTATGCTTTTTGCTGTCTCGGAATAGTTAAGATATAATCTATGTGTGTATCTGTCTAAAATTTATAATGATAGTGTTATTTAAAGTGTTATAAAGAATTTGTGATCAAATAGATGATTATAGTGCTGTCTATTTGTGAATTTATTGATGATTTTAAAGTTTTGATCATTAGCTTGATTTAAGTTATTGTGAATCTTTTGTTATTAAATGAAATAGAGTAAAAATATTATCTAATTTTTTTATTATTAAAAAGTTATGTTGTTATAAAGCTATTTTTATGTGAGGATAAAAAATAAAAATAAAATTATTTCTGTAATCCTAGTATTACATTTGGATGTTTTGTTATATTAATATTAGGATAATATTAGGAAACTGTGATAAATCTGTCAAGATAATCTGAATATTAAATTACAAAAAAAATATTCTGGTGCCATGCCATAATACATAATAGCTCTACAATTCGAGTAAAGTACGCTAAAATATCTAGTAGTGTAACATAAAAAATGCAGTTATATTACGAACAAATTTATTTACATTCTGTCTTTCGAGTATCGTACCGTATAACGTAGTATTAAGACATAATATATAAGTATCCGATCCTAACCATACATATACCTATAAGAACGCCGTATATCACACGTCGCCGCCCTAGCGCCGCCCTCGCCGTGTTCTCGGCTATCTTAGCCAATCTAAGCTAGTAACTGAACAAATTATACAATGTTTGAATGGAAAGTTTCATTTCATATGAATACCCAATACTATAATTATATAGTCATGGTTTTCATAATTATAATAGGTTTTGTTTTTATCCAGATGTTTGCTCCTTGCCGAATTTGCAAAGAGGATTATTTTTCTAAAGTCGACAGCAACTTGCATGGTGCAGTCGTTATTATATCGGCCTTAAACCGAAGTCCCGAATTAGATTCTTGGTCAAGCAGTGATAATTTTTTTTTGTATTTTGAGCATATCTATTTCACCTAGAACTATATGGCACCCACAGATGGCATTTATTAACGCATAGGCCATTTACCTATCTTTAAACATTAAATAAATTATAGTAACGTTCTAATGTGCCTTATCAAACAATTAGTAATGATGTTATTTAAGATAACTTTTATTTAAGATGACACAACTCATCGACAAAAAACTCCATACAGGCCCTCGTCCGTCCCAGCATCCCACCACTTAAGAGCACATATCTCTTTTTTATTTTATCATCTCGGACGTCCCCCGCTTTCGTACTTAATAATATTTCCACAGCAATTGGTACCAGGCGTCCAGAGACGCTAAGAAATAAAACACCACGGCCAAGAAGCAAAAAGCTAGCCCATTACCAGTATAACAAGACCCGTTACGTAGGCGCGAGGGAATGAATCAGGAGTTCAATCGTAACTGGTCAGTCAATATGCTAGCAAAGATGTTTGAACTCCGTGCGTGCTAAAGACCAGCTTTATTGCCTTGTGTTAAAGGTTGGGTCGACTGTACAAGATGTTGTAAATGGCTAATGTATATCAATTTCAGCAATAGGTGCGGCGACAAGCGGGAACGTGACGCGAATGTCTATTGGTGGGCCTTTTTATTTGAGTGACCGCTACGATGAATTGAGCGTATACAGATGTGTGCTGATCGCTCGGTTAATAGATTGGATTGGCTGGAAATTATAGTGGAAATAAAAAAAAAGAAAGAAAATACCTAGAAGGAATGATGTTTTTTTGCGGAGATACCTAAGTGTAGCAAATTTGATTAACGATGTTCGAAAAATCTAATCGTGAGGGAAAGTTTGCAATGTGCTGCCTTGTTACATTGTATCATTTTACTTTCAGTGCAAATAAAATGGCATTAAGGTTAATGAAAAGTAAGCTTGCTTGAAAAACTTTACGCTTTTCAATTATATATTTTTACAAATTAATTTATTCAATAACGTCTCGACAACGTAAAAACTCCTGGTAAGGGTACTGTATTTGTTTTGTATCCAAAAACAAATGTAGGTCTGTGGTCGTACCTATGTTCTGTTCCCTCTCACAAAAATGACTGTCAATGTGTGGCAAGAAAAAAGTATAAATAACAAATTTTGTCCTAATTTACTGATTTATGATTGATTTACTGATTTAAGCAAAGCGGAAAATGTCATACTTTCATCTTACCAAAATTTTCTGACATCAATTACAAATTAAATAGTATCACCTATTTTAATACTGTGATATGTTCTAAGGCTTATGCACTATTATTTATTAACTACCCCTATAAGATTCATAAAAAACGCTTTCGCTTTCTACACTCACAGCTCCACACTAGGATTCCCTGTGTCGTGGGTGCAATGGACACACACATAGACAAATACACAAACGCCCAGACCCAGAAACAGAAATCTAAATTCATCATTCAGATATCTGTCTGGCCGGGGATCGAACCCGGGACCCTTTGCGCGTCAGGCCGGTATGGTGACCGCTCCGCCACGCAGGTCGTCAAATAAAAAGATAACTTTCTGCAAAGATACTTTAAATTTTGAACTTCCCTATCACAATTTAAGCCTAAACACCCACAAAATAGTCAATTACGTTTAAGTCAAAATCTTCGAATTCACCTAATTGAGCAATAAAAGGAATCTGTCTTAGCTAAGGGTGCAACACGTCATTTCACGCGTTTTATCCAAGAATAGGGTGGACCCGATAAATCTTGGCGGAAACATTTTTTGTACGATGAAAATAGTTTCCTTGTTTAGGGTACGGTTTGTGGCTGTGATGGCATTTTCTGTTAGGGGAGAGCTTATATTAATCTTTTTTCTAACATTCGAAAATTTTGTTTTGGTTGCAAGTTTAAAATTTTGTTCTTCTGGCACGATATTCTTATTTTAACAATCTATGGAGCATTACTTGGGAAGCTTGAAACAATATCAAGGTGATTAATATTTTAAGGGTAATCAAATGAGCTGATGTTTTAAAGTCGACGCACTCAAGGGATAAAATCTAGACCCCATTACTAAGCCGTCGCTTATCTTCTCTCTAAATATCCCTTTGTCATAGGGCATACAGAGTATGTATTACTATGTTTGCTATAACAAGAACCTAAAAATAAAAAAGAGAAAACATACTTCGCCGCCTTTTTTTATTTATTCAACTTCGATAATATTTAACTTCGACTCACACTTGGCCGATTTGCACTTTATAAGGGAGACTTCAAATTGTAGTAAAGGTACTTTTATTGATATTGGTTGTGATTCATTATTACTTCCCATAATTTGACCCTTATAAGCGACACTATCCAACCAATAATACAGGGTGTGTTTTTTTCAAAATTAACTCATTCGATTCTCTGCTAGGGAAAAAGATTTAAAAAAATCTAATATGCAGTTTTAGTTTTTGTCAAAATTGGCCTCGTAACTCCTTTCAGCATTTTTCGCTATTCCTTATAGTTTCGGATATGTCCCTGAATAACAAAAAATAGTAGATACACAAAAAATACACTAAAGTCGCAGATAAAAGACAACAAAATGTCTATTCAATATATTAAATAATAGATTCTGACACAATATTTGTATTAATTTTCATAAAATATTGCGTCACAATGATAAATTTAACGTTTTATTCAAAAACCACTTCCTGATGCTTCTGCCGATGTTCGTGTAAAAAGGACATAATATATAAATAATTAATTAAGCTTTCTCGCCGTTACAGCAATTAATGTGATAAGCATCCACTAAAACATGTCCACGATGAGGATTGAGTCATTTTTGCGTTAAATTATAATTAGAAAAGGTATTTGGCTGTGTTGTAACGGAATTTGGCGACATTACGCAAGAAAATTATCTAACTTTTCTGTGAATTCCATTCATAATAGTGTTGCTATTATGTTAATTTGTAAAATGTACAAGAATTTTAAATATTACCACATCTGATTTTAATTTTTTTGACATAGGTATTTGTTTATACTATTTCTGAATTTTTTTAACTATTTAATTTCAAAACTTTTTAACACATTTTTATTCGATTCATATTCCATTCTTGGTGAAATTATATAAATTTACTAATATTTCTTAATCCTAACTAGGCACCTATTCCTAGCCAGTGGCTGTAACCTTCACTTGAAGAGCTGATGACCTAGAGTCGAACTATTATGAAAGCTTCAAGATTTTTTGGTATTAAAAAGCTCGGAAGAATATGTCTTATATTCTTTCAAATTTTCATAGAATTCTAAAAAAGTATTTTCAAACATTGGGCTTATTTAGAGGCTGTTTAAGAAAGCTCTTAAATCGCACATTTGGGTAGGATGTAGACAAATGGCGCCCCGCGGCATTTCCTTATTCAGTCCAGTAGATTTATCTATCTACTGCTGCCGATGTATGCATATTTTCTTGAGCTAAAACAAGCTACTAGTGACTAAAGCTACTAGTTTCCAAACAAAATGAATGTATCTTTTTTTTGTTAAATAAAAGAAACAAATTGCGTGATTTATTCAACTTCTTTGTGGTACATGAGATACATAGCTTCTTTTACAAGTGAACCTAATTTATAGGGGGTATTTCAGCATTTATTACTTTATAATACTTGTAGTAATCGTCAACCTACTGTTATCCCACTGTCATCTTACTTTTATCCTGGTGGATAATCACCTCTCTGAATGAAGAACTAGGCCTTAGTCCACCACGTTGGGTAAGTACAGATTGGTAGATTTGCCTTTGAGATTTTTGAAAAACACTTCAGATATGTAATTTTATCACTCATCGTTAAAGCGTGTCATGAGTCATTTCTATAACGCAAATTAGCTTAGACCTCCAGATTAGGCCAGAAAGGCCGAATTAAGCTAATAGGCACTCCTCCTTAAAAATAAAATTCTCAAAAAGAAGAGAATTGAAGGTGGTAGAACAATTTGTGGTTCGACTCACCTATTTCTGCCTCATAACAGTAGTGTTAGGCGCTGCTGTGTTCCGTTTCGAATGGAGTGGTAAGGGAGACATACTTTTTCGAGGCGTTCCAGCTTAATCCTCAGTGATAGCAGCGCATCTGTAGCCGAACTCAGGTAGGAATATCTATTCCTATCTGGGGTTGATTAGAGATGTCCATGGGCGACAGTAGCCACTTACCATCAGGTGGACTGCATGCTCGTCTGCTACTCCTATATTATAAAAAAAAGTTACAATTCATGGCAACCAGTTTTTTTATAAAAATCTTGTTTAATTATCTTGTCTATTCGTAGGTAGGTATTGTTTGTTAGTAAAAAACAAAATGTTATCTAGTTTATCACTGTGCTCGTCTCGTTATGTTAATTAGGACTTTATTCTATTAACTTATACCATTCATATCGTACCTAAGGTAATAAATATATGTAAACATTTCCATAAGAAGTTATCTGTAGAAAACTCATTTGTAAGTTATACCTACCTATAGTATTTATCTATACTAATATTATAAAGAGGGAAACTTTGTTTGATTGTAATAAATAGGCTCAAAACTACTGGACCGATTTTAAAAGTTCTTTCGCCATTCGAAAGCTACATTATCCACGAGTAAATAGGCTATATTTTATATGAAATATATTTGATAAATAGATTTTGAGGCGGTACAAAGTTTGCCGGGTCAGCTAGTTATTTATCAGTTAGCAGTGATAGCCTCATGGTTTAGAAAATCTGCGTCTCGAACGAGGGGTCCGAGGTTCAAATCCTAGGCTGGCATCTCTGATTTTTCAAAGTTATGTTCGTATTAGAACATAACTTTGAAGGAAAACATCGTGAGGAAACCTACATACCTGTGAGATTTATATAAAGAAAATCTCGAAGCTATGTGAAGTTTACCAATACGCACTTGGCCAGCGCGGTGGACTATGACCTAATCCTTCTCATTCTGAGAGGAGACCCGTGCACAGCAGTGGGACAATAATGGGTTGATGACGAAGTTATACTTATGTCCTATAAGTTACATTAATTTTCTCTATAATTCCTATATCTGTTTTTATATGAATGAATACATAAATGAAATGAAATATATTAATTTTGTGCAGGCCTACGGAGGCATTGAGTAATTATTAGTTACAATATTTTTCTTAAAGTATAACCAGATTGGGATATTATAATTGAATACAATGAAAATAAATACTTGTAATTACCTTCCATTATATAAAAAAGAGTTTTATTTATATATTTTAAGTGAGTCAGGCATATTTTATTATTAAAGCAAGTTAATAAATTATTTGTTTGTAATACACATAATAATAATAATTATTCCTGAGTTATTTCTTCATTGCTCTAAAAGAAATATGTCTATAACATATTATAATTGTGTAACTGTTTAATATTTCCATTAAAATTTACAATTCAATCACTAACGGTATTTACTCTATCTGTGTGGTAAGTTTACCAGTTAAAAATATTCAACTATGTATTGGCATATTAATAAACACATCAGTGGAAGTGCCACCTATCTCTCCGATCTTTTACGTGTCTTTACATCTATAAATCTCTACATTTGTATAAACAAGCTATGAAACCCGATGCCGCGATATTTTATAAGTCAGAACTCATCGATTAGCCCATTACCTTTCACATAATATCAACTAGAAAATAACCAATTTAAATAAAACCGATTTTATCAAGAACTCAACGGGAATAGAGCTCAAGTTATAATTGACTTACCAAGACAGAGGTGTTAAAATTGCTAATGACATTTTAATCAGAATCTTAATTGTTTATGAGAAATAACTTTATAATAATTTCCGGTTGGTTATTGATTAATTTAGCGGTATACGAATTAATTATTCACCGTTTTTATGTTAAAACATTCGTAATGATTTATTTTGATTACACCCAACGACAGATTCGGACCATCGGTAGTGGAAATCTGAGTCGGAGATACCTCATAACGTTTTATTGGCTAGTTAATTTAAGTAAATGTAAATGTTGTTAATATATTTCGCTGTTGCTTTTGTGTTGAAATGTAATCAAATTTTAATATTTATTGCGTCTTACGTGTCATAATTTATTGGTAAATTATGGAGCTGAGTGTAATTATGGACAAATTTTATACATGCTAAAGCTTGGTTAACAATTATTTTAATTTAATTACAGTTGTATCATTTGTAACTCAGTGTTGAAAGTATTGTAAGTTATTGTTTATAAATTATTTATTAATGTAGTCTGAAATACTACTTATAAAGTATATAAAAGTATATTTTGAACTTTGTTACTATTGTATCTAGGGGTCTGTACAATTATACATCCGTTATATAATCAATCTATTGAATGTTTTGTTTACCGGAAACAACTTCTATATTTTGTTAATTTCAGCCTATTGCACATTTTCAAATTACGATATTTGGTAGGCAAGAATTGGATAGATTGATTATTAATAACGGACGCTATTGAGCTTGGTGGTAAGACTAAACAGTATAGTCTGGGTTCCATAGAGTTAGAATGAATTTTAAAATTAATAATAAAATTTATGTAATAAAACACATGATAATTTCTTCGTAATAACACATAATTTTCAAAAATTAATGTTGCCGATCAGGTATTCGAATCCCGGACTCTATTGAAAAGGCGAGGTTCATACCACTAGGCTATTACTGCATATATATACGAAAGTAAATACAAAGTCAACCTATTTTTGTTAAATAAATGAATCTGTAAATAAGTATAAGTGCGGTTGACATAATAAACCGAATGCCGATATTCTCAAAGTGCAAAAAAGTGTAGTCCATTCTCAACCACTATTCATCATTGGTTTCATTACGTAACACAATTTTTTAGCTGACCCCAAAACAATAAATATACGGAACACTTTGGCAAAATAACGCGTCGTGAGCCACGTTTTAGGGTGCATATGAAATAGGCTTTTAGTTCCGAGTGCGTTTCACACATCTATAAGGCATAAAAAGATATAAATCAGGTCTCTTACTTGAGTGTTTAGGTGTGATTCGGATGTGGGAGAGGAAAACATTTTGTCTTTTTTTGGATTTTTTTTTTATAATATTTTTTTTTTCATCATTTATTCAAGGAAGCATAGGTGATGTCACAGACCTGTATTTGTTTTTGGTGATCCAATACAATGTTAATAGATTGTATTGTGTTTTTATAAATTCAATTAATTTGTGAATAATGTAATATGGCGTCGACTAGAATAACTATTAACTTTTAATAACAAAGTTAAGTTAGAAAGTAACAAAGGAGTTTCAGTATAAAGAGTTGGTTTTCTTTACTGTAGATAAAGCTCTATCAAAATCAATTTGAAAACCTTGGCAAGCAGTGAAACTGAAAAAAAATGTGGTTAATACAAATCAAGTATGTAAATGCAAATAAACTTATTACAAAAAAGAGAGACTTTCAATTCGAATTATTTTATTTAACTCTTATATCATGCAAATAAGTAGCTATCTATGTATGTAAGTCCATAAAATATTGTATGGATAATACATACACTATCCAAGATATATGTGCTTAGGTACAAATTATATTATTTCATATCGTAGGTATTTTTCTTTTTTCTAACGAGAACATATTACCTAACGGAAACTCAAACAAAACGTTCATTTGTTCAGACCTTTTCCAAAGTATTACGGCTCGGAAAAGTGAAATCTACTAGAAATTTGTAGTAAGACGGTGCTTGGCATCTCAAACATTCTCTTAATTGGACAACAGCAGAGACATCTCGTGAAACTAACCGTAACTAAAATTTCACGAACCATAAATGGATTAAAGGTTGGGATGAGCTGTGTAGGTGCTTGTTTGAGTGTGAGCGATAGACGAAAAAAGTTTAAATGGTTTTTACGCTTTTAAGCCTACTCCGGTTGTTTGTGTAGTTTTTGCCCAAAACTGTATTCACAATAGAAAAGTGCCCACCCAGACTCAGAACAGAAATCTAAATGCGTTATTTAGAGGCCTGGCCGGACGTCGAACTTGGAACTTTTTGTAGGTCAGTAATATGTATGTGTAAAGTAAATCAGTGTATGTGTAAAGTAAATCGGGAATTTTTTGTGGAAGATGTGTAATCAAATGGTAAAGTTTAAAAAAGATTAGCTTGTAAAATTATCATCAAAAACAGGAAAATAACTAACTTCAGTAAATTATTGTGCCTAAGTCAGTTTCGAAAAATATAGGTATAACTCGTTAAAATGTATATAATTTGTGCATTTTATGCCTAATATTTTTTTATAAAAGGCATAAATCATTTTTATTAAAATTACTAAGAAGCTAAAAAATAACCCATACATTGAGTGAGTCATAACACTGTTTTAAGCATCATTCTCCCGCATGGCGGAGCGGTCACCATGCCGGTCTGACGCGCAGAGGGTCCCGGGTTCGATCCCCGGGCAGACAGATTTCTAAATGATGAATTTAGATTTCTGTTTCTGGGTCTGGGTGTTTGTGTATTTGTCTCTGTGTGTGTCCATAGCACCCACGAAACAGGGTATCCTAGTGTGGGGCTGTGAGTGTAGAAAGCGTTTTAACACATTTTTTATTCTCCCGTTAATCGCCCTCTATCAGACAAGATAACGAGTGGTATGAAATTAGCACCCATTATCAATGTGTACAAGTTGTCTACGTATATAATGGTGTCCGTTTTAATTGGCTCGTGAAATGTACAAGCAGATATTAAATTAAGCTGCAGCAAAAAAAGAGCTAAAGAAATCTTAATGTGTACGCAAAAAAACACTAAGATGTTTTTTAGTTCTTTATGGTGGTCTAAATTATATTTAAACTAGCTGACCCGGCAAACGTTGTGTTGCCATATAAATAAAAAAATGTTAAGGGTGAACAACCCTTATCACTAAGGGATATGAAAAATAGATAGTAGCCGATTCTCAGACCTACTGAATATGCATATAAAATTTGGTGAAAATCGGAAAAGCCGTTTCGGAGGAGTACGGTAACTAACTTTGTGACACGAGAATTTTATATATAAGATATTGCAGACTTAGAAAATTTATAGAGTGAATACAATAACAAGGTATCCCAACTAATGTCCTCTTTGACTACTTTAAAAAGCCTTTTAGTTTGTTTGTGTTAGCGAAATCTATAAGTGCATGCCTGAAACGTCACAAATATCTAGATACTATTTTTGTAAGGAAAAACATGGACTATTTTTAAAGAAAGTTAATGCGTAACGTTTAAAATGTATTTACCAAGATTGAAATATCAAACAAGCAGATGTACTATATTCTACTCTATGGTAAGTGGTACCACCATCCATGAACGACTGTAACCCATTTCATCTACAACAGAGGTTCCATCAGAAACCGAGCACAAAGTGATGCCCCTTCCGAAATGCAAGATCTGATTCACGCTAGAAATAGATTTGATCATCGTACCACCTAGATAACAGACGAGAAAAACGAAACCACTCAAATATATACAAAACCAAATTACAAGTATATTTCAAACAGCAACCACATACCTACAAATCGTATAAAGGATCGCCGGCACCTATCACTGCGATACCACACAGGTTCCTAGATGAGCGGTGCCTGCCCGACACAAATTTATAGGTAAAAGTTCGCGACCGAACCAACCAGTTCGCGTACACCACACACAACCAAACCCAACCATAACCCAGACAATATAAGATCCTGTTTCCTCAATCCTACACCAAGCCTTATCGGATACTTTCTTAATTGTACTCTTAACCTTTCCATTGTGAATTAAACCGTATAGTCGTGAAGTAGCTTCGTTTTTCCTTCAAGTCGGAATCTCGGCCTTGCCTTCGGTGAATCGCTCTCACCTCTGAGTTCGCGTGTGAACCCACATTAACCTGCTATGTTAGCTGGTCGATCAGGTGTACACAAACGCGCTGTGTTGATAGCTTTTATAATTGGCCGTGTTATAATTGAGATCGAGTTCTGGGCGTAATGTCTAATTCTTTAATGTGGATTTATGACTGATACGAGTCACGCCTTTTGTTCTACACTGGCCTGTTATTAAGTAGGTTGATTAAACAAAATGAAAAGGAATGTATCATTCCATCTTTGGCTATTGGCTTGGATGAGTTATTGCTTAATTGTAAAATTCTAGCAACGTTCTGCAATTATAAGGGCTATAGTTTTATCTGCTTGTATGTACAATTGAAATGCTGTTAATATTTTTTACAAAAATTACCTACCATTTTCTAAGGTTATTGTGTTTATTTTAAGACAAGATGACATAGTGAAAGTAGTTTTAATCCATCATTCATTTTAAATCCCTCTATTTCAGTGTATCAGTGTACTGAAAGTGATTCTGATTGAATCTATTTTAGCCGAATTTATGTGCAGCAAAATTTCAATACATACGTGAACTATGTTTATTTTTGACAATATCATGATATTTTTTCCCCCAAAAAATATTTTCTTGCAATATTCCTTCTCGTTCTTAAATGTCTCAAAACTTCTAAAACTCTGTAACACGCAGTCCCACCAAGATAAACGTGCAAACCTACTGAACGGGCATAGCATTAGGAAGCAATATGTCTTCGTTGGTAGTGACGGAGAAACCAGACGAATACGGGAGACAGTGATTTAGCTCGCGACATCTGATAGTCCCATTTGACGCGGTGAAATCTTTGCAAAGGGCTAATCTATTCACACGTACCATTACTGTGCTTTAGTAAGCACAGCAACAATATGTGTTACTAGCTGGCTCGGCAAACTTTGTACCGCCTCAAAATCTATTTATCAAATATATTTCATATAAAATATAGCCTATGTTACTCGTGGATAATATAGCTTTCGAATGGTAAAAGAATTTTTAAAATCGGTCCAGTAGTTTTTGAGCCTATTACAATCAAACGAAGTTTTCCTCTTTATAATATTAGTATAGATTGGACTTCACACGTACCATAACTAAAATACAGTGTCAATATTATGATTTTGGCCTAAAAATATTGCGTAATTGAGACAATTTAATATGTCACGGGTACTCACGATACATGGTTTTAATTTCTTTATGTTATGTTGTAGCTTCTTATAGTATGGTGATATTCGAATCAGAGACGACGCCAAACGGATGAACGATTGACGGACGTAACATAATTTATATCAAAGTTAGTATGTTATAAAATTTATCATTTAAAAAATCACCGTTGTTACCTAATGGTGATGTCGCTTATAAGGTTGTCATTTGGAAGTATTGTTTTATGAAAATGTAAAGAAACTGGCTCATTTTAAGAAAATACATTACTTAATAGCACCACGCGCTGATCGCCTTTAACACCTGTCAACATCGCTTGCACCGACAGCTGCGGTGTAGGTTATGAGATGTTAGAGGGAGGTCTGTTTTTATATAGGTTGACTACTTTTAAAGAGAAAAATAGTATAATTTATTAAAACCAGTAGCCAAATAGGCAATAGGTTTTTGGCGTCTTTCCACAGTAGACTGGCCTGGAGGATACTCCCGTACAATGTTATATTGCGGATAGGTCTCAAAGATAACTTCTCAAATAGCACTGAGAAATTAAAGAAAAAATATTCGATTTAAGTAAAACTATGAGAAATTATCAAAATATAAAAATTTTTGTTGTTTTGAAAGGACTTACAGAAGTTATTTATACCTTTTATAAACTACCAACTGAATTTACAAATTTTATATTCATCTATAACTATTGAAAAGAGACACGTACAAAATAACAATTAAAATGAGTAGTACGAATGCGGAATCGCACACAGAAACCAAATATTTTTCCGTTACAAATTTCAACACATTTTTTTAATTTTATAATAAATTAATCGCTACCGCGTGTAACTAACACCACGGGCGATGAAACGATAAACATAAGCGTTACACGCTGATCGAATGGAGATAACGTTTTGTTTTTTGAGTAATTAGTGCCGAGCTATCTGAGATTCGGTTACGAGATTATTTATAGTCCGTCACTCACGGAACGAATGGATACTCTACAGTGTGAGGCGATTTACGAGTGGCAGGTATGGTAACCACACTGTATATTTATTAAATTACGTTTTATGTGGTAGAAATATATTTTTTATTTCAATAATGTACCTAGACATAGATATAGTTCGCGTCAAACTTTTAGTCCGCTCTGATAGAAATGAATCGCGTGGCCTAAGTAAATTGTATGACTACAACTTCAGAGCGGACTAGCAATTTGGCGCGAACTATACAAGTCTACTGTTTCGAAAAAATAATAATTTCGGCAAGAAATTAAACTGTAACGCAAATAATATCATTTTTTTTCTTTGAATTAAACTTGAAAGTGCACGCAGGTGTCATGGCGTCCGCTGGTGACGTCACGACTCGACACAGCCACAGATTAATAAATAGTTACTACGTAAACACAGCGTTGAAAAGCGCAAGCGATACGGTGATGCGTGTGACATGTCGTCATTCGCTCCGATTACGACTGACTGACTGATGACTAACTACCATAAGACGACAGTCGCCTATGGCAGGCATCGACAGTAGCAATAGTCGTTCAAAGAAGCTATCGCTTCTTCTTTAAAGCAGCATAACACCGCAGTTTACTTGTAGTCCGCGACAAACTGCAAGTCCGCTCTGAATATAGAAATGAGTCGCGTCGCCATAGCAAATTTTATGACTACACCTGCTAGCAATAATTTCAGAGCGGACTAGAAGTTTGGCGCGGATTAATTAAGCTTATGAAGTTTGTAACACATGCTTTGCTATCCAGTTGTGAAACATTTGGGATTGTTTGGACAAATGAAATTAAGTTATTTAGCATTATTATCTTAGTTATAATAACAAAATGATTTAAAACGTCTTTCCAGTGCCCTATAAACCATTTTGAACTTTGGAATTACTTACTTTATAGGCACCTCTTTTTTCTTTATTCTGATATTGATCACTTTGTAAACTTGTTTATATACCAAACCCCAATTTTTGTTACAAAACCGTAAGATACAGTCTCTTGTATATAATGCATACTTACATTTACCGTAAACAATAGGTAGGCACAGTTACTGAAACTCAATGTACAATAATATTAATATAATGTCTCCGCATATAATAAATTGAAGGAACAATAGCTCGCTATCCGTTTGAAATCTGTTACATTGTTCTGCTTCCAGTAGGTTATGTTAAACAAATCGAAATAGTTATACTGAAAGTAAATTTAAGTGATCGCTTAGTGGTTGGTGTGGCCTCTCAATCAAGGGTCCGAGGTTCGAAACCTGAACCCGCTCTTACGGCTTTTCAAAGTTTCAAAGAAAGTAATCATTTAACTAATTTCACTAAGTTTTTTAAGAAATTTCTAATGTATGTGAATTCTACCAATTCGCACTTGGCTAGAGCTGTGGACTATGGCCTAAGAAACTCTCACTCTTAAGGGAGATGTTTGCCCAGCAGTGATACAGTAATAAGACGATGACGACGTTGAAAGAATGCGTCATGGAGGGCAATGGAAAGTGAGCAGAACTCATAACTTTCATTTGTTTTATAAAATTCGCGTCGCCAGCCTTCTTTTAGTCTATCTGATGGTAAACGGACATTGCAATTGATATTTGTGATAAGTTCCATATAAAGCAACTACATGAAGCCTATCTAATGGGTTACTTAGGGAAATAGGGTCGACTCATGTGCAAGTCAGCTGATATCCAAGCCCTCTTACTGAAACGCAGAACTGCTTTACACTAGAAATTGTTATGACGGCGGTACCACAACACATTTGAACTACTCTACCACCTTCCAAATTTTGTCCACTGTATCTATGTTCATCTACGGACAATTGTGACAAATATCTTATACATCTATCTTCATTTATATTGATTAAAATTCAATTGTTTTTGCTAAGTTACAAAATCTCATTATCTTATAGGAAAACAATTCTCAATTATGTTTTGACACTAACATAATATGTTAATAAGCTAGAGAATATTTGTATTATGACGTAATCAACAGAGCTGTCAACATTTATGTTTGCAAAAAAATAAAAAAAAGCTTAATTTTAAAAATCACAATGACACACACAAATGTCTTCCGACTTGAGATCTCAATATTCAATATTATTCTATTAAAATAAAATACTAATAAAAATAATGCTCCATAGACAACCAGATACATCACTGTCACAGACAAAAAAGAATGGAAACATTGTTTGTAAACTAATTTATTACATCAACTGGCAACACCAAGTCGTGACAAATGGCATATCGATAAGATATCGATACACGACGCGCTCGATAAACGTGCATCGATGGATTAGATCGATATCTCTGCTTTACTGGGGGCACTACACTACCGTTTGTAATAATACCGACATTAAAGAAATGATCGCGAACATTTCAAAACCTTCATATAAGTAAAGTTTTTGTTAACCCTTAATAAGCCATAGGACTATTATTTCCCACCTCAAAGTAGCCCACAAACTTATTTTTCTTTTTTTTATTTCTACAGATATAATAAAATAAGTCGAACGTATATTAAGATGGGTAGTTTGTTTAAGTTTTTTTCTAGAATTACTTCTTTCTAAACGTCAGCTGTCAATGTCAATGGTCATTCAAAGTGCAAAGTTCATTTTAACGGTAATTTTCTCCCAAAATTTGAAATAGTTTTTGAAACTACGCCCAGAAAAAATCCTGTAACTATGCAATTGTTTTTATTTCGTAAAGTAGAACATGTATTTTATCTATTACTATAAAGATAACGTACGAAATAAGTTACGATGGTATATTTTTTCTCATTCGAAAATAGTGGGAAAATATTAACCTATAACCGTGTATGAAATCTTCAAGTGGGAAATTGTTAATTATAGTTTTATTTTTTTTATGTCAATACTGTACCTTTGGCATTTGGTAGAAATATAAATTTTATTCCTTTTTTTATGTTATATGTTTGCCAGTAAAATGAATAATTGGCATTCAGATAAACGTAATAAAATGTTATATACTATCGTTGTAGGATAAGTCACAAAAAACTATTTGAATAAAAGGGGATATCGTTATAAAAATACTTAATTAAAGTTCCCATTATTTTAAATAACACAATTTAGCTGCTAATATTTAAGTCATATTTGTGCAAAAAAACTCGTTCAAACTAGTTCATGTTCGATTCTAGGATTTTCAACGAGATTGTGTAGCTACAGAACACATCGGGCCTGAGGGCTTTTGGCCATTGATTTGTAGGAGTGTAATGTTTCCCGAACATTGGAAACGTTTATTTAAACTTAACTAATTAGAGGAGGGAGTGGAATTGATTAAAATATTACTATTTAGGTTTTTGTTTTAGTGTTTTTAATAAGGTAACTGCGTTAGTGTAAAATAGACATATTTTTAGATAAATAAATGTCTGCAACTTTTTTTATGTTCTACTGCTGGGCATGTCCTGTGGAGGAAGATCTAAGGCTTACTCTACCACGCTGCTCCAGGGCCGATTGGTGGAAGGTTTGGGCAATTCCCTTTTGGATGATTTCAAATCATTAATATGGCCTTTACAACGTTTAGACACTGCTGTTGAAAACACTCGAGACTTAAATACAACGTATCCTCAGAGCTAAAAAACGCTCATGGTCCACCAGCGGTCACCCATCCACCTTCCGACTGCGCGTGAGGTTGCTTAACTTTGTAGAACGACGATCTTCACTGCACAAGGTTATGCGCGCTTCATTTTAATTAAGAAATAATTAGTAAAATTATTCGTTACTTTATAGTATATAACAATGAAACAACTGAATACATCAATTAAAAATCACAACAAAGTGTCATAAAATTCCTTAAGAAAACTACTTAATTATTGCTGAACGAAACTGCCGGGAAAACCTCGCGATCTTAATACAATCAGCATTTGCAATTCTGAACCTCCGTACTTTAAAATAAGGGTGGTTTTCCGAAAATATCGCCATTTCCAGGGGAAGAAAACTGCTTGTGGTCGATAAGAAGGCAATTTGAATAATTACCGCATGCAGTAAGACTCCCGAAGATGAATGTTGCAAAATAGAAATTTGCTTAGGAAACAGCTAATTTATAATGATTTAACGTTTGCTTGCTCGCTCATAATATGAATACCTAAATCAGGATGACAGGAATTTACAACAATAGGTATATGTACTGTTTTCTATTTTTGGATAGAGAAGTAATTTCAGTTATATATTTTTTTTACAAATTTCATTAAGAGAAGGTCAACTTTAAAGTTATATAGCACAAAAAAATAGCTCGAAACTGACTTCAATGATGTATTGGATGGTAAGTGGTGAAGGATGTACCATCGCGACACCTATTTCTAGCGTGAAGAAGTTCTTGTGTTTGTGTGGTAAAATGGTAAATGGTAAAGTGGTAAAATGGTAAAAAACCTAAAGTGTCATCTTAGTCCTTAGGAATGACAAAGCATTAATGAGTTCAGGTGGACTGCATGCTTGTTTGCTATTTAAACATAAAATAAGAAATTCGATTTTAATAGTTTATATAATTTAAGACGGGATTACGCATTTAATAACAGATTCATCAAATACCTTTGTTCTATATGTTTCTGGCTACATAAATAATAAAAAAAAAACATTAAATTTATTTAACGTATTAATTGGCTGTTGATACGAGTAGTTTTGAAACAAAAGCAAAAATAATTCATTTATTTATCTTTTTTCCTTCTTTCTTTCTTTTTAAACTCACTTCTATTTAACGGTACGGTATAATTACTCTTTGCCTTACATAAAATCATTCATCCCACGGACAGTCCGAAACTTTTTAGTCATATAACTCACCCAATAATCTTGATAAAACTGAAACTCAAACCCCATTTGCAACTACCCTAAGTACAATTAGACCACATATTCATGATAACACAAGTGCGACATTAAAATTCATCCCGTGGCTCGTAAGGCCAGTTTAAACCGAGGTCCCGATAACCATTAGGATCCCTTAATTTGTTCCCCAGGCCCTTACCTATCCCTTCCGTATCCCTTTACAAATCGTTAAGCGGGAATTAGTGGTGCTGGATGGGACATTAAGGGCTGCAATGTTCTTATCATGTTCTTGGTGTAGGAAACAATTTTGAGTTCAAGCATTTTCCTCTTCTATTTAATATCAGCTGTTTAGAGGTTTAAAATTCGATTGAGGTCCTAGATATATTGAAGTTCGAAGTTAAAATGCTACACCTTTTAATTGTCAGTTAAGGTTGAAAATCAACATTGCGAATACCTATGATTACGACATTGACAGTGTGAAGTTTCACAATCTACATTTGATCAGATTTTTATGCAAGGCAAGATTTTAATGTAAATAATCGAACATGCCATTCTCCGCTGGAACCATTGGAATCTAATGATAGTTCAAAACAGATACCACTAAGTTGTCACCGTTATATGCATAACGTCCAAAAAAACCTAACATTAACCTCCTCCTTTCTCGAAATCTGTAAAAATTCTTCTTTTAGGGGTCTTTCATCCCTGTAATAAGTAAAAGTCTGCATTTTATTGTACATTATTTATTGAATGATTTATTTATTATTTATGAACCTATTGAAATTCATAGGTACAAAGGCGGTGTGCCCTATCATAGAAATGTATGAGCGCAAAGGCCTAATGCAATAGTATAATATTCTCTGCATTACAGGTCACATCTAGTGCTAAACAATCTTCGTGAACCACAAGACAAGGGTGTAATGTCGCTAAGCCGAATCGGAGGTTCTAATGCAAGATTGAATCTTGATTCGAACACTTCTTGTTGTCGGCACGGTTATCTGTGTACTGTTTATGTTAGGTATAATTTGAATGGAAGAAACATTGTTAATTGTTCAGTTACTGATTAATACATTTATATATCGATACCTTAATTCGCAAACCAGCCAACTCCAATTTTTTTTTAAATGTTTTATTTATTTATTTTGATAATAAATGGCGTTAAACGAAATCAAAATAAATAAAAAAAAAAATTAAAAAAAAAGTGGAGTTGGCTGGTTTGCGAATTAACGTATCGATATTTAATTTTTACCTGCTAACGTCAAATATTAGACAATTTCTAGTAGATTGAAATTGTCAAATTACTACGTTTAGTAGTGGATGGACAAACCATTGGATATTACCTAATATTAAATATGGATACAGTCACAAATATTTGAAGTAAAATTATCACAAAAATAAAATTTAACCTATTAAGGCATACAATACACTATTACAATATTAAGCAAAATTTACTTCCTTTAGTCAGTGTTGTCTTTTACTATTCTTAAAACTATCAATCTTAAAACTATGTATTTATGTAACTAGACAAATATAACTTGAATTAATTAATTAAACTTTTAAAGCATTTTACGAAAAGGTTTTAGGGTTAAGAATTTTCGTAAGTAAATGATTTTTTGTGCATACAGTAAATAAGTATGGCGAATAACTACAACTACTTATTACAACAACAAGCTTAACCCTTCACGTCTAAACCGATCAAACAAACAAACTAAGCTGCGATTAAGCAAATCGTTCGCACAAAAGACGAGCGTTTACAGCCAATTTGCTATTCATAGCTTATTCATTAGCATAAAATAATAGTTTGAGGTGTTCAGAAATCAAAGGGTCAGCTAAACCCGGCCTGTGTACATAATAACAATAGTGTCGTGTCAGCTATCCACCTGCCAGTATAACCTGACCTCTAGACCTAAAGACCGTTTCGCACTAGCGATTACTGTATCTGTAACAATCAACTGACCTTTAGATCGCTTAAGGGCCTTTTCGCACTACAGATTACTATATCTTTAACAATCAACTGACCTCTAGATCGCTTAAAGACCTTTTCGCACCAGCGATTATGGCATCGCAAACATAAAACGACTTTAATACCGCTTTTAGATCTTTCAAATTGCAATGTATAACTACATGCGTGTCATTAAATCCTATCGTTTTATAGAATCTTATTCTTGTCATGCGTGCCATTCACACACGGATCGCAAACGTCTGCAAGGATTTAATTTACGTGCGCGGATAGAACACGCTTGGGGCCTAGATCGCATCTCCTTAGGGCGCTTTTCCTGTCGCGCATGTTTTCATCCGCATGTGTCTACACGCGTGAATTTATTCGCTGTAGTCCCTTCACGACCAATGTGTGTATGCGTATGAAACAATTAGATGTAGATGGTGCGAGTGCGGGTGTGAGCACGCGTGACAGGAAAATCCTCCTTAGGATCTATGCATGCATGTTCTATTTTCTCGTAAAAATCAATTCGCTACAGACTTCTCGCGCTTGGCATGCGTGGGCAAGCATGACAGGAAAAAGTATTTGGCAACGATAGGAGTGTAAGCAGCACGCGTAACGTGAACAGTAAAAAGGCCCTTATTGACAAAATCCAAAGTTACCTTTTACAGTAACTTCCCATAACGGTGGTTTAATAACACATAACGTCGCGGGGCGCTGTCATCGCTTGCGTTCCCACTTAATTCCAATGTTAAAGTATCGTCACGTGAGGATTAAGGTATTTTATTGGATTGTGGTAACTTATACCTACCAGTACGAGCTGTGTGGCACGATAGTAGATAGTTTTAGTATTCAGGCAGCGTTTTGGATTCTTAATTAGTTAAAAGTTTGTTCTAGGTCGAAATGTTTGTGTGTTTTATGGCTAACTTCTAAAATCTAAATTCATCATTTATATGTCCATCTGGCCGGAAATGGAACAAATTAAAACAAAAAATATTTCAATTTGAAATAAAAAACAATTGCTTATCACATTAAGTAGGAGGCTTTTACCAAATTACATAAGGTACATAAAAACCGATCATCAAAACTTTCATAAACAGTGGTTACCTACGAGGCGAGATAAGCATACGAAAACCTGACTGGGATGACAATGAGTACCGGCAGGGCTTTCAAATCCCCACAAACTTGGGGCCTATTCATGGGCCTTATCTGCGGCGAACTTTGGCTGCAAGACACCAAAGGTTTGATAGTTGATGTGTCTAACTAAATTTAGTTAGCGGTTGCTTATAGAAAGCGGAATGTAATGAGATGTTTCGCTTATTAACGGTTTTCTATGGAATAATTATTACTTTCTAAGTATATAATTGTAACTTTGTAAGTAAGTAATAAGTAATACTTGTTTGTTGATGTAGTATTCTTGTATAAATTAAAAAATACAGGTATATAATTAATTTGTAGCCGATCAGGGGTAACTTATAATAGAAAACGAAAAAATGTTGAGATGTTATACTTATTAAAACTTCAAAGAAGTATTTTTAAGTAACTTAAACTGGACCAGTTTGAAGCTGAGTGATATAAGAAATGTGAATAAAAATCATCGTTTTTTAATACGCTTTTTTAAGTTTATATTGAGTTTATGATATAAAGTTATAAAGCTTTATTGTATAACATATCGATTCTTATTATAAGTGCAAGAGCATAAACGTAATCTCACATAAGTTACACATCAACCAATATTGCAAATTTTTATAACCGTTTAAGAAATTTGTTCCCATTCTCACACCTTATCGAATTTTAATATAATAAAATAATATATTTTTATAAGTACGGCGAATAAATTTAAAACAATCCGATCCAGCACATGAGCGTGAAGTTAATATATTGTATTGAATATTTTATCGGCCATTGTTGAAACTTTTGTGACGTGTTCATCTAAATGGTTGCTCATTCAATATTCAAAATTATATTTGGCTTAAAGCAGTCTGTAGATATTATATGTATGTTATAATTGGTTTAACTTTGTTTTTAATGGACGATTGAAGAGTTTAATAATATACATAGATATTAACGATGATTTGACTTTTTATTGTCATAAACTGAACATATTAAAGATTAATAATGAACTTGGCTAACACCGCGTCTCTAGATATTTTACAACACATTTTCCTTAGAAACATTATTTACTGAAATCAGACATAATTACATTAACTATTCATCTCATAAAACTACCATCAATTGATATCAATTGTAATATTGTTAACATAAATACATTGCCTTTAAGGTCAAAAATTTACGGCTTTTTATGTTATGGCGGTTACAAATTTTATAGCGTGGCTGATGACTATAATATGTTTACGCTTATGGCGACTCCAATGTTTAGTTCAATAACCATGAAATAATAAACTTTATATGTAAAAAAACAGCTTTCTTACATGTTTTGGCGGCAAAAGACAAAAAATAGTCGATGGATTGTTTTGGTTTTTGCAATCTTTTAATTTTTATATATATTTTATTCAAGTTCCATTTAAACGAAATAAGAGACTTGGTCACAGCAAAACCTAGATAACAAACGCAGCCAACTTTATAGTTATTTTATACTTTTTATTCATACATTAAAATCTACAGACTCTACAATTGATTAGTCTCAAATATCAAATGAAAACGCATATCCAAATGAATCCCAACCCATCTGATCCCGAGGGTGGCGGTGGACAATGGTGGTCACAGATGTTGTTTATAGGCGGCTCGCCTCGTAATCTTTAACCCTCGCTATCTCACTGTTCAATGGGAAGAGTGGGTAACTGACAGGAACGGAATGAGTATGAATTGTAAAAAAATATAGTTTAGAAAAACTATAAAAATATGCTTTTATTGCTAATCGGACTAAAAACTAGAAAATAATTATAATAAAATTCAAGAAAATAATAATAATAAAAATTCAATTCAGAGTAAAAAGCGTGGGTGCCTTTTACTGCGTTCATAACTATTCTCTCATAGATAATTGCAAATAGAATGATTATAATATTTAATATATCAAGCAAGTAATATTTAGAATGAATTTAAAATGTTTCATTTTTAGTTTGATCACAAAGACAATAATGATAGAGATGTGATATGTGAAATTCGTTTTAAAATAAGCCAATAAGAAATAAAGAAAGAATAAAGAAAATACACACTTTATATCAGTTTAACAATAGTTACTTGCAAGTAAAACTACATACATAATAATGTTCTATATTGGTATACAAAATGAAATTGCTATAATAAATTGTGCGCCAAATGTAAGATTAATTCTTACTATTTTTAATTCTATTATATTATTAATTTATTTTTAATTTAAAATTAAATTCTATAAATCGAACGCACGTTACACTTCAATTGCATAATCGATTCGTTAATAAGAATTTTATTTTTTTAATAATAAATAGCAATAAAATCAACCGTTTAAGCACCAACTAAAACATAAAATTTAAGCAGAAAATTGACCATAAATAACATTTGGACATACATTTATTGGAGCAACAATTTTATTGTCTATAAAATAACTTTTTAACCATAATATTATAACGTTTTAACCTTAATGTTAACTGGCAGTTACCGACTCCACCCACACATGTGGATATGCAAATACCCGGTCGCCTCAATGTTTGTTCGAATCACTTGCGGGATCGCATTAATTGAATTACGTGTCAGTATGCGTTTGAGATGGTTAAGGAGATTTTAGATTTTTGTATTTTACTGAGTGGGGTGAAATCTTCATGATTGGACTTATGTATCGCGGCGGACTATGGTCTGTTAGGATAATAATTTATTAGGTCAGTTTGCTTGTCTCTAAATTGACGGATATCACATTTTTAAACTTGTTTCTTAATTGTTAATTGATTTTTCATTTTTAAATAAACTTAGTGTAAAGTCACCCGACCAAATGATGGAAGAAGAGACCGTTAAGCTAACGGCTTTAAAGAGCTTTTTAAATTTAAATTTCTGGTAATTTATCAGAACTTCTTAAAAAATTCTGAAATCATCATATTATATTACTGAAAAATTATGATTTTTTAAGTGCAAAGAATTCAGTGAAAATTTTCGTTATGTGAATTTGATATGATCCTGAATATCTCGCGTAGGAAACTGGAATAATGCTACAAGCCCATCATTGCTTAAGTAACGTACCTATAATATGTATTAAAACCTAGAATTTATTTAATTTGTGAAAAGGCGCTAATTTGTAATCTTTTATTCTATCTTTCGTTATTTAAATGGTCGATATATTGGGACATTACCCTAATTTCAAGCCAATGTTTTCGTGATTAAAGGTAAAAATTACAACACTCGATATCGTGAGCTGATACATGAAAAGCTTATTTTATAGACATGAACCCGGCCGAGAGCTTACGAGAGCTTACAAGATGTGAAATAACCCTAAAATAGCCCTTTTACTTTGGAACTAGGGTCCAAAATGGTGTATGGGGCGCAGTAACGGTAGATCACGAATCGACCTAGGGGGATAGCGGTGAATTGGCAGGTCTTAAATACACAGATAAATATCTAATTATAATTAGTATTGGCAACCTTGTGCCTTAAAGGTTTTCCATGTTTAGTTTGAAATTTTCTGAACGGAAAATGGTGAAGATGAATGAAAATTCAGTTTAAACTCTACATATAGTAGAGTCTCATCAACCTAATTTTATCCCACTGGGCACGGACTTGACTGACTTTAGATTTTTTATTGATGGAAATCCCGTAAGATTTTAAGGTGAGCACCTCATAATGTTTACTACACAATAATGCACATAAATTAAAAAATCAGAAATCTTCTATTCGAATAATCGGTAAACCTATCGCTGCCATATAAAATATACGCATCGTTACGCATGGAACAGTATAAATTTAGCATTTAGAAAATTTAAAAAATTAATAACAAAATAAAACTTCACGCACACACTCTAAGCCACAAAAGACCACAAATGCAAATTATCTCCGCAGTCTGTTACGACAAGCATCGAGCACGTGTCGCCCGTGACGTCACCAGATAAACGGACAAACGTAATCCCGAACGACTAACCCCTACACGACACTTATCACTGATTAATATTACCACATCAACCGCTTAGGGTGAGTGTAGACTACTACAATTATTTGTAACAATAACAAATCATCGAGATTTCAATGACGCTTTAAGCCTCGATTTTTTTATAATATAGAAGTAGTTGAACATGCAGTCCTGCACACCTGATGGTAAGTGGCTACTGCCTCCCATGGAGATCTGTGATCAATCCCGGATAGGATCAGATAATCCATATCTGAGGTCGGCTACAGACGCGTCGCTATCCCTGAGGACTAAGCCGGAACACCTGGAAAAGTGTCTCCCTTACCACACTAGATTCTGATTCTTCAAACCAGCAAATTTGTGTAAAATGACATTTAAAACATAGGAGGCAAAGTGGAAAAGTAGAAGGAAAACACACTGAGTGTTGCAGATGTATGTACATGAAGATTGGCGTCAGGTATTCGCAGGAACGTTATGTTACATGGAATTGAAAAACATTCGTAAGAAGGTTACATTATATGGAAATGTTCGAATCAATGTTCTAGTCTATACCCACCTTTAGGTTTCTACACGTAAAACAATAATTCGAAAACCTTCTTTGTATCCATGCATTAGGGTTATACAAATTCGAAAATGGATTTACGATCTTTCGACATCGAATAAATAAAATTCCTTTATACTACGCAACATTGGAAATTGTGTGTTTCGTTAAGTAAATAAAACACATTTTACAATATGGCGCTTGATGATTCGATATTTGTTCATTTGACACGCGCTGCGGTGACGAGGGCGGCGTTTCCAATCGGAATTTCAATTTTCGCCATATTTGTTTCTTTTTTATTAATACAGCAACATGTGACCTCGGCATGTGTGCAATTTTGACACCTCGTGTTGTCTTCGGTGTCAATAGTTTTGTTTATTGCTTTATTTGGCGGCAAGTGTCAACGCGGCAGAGTAATAAAAGCGCGCGAAATGTTTGTTCTTTTATATTGTGTTTGTCTATGGACGGAAATAATTTAAAAAGTTACTTTAGAGCCTCTCTTTTTATTGAGGTTAATGAACCCAAAATAAAAAGGGTATATTGAAAGGAAAAAAATGTTATTTTTCTAAATTGGAATTGGTATATTTTATTGTTGTAAAGACTCTACGTTTTCAAAAATAAATGAAATTTTAATGTACTTCCACTTTTATCAAAACAGAAGAAAATGCAAAAAATATAAAATGAAATCTTTGTCTGACTTTGATATATCGTATATCTAGCTCTGTACCTACACCATAGATTAGTAAAGATACTTCGCCGCCTTGAAATTGAATGAAGCCACAAACGGCTTATTTTAGTAAGTTCTTTTTTTGAATTCTTGACAAATAAAAACATTTTTAGAGAAAATTACGAATAAATAACTAATACTGCGTAATTTACGTAATAAATAAATAATTATTTCAAATATTTTAGGGACATTTTAGCACAGAGACGTGGGAAAACTTTTTTACGCAACTATTTCAATTCTCAAAACTGGGTACATTTTCTTGTTAGGAGTGAGTAATCTTTACTAATCTATGACCTACACCTATAATAAAAACAACTGACAACTTGTATAGAAGTGAATGCCGACTGAGCTTCACTTCAACTTGTTTTTGAAACAAAAACTACAAGAAATAACAAATCACTCGGCATATCCGAGCCGCTCGACCCAAAAACGACCAGGATGATTCGCCAAGAAAATTCAATTTGTCCGCAATATGTGTATTCGACATTCTGCTCCTTTCAATTTTGATTGTAAAAACTTATAGTCATACCGTGTCCATTATTTATTTTAATACGTAGCAGACTAGCTGTCTACCTGATGTTGAGAGGTCACTGCCATAGACAATTTCATTGTTAATGCATCCTCCTACTGCTAAACACATGTTTTTAGCAAGCAAAGATTTAAGACTATCGTTCACTATTGCTATTTACTGATTTTTGCATAGACTTAATGATTTTTTCTTGGGTTTTCGTTAATCGAGCCATTTTCATGTGTCAAATAGAATGTTATAAACATTGGCCACCTAATTTCTATTACGCTTTACACTAATCTGTACAAAGTCGTAGTCGTTGCCGTGCCGGTGTCGTGTCGTATATATTAAAGAAAGGTCCAATAGTATCCAAAAACAGAAACCAGTTGACATTAGGTTTAACTAACCCAATTCTTTACAAATAGGTGTTGTCCAGTCAGCAATATTGGAACAATGTAGAATGTCTTCGAAGACTTAAATTTGCAAGTAATCGCCCACAATGGCCGATGATTGGAAACAAGTAAAAGTTAAGAATACATTTTCGGCGCACAATACGAATTTAATCTCAGTTTATTGTAGTTTTTGTACCGAAATGACTTGTCATGGACAACGTAGTATAGAACCATAGACATCTGCATTTTTTTTTGTAGAAGCAACGGTTTTGCTATTTAATGTATGGACATTACAACTCATGGACTTCTGTCATATACTATAGAAGGATAAAGTTTTATACTCTATCAACTTAAAAGTACTCTACTAAACTCTATGATATCAGAAGGTGAATGAAAATCAAGTGACAGTCGTAAAGTATTTCGTAATTTCGATTATATATTTTGAAAAAGAAATATAAAAGTGCGTTTCTTGCAAAAAACCTACCCATTGATGCAATTAAATGAAAATAATTATGAGTTTAATGATAAGTTTCAATGTAAATTGTAGGTTTTGAATGCAAAAGAGATATGAGATAGGTTGCTTTATCTTATATATAAAATTCTTGCGTCACAATGTTAGTTACGTACTCCTCCGAAACGGCTTTACCGATTTTCACCAAATTTTATATGCATATTCAGTAGGTCTGAGAATCGGCTGCTATCTATTTTTCATACCCCTAAGTGATAAGGGTTGTTCACTCTTAACATTTTCTTATTTATATGGCAACAAACGTTTTCCGGGTCAGCTAGTACCTATATAAAATATGAAAATCTGTACACAAAAAGAAAAAAAAATTAAAGTTGCCACATCTGAAGACTAAATTAGAACTTGATATAAGGAAGACACATATGATTATTGATTAGCTAAAAATAACGATTATTTCAATATGTCTTTATGTTATTTATGTCCATTCTGTGCTTAGGAAGAGCATATAAAATAAAGGACTATGTATTGTACTGCAGTGAGGTACAATATCCACATTATGCAGTACACGCGGACAAGTTATAAGCTGATAGCGGTTTTCAAATCAAAGGTGAGAAAATAAAGGAGAGAATCTTTAGCAATTTAAAAAATACATATCTTTTTACTAAATTACATAAAAAATAAGAGAGATGGTCCCTTCATAGATAAACATACTGATAACCGTTTTTCTTCAACCTAATCGGACAATATAGGATTTATTATTGTTACAAGACCTGAATTGTCGCTATAGTTATAATGTTAATAATATCTGCTAGGTAGAGTATTATAAAAGAAGAGCTAAAATAGTTTCACGGAAATAGTGACTTTTAAAAGATCACATTATATTTTTTGGGTTTTCAAACACCTACATAAGAGCTGCAGTTTTTGTGTAGAAAGTTTAAAATATATCTGGAATATTATTACATGTTTTTAGTTTCAATCAGCCAACTCCACCTGTGTTCGAATTTTTTTTTTATTTATTTTGATTTGGTTCAACGCCATTTACTATCAAAATAAATAAAAAAACATTTTGACAAAAAGTGGATTTGGCTGATTTGCGAATTAAGGTATCGATATGTAAGTTATGTATGTAAGCATGTAGTTATTGTACGTTTAACAAAACTGGTAACTTTTACGTAAAAGTAATACACATTAGTAAGTTTAGTAATATTCTAGTACTTACTAGAATATGAATCGCCCATAACTCACACCGCATCTCAAGTTCGGAACGCAGGACGCGGTTCCCGGCGTCCGACACTTTTTCAAAATCGTGACTCGCCCCGCGGTTCGCCGTCACGAACTCTGTACCGTTACGGGAACACATACCTACACCACCCGCTCACACCACCGCACAATACCGTATGAGTGATAGAGATAGCGAATATTTGGCAACTCCCACCCTAATAGGCCCTGAAGGATCGCAGCCCGCGGCTCGAGTTTCTTGTACGAATTCTTTGTCTAGAAAGGCATTAAAGATTAATTTTCAATTGACGAAATAAATCATCCGTTGTAAATTAATAGATATTTTTTGAAAGTTTTACCATTGTGTTACCGTGTTTTATGACAAAAGACAAGCTAAAGCCTTTACGGACAATACTTAAGCCATTGTTAGGCAATAAAACCAAATCTTCACTGCTTATATCTGATTTTACTAACAGTATAAACTTTATTAGCCCATTCTACTCTAGAGATAAAAATTACCATACCGAGTCCGTCGTATTACAATAAACGAAACCTCAACCGTTTTATGGAGGTGATGTTGATTGTACTTTTATTTCGTACTTGACTTGTCATGAACATTATCGAGTTTAGTGTATTGAGGACCTCACAGAATAGTTCCCATAGGTCCCATAGGCTTGCATGATTTACTAAGACCAAAACATAAAGATCGAACTCGTCACTAACTTTGGTCGGATATTTTTTTTACTTCATCATTATATCTTACAGTAATAGCCTAGTGGTTAAGAAACTCGGCCTCTCGATCGAGGGGTCCGAGGTTTAAATCCCAGGCACGCACCTCTGATTTTTCAAAGTTATGTGTCTTTTAGAAATTAATTGTCACTTGCTAAACGGTGAAGGAAAACATCGTGAGGAAACCTGCATACCTGACAGATTTATAAAAAAAATAATCTCAAAGGTATGTGAAGTCTACGAATACGCACTTGGCCAGCGAGGTGGACTATGGCCTAATCCTTCTCATTATGTGCCCAGCAGTGGGACGATAATGGGTTGATGATGATTATATCTTGACCCAAGGCTTAGCACTAGGATTCCTTGTGTCGGATGTCATGATCATACATCCACGTCTCCATTTGTATAAACACCCTCAAAATTTTGAATTTCGAATGTAGGTATTTCAGTATAATATGGTTACACTACTCTACCTTTGTTAAGCGGGTAGTTAGTTAAAATTGTTAGGATATTTAAATTGTATTTAATTAATTCACTCTCTACTTGACTAAAGCTTTAGAAGACCTGGACGCGCTACACACAATTTTCTTACAGTTAAAATTTAAAATCATAAATTCTTACATTTATAATCACGAAAATTTACGGTAAAAGAAACACATCTGGCAACCCTGCCCGTAAGAGAATTGCAATGGAATAAGCTCAATAATACCCATCAGATGGACGTCTTGTATTATGAACATAGGAAATACCATACACAGCCTATTTTAGGTACACCTAAGTCATATTACCAAATTATTAAGGTTGAGAATAAATTCACACGGCGTTATGACGTGCAATAGTGCGTTATTGTGTTATTAAATTACGCAGAGTCACGCCTGTTGCGTTCGGATACGCGTAATATTGTTCAATGTAACGAAAGACGTGCGAATGATGTGTAAAAAGTAACCAACTTGAAATACTTTTCGTGGAATATCCGAAAAAGTGTTTTCCGTTATCCGAAAAATTCATTGTGTAGCCCTAGACTTTTTGGCGTATATTTCATAAATACTGTTATTTGTTTCCACATACTGGGGTGCTTTCCAAATGGTTAAAAATTAAAATGATTTCATTTTGTTTTACTATTAATAATAACTCATTAACCTACATATGTACAATCACAAAACAATAATGTGCAAAAAATAGCAATATACATCCATACAAGTATCTAAAAAACATTAAACATTTACGATATCACAACAACTTACTTAATAAATTAAAAAGTGTTAGATACATCACAATCAACGTAATTATTTAATCTGCAACGTAAAACAAATGGTCCGACACCTCTTGTCTCTGAAACATTAATGGCGCTATATTCGCCGTGAAAGCGGATACATTTGTCTCTGCCTCACCGCGACGCGGACCACACGGGGACGGATAATAATTAGCAAATTTATAGTTGAGATTTCGTACGAGTATCCGAGTGTTGTTTTTAATCTGTTGTCAAAAATAATGTTCTGGCGGGAAATTAAAATAAGTTGACATTTTTCAGCTGTTTGACGGAGAACAGAATATTAATTGCATTACTGTTCTTATTTTGAATATTGAAGTACATATTGATTCTGTTGAATGACACTTCAATGGTATTTTAGGAAATGTAATAATAATAAGTAGTAGGATTTTTAAGTAAAACTAAAACTACATTCTAACAACCGTTTATAGTTATACTTAACTCTAAAATTATACGTAAGTAGCAATTTTAACTTTTATATCACAATATAACACACTGGTAACATTGTTACCAACTTGATAGTTCCATTAAGTAGCAATCAATGATAACCCATCCTGCATAAAGTTAGAAACAAGAGGACTAAGCTTCATACACTTCGTCTATAGTAATAAGGTTGGTATTAGAACGGTTTGTGTACAGTGTTGCGTAATTTTTGTCGCTGGTAGAGATGAGTCTACTCGATTTTTTTACTCGATATAACTCGAGTGGGTTTAACTCGATATTATAATATTTCTCACTATGTTCATTTTGTTTTTTATATTGAAAGCATAGATTTGCAAAACTAACTTCGTTTACTTATAATTTATTTAGTTAAGATTAAAACTAATAATATGTAACACACAAATATTATTATTGTGTGTTACATATAATTATTGGCAGTATTTTTTTAAAATGTTAACCCTGTTATTAATATCTACTAAGATTAGTTATGATAATTTTTCAAAGTTAGATGTTAAAACAAATATATAGAAATCATTCGTATTCGTTTCTTTTTCAACAATTTACTTCTTTCTAGTCAACTCGAATTGGGTAATTCGAGTTAAAACCGAATTAATTTAATCGAGTAAACTCGAGTCGATTCTCCCGGCACATCTCTAGCCAGGCGTACGTGAGTCGCTACGGAGGAGAAAGTTGCTAGCGGATAAAACTACATTTATTGGCATTGCATATTCATAGTACCCTCAGGCATAACTACTGGCCAGTGTAACAAGAGCTCTCTTGGTACCTGTGAAATAAAATATTGAAAGCATCGTTTGCAGCATGCGTCATGATATTTACTTTGAGCATATACTTAATTACAATGAATCAGTACAGATTAAAAAGGTTTTTGCTTAAACACTTTTAAATAAGACTTATATAATGAAGTACTGTATGCCTAGTGTAGAATTAAATAATGAAATAGTATAATGAACTAGTACCTGCAAACTTTTTAAATTATATTTTTTGTTGTGTGTTGTAATATGTACATTTATTTTAGGTTGTTCAGTATGTTTTGCTAGCGTTGCTGTCGAATTAAACTGATCTTACCTTTCATTCTGAAGGAATATAAGCGGTAAGACAATAAAGAGTTTATGATCATGGCTTGACCCCAAAATCGAACTATTACTAATACTGTACCTAATCAATACTTACTTTTTCACCGGAAATACAATTGCCTGTATAATAAACGAACGCCTTATCCCTAATTCCCATTCCCTTAATCAATTAGCGTTTATTTTTTAGTCGCAAGTCGCAACGACGTAAGTTATTTCATTCTAGTTCCCATAAAACTATGTACCACGAGAGACCTACTTACACTGGTCATGAAATATGATTGTGAATGTATTGCTAACTCCTTTTATGAGTATCTAGTGAGTGTTTTATAGTGTCATTTAAATGTATTTAAACATTTCTGACATTTATTATTAACGTTTAGTGTAGTTTAGATACTGTGAATTATGTTTAAATAGAACTTCTAAAAACCATTAATAATGGAAATGGACTTTTTAGTACTGTTTGAAAAAACTAGTGATTGAAATAGTTTATAAAAAGATACCTACCAATACGCACTTGGCCAGCGCGGTGGACTGTGGCTTAATCCTTCTCATTCTGAGAGGAGACCCGTGCCCAGCAATGGGACAGTAATGGGTTGATGATGATGATGATAAAAAGATGAAAAATTACATCAATTGTGTTTATTTTAGGTATTGTATATTAAGTAGGTACTTTTTGCCCTAACTGTTATATGAAACAGTTTTTCACTAACTCTATCTTTTTCGAAAAAGTAACGATATACTCGTAATAGTAACGAAATAATCGTTACTTTTTCGAGGAATGAAGTTTTTTATTAATTAACGTAGTAAACTGTTAGTTTCGTGCTTTTTACATCTTCAACAGGTTTAATAGCTAACATACATAAATAATAACGTCATGTCGCCTTTTGCTTACGTCGAAAATATCTATCAAGTCTATATTTGCATTTTAAGTAAACACCTAGTACATATGTACCTATTTACATAATTGTCGTAGTCTACTAGTCTGTTTACCCTTCAAACATTTGTCTACAAGTATGTATATTGTTTTCAGTCTTAAGTAACAGATCCTAGCGTCCCTAAGGATAGGGACAATGTCCCTCAATCACACGCGCAAACTTTGCGCATTCAACAGTTAGTACCTAGCCTAGGCTTTATGGCAAAAAGTGAGTACTAAAACTGTGGACTGTGTACTGAGATATTATATAAAATTTTAGTTGCTAACTTTTTTAACTCAAACTTAAGCAAGGATTTCTCTACAACAGGAGGTGGGTATTGCCCGTTGATTCAATGCGAAATGGTGAAGGATTATAGTGACCAAGTGTCAAGTGTGCTCTATTCAAATAAGACCTCCGACAAAGTGTAACTATGTTGTCAAATATTAAAAACTGTGACTAGTCTTATCTAGTCTTACCGTGTTCACCAAAGCACGTAAACACTTAAAAATAGCACGCACCACTAGCTTAATTAGTCACTCAATAAAATAAAAATAGATTTTAGGCGCAAGATCTGTAACATTTTGTGCAAAATATACAACGGGTTTTTGAAATAACAATTAAGGTGTATGATGGTATATATTTTAATGACAAGCAGCATGCACCGACCTCCCTCCCACACGATACATTTACGCAAACAAAAATATAGACCATCATACTTATTTAACACTAAAAAAATATAAGGTAAGTTGACCCTGTGAAAAAACCCTAAAGGTACCCGTTGACAGGGATATAAAGGCCAAATTGTAGCAATTCGGCTGTTCCTCAGTGGAATCTGCTAAACGGTAGTCTACCTATAACTAAATATTTATTTTAAAGACTACAAATACTAAAAAACCATTATATTAGGTAGGTACATAAGATTTCAAAATCACAATCATAACCCTAATTACATACGTAGTTTGATAATTACAAATTAAGAAAATACTGTTATCTTACCGTTATTTACGCAACGTATGAAAAGGCAAGAGATACATCGCATCAAATCCACAGTACGTTATAGTAAATACACCATTAAAACATGTTTTATGTAAGAACCCATATTAACAATCGTAAATCCACACTTACAGTAGTAAATGTCGTGAAACTTAAGAAAGTGTCGAGTCGTAAGAAGCACTAGACACGACATAACTACGAAGTAACACTATATTTGCTAAGTGACAAATATAAATCGTAACTTTTCCGTGAGTCAACAGTGAGTAATAAATTTTTGAAAAAATATCCCGCGTAAACATGATAAAATATACGGTTGTTTAGCGATGCAACAGTTTATAAGTTCCTTGAAAGATATGTCGTAAAAACTAAAAAAATACTTCAAATTTATTTTTATTGACTCAATTGAGAGCAATGTTAAAATACTACACTATGTTTTATTCTTTTTTCACTTTTACAGTTTTTATACATAGTTTTGTTATAGAGAACGGCGTTATTGATATGTAGCCAGTTTCTTGGCAAATAACAACTGTTTGGCATTATTTCTCATTTTGTAGCACTTTTGCCTAGGCTTTCTTAGCTCAATCTGAAATCAATATACAACAAGTCCTAGCTCCACACGCACAGTGGTCATACGACGTGTGGCGAGCTGTCGCATGCATCGGAAGCGGCGACGCGACGCTATCGTGAAGTTAGGCGATAATCGCAACAATTCCTTGTTTTATACTTCTATGCATATGTAGCGATATAGTTTATGTGTCTAAACTTCTAACTTTAACGAGTTATCTAATGCACAGGTAAAATTGAAGTAAATGTTATATTAAAGTTATGTAACTTTGAGCTGAATAACACGACTTTTATGTTTTGTGTGTGACTAAAACTTTATGTCCAAAGAGTCAATTAATTTAAATGTAAGTAGATAGTATTTAATTAAAATGTGGTGTAGATGTGTGTTCAACAGTTATTTTAACCTTCTTTCTGTATTAGTTCAAAGTGTTACGGTAATTATGTAATGATAAATAATGCTCTATGAAAAGTTATACCTATTTAGTAGACGCTAAACTAACAGCACACCTTGTAGGTAGGTTACAAAGTGTACCTATTATATTTCATAATAAATGAACTCTAAGAGCGCCTACAGTTACGTCTGAGTGATACTATTGCTTCCGTAATTAAAACATACCTATATTTTTATTCCCAGCCAGTATGCAAAGTGTATGTAATAAAATACCTATATTAAAGTTGCTAAAGGTTCTCGCAACTTGCAGTTCACACATATTTGTTACATGTAATCTGCGTAATATTCCGCACGTATTAGCAACACGCGAAATTTATAGCGTTTCACAGTACCTCGTACCTCGTGGGATTTAAATACGATCTTTCCATTTCGAAAGTTATTACGGGAGAAATGCTGCTTCCTTATACCGTCTACACATTCAGTTCTCATTGGGTTATAAAATTTAGTTACGATAAACATAGTCTATCTTTACTCACACTGATATAGGGAAGATATAATTTGCTCGAAACAAAATGAAACAAAGAGAGTATGATAATAAATTACGCGCGTGTATTAATAAATAAAATAAATTAGTATTTACACTTTCAATAAATAACTTAAACTAAAACGTACGCGGCGAGACGTCCGTCTAACAAACTTTACATTTAATATACAAATTATCACAATCGAATCGATTCCGAACCGAGAACAATAAGTCGCCGACTCCCCGTACGCTTCGGAAGGAGCGCGAGTTATTACCCCCGTATACAATAACGTCTAGCATCTAACGCTCGGCTAACCGACAATACGAAGCGAATAAATACGCGAACCCGACCAAATGCCAAGTGAACAAGCATTCGCCATCACCCGACACCGTGAACTTGCCCAAAACATCCTCGCTCCACGTCAACCCCCCGTATCTGGCTTTATATTTTTCACACCATTCCAAATTTTGAATGACGTGCTGGCCTCGGGAACTCGCGGGCTACTCGTGTAGTTAGGTGGTAAACGAGAAGGTGACAAGAAGCTCCCGTAAGATAGAGAGGAGTTGACGCCGAGCGACGTGTCCAAAGTGGAGTAGTACCCAGACGAGGCTGCCGAGGGGGGCGGAGGCGCCGGCGGCTGAGGAGCTCGAGTGGCTTCCGCGTAAGCATCCAAGTGGGTCCTGACCAGAACGACCAGTTCCCCGTAATTAGTGACGGAACCCCCAGCGCCCGCCACCCTGTAAAGCAGCAACCTCGCCTCCCCGAAAAGACTGTCTAAAATTTTACCTGTCGTGAAGAGGACGATCGCCTTCAGACAGGAGTACTCCGCCGAGTCCACGTGGAGCGCTTTCAGCTTCTCCACTTGTTCTTGGAAGATCCTAATATGGTCCATGAAGGCGACCACGCGGTCCGCCGCCATGGGGGAGGCGTGGAGCCCCGCGGCGGCGAGCAGCGGCGCCACATGGAGGGGCATCGAACACTGGGACGCGTTAAGGACGAACAACTCCGACCAGACCAGCCGCAGTAGCGCGACCTGGTCCGTCACTTGGAGTTCAGGGAAAAAGGGGATGTTTCTCGCCCATTCCACGGCGGAGAAGAGCAACCTCGCGGCTAATTCGCATATATTGTCTATTCCCATAACGTTGGTAGGTTGGACGCACTGGCCGTATCTTGAGGTCGGGTAGGGTTCTGCTCGCAGCAAGAGAGAGATGTACGAGGAGAGGTAGGGATGGCTGTTGAGGCTGGCCGCCGGATCGCCGTTAGTAAGGGCGAACTGGCCAGGGATGGCTAAGCCGGCGGGTTGCGTTGGAGGCACACGACCTCTTTGCACAGCTGAAACAAAGAAAAAAACATTATTAGACTCATACATTTTAAAATGGTTACTATTTTGGAAATCACTTAAAATCTATTTATTTTTAAGGCATGTTTTGTTGGACAATTATACACAGTATAAAATTATTCCCTCGAGAAGTCTGTCGAAAACGCCAATTACCAGATTTTGTTCAGTTAGACACACGAAAGGCTTAGATTTATATAGCATTAATTTATCATTAGTGACAAATTAGATGCAGCGTCAACTAGTAGAAATGATGACAGGTTTTATTTCTGTACACGCGACTGGTGCTAGAACCTAGTTTTATAAGCTGTACGCCATTGAAGGCGGTTGCAATTAGTATACGAGGTGTCGTTAAATTGCGGTCTTAATGGCCCGCTTTATGGGTGTTCTAAGTGTCGACGCTGTAGTACAGAAATCGGAACCTATTTGTACATTACGTTGCCCAAGGCTCCGCTCGCTGTCGAAGTTTCGAGAAAATATTGTTTGTTTATAAAAATCTAAATCTCTGTAGGTATAATCAAAATTTAATTTTAATTTAGACGCACGATACTGCGTCCAATAAATTCCGGAAATGCACAGCATTTAATTAACAAATAGAGCTTGATACTGAAGTTATGAATTGACACAATATGTCACAAATTCTAGCCAAGAGTAAGTACTGAGTAGGTATTATCTTCCATGTTTTAACATTATTATTTAGTTGTTATCTCGGATCCATAATGAAATGAACTGTCGACTAATGAAGTTATAGGGAAAAAGGCACATAATTAAAAGTCAGTGTGACACCCATGGAGGATATCATAGATCGAGTATTAAAATACAAAGTATAATTGATGATTATTAAACTGACGCGAGATAAACTATATTCGTTTCAAATCAATATATGTATTCATATAATTAATTTGAGTCCTAAACGCACATATTTTTACCAAGAATAAGGCGAATAAAAACTATTTGTAAAACAGAATAAACATTATTTCTAAACTTTAGTGATGCTGGGTTACATCAAAAAGAACAGTAATATCTATTAATGCGTTTTAAATTGTTCTGTAGCAACTATTTCATCTCTGTTACTATTAGCATGTCTGTATTGCACTTTCAATGTTGTGCAGTTTATAAACATAGTTTAAAATTGGTTGTGGTAACACATTTTTTATTAAGTAAGCGTGGTATGGTCTATGGTTATCTTTGTCTATGGACATTTGTGACATAAAAGACAGCAGTTGTCAATGCCATTTTTGCGCCATAGCTTTTTTATCCTAACAGCAATTAAAATCCACAGATTACAATAGAATTTCATTATCTAAGTAAAGCTTTGGGCCGAAAATACTTTGCCTATAATATAAACTAATATTATAAAGAGGAAAACTTTGTTTGTTTGTATGGTTGTAATGATTAGGCTCAAAAACTACTGGACCGATTTTAAAATTTTTTTCACCATTCGAAAGCTACATTGTCCACGAGTAACATAGGCTATACTTTATATGAAATAAATTTGATAAATATATTTTGAAGCGGTACAAACCGGGTCAGCTAGTAATTTATAAAACCATCAAATACAATCAAAATATACCTAAAATCAAATTACACAACAATATGTCAACATTATGCAATAATATTTAACATTATTGTAATCCTAAGGTATTTCCCTTATAGCTAGGATAATTATATCTTACGTCCATACGTAATTGATTTCTTGTTAGCTCCAATCCATATTTGTTTGCGTTTACTTAATGTTCAACAATTTAACTGTGTTGTTAATTGTTTATTTTTAATAAGTCGAAATTATTTTTCGTATCATCTCTACCAGTAGACTTTTGAGGAGATTTGTGAGCAACTGGCCTGTCTAGTGGTCGAATTTTGAACATAATTATACATTTTTCATTTTTTTTAGATTACACCAAAGACGCAAAAAACAAAAGGGACTAGTGTGTCTTAGCTTGTGCCTGAATATTAATAAAAATATTTGAGAAGAAAATCATTTGCATGTATTTTTACCATCACAATAATTAGGTATTCATATCACGAAGTAAGGTCAACCTGCACTAAAGTTTGAATGAAATAACTTGAGCTTCTTAGTTTTATATGCGGCGCCTTATTTTGAACTCTGACACTGTGGTGTCAACCATTAATCATTTCATTAGATATTTTAATTTTAGTCGTGGAATGTGTAGGTAATCGATTCTACAGTTAACGGTTTAATTTTAATTCAATTCATTCATGACATGCATACTGGCTGTTAGATAAAAAATTCGCGCTAAAGAAAAAAAAAACAAAATATTTCCAAGATGTCGGCGATAAAAACTGTCAAACTACCAACAAGTTTCAAATTTGGTTAATTCAAAGATCGTGACAGAACAAATCATCGATTTACCGTGACGAATTGTCGTGAAAATACTGCACCGCGTTAAACATCGGTTCGGGAACGGCTCGGTACGTAACAAAAATGTGTAGCGCGTCAGGCATTCGGAGCGTGCACGTTTTTTGGCGCGAGAATGCTTGAACCGCGGCGCGCCGGCGCGAATGCTTGCGCACGCGCTTCAAGCTCTTTTCTTTTGACATTTACTCGGATAAAAAAGAAAAAATGCAGAAAAAAGGCCGTAAGCAGGTCCGTTTTTTCCTTTTTGAGTGACAAGTGTAAGGGCTTGTTGCAGCGTACGATGACTTTACATTTCATCGGAGTTGAATTTATATTTTTAAGCGTTGATTGAATTTGTTTAGGAATCGAATAGAGCTGCTTTTAACACAGATGTTACAAATCATTATTGCTTTACCGACAATGGTATTTAAAACAGATAATAACAGTTAATACATTACCGATTCGCGTACCGAGTCAATAACACATCGAACGACTCACCAGCGAATGTGTACGATCGTGCATTCGATATTCGAATTCGAAACAACGTGTCCGATAGAGCCACGAATTGTGGCTTACATCAACAATTCAATTAAATGTTACATCGGTATAATTCTGTCTGAATTAGAGTAATTGCACGGATGATTAGCCGGTTTCTGTATGTGGGTCAGGCTGGCTCCCACGGCTCGACGTCGACACCTCACTAATAGCGTCATTATGTTATCTGTCGATACATCTCATGGCACGTCACTATCTTTTATCGAAGGGCGCGCTCGGACAAAGCGATTGTTTGAAGGCGTTTAGAAACTAATTATGATAGTTTTTGTTAAGCTTTTTATAAAGCTTTTGACGATATGCTAGAAGCTTTTATAAATCTATTTGAGCCGATATAGGTATATGGTTGCAATAAAAAGGTGTAGAGCATTGATTTACTAACAAAATATCTAGTAGTAAATTCAAGTTTAGTTAAAATTAAAATTAAGGGACTATTTAGCCAATGACCTATGAGCTAAATAAATTATAAGGCTTGCACTAAATAAAGAACTAATTTAAATGGGCGTCTAAACTTTACCGACTGGGCCACAGATCAGCGTTGCCTTGGTTGCAACCGAAAGTACAGGATGGTTAGTTGGTCATCATGGTCAGTTATCGAATCTTTATGGATTTCATATAATTCATTCGTAACTTGACCGACCATAGACAATTGTATACTATGACGCAGACGCAGGGATGTAGCCTTGTTGTAATTATCATTAGGATTTGCTCAATCATGTTAGTTATTATAAGAAGCCGTATAAAAGAACTGAAACCAAATCACTAATTATATCGCAAAGTACGTAAGAATATTAACGAATATTGTTGACTTGTTACTTACTTAATGTTTTTGTGGAACTAAATAACTTGCGTATCAAATTATGTTTAAGATCAAATATAATCCGAGTTCTTAACTCTACAATGTTTGATATAAAATTCAGGCTTAACCATAAACCAACTAGACGATAAGCAAGTTAACCACTTGTTAACCTCGAAATGCTCAAACTTAAAAGCCATTCGTCGCCAGCTTAATCAATTTTGGCTATTGTAGATAGGCTTATAGATGTTAATTAATGTAAATTATTTCGGGTGGCTCCTATACGGTTAGCTGTTGAACCATTAAGAGTCATTTACATGTGACTACGTCTCATTTGAGATTTCTCTCGTAAATCCCGAGCAACGGCGCCCGCGCATACTTTAACGGATTAAGTGAAAATTAACGTTGTTTATATATAAAACTAGGTATGCCCCGCGGTTTCAGCCGCGTTAAAAAGAAAGAGGGGCACAGCTAGTTCTAAAATATAAGTAGCCTAAGTTATCCTTATTACGTGAGCTACCTGCCAATAAAAGTCCCGTCAAAATCGGTCGAGCCATTTCAGAGATTAGCCAGAACAAACAAACAGACAGACAAAAATTTTAAAAATGTTATTTTGGTGTACGTATCGTATGTATATTCATATGCATGTAGTAAAAAGCGGTTATTTAAATATTTTAATATTTTCGTGTCTGTTTTTAAACAGACACTCCAATTTTATTTATATGTATAGATTATATGAAACAGTATTGAGGAGGTTTGATTGCTTTTTCGTTTCGGTTGCCTTTTGATTTGGTGAATACATATGGCCGTTTAAGGTCTAAGTTATAGTCTGAACTTGAGGTCCGATAAAATAAATATTTCTTTATATTATTTGTTTGGTTTTCATTTCCTCAACACGCATTGAATTGTCGGCCACAATGCTCCAGTGCGTTTTTGGAGATACAGTTGAAAGGTCAATTAATTTATTGACACTTTAAAAATATACAAAGAGCTTCCGACAGTTAGATACCTTCTATAATTTGGTAACTTAAATTTAATTTGAAGAGTTACAGTATAATATTTTAGCCTATTCTGCAGTTATTTCTTAGTACTCGTACCTAACACGAATTCACGTACCAAACTGTATAAGCTAAACTAACAAAATAGTCCACTGACCACTACACAGCAAATACCTTTACGCGAATTAAGCATTAAACATAGCAAATTCTTATACACTAGCATTGCAAGGATAAATGTAGCGACAGTGACAATATTTATGTATTCAATTATGAAATTTACTTAGCCGAGACACGCGTACCCCAAATACGTGTGCAAAGCTCTAAACTATCGTTTATGTACTATATAATTATGTGTCATACTGTTTTTATTCCAAACACGTCTACATTCGAGTGTAAAGATTTATTTATCTCCCGAACCCAAACAAATCAGGACTCTATTTCACGAAAATAGAGTTTATAGTCAAGATAACTGCAGATAAGTAAACTTGGTTTGCACAGACAAGTGAATATAGACTTTATAATGGTTAGATAGGGTGTTATGTTGATGTGAGTGGTGTCAGTGGTGTTCTTGACACAGATAGCCCGGAGGGAGATCTCGTGTCATTTCTGAGATCTGTCGATGCCGCACAGTTCCTCACAGAACCTTATAACAAACTAACATGATGTTGATATCATTGATAATTGTGAAGTAGCTAACTAATGTCTATTTAAACTGCAAAAAATGGACTAAGTTTTGAGTATATTTAAAGTTTGCTGAGAGCTTTAAAAGGCTTTTAGTATGTTCTGTGGACTTAGCTATCGGACGATGAGTTGCATCACCTAAAGTGCAGGTTATAACCATATAAAAGTAATAGGTATACGTAAAAGATAGGTACCTCTTACACTTACTACTTTAAGCATGATACAATATAGAAGCCGCGTTACTATTATTAAAATGATATAAATGTGTATACAGATGCAGTCAATTTGGTTGTATTAAATAATATCCATCAAAACTCATTCGTTTATCATTTTTATAAACTCTAACCGAATCTTAACAATCCAGAAGGTATCTCTGAATAAGTCACAGTTTCGTTGTTGCTTTTGACCTCTAAGATGCAACTACTCTTTGATATCTCTATTTTATTGGTATCTTTATATTATTAGTATACCCTACGTTATTAAACCCTACGGTCAAACGCACTGTTATCAGGCGGAAATAGGTAGATAGGTGTAAGTACTAAATATTGTAGGTAAAAGTTAGGTATATACCATCCCTATACTACCCTTCAAATGTTTTAAAACTAAATAATTAAGTGTCCTCTATCTATACTAATATTATAAAGAGGAAAACTTTGTTTGTTTGTTTGTTTGATTGTAATGAATAGACTCAAAAACTACTGGACCGATTTTAAAAATTCTTTTACCACTCGAAAGCCGTAGCTTTAATCCACGAGTAACATAGCCTATGTTACTCGTGGATAACGTATTATCCACGAGTAACATAGGCTATGTTTTAAATGAAATATATTTGATAAATAGATTTTGAGGCGGTACAAAGTTTGCCGGGTCGGCTAGTCTTAGGTACATCAAGTAGCAAAATACATGTCATTCCAAACATCAGATTATAAATAAAAAGATAAACGGACCGACTGACTACCATTCGTACCTATACAGAACATAAATCAACAACATAATCATTAGTTTTAAAACAAGGATAAGAACTAGAGTACACTTCGATCCAATTTACATGCTCCGTCGATTACAGCCATGTGCTAATTTCTCACAGTAAATATACGTTGTCTATGATTGATCTAACTATAATAATGTTCGTGGAACGACAGATGAAATATCTAAACTGTATTTTATTAGATTAAATTTATAGGTTAAATTCTGTTATTTATTGCCGTGGATGTAATGATAGTTACGTGTGTTTGGTTGCAACAAAATTGTAAACTATATGAAGAATAATGTTAGACGGTAATAAATTTTATCTTTCTTATAAACAGAAATCGGCTAAGTGCGTCTTTTTTATTATTTCTTGAAAGGCCATCTGCTATACCTTCTAAATATATATAACTCAAAGGTGACTGACTGACATAGTGATCTATCAACACACAGCCCAAACCACTGGGCTGAAATTTGGCATGCAGGTAGATGTTATGACGTAGGCATCCGCTAAGAACGGATTTTGATCAATTCTACCCCCAAGGGGATAAAATAGGGGATGAAAATATTACTTCGTAACCCGAGCGAAGCCGCGCAAAAGCTCGTAATACATAAGCTGAGAAAATTTCATTACGCTGTTTATTAACTACAGTTAAAATATACATCTCTTTACATTAGGTTGTTTATTAATACAACTAAAATATACATCTGTTTAAAGGTAGGACAGATGGACAGATACATGGACAGACAGATAGATAGATGGACGGATGAACGGCACAAGCGTAGGCGTAATAGGCTTCCATTCTGACCCCAAAATAACCAATGCCTATATCATTACTATGTTTTATAGAGTAGCTTCTCACTCATAAATCTAGAAATACATTATGCCATCAAAAATATAACTTGTAAAAAAACAAAGTCTCGCAAGTCAGTCGACGACCCGCGTGGCGAAGCGGTCACCCGGTCTAACGCGCAGAGGGTCCCGGGTTCGAACCCCGGCCAGACAGATTTCTAAATGACGAATTTAGAGTTATGTTTCTGGGTCTGAGTGTTTGTGCATTTGTCTGTGTGTGCGTCCATAGCACCCACGATACAGGAATTCTAGTGTGGGGCTGTGAGTGTAGAAAGCGTTTAATTAATAAGTTCTTCTACCGTACCTACCTAATAAGTTGTGATGATTGGTACCGACTTGTTCCACTGATTTATTCAGTCCCTACTTAGGGACCTTCTGTCTTAGTTCTGTGTTATATGTAGGTAATTAGCTAACCTAACAACACAACATTTGATAATCGTTATTTTCGATGGCAACCAACACCCATGACATCTACTAGTGCAAACCAAATGTCGCAATAAAAAACTTCGATTTATCATACACGCGTGTTTTTCAATCAATTATCCTATGAGTTTCCTATGAATACCGTAATTGAGTTAGTAGAAGAGGTCTATAAAAATTGCGGTTTATACCATACAACAAGTTGTACAAGTACTTAACAATGTAATTGCTTTATAAGTCGTATAAAGATGAAGATATTTGTATGATCACGTACTGATTTATAAATAGTGTTTTATGACACAAATAGCGAATGTATCGACATATGTTAAATGGGTCTGGAGGTAATCGATTAATTGTTATTAAACATTTATATAGACTATAAATAATATTGCAAAGGTATTTGATTGACTTTATATGCAGCACTATGGAAATTCATGTAGTAATGATGGTTGAATTTTACTTGCTTTTTTTGTCAATTTCAATTTGTTTTATTTTAATAATACCGTTTAATTTTTACGTCCAACTGATTTAAGTATAGGTGATAAACATTAATTGAGAAATAGTGTAAATTGGGTTCGCCTACACAAATATGCCTATATTTATATATTGTATTTTAACTTTAGTTAAAGCATAAGGTTCTGTAATCAAGCACAAATAGCATTGAAGTCATCCCTATTGTCGGCCGAAGAGTTGTTAACACAGAGAAATGTGAGGAATTAGTTGGAATGCTCCATGTCCCTCATGTACATTCTTCAAACCATAACACAGTATCGATTGACATTGTTGTCAAAAAAAATAAAAATATGGCGGTGTCTTTTAAATCACTAAGAGTTCTATCACCATTAATTGGTGTATTACTTTACAAAAAACTAAAACAGCTTGCTTCATACCGAACACAACTACTAAAACCATAACGATCAGTAATATTTCCGTAATGGTCCATTGACTGCTTAATTGAGATTTCACTGTAACGACCAACTAAACAACGGTTGGACAAAAAACAAGTGAGTAATAAATTTAGCCATTAACAACGACATCTGCGGAGTTTCTAGCTATCAAGTCATTACAGCCATTACAAGTTTTGTAAGATGTATGTATGTATGGTCATACGGTTCGGTAAGGCTGGTGACACACGAGTGGTTGATTGTATACAATTTTTTGTATATGAAGTGCATAGTACATACATGTTATAAGTATGAATGACAAAAAGGCGAAAATAAGTTGACATTTGTTTTTGTCTTTTGTTTTTTGTATCAGTGATAAGGAAGACCTAGTGGAAAGTGTTAGTTCGGCTTTTGCAACACTCAAAGAAGTCGCTAACGCATAGCTGCCTATGAAAGGGTACGGTACTGAAAGGATTTGCATCTTTTCGCAAAACTCCATGTTATAAAATTGCGAGAATACTTTGAAGGAATTTTCTTTTATAGTTTCTTTTAAGAATTTTGAGACATTAAATTTTGTTGAAAACTCTATAACTATAATGCTATTAGATTCGTGGGGATTCGTTAGTATTTGAGTTTGTAAGCGTCCCAGTATGTCCCGGCCTTAATCCCGGACTTTTAAATCCGTGCGCAACACAGCTTCATTTACCGTTCGCCTATTTATTTTAGTTGTAGCCGCTATCTCGTTACGTCTCGATACAAGTTGATAATCCGTTATTTATGTCAGCCATTTTTCAAACACGAGTCCGCACGCGACGCCCAATACCACAACAACGACAAATGGACGACCATCCAGCTTTTGTTGCTCTAACGGGCTTGTTGTGATATCATTAGAGAATTCTCGGATTTTACGACAACAAGAAATATAGTTTCTAATACAAAGATTAGAGATTCGTTTGTCAACTAATGTAGAAAGTGTGGTTTCGAAATTCGGAGAGGCAATGACGGATAGGGCGCTCGATTGGGATATTGATAGGGCCGAAGGGAATGGTAAGTTACTATTATAAATCTTAACGTACTAAACGTTAGATGTGAGAACTTTGTCGCTTCAATACTCAGAAACCTGTATATGACAGATAAAACATCTAGTGTGCCTGAAGGCAACGTTAAGAGAATAAAGATTTTATTGAGATGCCTAATAAAAATTCATCGCTGCCTCATAACGAATGCAGATATTTAAACGATTTGTCAGCTCCACAAGGAATTCCAACAAACAATTCGGAGTGGTAGAAAGTAAATGCTAATAATAAACGGACAGAACCGCCCACATCGTGCTGCATAACTAAACTAAGAAACCGGACACGGAAGACATCAAAACAGTACCAGATCGTGTAATTAAATTTATAGTACGAGATAACATTCTTAGAAAATATGCTAAAGATTTGTATAATAAAGCGATTGGAAGGCGCGTGCCATCAAATGCATTCCAGCCGTAGCCACATTAGCTCCACTCGGGTTTTTGTAATTATCGCCTTATTAACCGTCGTCGAAGATTTATGCCAGGGCCAGTAACAGGTAAAGCGTTTCGTTACACCAATCAACTCGCCAGCCGATATAAATATTACTTAAGAAACTGTCGGGGACAATAATAACTGCCCATAACTCAACAGACCCATAAAACTAGCTAGAATAAATTTTACTACTAAATTAATTGATTCCTATTTTTCCACACGCGACAAATTGATACAACATAAACAATTTCGGTGTAATAGAGATAAATTTAAAGCTACAATCGTATTTCTATGGGAATCGTGCAATAATTTCGCTGTGTGAAATAAGGCAATGCAACAAGTCACTGACCACAACAACGTACGAGGAACGAAGCCTTGCGATAATCATAATACGCTTGCAGATATGTGATTAGCTGTGGGGTCACGAAACGGTCGGAGTTAGACGGAAGATTGGATTCGTCCCGCTCACACTTGTGAAGACACGGATGGTTTCGTCTCGCTCGGACAAACGACCGCAGGGCGCCTAAACCGCTATAGTAAACTGTGACCTCACGAAATTCTCCCGCACGATACCGAGGATGATTCACGTGTAATGATGGACAGACAGACTGACATATAGAGATGCGGACGCTAGATGAATTTCAAGCGACAGCTCGGAACGAGGTTCTTTTTTAATTTTGTACGCAGCTATCATTATGGACTGTTAATGTTGGTTTTATTAAGCCATCATCATCGCTTATGAAAGCGACGTCTGTTTTGAGACGTTCTTTTGTGTTTCTAGTTTACGATCTTAAACGAAAGTTATTGACGATTCTTGTATTATTAAGAAAATTCGAACACATAAGAAATTCGATATCTATTCTAATTCTGTCGGCTAAGTCAAATACCGTTCGGATTTGTGTACGCCGACTTTCCCATCAGTTTATCAACATCGAAATGATCACTTTAAAATGTAAAGTGAAACTATAAGGCTGGATACAAATATAATTTATAGTAAGGCACGGTACAGAGGGCATGACCAGCGAAACAGGTTTGCTGGAACTACTAACGTAGTAACCAATATACATACAAACTGTGCATTACTCTCAAGTATTCGAGATTATACGGTCTTAGAGCGGCTCGAGCCTGAGAAAATTTCACCGGCAGGAAATTCTATCATAACTGTTTACTTATGCTTCGTTATAGATTATGTCATGCTTCGGACTCGATTCCTGATGTTTTGAACTCGTTAAGATAAAGAAAGGTAAGCAGACATCAAAAGATCCAATCTTTTATACAGTAGCCACTGTTATCAAACTCGTCGTTAAACTAATCCGAAAACGAGTCAATTCCAAAGGTCCATGTGAACAAATTGACCAGAATTTAAATGTAAAAGCTAATCATAATCAAATCGAGGATGTTATACGAGGCAACATCGCACGTCGTGAAAGGAATTAGAATCGAGTAAGTGGAGAGCGCTCCGATAAATCACCTGTATAGTTCGTTAGGCGCACGCCGGCCTCACAGCGGGGGTCCACCTTCGATTCCCGGCCTGGCAAGTGGAACGGCAATTGAGGTAACCCCCTGTAGGTGAATATTTTGACGTACTACATAATGTCACGTCGCGTTGCCGTTGATGAATGGTGGTTTCGTCAGCGATAACCATTTGTATTGCAGTTTTTATTTAGATACTGATACTCATTCTGATATTTTTTGTGATTTGAACACATTGGATAGATATTGACGGGCTAATGACAATGGGACAAACTGACATGACATGCAGTGACTAGGGTTCGATTCTTAATAAAACTGTCATATTAATGAACATAGGAAAGTGTTGCTTTAACAATAAAACAAACACAAGAAATCATTTCAATAATTAACAAAACACATAAGAAGTTGTAGATTGCTGTTATGAGCAGGAGTTGTTTATTTTAAACACTTGTTTTAATAACTAGTGAACAGTATAACTGTAGGTTCTGTATAACTGACTTGGAATTTAAGCTTTTTATCCAGTCCATAGATTAGTAAAGATTACTCACTCCTAACAAGAAAATGTAAGCAGTTTTGAGAATTGAAATAGTTGCGTAAAAAAGTTTTGTCACGTTTCCGTGCTAAAATGTCCCTAAAATATTTGAAATAATTATTTATTTATTATGTAAATTACGCACTATTACTTATTTATTCGTAAATTTTCTCTAAAAATGTTTTAATTTGTCAAGAATTTAACTTACTAATAAGCCGTTTCTAGCTTCATTCAATTTCAAGGCGGCGAAGTATCTTTACTAATCTATGATCCAGTCCTTAATCAACTCAAAATCATCCAACTCTTCATGATCAGTTGGCAAATCCAAATTAAGGTACTTGTCACCACTATCACTAACGATTGCAATATCTCGAATGTCATTTACTTCGGCATTCGGTAGTATAGCAGATGAAGGCGTCAGTCAAATTTAAAAAGTTAATTATCGAATACTTTTACCGACGGCTCGGCGAGTCCTGACCGATACATCATCCTGAGGATATAAATCACGGAGTGATTGATAGTGGTGTATATCTCACGCTCGCTAGCTCCTTTTTTAATCCCACAAATGATTTTACACTTTGCTTCGTTTTGTACCATTTCGCTTTAGTCCGTTTTCGGCTTGTGACCTAAATGATGGATCTGAAGTGTTAGGTTCGGTGTTAATGTTTTCGGGATCGTAAAATCGGTTTTTGAGCTTTTAAGGTTCGAGATGTTGTACTGTCTATGTGGTAATGGATTGATATGATAGATTTGTCAAATTGTGAATGTTACGAAAAGTTTATAAATGGTTTTTTGTAGGTATACTTGGGTTCATTTAAAAATTTAATATCCATTTCAAATGTATTTCGTATATGTCATTTTATGAAGTTTGCGTAACAAAACTAATTCTATGAAATTTTAGGGCTAAATAAGACGCAAAAATAAAGAATATTATAGAACAAACAATAAGCTACTTAATACCCTAAAAATTGAAATAATGATGAAATTAAAAAAGAATGAGTAGGCAAATACCCTGTAAAAATTTCGTTCTAAATAAAATTTTAAATGTTACATAACCTTCACAAATTATAAATTTTAAGAGCAAAATCTGATTTAACTTACAATAGACATTATGATTGTGGCATTATATTACTTCTAATATAACCACAGATAGATAAAAGACGGATAAAGATTACAGATGAATCTTGATTAATAAATTTCAGTGATAGTGAGCGATTCTAACATGAGGTTTCTTTTCATTAATTATTCAAAGATACCGTCAAGTTTAATTCAAATCATTTAATTACGGGGCCTAACTTTCATAAAATCTTTGTAATTACCTATCATCGCTTCATGTAATACGATCCGTTTCTTCACAGTTTAGTGACGCTAAATGTTTAGCGATCATGTTTCCTGTTCACCCTTTAGGGATTAGTGTATTGTGTGGAATTCTCATGCAAATGTTCGCACAACATGGAAATAATTAGTCCTACGAAGGGTTCCTTGGCCCAAACCGGTCTTTGTTGTCTTTCTTTTAATTAATGTTTTCGTCCACTCGCAACTCTTGACCGATGTCCAAGGGTTGTTTGTGATTAATGTCGGGGTTTTTTCGTTTTCGCGTTTCCGTGGGAACGTCGGCACGTATCGCGATGGTATCTTTATGTAGTCGGTGCGTTGTTTTCCCAGAATGTAGGCCATTACGCGGTCCTGGTAAGATACATGTCACAGTTATTACGCTCAGTAGAAACGATAATATCTCTCGGTGGTGACGCTGCATGTTACAGTACCGCTATTATTCTGGTAATTTTATCCAGCTCTGATTCTTGACACGATTACGCTGGATTAATCTCTCGCCTAGCCGTGTCATTAGGTACGTCTGTCGTTAATTTCTTTTTTGTATGTTAATCTTTTTTATTTCTCTTTACATTAATACAAGTAGCAAACGTATGCAACCTGATGTTAGCCATATTTGTGATAAATTTCATATATAATAGGAATCTTATTCAAAACCGTTCAGAAGTGCAGCCCTCCTTAGGACTAAAATACAATTATTCAAAATAGTAGAATCTACGTTCAACATCTCGTTCTCAGAGTAGCATCTCATCTGTGATCAGCTTTTGACAGAACCTTTTCTATATAGAATTGGGGGAGTGTATGCTTATTTGACATTTTTATACAAAACCCTGCCATCTGGAACACAGAGTGCTACATTGCTGGTATAACGGTGGTGCAATGGTGGTGATCAAACCTACCACGTTTGCGTTCTCACGGCACATCCGCTGGTCAAACAAATCCCTTACGGTCAGTTGACCAACAATGACCACACCTGGTAGAAGACGCAAATCGACACCCTTAAAGCCGATCCATTGTCAGATAGGGGCGTAAGAAGGCATTAAAAATAATAACCGAAGCAAACATTGGCATAATTGCGACCCCTGGGAAGTGCATGACGTTTTTGACAACCCTTATGGGCGTGCAAAGAATGCATTGAAGATTTGTATAGAAAATAGGAATTTCGCGCTAGGATTAACCCATCTTTACCCATCGTTGCGTAAACGCAACATTTTATGTTTGTTTTTTTTCGGTATTAAAAATAGGGCAGTAAATCTCTGAGATCTTATCCAGTCTGTAAAAGAAAACCTGAAATACAGGTTATTATTATTTGGACACTTAATTTAATAAAAATTATATTTTATTTTTTATTTTGAAAAACAGCGAATTGAGTCTTCTCCAGACAGACAATTTCATTAAATCATAAAAAATATTAATTAAAATAAATTCGAACTTTTTACACTAAACAAATATTTAACAATCCTTTATTTATGAGTTTAATAATTCTGTTGAACAAGAAGACCTATATATATAGTGTAACTTAGACTTCCACAAAATGTTGCGTGTATGTAACGTTGGGAGATTTATTGAATGTTTGTTATTGTAATGCCGCGACCCATTGATGCTAGAGATTTATAGTAAACAATGATTTCTTGGAGCTCATGTGACACAAACGCTTTTGTTTCATCAGTTAGTTACTTGTTGAACTTCAAGCTCTCTGGTTTACGTAGTAACCCACACAGAAGTGAATTTGTACAATATGGCTTATAAAAAAGCATTGTCATCACAAGAAATTATGGCCGTGTTGGAAGAAGAGGAAGATTTACAAAATGCTAACCAAATTGATGCTGTATACATCCCTCCACCGGTTGACAATCTTACAGACGAAGAAGACCTAGATGATGATATGTTGGGTGGTTTCGACAGCACTCTGCCCACCGACATCGCTGGAACGTACGAAATCCATACTGACTTACCCACTGAGTCTGAAAATATGCTAGACCAGACCAGTCCTTCAACTTCAAGAAAATCGAAAAGGCCAAAGAAGTCACCAAAATGTATTCCAGACTGGAAAATGGGTCATCCGACATATATAAACTTTCCTATAAGTGATGAAACCGTTATAAAACAAAATATTGAACAACGTGTAGGCGGAAAAAACACCTTTTGAAGTATTTTCCTTATTTTTCAGTGATGAAGTTTGGGAACAGATTGTAAACTTCTCAAAAAAATATGCTTGTGACCATAATCGACATTTATTCACACTTACGGTAGCAGAACTCAAAAGATTTTTTGGTATATTATTCCTGACCGGTTATCATTCTCTGCCTTCAACAAAACTGTACTGGTCTAAAGATGAAGACAAAAATGTACCGATTGTAAGAAAGTGTATGAGTCGAAACAAATTCGACTGTATAAAGGAAAATATTCACTTATGTGACAACGCTGACTTGGACAAAAATGATAAATTTGCCAAATTGCGTCCTATTTTCAATGTCATCAACAAAAAGAACATGCAGTTTGGGATATTTTCACATAACTTGTCAATTGACGAAGAAATGGTGCCATATTTTGGACGTCATGGTTGCAAAATGTTCATCAAAGGAAAGCCTGTTAGATTCGGATTCAAGCTTTGGTGTTTATGCAGTGCAAGTGGCTACTTGTATCAGTTTATTCCATATGGTGGCAAAAGTAGTAATGTCACTAGAAGTGACTTGGGTTTGGGAGAAAATACTGTTTTAGATCTGTTGTCCCTAATTGAAGATCCTTGTAAACATCGCGTATTTTTTGATAATTTTTTTTCTTCATATAAACTATTTTGCATCCTAAAAGAGAAAGGTTACTTTGCTACCGGTACTATCAAAGAAAATCGTACAATGAACAAAACTTTGAAAGCTACGAAAATTCTCAGTAAAAAAGAGAGAGGGTCATTCGATTATTGTTTTGACAAACAAAATGAAGTGCTGTTGGTTCGATGGAATGACAATTCTGTGGTAACTGTAGCTACTAATAATGGCAAAGTAGAACCATTGGTTACTGCAAGACGTTACGACAGAAAAAATAAAAAGATGATGAATGTGCAACAGCCTCAAGTAATAGCAGATTATAATAAAAATATGGGAGGAGTTGATCTTCATGATAATGGAATAGCCAACTACAGAATTCGAGTAAGAGGGAAGAAGTGGTGGTGGCCACTTTTCATCAATTTGATTGACAGCGTTTTGGTGAATTCGTGGAAAATTTACAATATGGTAAATGAACAGACCTTGAGTCAATTAGATTTCAAATCTTACGTTGCTGTAACTTTGATGAAAAGTGAAGAAGCACAGTTAGCCACACATTCTAATTCTTTGAATGTTTCAAATACAAATATGGGAAGACCATCCAAGAACGCATTGCCTACTAATATTCGCTATGATAATGTTGGTCATGTCATAGAAGAACATGAAAATAAGCGTCGAAGAAGATGCCGACAATGTAAAAGTACAACAATTTACATGTGTAAAAAATGTCAGGTGCATCTCCATGCTGATTGTTTTAAAATGTTCCACTCCCGTTAGTAATTGAGTGTCCATCCGTATAAGTAAGTTGCGAGTTGAGAGTAAGTTTTAAAGTTCACTAATCCCAACGTTGCATAAACGCAACATTTTGTGGAATTTAAACGGAGGTATCAATATTTTTTCTGACTATGATTTTCTTCTTTTGAATGTATACGTAACTAATATAAATAATAAAATTTAAAAAAATCCTTTTATTTCAACCCTTGGGAATTAATGGGTTAAGCTATTATAAAGACAAGACGGTTATACGGACAGACAGACTGACATGCTGTAATTTTGCGGTCGGTTACTATTACTAAAGGTATGTTACTTAAGGTTTAAACCGGTTACGTAACCAATTTGTACTGGTCGTTAATTGATATAACTGAAATGATATTAAGATTTAACATTTTAATAGGCTACCTATAGATATTGTATGTGCACAAATATAACGTGTATATGTTCCGGCGCAATCGGCATTTTAGAGTTAATTACTTCATTTGGAACAAAAATATTTTTTTTTATTATATAGGAGTAGCAGACGAGCATGCAGTCCACCTGATGGTAAGTGGCTACTGCCGCCCATGGACATCAACCCCATGGTAATCAACCCCAGATAGGATTAGATATTCCTAGCTGAGGTCGGCCACAGATGCGCCGCTACCCCTGAGGACTAAGCTGGAACGCCTCTGAAAAGTCTGTCTCCTTTACCACACCCTTCAAAACGGCACCAGCGCCTAATACTGCTGTTATTAGGTAGAAATAGGTGTGGCGGTGGTGCCACCGGAGTCGAACCACAAAGGATTCTACCACCTTCAAAAATCTATTTTTGTCTCTCATTCCTATCCCACTGCTGGACAAGGATCATCAACCTCTACGCATTGGTGGACTTCAACGTCACAGATATCATATGGGCAAATAAGTTTTTTGTCAACTGAGGTACTCTCATTAAGTTTAAATAACTTCTAAAAATGAAACATAAAATTCGTATTCGAACTCAGACCTTTAGTGTAAGAAGCAGAATAACTCGCGACCCAGCTATACCTACTTAACACGACAATACTGAATTTTCCGAAAACAGAATAAATTTCCGTCAAAATTCCATTAATATTCATCGCGGGCAAGTACCGGGCGATACCGAAAAATCTTTCCAAATGACCGCTCCGGTATAAAAACTTATTAAGATATTCCGAACAATAAAGTGATTGATGGGCGCTAAACAAAAGGTGGGTATGGTTCGAAGGGACTGTGTGCACCTTAGAGTAATTATAAAGTATAGAGCGAGTGTATCCAGGTACAAACAGTACACAGGTGAGAACGGCATTACTATTCGCGGTATAGGAGTATCTAATAAAGTTTAAGTGGATGAGTTAGGTATCCTTGTTTTAATAAAAAAAATCATAAGTTTGGTGAATTTTAGCTGTAAAAATTATTCATATACGAGTACTACATTCAAAATTAAGCTACTTATACGCCCGTTAATAACATTAAATGTGTCAAAACACATACCAAAGTATTTTGATATTTACTACTATGAAGTAACTTTGAAATAACGTTGTTTATCAGGGAATACATTGGATAGATTAATTATTAATAATGGTTGTTAAACCGCTACAGCACAATATCTGCCAGCGATTTGAATCAAGCTGTAAGCGGCATAAACGCACTCTATTCTAATTATAACTCTGAGGTATGCACTTTTAATAAACCGGTTCCACTAATGTAGTTAATTAATCAATGCTTTGTTTGACGAACAATATCAATTTTGCGAGCCTATTCCCGTATGCAAATTGAAAATAGACGCTTAGTTGAAACTAGCTGTTTTATATCATGGGTGCATTATTAGCTAAAGTAGGTTTAATGATTATCTACAGATCTTATTTGTAATGTATAAATAAATTATACACGAATATAAGGCATTATGGACTCTAGTTGTTGGTGTGTTTAAGGACTGTCCCATTTAAAGTAGACCCAAGCCCAGCAGTGGGGCAATGAGTTGTTTTACATGATAGGTAAGTGCCTAGTTGATATGAAGTATAATAGTTGTAAATTAATATTTTATTTCTTTTTAAAATAAGGAGTAACATAACAATGAATTATAATTTAAAAATTGAAGCGTGAAATCTTTATTTCAAACTTCATTTTATAATTATAATTTAAGATTTAGCTAAGTAACATCTTTATGTTACTTAGCTATCCATGAAAGAGTTTCATTTTCTGTATTAAGTTTAAAACAAAACAAAAATTGCCAAGAACAACATAACAAAAAAATAATGGTGCATAGAAAAAGTCATCGTAAAAATTACTAAAGCTATCGCAGACAAAACGTTACTATCTATTACTTCAAAAGTTGCGAAACATTAATGTTCCTTAAATTGCTAACAAAGAAATCGCTATTTAAGCTAGCGATCCGATGTAACACCGATAATACGAAGCCATTATCACACATTGTTTGAGAGTGTCCGATTTATCTGCAATCGTACAAAAGCATTAGGTAGCTGAGCACACTCCTCAATGGACCCTTTCAAATCTTACACCTAAACAATGTTAGAATCACAAAAGGTGACTGTATCTCATCTGATATTGATGCTTAAGACGATTACAGTACAAAGAAGTCATACTTTTTTTCTATTAACAGTTAATCTTAAAAAGCAAAGCGGAGCCTTACACCTATCTTTTGTTTGTTGACAGCAAACAAATCGTTTGACTGGGGTTGGGGGTCGAGGTGTAATGGGGTGCTTAAGGGTTGAGAGCGGGTTACCGGTCCTTTCCGGTACTCGGTACCCACATTATCAGCTGCGAAACTTGTAATGATGCTATTGCGAAGACAACCATTTTTAAACGTACAGTCAGCTTCAAAAGTAGATCGTTATTGATGAACGTAAAGCGTCAAAATTAGATGAACTAACTCGTCAAAAGTAGCTGAACACTGTATATACAAAATAGCTAACGTCACTTATATGATATGTCATTGTTCAGCTACTTTGGACACTGTAGGGTTCATCTACTTTTGAAACTTTGTGATGTTCATCTAATTATGGTGCTAGTTGTGTTCCGTTACTTATGTACGCTTCGATGTGTAGGTATTTTTGGAACCTTAATAGTTTATCTATTTTTGAAGCTGGCTGTACATGTAGCTGTTAATTGATATAAGCTAAATGGTACGACAATTGAAGAGTTGATCAGTTTAAATCAAGACCAAAAAATAAATTAGTAAGAAGCTACCATTGGTTGAACTATCAACATTCTAACAACGTTTAACCAATTTTAAATCAACAATGCGTAGGTGCCGCTAACCATCCCATATTGGTCCAAGTAAGACTCATTCAACGTTTAGATTTTAATTCACGAAGTAGATCTTTTTGTCTCTCTAGTATAATTAAGCCAATAGCCACAGATTATTAAATAGTTACTACGTAACCAATAGTACCTAAGAATATTTTAATAACAAAAAAAAAAATTAAACAATTTAACTAAAGTTAACAACAACAATATAAAGTAAAATTATCATTGATTAAATGTTATCGCAAAACATATATTTTGCATAGTACCAAAGAACAATTTATTAACAGAAAATGTAAGAACAATTACTTTAATATATTTTTTAGAATTTATTTATCAAAATTATTGTTTGAAATATATTTGGACCAATATTTGTTAAACCTTATGAGCCAAAACTCATAACTACAAAGGCGCATACCCGTACAGGTGTGAGGCATAATGAGTGACCCGGCGGTGACCCCGTGCCCTCCGACAACACTGCTTCCTTTACGGACTTATCTTTGTAACACCTGCTGTTTGGATGTCGAGCGCGTTTATTTGGCATAATTATGTTTGTTATGATTTTGTATTTTTACCTTTTAATATTTGCTTAATTAAGAATTCACGTGAAAAATATCAATAATACCTATCTCTTAATTAATATCTAAAGTTTGATCAATAAATAATAATATAAAATATCTACTACTAATGAATAAATATCTACTAAGACCATAAATTAATATTGAAAATTGAGTTTAAGATGATTTATTATTAATAAATAAAATTGTAAGTAGTTTATTTTTAGTTAAGTATATTTGAAAATGATATTATATCTCTAATAATATCATAATATCCTTAGTTTAATAAGTGTTAATATAAGCTAGCTGACCAATCGCAAAATGACGTTAAAGTCAACATAATTATTTTACCTACTAATATGTGCATAAATTAATTTAATACAAAAATATAGATAAAACTTAAAAAGAAATGAAAGTTGCTAAAATGCACTCAGTCTAATGCAAATATCACATAACATATTTTAATAGGTAATATTAGAATTTATATAAACAAAATAAAATTGGAATGTCTATGTGAAGTCGACTGTTTTTTACACAACTTATATAATGTTTTTTCCCCACTGTGGTAGGCGATGTATGTATGTATGTGGTAGATATCGTATGTATGCAGGTATATAATATGCATATCAGTATGTCTCATTCTTTGGCACGCACTATATTTTTTTATGATTTTTAACATAAATATCGTGGTATTTGTCTAAATGTTGTGAGTTACGTTAAATTTGGCCCATGTGCGTTCCTTCCTATATTTGCATAACAATTAAATGTAATTTGTTTTTAATAAGTGAATCAAATTCAGAGTTGAAATCGAAATTTATCATTTGCATCATATAGACGGGGATGAACCCAGAACCTTCTGTTTTTCAGAGCCGTACGCTATACCAATCCATAATGCGACTTTTACAGGAAACCGATTTTAACAGGCTCGTTTTACATTGAGTTATTAGTAAGTATTTAGGGGTCCATCGTGACAGTCGAAAACCCGCGTGAAAGAGCTTGTCGTGTTAATCGAAGCTAAAATATGATTCTGAAACGTTTCGTGAGCAAGTTGCGCAACCAATAAGTGGCTGGCGCCGGAAAAGTGGCATTATACACGACTTATCTAATGATGATAACGGATGGGCATTTGACCATTTTAAATAGGGTTGCCAATTAAAAATACGCTTTTAATACACTCACACTAGGATTCCCAGTGTCGTGGGTGCGATGGATACACAGACGAGTACACAGACACCCAGACCCAGAAAAGATGTCTCAATTCGGCATTCAGATATCAATCTATCTGACCGAGGATCGAACCCGGAACCCTTTGCGCGTCTGACCGGTATGGGGACCACTCGTAAGAAACTCTATAGTAAAGCGCCGAATTCTGCCTTTTGTATAACAACAGTGTTCTAAAATGAGTTAATTTCGAAAAAAATGTTTTTGTTGTGCTACGCTATCTGATAGTTTCGCGTATAATTAAACTCTGCAGAATAATAATATGAGAAGCTTACGGAAAAAGTAATATACATATATATTTAATCTGGAATATTTTGTCCAGTAAAAAGTTGGATGAAAGTTGTCCCTTCTTGGGATTATACTATTTAAAATGACAAACTTAGCTCTACAATTATGTACGTCCAATAAAAACCCGCCAACCCTAATTCCGAATCTATATTCAATGAAACTCGTCCCATTCACATAATGGTTAATTCTATTATCTTAGGAATTCAATTTGTCGTCAATTCCTGCTCGAGGCTAATTCGGTACAGTCATTAACATCATTAATCAAACAGCTGTCTTTAAAACAATAACCAGCTATAATAATTCTATAATAATAAGCTATTAGTGCTTATAACAGTATTAGCGTCAACAGTTATTTAGAGTATGCCCTTGGGTGTCCACTAATGGCGTGTAAGATTAATGATTTCACTAATTACACGTATGACAATCGATGTATCTTAAGCCGTTTTTATGTGTACAATAATTAATGGGTTTGGTTAGGCGGTTGGGTTGGAAATTCATAACTTAATATGATAGTTTGAAGTTGTCTTAGTTAATATTTAAAGAGAATTGTTATTGATCTTATTAAATAGTCCATGCATAGTCTTCTAAGAATGACTCGTGTTCTTACAAAAATATCGATATGTGTCGTCAAATATGTGCTTTTGAAATTTCTAAAATCCAATCCGAAAGTTCGAACAATGTAATAAAATATTTAATAATATGTATTTTTTTAATAATATGCGCGTCTTAGGTCTTAGTAAGTATATTATATTTTACAACAAATGACAAAAATATTAATATTTGTTTTATTATTCAAAATTTATCTATAAATGTAGCTAAATTTTCAGTAATAGTAATTTATTTATTACGCGGTCATTTTACAAAAAATCTTGAAAGTAAAACATTATATTTCGATAAAATTATTTTTCGAGACAGAACTATCCACGTTAATCATTATAACAGCGCTAAGTTCAATTAACACATTATTTAGTAGCATAAGAACTATCATACTTATCTTAAATGATATCGTCCCTATAAATAGGTTGTTGGTCATTGTAGGTTTTTCCATTAGTTGATGTAATATTTATGATAATATTTCTGAGTAGCACGTACTTTGTATCTGAAGGATTTATTATTTAGTTTATTTATTTGAGACTTTATTTTCTACTGTTTTAAAGGTAAGAGTCCTACTTGAAGTTATTTGCAAATGATTAGCTACCTTTGGCACCTAAAATCGAGTCATATAAGTTCATCTGTGTAACGTAATTCTTCAAGATTAATAATATTACTATATTTTTCTACTCATTTACTTCATAATTAAAATTGTATCCTAATAGTACAACCAACGTGTATTTTTGGACATAACCCTTTTTTGAAAATTATGTAAAATAAACTTTACTACTCCGGCTAAAATTTGGTATAAATTGTATTTTATTAGAATCGCTACTTAGAAAAGTTCCATAAACTTGAAGTGATTTAGTTGTCCATAAAAGTTATTTTACTTACACCTAGTTCAGGTAGTTAAAATAACGTACGTTAAAAATAAATGTCGAGCATTGTAGACTGTTACGACTTGCTTGACCAACGTCGAAAAACGAATTTTGAGTTAAGCGAGCGGATGCTTTGAATTTTAGATTTTTATATTCTACTTAAAATCTATAATTCAAGATTTATACTCGTACATATTGGCATGTACCTTCCCATTGCAAGGAAGTATATTGATTCTTGCACCATTTATCACCATCATTTTTGTCGCAAAACGTTATTTATTATCTTTAAAAAGATTGGGCTATAGGCAGCTGTCCACCGATTAGCAAGTTAAGTTTGGTTAATTTCAAATATTAATTCTGAGAATATTCCTGTTACCTCACGTTATTTTTTTAGGAAAAAACAAGCTTATTACCCGACTGCCAAGGAAGGGTTATGTTTTTCGCGCGTATCTTGTATGTTTGTCTTTCTTTATTTGATCCGATCTATCAAACGGCTGGATGAATTTCAACAGTTAAGGTGTCATTATATTTGTCTCTATAACCCGAGTGTCCTTAGATAGGTGTTAATAAAAAAAAGTCAAAATGGCGGATTTTTGGCGCGAAATAGTAACACATTTAAAAAAAAAAAGTTAACCGAACCTATCGAGTAGGGTATCAAATGAAAGGAAATTAAACGGAGATTATAGAAACATATTTGTATATATATAAAACAGCAAGGCGACTGACTGACTGACTAACTAAATGACTTTTTCATTTTTCAGAAATCAACGTAAAGCCTAAACCAAGGACCTTACAGTTCTGAAATTTTGCACATAGGTTCTCTATATAGCGTGAATAAGTACTAAGAAAGGCCTTTTGGAAATTCTACCCTTAAGAGGGTAAAATAGGGGAAAACTGTTTTTTTGAAATCCTTTAATTTTGAAGCAACTACTATAAAATTTACACAACAACAACAACAACAAGGAACAAGGACGCACTTATTTATCCTCATCCGAAAAATCAACCCCGTAGAGGGTAAAATAAGGGTTTAAAGTTCATTTGAATAATCGTCAAGTGATAAGGGTTGTTCACCCTTAACATTTTTTATATATATGGCAACACAACGTTTGCCGGGCCAGCTAGTACATATACACTCGTATATACACATCGAGATGACTGTTTGACTAAATGAGTGAGTTGCTGTGCCAGAGATCAATGCAAAGGGAATTTTACACATATCAAATCAAATCAAATCATTTATTTTGCTTAATATAGGTATACAGTTGTTATATCATAAAATTGTCCTCTATATTACACCTCTTAGAGGTATGCAAAATTTTAGTTAATACATAATTGTCTTCTTAATCTAATATTTTAATATTACAATTCAATTTCATTATAATTAAATACAATTAATTCAACAAAGATTTAACATTACATTATATATTATTACTATATTAAACGTTAACTAATTTATATTAAATGTCATAAATTCACGAATGTCATAAAAGTTATGTTCTAATAAGAATTTTTTAAGTTTTAACTTAAACAATTTTTCCGGTACATTTTTAAAAGTATCAGGCAGTCTATTATACATTTTTATACACATGCTGTATGCATTATTTAGGAGCAGGGATGTACGTGGTGGGTCAGGAAAAACCAGTCTGTCAGGATTTCTTGTATTTTTAAGATAAATTTCCTTGGCTGTTCTAAAAATATTTTTATGCCTTTTTACAAAACTACATGTTTCCAGGATGTATATATCTGTTAAAGTTAGTATATTTAATTTTTTAAATAGCGGTCTACATGAATCACTTGGGGAAGCGCCACATATTGCTCTGACGCATTTTTTCTGTATTATAAAAGCTCTTTTTACCGAAGAGGAGTTGCCCCATAATAGGATGCCATATCTAAGGTTTGAGGCTACATAACCATGATATGCTGCTAAAGCCGTATCTAATGTGGCAGTTTGTCTAAGCCTTCTCAGTACGAATACGAATCTATTTATTTTGTCACATATTGTTTCTATATGAGGAGCCCAATTTAAATAAGAATCTAATGTTATTCCCAGAAATTTTGTGTTTTCGACTTTTTGTATATTATGTCCATTGTAACTTACATTAATTTTATTAATAATTTTATTTTTTGTTTTAAATTGTATATAGTTTGTCTTTGATAAATTGATTGTCAAATTATTATTAGTCAAATATGTAATAATAGATTGAATTGTATTATTTATATTACATTCAAATTCATTAATGTCATTGTATTTTTCACAAGTTACAATTACAGAGATATCATCAGCAAATAGTACACTTTGATATTTTGTTACCTCAGGAAGATCATTGATGTACATTAGAAATAATAAGGGACCTAGGACACTTCCCTGTGGAACACCATTTTTATTACGTTTGTATTCAGACGAGTACTGTAACATAATATTACTTTTGCTAATTTTGTTTATTTCTACTCTTTGCATTCTGTTTTCCAAATATGATTCTAACCATTGCAATCCTAGTCCTCTTATACCGTATGATTCCATTTTTTCTAAAAGTTTCTTATGCCAGACAAAATCAAAAGCCTTTGTCATATCGAAAAATAAGACTGCAACATTATTTTTTTTATCTAGATTATTGATAATAGTATTTGTTAAGTGAAATCCAGCAAGAACAGTTGATTTTCCTTTTTGAAATCCATGTTGTTCACCTTTTATTATATTGAATTTATTCCAGTACTTTAGAAGTCTATTCGCCATTGCTTTTTCAAAAATCTTGGCGATGACTGGAATAAGTGTTATTGGACGATAATTTTGCACGTTTTTCTTATCTCCTTTTTTATGAATAGGTTTTATTACCGATTTCTTGAGATTTTCTGGAAAAATTCCATTCTCAAATGATAAATTTACCAAGTAGGTTAATATCGGCGTGAATTGATCAGTACATTTTTTAATTATTTTTGTAGGTATTTCATCATATCCAACCGCATTTGAATTATTTAGGAACTGAATAATATTTCTAATTTCAGTCTCTGTGCAGGGATAAAGATACATAGAGCTGCTAATTTTATTTGTCATTTTATAAGATTGATTTGATTTATTTGAAGGATTATTAGTTGTAATGTCAATGAAATAATTATTTAGTGTCATAGATATTAATTTAGGGTCAGTGATGTTCTGATTATTGTAAAATAATTCATCAATTTGTTTAGATTTCTGGGTCACAGCAATCTCATCTTTAATGATTTTCCATGAAGCTTGACATTTGTTTTTACTATTTATCACAAACGTTTTATTAATATTTCTTTTTGCTTTGTTAATACATTGCTTTAATAGCTTTGAGTATATTAAGTATTGTTTTTTATTTTCATTACATTTACGTTTATAGTACTTTAACCTTAAATTTCTTTTAGTATTACAACTTAACCTAATGCCCTTTGTTACCCATTTTGGTTTTTTATATACATTACTGACTTTTATTTTAATTATTGGAAAACATAGTTTGAACAATAAACAAGTTAGGTCATGGAAATTTTTGAATGCTACATTTAAATCCTTCTCATTGTAAACTTCGAAAAATGACAGGCTACTAATATGTTTTTGGAAGATATTTAGATTTTCGTTACTTAAATCTCTTTTGAAAATATAAAAGTGTTTAAAAAGTTGCAATTTTTTTTTGTGTGAAAAGTATAACATTTGTGCAGTCTCATGATCTGAAAGTCCTAAATTCAATACAGTTGATTTAGCATTTTTTATATTGCTAATTATATGATCTAAGCATGATGTTCTCCGAGTTGCTTCCGTAATATGCATAGTGAAGTTATAGCTTTTTATTAGATCTAAATATTCTTGGGTAGTGTTGTTATAATTCAAAATGTTAATATTAGTATCACCGGTTATTATTATTTTTTTATTAACTTTTTTGGAGATTAGATATAGAAGTTTCTCTAATTTTCTAAAGAATATTTTAGGATCTGAATTTGGAGTCCTATACAAGCAAATAATTATTAAGTTACATTCTACAACTTCAAGGCCTTTATATAGGTTCTTTATATAGCGTAAATGAGCACTACGAGGATAAAATAGGTTAATATTGTTGAAAACATCTTTTGTTTTTGAAGCAGATACCTACTTTAAAACTTTGTATTTGGCTTTCTGGATAAAAATAATGAAATGCCTATTTCACTGCTTTTGGAAATTATACTTCAGCCGTTTTGGTGCAGTCGGGTTTTTGATTTTTTAAATGAATTACTTGTTTGCAATACACACTTAACATAGTAGAATCGCATTACTGTTTAAATGATAGATAATATGCGCAAGAGAAGATTTATAATAGTCGTAGATGCAGGTTTATGTAAGAGTAGCTCAAAAGAGAAAGTAGATATAAAGACTCTGACTTAGTTCTCAGGGCAGCAACATATCTGTGGTAGATTTCAGGTAAAAGGCTGCTATTTATCATTATTTATAGTTAACTAACTTGGTGATAGTAAAGTTCCAATGAACTTATAGAATATCCAAATATTATTCATTACTATTATTTAATATTTTTTTTTTTTACTTCAAGTGGTGAAATAAATTCTTCTTTCTATTTTGATGAAATGAACTGCATAGGCAATTACTAAACACATTATTTCTAATAATGACAAAGGTAGAAAAGAGTTGTTTATCTATACACATCACGTTTTTGAAGAGAGAAAACAGTATATCGCACGTCGTTTACCCACTCGCGGTGTGACGAGACAAAAACAGTAAAATTATTACATAGTACTTACAGAGTAACGTAAAGTACCGGTGAACAAAAAGAAAACTTTAATAACACGGGTTGCAAATGTCTTAAATATACAGTCGTTAGTGGTAGATAAAATATCTTAAATTTTCTAGTTTTGAATTTATGAGGATTTCTATAAAAATATAAAATATTTTTAAATAGAGGGAATATTATATATAGCTACGGCTCTTCAATAAAAAAGTAGATATTTTCTTTCTAAAATATTAAATGCATCAACATATTTATTAGTAAAACATCGTAATGAAAGTTTTAAAATTTTAAATTCTACTGAAATAATTTTCATTAAGCTGAATTTAAATTTAAATGATAAATTGAATTTAATTGATTATTACTCACGTGTAATTGTTTTCACTATTTATTTTTAGTCTTAATCAAAATGAATCATATGGAATTTGATAAAATTCAATTAGCATTGTATTTTATCCTCAAAGAATTTTTAAAACTATTGTATTATGAAATAATTGTATCTTCTAAAAACTCATTAATTATTTACTTATTTCCTACTGAGCAGTGCCTACAGTTATGTAAAAAATGAATTCTATCCTATTTACTTTTTTGTACCCGAGTTTTGTACCACATTTTTCTATCTGTGTTAGTTATCAAAGTATGAACTCACCTTCTCTCCTCATGCCCATTTTGAGACATTTCCTCAGCCGGCAGTACTGGCACTGGTTTCTGTGGTGCTGATCGATAGGGCAGTTCCTGTTCCCGCGGCACGAGTACGTCAGGTTCCTCCGCACTGACCTCTTGAAGAAGGATTTGCAACCTATGGACAAAAAATCAAAATTAAGGACGTTTTTCTTTAAAACTTAGGATAATACCATCTTATTATTAATGAAACAGTTTATCTGATGGTAAGTAGTTATCGTCCGCGCCAAACTGCTAGTCCGCTCTGAAGTTGTTGCGAGCAGGTGTAGTCATACAATTTGCTATGGCGACGCGATTCATTTCTATATTCAGAGCGGACTAGCAGTTTTAAGAGGACCTTACTGCTCATGAACACCAGTAATAGAAGCTATGTAGAATTGAAGCCCTGAGATTATCACAGATGCATTGCTATCCCTGAGTACTAAATTTGAATGCATCGGATAAATATGTTACCCTTAGCATATCTACTATTGTTATTCAATCTATCCAAGGACTATCTATAGATATAACATCTAGACTATCTATAGATATCCATCATCTATCTATAGATATGTCAAAGGCTATTTATCTATATATACTAAGAATAGATCGGCATTTAACAATGTTTGCCTGATAGAAATCGTCAAATTTCAATGTTTAATAAGCAAAAAATTAGCAGACAAATTTTATTAACAGTGTTTACGGAATTCCGCAGAGTTACACAATTAATACATCTATACCCATATCAAATAAAGAAATCGGTGTTATATAGCTCATAAAACCACTGATTCACTCAGTAAGCCCGTTACCAACACTTGTTATTGCTTTAACCATATTTAATTGTATTTGCATAATCCCATACATCAATGGCTTACTAATACGTCCATTTGTATGGACGCTCAAAGTATACTATAAAACGTCGAATAACTAAACAAGCTTGGATGGGCGGTCGATCATGAATATGTTAGGAATGAGAAATTATTTGCGTTGAGGTGACAATACACTAGAGTGATTGTAACGAATGGTTGAGAATTCTAAGCGTCGGTTTTAGGATGAAACAGTGTTTAATTTCTAAAGGATCTTAGATCAGAAATCATGTCTGAGGTACGGTTATAAGTGCAGTGCAGATGAGGACCCCCTAAGTACGAAGCAATAAAGAAGCGAAGGCAATCCGCCTTACAGCCGAAAGTACGTCATTGAAGTAAATTGTAATCTGTCAATAATATTGTCAGGATATCGGCTGATATTTTTTTGTAATAAATGTTACTATGTCTTCTGAATGAAGTACATTAATTCGTATGACCTTGTCTAGCGTGGTGGAGTATTTTCTAATCTATCGCATTATCAGAGGAGACCCTCGTTCAGCAATTAGACATGAGTTAACGGTGACAAAGTATAAGATTAGAAAAGCCAAATTTAGTAGATAATTTTTATTTTAGGTGTATTAATAGTTTGTTATGATACACGCCTATAACGAATATCGCTTTTCTAAATCACTCTAATACGACAACACCTTTAATTTTATTCTCAATTTTAGGCAAACAATTCACATAAAATTTTATTCTTTTAACAAATTATTTACCAGTTATAAAGGCGAAAATGGCGTGCAAGTTTTTAATTGGTCGAAACAGAATTATTTACAACAATGGGACGTGGAATCGCTTAATTATCATAAAACGACGTTTGAAACTTCATAACAATTGAATTTATTTAAATACTCTTTATTTGTGTTAGATTTCGACGTTTTAAATTGGCTATTATATAAATTGCATCTATATAACTACTATCTAATGTATAATAATATACTGTACTACTACTACTGTATAATAATATACTGTATAATATATTGTTAAGTTACTTCTTTAAAAAAATGTCATAGGTATGTGAAGTCCACCAATACGCACTTGGCCAGTGCGGTGGACTATGGCCTTATCCTTCTCATTATGAGAGGAGACCCGTACCCAGCGGTGGGACAGTAATGGGTTGATGATGATGATGATGACTTCTTAATAGGTATTCTTTTTGGCGCATTTTATACTTGAAGTGTAACGTGCTTTATAGCTTCGCAATTTTCTACAAAGTTAAGCAACATTAGGCGCGGTCGGAAATTGGATGGGTGACCGTTAGTAGCATACGCGCTTTTGTGCTCCGAGGACTAAGTAGATCTCGGTCACAGTTATCATTGGAGCACACATTAAACCCTGTCGGAGGCCTTATGGTAGTAAATATCTGACATGGATTAGCCACCCATTCCCATATAACTCCACCAATTCGCAGTAGAGAAGCTTCAGACGATTCCTAGACATAATCAGACATATTAAATATTATGTACATATTGTCCCGTTACTAAAAAAACTAAGTACATTTCATTTATCTTCTTGTTATTATCGTTAATTAAGCATGGCGGCCATTAATTACATTGATACAGTTTGTATCCATTACTAGTTAGTTATGCAGAGGATTTAATTTTTTAATTCTGCTACTATTTTTTACAGAGCTTATGCAAAGAAAAGTAAAATTCAATAACTGTTTAATATTTTTGAAAAATAATATTGATTTTATTATTGAGCGTATTATTTCGAGCAAATAATTATTTTAAAATATTATTGGTTGATATCTTTCTAAAATAATATATTGATATCTATTTTGAAACTAAAGAACTAGAAGTTCTCCAAAAACGGTAAATTACATAAAAATATTTAAGTTGGTATTTAAGTATGGTATTGGTATTTAAGTACTAAAGTTAAAATATATTTTAAAACGATATAAGCATATTATTTCATTCTTTTATAATACCCTTTCTTTAATGATCGCGCTGAAACTAACCTGTTTGAAAATCTGTGAAACAGCTCGAAAACAAGTGGTTCTCAAAGTGGATTTACGAAATAAGTTGAGAACCTCTCATCTTCCATAAGATAACCATAAGATAATTTAAATATTCAAATGTGGTCTGTTATCGTTAATTTGAAGACCATATTCACACTTGCGTGTTTGTTCGACATTAATCCAGCATCTAATGCTATGTAATAGCTTATTTCGAATATTATTTTACAAAATGGATACCGTTGTAAACTTAAACTTGATTATGAGAGACAAAGGTTAAGCGTTGGATTCTAAATCATAGAAGTGTCATAGACTATAAGTATTTTTGAAAAGTTGGGTTTTTCGTTTTTATGTTATAGTCGTGACTAGCTGACCCGGCAAACGTTGTGTTGCCATATAAAAAAATGTTACGGGTGAACAACCCTTATCACTAAGGGGCATGAAAAATAGATAGCAGCCGATTCTCAGACCTACTGAATATGCATATAAAATTTGGTAAATATCGGTAAAGCCGTTTCGGAGGAGTACGGCAACTAACATTGTGACACGAGAATTTTATATATAAGATGATTCTCTACTTTAGATAAATGGTTCTAATTATGCTTCAGATGGGACTTTTTTCTACGGGATATGCTATCAATCCATTGTTATTTTTTTGTTTACAAAATTATTTCTAATGTGAATTAAATATGAATTTCAATAAATTAAGAATTTATATGATATTTTACTTTTATTAACTCTCTGGCTCTACCTTAGGTACGTATTATAGATAAAAAGTATTCAAACTTAGTATATACTTGTTATAGATACCTAATAGTGTACGTCATATATTAAAACATACTCAATATTTCGTAACGACAACCGTTATAAATAACGAATACCAAAAACCGTTATCGCGGCATACCTCCTGAAGCGCACAACACTTCAGCTCAAAATATTAGAATTCTACAGCAGTACACAGTAACAAGTGAAAATATCGCGAGTATACAATAGCGCATGTTTCCACATTTCGCCGATACCGTTAGCAGAAGCTGCACGTAGCAGATAAGCTGCAGTAGGCAGCTTACACACCGAGCGTGTGTAAGTGGAACGAACTTCCTCCCGTATTGATGGAAAGCTGTGACGTGGGGTTTTACAAACGTGAAAAGAGCTTTATATTAAAGCTATGTTTCTTAGTGACTCGTCTGGTTTCAAATGCACCTAATGTATAGAAAACCATTATAACGAGGTATATAATAGCGGTCTAGGCAATGTATAGGTCAGTCTTACCTATATTACACGTTTTACGCGTATATTATACGTTTATAGAAAATATAGTCCGCGCCAAACTGCTAGTCCGCTCTGACGTTGTTGCGAGCAGGTGTAGTCATACAATTTACTATGGCGACGTGATTCATTTCTATATTCAGAGCGGACTAGCAGTTTTATGCGGACTATACTAAGATTTAAAAATCTGTAAACGTTGTGTAAGACGCCGTCTACTTTAACAGTTAAACTTAACAAAACAAAGCTTAAATCATTAAACAACATAAAAGCGTCGTTTAAACGCAGCGGTCACTCTCCTCGCACGAGCGGCTTACAGCGAAAACAGCGAGCCAGCCTCCCAATTACCGCTATCGCTGGGAATATCAACTCTTGCAAATTGTATTCCGCGGGATGATAACGAGTGCATTGACATCGGATTTGAGGTGAAAACGCGAACAATGGTAGGGGTGATTACTGTGGCGTCTCTAGTGTTGTACTGTTCGGAAGGTCTTAGTTCTGCTATCTAAACATTTCAACCCTTTAAACGTGGTAGAACTTGGTCAGACTTCGGAGGGACAACGTCGCTCTTATTTCTGCCTAATAATAGTGTTAAACGCTGCAGTTCTTATTTATGCGACGAGACATGCGAATCTTTCCAATTTAATGTGAGGGGTAGGTAAAACGTAAATTATCACATACAGCAGCACTACCATGACCTTACAAAGCTACTCGCTAGCGACTGCGTAAAACAATCTATGAAAAATCTTCGGTCGGTAGACGTAATGTCAGAATTCCTCATACACAATAATTAATTTCCACGCTTATAGAACGGGTAGCGTCACAAGCACTGCTAACTTCACGTTATACGAAATTGATTTTTAATTCCGCATTAGCATTTGAGATAAATACTGTTGCTGGTTACAAAATAGTAGAATCATCTTTAAAGCTACAATAGTAGGGGATAGATTAAGTCTTTTGAAACTACATTCGAAAAATGTTTACGGAAGATTCATTAAAAAAGTTTGAACATAGTAAGTCGTTTAAGAACCGATGTGTGCATATTTTAATGCGGAGGATTTCTTAACAATGATAGCATAATGATTATCATGTTTGATTAAATTATATTGTGTAGAATCGTAGCGGCCAATAGATTCAAAAATTGATTTACCAAAGCAACTCTCAACTCATATCAAAAATTGGTCAAAATGAGGTCGTTATATAAAAGTAAATAGTGCGTTTACACATTTCTTTGATTTATCAAAGCAACTATAACTACCTGCTACAGATTATAATATATCTATTTTAAAATTTGGTAAGAATGGGGTCGTTATATAAAAGTAAATAGTGTATTTACTCACATTATAAATTATATTTAAACATTTGAACACTGGTTAATTCATTATAAATTTAGTGTTTATGTGTGCTATGTAAATATTACGTATGTAAAAGATTTTTATATAACATAGGAGTGCCGCTCATGGACATCTTTAGTCAACCCTAGATAAGATAAAGTCACAGATGCGCCGCAACCCCTTAGGACTAAGCTGGAATGCCTCGGAAAATAGATCTCCCTTGAAATTTGACAACGCCCAATACTAAAGAGCAAAGTAACATTGTACTAGAATGTTGTTTAAACCTACAATTACTGGATTGCAACGCCAATATGCCTCGATTACAGGTGCTAGCTTCATTCCGGTCTAGATATGGCTAGTTAGCTATTTAGTAATAGGCCACTGAGAGGTTTTAGCTTAGCCGCAAATATTAGGAATTTAAGGCACATTAACACAAGCTACCTTAGTCTTCAGGGGTAGCAGTACTCAATAGCTATTTAAATAATATAAAAATCTGAATTTTATTGTCATCCTTTGTCATCTCGTAACACGACTTGAGATAGGGAATTTGGAATAGGGAGATAAGCTGGACATCACGTCAAAAATCTATTTTATTTCCTACCTACAAATTATTATCATTAATCAATTTACAGGTATTCGAATAAATAAATTTCTCATTTTATAAACTAAATTATTTTATTTAACTTTTAATCCTCTAAAACTCTTGTTGGTTTGTATCAAAATAATCTCTGTTATAATTTAATAATAATATATAGTATTGTCTGTGTTCTATGACGTTTACGAATAAAATATAATCTGTGGCAGGTAGATGATATTGTCTGTGCTTTATGATGTCTATGCATAGATAAGTATAGATAGTAATTGAAGAAAGCCATTAAATGACTTAAACGACTGACGATTCTGTCAGCCGTTTAATGGCTGTCATGGTGTAATTTACGCGGAATAATGCCGACATGCGCAGTTAAGACACGAAATCGAAGAAAAAGTGCCAAGAAATATCGTTTCATTCGTAAATTATCTAAAAACTACATTTTTTAATATTTTTAAACACGAAAATAATTGACAGTGACAATTGTCAAAGGGTAACCCTTTTCTTGTTAGGAGCGATCTTTACTAATCTATGTGTCTATGATTAAAAGTTATCACTCATTGGCATTTAAAATATAGTATTTTTATTTCAATTCCAATACCAGCACCCATCAAAAGGAAAGCTTTCCTAATAATTACTTGCTTAATATACCCGATATAAACTTTATACCCATTTCACTATTATCTTTCGCCATCTAACTAAGCAACAATGTAACTAAAGTATTTAAACCAAGGTTTGAGTAAAGTAAGATCGACCGCCACTATTAATTAATTCTAATTTACTGTGTACTTCAGAATCAATAAAGCGCATGGGTATATAAAAGTATATATTGCTACAATGATAATTTACTTAAACAATAATTTAATAAAATTTTATTTCAACGCAATATTTGGTGGAGGCATAGATTAGTAAAGATTACTCACTCCTAACAAGAAAATGTACTCAGTTTTGAGAATTGAAATAGTTGCGAAAAACAGTTTTGCCACGTCTCCGTGCTAAAATGTCCCTAAAATATTTGAAATAATAATTTATTTATTACGTAAATTACGCAGTATTAGTTATTTTTTCGTGAATTTTCTCTAAAAATGTTTTTATTTGTCAAGAATGCAAAAAAGAACTTAGTAAATAAGCCGTTTGTGGCTTCATTCAATTTCAAGGCGGCGAAGTGTCTTTACTAATCTATGGGTTGAGGTAGAACTCTCTGTGGTTAGCCTCCGGCGGCACCACCGCTAGACCAATTTCTGCCTAATAACATCAGTGTGTAAAACATTTCAACTTAGTCCTCTTGGGGTTGCGACGCATCTAAGGTTGAGCTCATGCAGTATTTTAATTCTATCCGTGGTTGATTACAGATGACCATGGGCATCAGTAGCCATTTACTATCTGGAAATTAAAATTAAGATTTTTGTTAAGTTTTCCTGCGAACTGTATCGGCTCTTCATGTCTACTTAAAAAATTAGTTTTATTTATATAAAATAATTTTTGATAATCAATTTTCCTATGTTTCCTTAATCTTTATTTATTTTACGAGTAAAATCATACGGAAAGTAAAGTTATCACGATCCTACGAAGGTTCCGCTTTTCATATACAGAACTCAATAGTGACACAAAATGTTTCGTTGCTATTTGCTATTGTACATAATACTATCTAGATTATAAGTTATTACAAGAAAATCTCGTGAAAGTACTGAACCGCCTCTATATTTTACTTCCGATGTATCGTAATTGATAAATATCGTACGGCCCGGCCATAAATTCTCGTTTGCCGCCATTTTCTAACTAACGTTCGATCTTTGAATGTGGGGACAACATCCCCTTACCGATTGTGAAATATTAATACTTAGAAAGCTAACCTAGTTTGACAGTATACCTATATCTATAAATTATTTTAAGTACGCAATAAGTATATTTGGTTTACAATTAATTTTTTGAACGCGGTTTGCTATGACAAAAAATGAATCAATGTTGTTTCCAATAAAATTAAAAAAACAAACATTCCTGGCAATTTGTTTTTGGTTATGCGCAAAAAGTGCGATGCCACAACAGAAAAAAGGCGCGAGCAAACGTCATAAATGTTTTTTTCTAAAATCATAAGCCGCATATCCACAAAGTAATTTAACACATACATCCAATAACTACAAAATATTAAACATTCTATAAAAATGAAACTCAGGTCAACGCACTAATTAACCGGTCGTAATGAATTCGATAATGTACGTGAATTAAAAGGCGTTAGAAATGAGTTTTGAAATTGAATTAGAATCGAATCAATCGGGCCGAGTATTAATGACTCCGGCGGTCATCAATCACTGGGGCTAAAGACTGAAATTCATTAGCATCTGATAGCTTGATATTCAAGGCTTTGAGCCTATAATTACATAACAGAGTACCAATTAAAGCATAAAAGTGAACTTACCGAGCATATTACAAAAATAAACGCAATTTATTACGCAATACTGTAAAATTTCTTTATTTAAACGATTGTTTAAAAGTAAAAAGTCGTTTAAAATTGGATTACAAACACTTTTATTTTATGTTTATTCTTAAATAATATTTTATGAATATTTAAAAAAATCACCATTTGGAGGAAATATTTTTTTCTATTTTAGTAATAATTATTATATTAATTTATTTCAATTTATTTTTAACTGGATTATTAGTAAAAGATTATTAGAAAGATATTTTTTTTTTCCTAATTCGTTCATAGAGACTAACATGTAGAAGATTATTACATTAATAATTATAAATATTTAAGTAATAATTCTACGTTTTAGCAAATTTACATCTATGTTACTACAGTAATAGGTTATTTATAGTTTAAGGATAACTTTCCTTAATCATTTCATTAGGGCGCTCACAAAAGAAGGACTTCAGTGAAATATTACCCGCTCTAATGACTCCGACGGAACCCTGCTTAATGACCTAGGGCCAGTCTTGTATATACTAATATTACGCATAATTTATATATACTGACAAATGAATAAACTTGCTGCTGTCTGCTTATTTTATCGGTTTTGAACTGATTTAAATTTTTCAAAAATACTATTATTTTTTAATTTGCTCATCTAAGCATTAAAACGTTATATTAAATAATGTTAAAAGCATTTAGCGCTAAAATGAGTATAATGGGATGTATACGAATTTAAATTAATTATTTTTTGTAATGAATAAAATATTAAAGCACAGTAATGTTTATCAGCTAAATTTGTAAAAAATATACCAAGCCTAATGCATAAATTATGAGCTTTAAAAATGCTCGTCGCGCAAATAATTATTAATTAGTAACTATCAACTGATTAAAACTTGTTGTAAAAGTTTATTAAGCCTATTATTAATGTGCACGTGTCAGGTGCGAGTCGGTGTAAAATTAACATTTGTATATCTGTATACCTACTCACGTTTGACATGTAATTTTTTTGTCTGTTTTTTATTCGAATTTGTAAACTGTCATGTCTATTGTAACTTCCTTTGTTATCTGTATTTTTATTTGTTTTTGTTATGGTGACATACAAAAGAAAACAGTTTTTTTGTAATTGCAATAATAAAGATATTACGAAAGGAATGTTTCTTCTTGGCAGAATATCTTTGACAAGATACAATGTTTAAAATGTCGTCATATTTGTAATTTCCAATGAAACAGCAGTCAATAAACTTTTGTAATTTTGAACAAAACGAGCGTTATATAAAATAGAAACGCTTTCGTGCACAGATAAAAAACCGTAAATAAGTTTACGACGTGACAATCATTAGACTTACAATATGGCGGTTCTAAATTTAAAAAATGACAGCTAACGCCGCGCCCTAGTGTTTGCCTTATTGAGTAGTGTTGTACTTTGAATCACATAAATTATGTATTAAAGAGGCTCGAATTTTCATTAAAAGGTCGCATGATTCATGGGATTCGATCGTTTTATTGACAGTTTTAGTAGCGGGAAAGAGCGCCACACACGCGCCGAAGGTGGATTCAATTTAAAAAGTGGAATGAGATAAAAATAAATAAGTTCGGAGAGACACTTATGTTTAGAGGCGCTCGTAAAGATAGGGTTAACTGCCACGGTATCGCGGTACAAAACATACCATAAACTGACCGGTTATACCGCCGATAGACCTGCCCGGGCGACACTCGATATCTCGTGCTATATGATAAAAATATAATGAAAATAATCAAGACAAAAAAATGTTACCTATGTATAAATTTAAAGCCATTTATTTAGTATTAGGTAAGTTTTAACGTACCTACTTCGATTAGAATTTTTATCTTTCAATTTAAATAAAAATATATTCCTACTTGAATTTAATTAACTTTTAAAACTTAGAAGTAATGGAACTATTTATGACTTTTGCAATTTTTAAACATAATTATATAACTAGTTTCTAAAATTGTTTTGCATCTATCATATTAGCACATTAGTAAGCTGTTGAGGGATCAAGTTTATTATCTGTATCGATAACAACAATAATATCGATATAAATCTTCACAACACTAAACAGGTGTCAAATACGATCAGCGATGTGGCGCGGACGCGCGCATTTAAGTCAAAAGCGTTAGAACCTTGTCACTATAAAAGCAGTAAAGTTTTACTGCAGTTAACATGAACGTGGTTTTACAGCTAACTTCGACAAGGTTGCAACCGCCCAGCGGGAGGTCCAACTGTTAATAAAGTGGATTTGTCGACATCGGAACACTTTGTGATGAGGCAGTGGGACTGTATCGGTGTGCGTCTAGTTCCAGGTTCGATTCCGTATGGATTCCGACTAAGTTACATATGATTTATACACCTTCACACCTTTTTCTGCCTAATTACAGCAGTGTTAAGCGCTGCTGTGTTCTGGTTGTAAGGGTGTGGTATGGGTGTCATACATTTTCGAAACGTTCAAATTTAGTCATCAGGGGCAGCAACGACTCGACTCTAATAAGGGAAGTGATTAGTTTAATCCTCAGGAGTGACAAAACATAGCTTCAAGTAGAACCTCTTTGATATGGATCCGAAAATATGTAGAGTCCTCGGCTAATAGTAAAAAAGTAATTTAACAGTACCACACGGAAGATCATGTTTAAAAACTAAACTAAAACAATTCATGCGATATGCTTACAGGAAATAATTTGGTAATTATATGCTTGTTATTATAAAAATGTAAAGAATAAAAACCCGCTGTACATACCTAAGAAATTATCTTTAGTACAACAACAAAGTTATTTTTAAGACTTGTTAGCGCAGATTTTTAAATACTTTGTAAAACTATACTCATATAAATATTCATTACTGGCTGACCCGGCAAACTTTGGACCGCCTCAAAATCTATTTATCAAATCTATTTCATATAAAATATAGCCTATGTTACTCGTGGATAATGTAGCTTTCGAATGGTGAAAGAATTTTTAAAATCGGTCCAGTAGTTTTTGAGCCTATTCATTATAATCAAACAAACAAACAAAGTTTTCCTCTTTACAATATTAGTATAGATTATTATTTAGTTATTTCCTTTAGCAATAATAGAGTATCTTTAAAAAGTTTGCTCAGAGGACTAAGTTACAACGCTATATAAGACAGAATAGAAGAACTATAGATGATGGTCACTAAACCATCAAGATCTATAACAATTTTCATAAAACAAGGGTCATGTCGATAGAGATGCGTTGCTACATCTGAAACTTTTAATCAACCACAGATAGGATCAGAGACCTATCTATGGTTGGTAGCAGATGCCTTGCTACATCTTCGAGACTAAGATAGAACGCTTCTCAGCTTAATTTCTAGAGGTTTTCATACACCCAAACATTTTTATAATTTTTAAATACGTCTTTTATATGCAATCTAACGAGGACTAAGTTACAACGCTTCATGTTATCGGTACTGAAGACTAATTTAAAATGCCTTATGTAATATTAAGATTTTATGTTGTAGATTTAATAAATGAATAAATAAACTATAATTCGCGGTTTCTCTCATAAGCGTCATTACGGCCCAAATGTGCCCTAATCCCTTAATATCACCATAATATGTAAACATATGATCTGTAAAATCCATTCACACGTACTACAACCACACGACTACACTGCAACGACAACTACGCAGGCGGGTGAAAATTGTAAGAAAATGCGTAGTTTTATTTACACGAGCATTTTGCTGTTGAAAATAAACAGTATGACCAATGACCACATCGCAACCACGGCGCATTTACAAGCGTCGAGGCCTATAAGAGACCAACTAATATATTGCGAAAAACATTTTTCGGTTCATTTATATTTACAGACACAGAGCGTAGCAGATACGTGTCACTGCAAACAAAAATGTTCTACTACACAATGTGTAAGACATGTTTATATTTACCGTAACAGCCGCACTGAGACGGGCTGTGCCTGTCAAAATGTACAGAAAAATAAGTTTTTGTCTACTACGGTCCGTGTCTGACACGCAATGTCTGTAGGTAAAAATGGAGAATGGGGCCATTATAGTAGCAGCGACAAGAAGTTAGCAGCAACGATATTCACATGTAACCTGTTTCCTGGCATTTTGTTGCTATGTTGTAGTTTGGTACATGTGACTAGGCACTAAGTTTGTCATACAAAATTTACATATAAATGTATCGGTATAACGTCGCATCTACAAATTTGATTAGAATTAGATTCGGTCGATTTTCCTAATGAGTCTAACGTATGTACATAAATATCCCTAATCTTGATATATTAATATTATATTTAATATATTTAACGTAACGACGTGATATTTGAAGGTATATGGTATCTATACAAATATAATTGAAATATCTATCTTTATTTTTAATATTCGAATTCGGAATATTAGTTCATTTTAAATAAATGTTTTAATAATATAAAATTACATTCGGTCGATTTTCCTAATGAGTCAGTGACATATACACAAAAATATCAAGATTAGGGAATCTTGATAATTAATATTATGTACAAATAAAAATGGAATATCTGTCTATATTTTAAAAAATCGATTTTGGAGTTGTACCTATCTATAAATTAATTCATCTTTAATAAATGTTTTAATAATATTTATCAAAACCAAATAACGAACCGACTTTTACCTATTTTATCAAAATATAATTCCAATACGTTGATAGTTTATCAGTAATTCGCAGAAATATCATCAACACAATATCTTTACATTATTTTCCTGTTCATTGGCTAACTCATTTATTTTTTCATTTGACAAAAGCTAGGCACAAGATTCCTCTCAATAGTGATAATTTTTATACACAAATAACTTCGAAAAAATTGAGGTACCTAAGATTTGAACCTCGAACCACCATCTTCAAACAATAATATCTCAAAATAACACTGTCTTCCTTGTTATATTAAAGTAGTTGGAGTGGTCGAATTGACGAGAATCATAGATTTTTCAAAACGTTACATATCACTGGCCAATTATCAAATAAATTGACTCATTTATGAAAAAAAAATTGTCTATTTCATTCCTATAATTTAGACAATTTTATCTACCTCATATTTTAAAGCCATGGCAAAGAATGAAAAATCATCCTTAAACCAAATTCCCCCACGCCCAAAATCATAACTCTACACAGTCGGGTAGAAAAAATAAAATCGATTGACAAATTGACAAATACAAGAGAAAGAAACCAACTGAACTGTTTAATCTTAGCCTATTTATATAATATATGTAGATGAATAAGAAGTAGCCATGTATGTTTGTTTATCGAATAATTTCCGAGATATTCGGCCTGAGATCGCTGGGGTCGTGACCCCACTGGCGCCACAACGGTATCCGTGATAACCTAACTTGTATCGTAAAGCGGTTATATCGATAAACGTATCGATACCGTATCGATTCGACCTCGCATTATACTCGGACCAAAATATTGATATTTATCGATATCTGCAACCATATTTCTTAAGCTTCTGACTAAATTTAAGTACGCAAATAATGATAACATAATTTCTAATCACACTATTTTTAAATAGAATAATATTTAATGTTTTATGATGTTGGCTTCTTGTCTTTCAGCGTAAGCGAAAAAAACATATGTAATATTTACTATTTAAAAAATAGATAAAAAATATAATAGTCCTTATAGGTACGAGGCGTTCTAAATTTGTCCTATGCTGCAGTAACGCATCTGTAGTTCAGATCAAATAGAACTCTAATCCTATCTGGGGCTGCCTCCGTAGGCTTATTATCAGTTTAGGTTTCAGGCTTATTATTAGACAAATTATTAGTTACAATATTTTTTCTTAAACTACCTACTACCGGATCGCAACGCGACCTCAACTGAGAAGATCCGGTAAGAAACTCAGTGTATTTTTTACATAATAATTATTAATATTTTTTCACTTTTTTAATGCTATATTTTTACATATAATTAACGAAGCGCTGCAGTATCTTGCCTTACTATCTATCAAGAAATATTTCAAAATGTTTCAAAATAAATATCAGGATTGTTTTATAGACCTTGTTATATGTCCATCCCTATAGCACGATAACGGAAACTCAATGCTCTAAAATAATTATTTTGACTACCGATTAACGGCTCAAAGATGTCGCCGCATTAATTAAACCGTAATATAAATTCTATAGAATTAATTTGTAACTAATAATGAACGACCGATAAGAGACTAGGTATGTTTTTGACATTCAAATGTACAAAGGTGGTAGAACTCTGAATGATGAATATTTCTGTCTGATAATAACAGTGAAACGCTGCTGTGTTCTGGTTTGAAGTGTGGAAAGTAATACTTAATCTATGTGGTAAGGGAGATATACTTTTCCGAGGCGTTCCAGCTTAGTTCTCAGGGGTAGCGGCGCATCTGTGGCTGACCGCAGGTAGGAATATCTAATCCTATCCGGGGTTGATTACAGATGTCCATGGGCGGCAGTAGCGACTTACCATCAGGTGGACTGCATGCTCGTCTGCTACTCCTATATTATAAAAAAAAATCTATCCAAAATTATGACGACCAAAGAATAAAATTTGGAAATTTGTAGTATCGAATCAATCTATTTATTTCTTTATAAGTTTTTATACACCGTAAAGTAATAATAGCAAACATAATAGAAATATAATACAAAGGACTGCTTATTATTATTATTATCTATCCAATGATTTACCTACCAAAGATCATAGTTTGACAATGTCTAATATGAAGAAAGTGTCAAATGCCGATCTTTGGTAGGTAAAATTGTAAAATTTGATTATTAATAATGAGCTTAAAATAGAGGTATAGAGCGAACATTGTCAAGATTTTCATACAGTAATTAATCTCGTTTCAAATAATCTCCGACCGACGGAATTTTTCATACAACTACTAGCAATCAGTAATAAATTGTGAATAACAGTTTCTCCCTAGTAGGCAGATGAAAGCTTTTTAATTTAGTTCTTAGATGTATATTTGTGATGAACTTTAAGACTAGTGGTGCCATCTATCCGGGCTTCAGCGAAATTATCCTACTTATCCTTGAGATAGTCCGGGGCTATACGAGGTTTATCTGTACATATAAAAGTTATATATAAATTTGTCACGTTCACTTTTCGTAGATGGGGAAAACCCTATAAAGTAAATAAGAAGAATTTAACTTATACACAAATTAAACAATTCTCTAAATAATTAAATAATTAAACACATCTTACTAGCTAAATATTCACGTGTAAATTTTAAATAAGAACCTCGGGGTAACTCTCTAATTTATGACGAATTGAGATGGGTAGGTAGTTATATTTATTTGTTTAACAGTAGAAGCTTGTTATATGAAATGGCTATTTTTAACAAATATCTAAGTTTCTTTATAGATTTTCTTCACATAAAAATTTAGGCGCACAGACTTTTTATTTTCAAAAATTGTTTTGTCCGCGCCAAACTGCTAGTCCGCTCTGAAGTTGTTGCAAGCAGGAGTAGTCATACAATTTGCTATGGCGACTCGATTCATTTCTAATTCAGATCGGACTAGCAGTTTTACGCGGCTATAACACACTAACATTTTTTTAACTTTTATCTACCTAAGCCCCTTTACTTTCTATGTTTCTAAAATAAAATTTTATAAATATGTAGATACTATCTTACATATCAAAGTACCCCAATAACCTATCGCGTGCCTGGGATGACATAACATCGTTCAGGCTTATTACGAACAGCGGTCCTAAAGACCCGCCTTGAACTCAAGGGTTAACGTAGTAACCCTCAGTGTTATGTCACAGTAGAAATGTACTGTGGTTATGTGCTTACGTTAAATATAAAAAAAAATAAACTTTACGCTGTAATTTTCAAAAAAATATATATAAAAGAAGATAAGATTAGGTTACTATCTAAGGTTGGAGATGCGTTGCTACCCCTGAGGACTAGGTTAGGTAGCCTCGGATAAATATGTCTCCTTTAGGTACCACACCCTTCAAACTAAAACACAGCAGCGATTAACACTGCTGTTATGACAAGCCTATAGGGTTCCCGCGATGAATCATAGTCATGAAACTAAGCAATTATTTAAAAATAAAAAGCCCTATTTTTAAGCTTGCACACATGCAAAACAGTGCAACAACAATGAACTAGAACATCAAGCGTTTCATAATTGAAACCGTACCTAGTGCGTATTACTTCAAATGGGTAAAATCAATGGATTTATGCTTAACAATAAAATTATTATAGGTACCTACTAACAAAATATCCGACTGCTTATAAGTATGGCCTTTTTCACTCCCACAGTTAGACGAATCTAACGACACCTCACATGTTAAAATCCATCAAGCCGTATGTCATATAGGTATAAACATACGCACGAAATACATATTCCTACCCCGGATAAAAACGAAAATTTATAATACGTAAATAATTTCCACTAGTCTCTTGACTAGGCTTTAGTGTCTAGACTCTTGTTATACTAAAACCTAGGTTTAAAACGTATAGCCTAGCATGGCTAAGTGTCTAACTAACATAGTAACAACTCATTAGGTGGTAACGTAATTACTGCATTCGATAGCCTTACAGATAAAAAATGAATGAAAACATGGGAACGAAGCCTTTCACTGCCCCTCGTTATAACTTATCGTGTGTTACATCGCTGAAAATACAACACTTTTCTTTTCTTATAATAATTAAAACTGACGACCCGCGCGGCTGAGCGGTCACCATGCTGGTCTGACGCGCAGAGGGTCCCGGGTTCGATCCCCGGCCATACAGATTTCTAATGACGCATTTAGATTTCTGTTTCTGGGTCTGGGTGTTTGTGTATTTGTCTCTGTGTGTGTCCAGCACCCACGATATAGGGAATTCTAGTGTGGGGCTGTGAGTGTAGAAAGCGTCTAAAACTAGTTTTTCTTACAAGGTACGAATATTTGATTCTATGAACCAAATAGTGTTAAAAATGTATATACTATTATTAATCCGAACATCTGTACGGTATAATCAAAAGTCGCATGTGTTTCGTTCCTACAACTACATACCTGATGATAAGGTGGTAGAATCCTTTATATTCGACTCCCGACTCACCACCGCGACATTTATTTCTGCCTAATACCGCTAGAGTTAAGCACAGCTGTTCAGCTTTGACGGGTGTGGTAAGGGAGATATAGTTACTCGTATTTATCCGAGGCGTTCTAACTTAGTCCTCGGGGTTAGCAATCTATGGCCGACCACATGTAGCAATCCTATCTTATCTAAGGTTGTTAAAGATGTCTTTGAGCATCGGGTGGACTACATGATCGATTTTTACTTCAACCAAATAAAAAAATGCTTTCTCATTTGCTACTTTAGTGTCTTAAAAATATAAATGCATCATATACTTTCCATCACAGAGGTGGGCAAGGAAGTTTTAATGTGCCACGGGGCCAATATTCTCCTTCTTAAACCAAGTGACAACTTCTAACTCATGGTCCCTACTTCAAGAAAATTGGACTAAAATTCCGATCTTCAGCGTATAAGACAGAATTCTAGACTTTAGAATATTAGTTTTACAAGTAAGGTACAAAGTAAAAGCAATAATTATCGAACACATATAAATATTAACATACTTATGTAGGATTGGAAGCCGGACAAGCTTAACCTCTGCTCTGGTACTTATGCTGACATACTTATGGATCTGAGCTGGTTTCTCATACTAAACCAGGGCTTAGATGATTGTAAGAATTCCCTTTGACCCTATTCTGCGTATTCTACTTTTAAAATTATAATACTTTACATGTAAAATTTAAAAGTAGTTTTCGCCCAGTCGTCGCAACTCGACCATAAATAAATTTAGTCAATGTTACCATTTTTTTTTATAGTATGCGAGTAGCAGACGAGCATGCAGTCCACCTGATGTAAGTGGCTACTGCCGCCCATGGACATCTGTAATCAACCCCAGATAGGATTAGATATTCCTACCTGAGGTCGGCCACAGATGCACCGCTACCCCTGTGGACTAAGCTGGAACGCCTCGGAAAAGTATGTCCCCCTTACCACACCCTTCAAAACGGAACACAGCAGCGCTTAACACTGCTGTTATTAGGTAGAAATAGGTGTGACGGTGGTGCCGCCGGAGTCGAACCTCAAAGGGTTCTACCACCTTCCATACACCATACAAAAAATATGGACAAACAAAAGGGAACAGTGATCTTAAATCTCTGTAATTCATTTTTTTATTAAGTAAATTAAAGTAGGAGAATGAAATCAACCGATGTACCACTAACACATGGATATATTTTATCACCTTCCCTCTCCATCTTTGTAACACTAAAGAATAGTATACTTCTACGTCGAATAGCATTAGAGTACTTTTAAACGCTTGTCACGGTTTCGTTGCACTTCTAAGGACTAAATTAGAACGCCTCGAGAACTACTTTACACTCTTCAAACTATAAGAGTAGCGCTCAACACTGTTTTTACCTATAAGGTCTTTAAGCAAACATGTTTTTACGAAATTAACGTAAATAACTTGTTTTATAAAAAACTAATTCCAACGTAACTCTACGTAATTTAATTATAATTTTATTAAAGTAGAAGTTGTTTATTAATTCGCAATTTTATATTACTTATAATAATGATGTACATAAGTGGTCGATGTACCCTTTTTACTCATAACCCTGATTTTAATAAAGCGACACGTGAGCTACAATACAAGTATAAGATGAGTAGTCGAAATCAAAATATTTGCTGCACATTGAGCTTTTACGAAATTGCATCATTTAAATAGAAAAAGCGTAAATTACTATTGATCATAAATATCGCCTGTATTTTTGAAGTGTAAAAAGTGCGCCATAAACATGAGGAATAAAATCATTTTTTTTCCACACAACGAAACTTATAACTGTAAGTAATTTATGATTTAGGTAGCCTAATGCTAAGCAGATAGCGACCTAAACACGTCATTTTGGATTAATTCATTGAATTTGAATTTGGTAAAGTATATGAACGTCAGTAGATATGGAATAAAAGGCAATTATTGCATTTTCTTTGCTATTTAAGTATATATTTTTCAAAGTTTACAATTATTTGGTAATAGACAAATCAAAACGTAATTAGGTAGGTACCTTCTCATATTAAATGTGTTTAATTTTGTAGAAAATAGTGAAGAGTGACCCAACAGCCGAATATAGATAATAATAATATCAATAATATCGTCAACCCATTAATGTCCCTCTGCTGGGCACGGGTCTCCTCTCAGAGTGAGAGTGGGTGAATGATTTAGGCCATAGTCCATCACACTGGCCATGTGCGAATTGTTAGACAATAATCATTAATGATATAAAAAGGAATAATTACCAATTCTTATGTAATTAATATGGTATAATTAATTGTGTTTCTAACAAGTTTCAATATGCCTACAAAATTAACTGTCTTATCTAACAAAATATATCGACTACGACTACGAGACTACACTAAATCTAATATAATTTTACGATTATGCTTTTATTTATAACTTCATTAAACGAAACCTAACCTATAAGATACCTATTTTCTAATTTTCTCTATTAATTTCGACGTTAACTTCACTTTTAGACATAAACGTAATAATAAATTGTATGTTAAATACAAATTAAGCGTAAAACTTAATTGGAGCCGCGACAGCAAAATGTTATAACTCAGTTCTATCATTTCTTGATTTGCATAAAAGTCCCCCTTATCTCGAAAAGCAGGCAGTTTGTGAAAACTTTGTCTTATTGCATTTTCATTAGGGAAGTGCTCATTTTAATTGATATTTTTGGGGTCAAAGGCGGCAGGATTGGTTATTGTTTTCCAAGATTGCCTCTGAATTTATTATGCACCCATTTATCATGTTTTATCTGATTTTAAGTTAATTACTCAGATGGATGGGTACTTTATGTTTGTAGTAAATCTTTGCTAAGTATCTATTTGTTTGCAGAAAACTTATTGCACTTGTCTTAATGAAAACGACGTAGGTAAACTTTTAGAAAAGTAGCTCTATCTGTCTAATTACCTTTTACTTTGTTCAAAAAGATTACTTAGACAATAGGTCAAATTATAATATGTCCAGTTTTTTCTACTTCACTTTAAAACGTACAACGTAAAACGTATCTACGTTACGTTAAGTCTAATTTTTGAGTTCCCCCAAATTGTATGTTATGTGAATTCGATAATTGTGCCTCCATAGGCGCATTCATCATCGGCTAATAGAATTTAAACTGGCATTTATCTGCTTATGATATCACGTTTTATGATTCAACTTTGTTATTAATTTTACGATCACTAAATGCAGGTTTACTTCATTTGAATTCGGTTTAATTACGATTACGTCTCGGACGAGATTTGAGATGATTATTTAAGTCACGCACAACTTTGACCCAAAAACGGCGAAACTGCCCAAAAAAGGTGTCAAAAGTAACAAATTCCGTCACGAAGTTTCATTTTACACTTGCGTAACTCGACGCGACGACAACCAGCAATTTGAATAATGACGTTTCCTAGACCAGTAACCTAATAACCGATCGCGGGCACTCGATAGCACTTTGACCTTTGCACTTTCACTGTACGTACCCTCGCAGGTGAACTGGCCGTAGTGTTTCCCGGAGGACTTGTCTCCGCAGACGACGCACTCGACGTTTTGCCCCTTGTCGGTGGCGGAGGATCCGCTCTGCGTCGACGCGGCCTGGCTCGCGGGCGTCGAGGGCAGGAGCTCGTCCTCCCGCCAGCCGCCGCGGAAGCCGAGCTCGAGCGGCGGGAGGTCGGGGCCGCGCGGCGGGCAGAGCCCGGGGCCGCCGACCCCGCTGTACACTAGCGCTCCGTGCGTGATGGTGCCGGTTGCGGTCGCCGGGTGAGAACGCGCGCGCGCGTGTGTCAAGGGTCGCGGCTCAGTCGCGACTGAGCTCGGGTCGGGCCAGGCCGCGGCGCGCCGCCATTGGCCCGGTGGCCCGGGGGCAGGGAGCGAAGGCCCCGCCACCTCGACCGCGAGCCCCCCTCGCCCCCGGGGGGAAAATCTTTCAGCGGTACCGTCGGTAAGAAAATGCGCCGCTCGCTCGTCTACTCGGACGCTTTTGTTTACGATGTTCCCACTGATCTTTACGATTTGCTAACGTACTGCGTTTTAATTTCATGCTCTATAGCAAAATTTGACGCTATACCTAATAAACGAACTTATAAAAACCTTATCTAGGTACACGTTCGTACTTATCATTTTTTAAATATATTTTATTGCCTTTACTTCTACTCTACTTAGATTTATTTTCAATAACTGCCTTAACTGTTTCACACAGTCAATGTTAAGAGATAGTACAAACTCTACATTGCAAAAAACATTCATAAAATCAATTCTTAAGCAAGCCTTCCTGTTTTTCAGTCGCTACCTGAAAATCCTACTTTGTATCAAGTTTCCAGCGCCTCCATATTTCCGCGGCCTCGGGCAGTACTACCTACCTACATTAGCATAGAGTCGTCAACGTAGAGACAGATGTTCTCCCCAGGACTAGAACTCTACCACCTGCCTTTTGTTCGCTACTTTTGAATACGGCTCCTTACTCTTACTACAGAATTCGTCCCATTGTTGGTAGAGTTTGAGGTTTGTTTCTTTAATTACTCTTAGGGTTAATTACAATGAAAGGTAGGTATAGGGTAGATTTCCTAGAAAAAAAGACTATTTGATTGAAGTGCTTAAATCAAATTTATTAATTGTCTAAATGGTTTCATTCTCTACTCTACTTATCTTGTCTGCCGTCTATATTTCAGACTAATAATAATATAATCAGTATGTAGGAAAATTAAAAAATTAAAAGGTAGAGTGTACCTAAGTTTTAAACAATTAATTTGACATTTTAAAAAACGGAGATGACTAATTGTTTTATTATGTTAAGATTGGCAAAATACAACATCATATGATTTATGAAATCTTTAGTGTCAAATGATATGATAAATAAGTCACAGATAAAATTAAGTCAAGTATTATAATTAATATTCATTTTCTGATTTAATGAAACATTTTATGTTAATAAATAAGAAAATCAAATAGATTTGATAGACAACATGCTAATAAAATAAAGTTCATTATTAATTTAAAAAACATTGAAGAATTAAAAAGTAAGAGATGAATATCATTAAAAAATATAGTTTCAAAAAAGGACTGATAAATTACTTCTACGCCCAAATTAATTTCAATATTTTCAACATAGTAATTTTAGAAACTAAATATAATAATATTAATATTACAGTGTGTTAAATCCAAGCATACGTAACCATACCACATCAACGAGTATCAAGCACGAAATACGAATATCAATTGGCATCAAATAAATATCCATTAGCGTGGCAAGATCTAGATCGATCTAGATAGGGCGGCGCCGGGGGCGGGGCCGGCCACTCCTGCGCACCGCACTCGTCACGTCGCCGTGCTTGACGCGTGACGTGACGCATGACGAAACGCTCGAATGAACGTTCGATTTTTAAATAATTCGTCGAATGTGGAATGCTTTTGTTTGTTTTCACGACGAATTTTTTTTTTTTTTTAAAGTGAGACGGTTTTATTTGATATAGGACTTTTTAAATAATTTTAGCGACATTATGTTCATTTTATTTAAAAAATCTGTAACCTGGCATTATTTGAATATATTATTTTATTTAATTTTACAATTTCAACAATAGCTGAATGTTGTCTTTTTACAGATAGGAAGTCTTTTTTAAATTTTAAATTTGATTTGTTACAGAAAACAAATAAATTCTTAATTAAAAAAGATTTTATAGAAGTAAGATTTTGATTCAAGTTTAAATATCGTGCTTGTTCTAAATAATATGTTTATCTTGTATTTTTGCAATATGAAAGATGTTTTAACATAATTTTAACAATATCTGAACATAATTTTCTATATTAACTTTTTTTTTAATCTAGGGAACATTTTTTTCCGTAGAGTCTCTTTTATCTAGATTCAATTAAAACGACGTTTGAACATCGTGTTTATTGTTCTAGATGCAAATTTGAAAATGGAATTGTTTCCAATTTGGAAAATTTAGTTGTATGTACAATTTTTACGACTTTTGTAGACTTTTGTTGTACTTTTTAGGTACGTAGATGCCGAACTTTTTAAAGTTCGAATACAATATATATTTTATAGGTGCGATTTAATTGACTTTCAAATGTCGGGATTTTTGAATATGGAACAGTTTTTTTTGTAGCTCGATAGGTCGTTGTTTTTCGATTTTAATAATGATATTAATTATTAAAGTCTTGTTGCACTTTGAATAACATATTCTAATAATGACATATTTGCTATTTGTTGTCATTTTGTCACTTTATCAATAGACAGGTGATGCGTAGAATTATTGTAAAATGTTATGTAAAAACATCACGTATTTGGCTTATTATATAGAATAAAATAGACAGAAAATTTTAATATTCCTAACTTATAACTTATATATTTGGTGTTTATGTTTTCTTTCTAAGTATTATTCTTAAATATGATGTTTAGCTACAACGACAATGTTATCTACACTAATATTATAAAGAGGAAAACTTTGTTTGTTTGTTTGGTTGTAATGAATAGGCTCAAAACCTACAGAACCGATTTTTTAAATTCTTTTACTATTCGAAAGTTACATTATCTACGAGTAACATAGGCTATATTTTATATGAAATATATTTGATAAATAGATTTTGAGGCGGTATAAAGTTTGCCGGGTCAGCTAGTATTTAAATAAGTAGCTGAGAAATAAATTGAATATTATCAGTAAAATAGTTTTGTTGAGTAAGTCATATTTTTCAAGTGTCATTGGAACCAAACTTATTAATATTTATAAAATAGTTGTAGGTAGTATAAAATGTCGCAACAAATGTTGTTTGGGCGTTGACCGACTTACATAAAATGACTTATGGCTTATACTGAATAGAATTAGATATTTGACTTACCTACCTATAATCTAAATACCTGTAGAGTTATTACTCACGGGGTATCCACGGGTTATTACCAATTGGTAGTAAATCGCTCTTACATGTCAACTATAAGTCAATCCGAGTTAGTGTAAGTGTGAAGCGGGATGAATGTTTTTTTATGAAAATCTTTATGTCCAATCTATTTATAACTGTATACTAGCAGTTACTATAAAGAACTCTACATAGCTACTTATGAAATACTTATAAAACGTGAAGAGTTTTTAAAGAATCATCCTTGGCCCCAACTCCAGAAATAATTGAACCTGAATTAGCTTCCATTTGCGTCTACCATCTGGCGGTAGAGTTCAGGAGTCATGGTAGAGAATGGTGAGTAAAAACATCCAAAATTAATCTTTATTATGACTGAGATTGTAGTAATGGATGCTGTTTTATTACAGATTTGTTCTTGATCTTTTTGATGGACGAATGTAATGTTTAGAAAAATAGAACATAAATATTTCTAATAGGTAATTAAAAATTTGTTTGACAAAAACATATGTTATGATTTATTCACAAGAATAAAGGTACCTAATAGGTTTGAAGGTGGTAGAACCCTTTCTGGTTCGACTCCGGCAGCACCACCGTCACACCTATTTCTGCCTAATAACAGCAGTGTTAGGTGCTGCTGTGTTCCGTTTTAAAGGGTGTGGTAAAGAAGACATACTGGAACGCTACATTTACATGTAGCGTTCCAGTTTAGTCCTCGGAGGTAGGAGCACATCTGTGTCCGACCTCAGGTAGGAATCTAATCTTATCTGGGGTTGATTATAAAACCATAGACAGCCGTGGCTTACGATCAAATGGACTGCAGCCTTCGCTTCTACATTACAAAATAAAAAAGCTACACACTGTTACATTTAAGCACAAAGCTCACGTTTCTCCAATTCGCATTTGGTTCGGAAGCTTTTGTTCAGAAGCTTTGTTCGTAATAAGCTTCGGCTGAGGTGAGGGGGTGAGTGCCGAGGGCGAGACAGGGCGGGTCAGAGGTCGCGCCCCGCCCACCCTCCGGCTTATAAATAAATTAAGCTGGATGTTGCTTACTAAGTACTTATTGTAAATAATCAGCTATGTATAACAGCAATGACTTATCATTGCTCATTTGGTAAGCAATGAAAAGTCTTTGCTTATTCCTACATCAAGACAGGAGATGAAAATGAACAGAGTTAAGAATCTTACGAAATAGTTACCGCCGTAAAAATTATTTTTCTTTTTAATGCTAATTTTAAATATGATGTTGTTGTTTTATTTATTTACGTGCTACGATGCGACATAGGTACCTACCTACATACGTATTATCTATCGCTACTTGTGTGTTATCTGATAAGAGTTGGTAACTAAAAGAGTAACAAAATTTAAGGTACTTTACCTGGAGGGCGGAGAGTAAAGTACCTACCTTAAATTTTGTAAATGTTTTAATACTGCGGGATTTTGCATATCACGACACAAACTTATAAGAATAAGAGCAATGTTCAGATATTCCTGCTTGATTCATTAGTGAAAAATGACGAATACAAGCCAAATTTTTTATTCTAAATGTTTACCAAACTGCACTTCGCCAACGTGATAAAGTATGGTCCAAGCCCTCAACCTGAGAGCACGTGCCCAGCGCTGGGATAAAAATAGACGACGTTACATTCCGTACTGAAAATGTCCCAACATACCTTTTTTACTTTAAATTTCAAAGATATACATCGTAAAGGGATGTATATTGTATATTGGTTCAAATGGGTACTAAATGGGTACTTAAACACTCTCAGAGCTCAAGAGACCCGTTCCCAGCAGTGGGACAATTACAGACTCATTCAAACTCAACAAACACACATACTTATATATGCACGATTAGGTTACCTCTTAGAGCTCGAGAGACCCGTGCCCAGCAGTGGGACAGTAATACCTATACGAGATCCCATACTGAAAAAGTCCGCACAGAGCGTTTTTACTCCTTCAAACTCAACAAACATACACACATACCCATCTATATATACTACCCGCACTTCATCTTGGGTCTTATCATCGATCCTGACAACGGTGTCTGTGTGTCGCCACCCCACCCCCACCCCACGGGGTTGCTGAGTAATTGGGTGCAGGTACTTGTGTCACTTTTTCTAACATCCTTCCGGTGTAACTGACCGGTTTGTAGGTTTTGGTTGAGATGTAGAGATTTTTAGGTGTGTATGAAACGGTCTTTTGAACTGGGTCTGAGATTCGAAGCCTCGGCAGGTATGTATACATACGGTACACCACAGGCGGTCTGTTTCAATGTTTTTAAACATTTACATGTTAGATTTTATGTGATAGTCTTTAGGAAATTCAATCTTTTACAATAGTGGTCTGAGGTTCGATTCCCAGACAAGAACCCCTAACTTTTCGAAAATAGGTTTACTTCTCGCAAATTATCATGGCACTAATAGAATTCGTCTGTTTGCCTTAAGATTTACATTTAAAATCGTATTATTCTCGTATATTAATAAACAACACCTAAGCGGTTACACTAAAAATAAAAAGCAATAGTAATAAAGACAAACGGCAAACAATTTACTTTGATGTAGAGTCGTCTAATAAATCGCCAAACGATTGAAGAACAAACTTACAAGCCTACATTACCGTCAAAATAGCTTAAACAATTACCACAATTACCATTTACACATTCGAGTTACATGTATTAATTTCAGTAACGGTATCTAAAGCTCGATTCACATGTGCCGGCACGTGCCCACTACGTAGTGGCAGGCACGAAAGACACAAGTTTTTATATTTAGCCACAGACCGCCACATACTTAAAAAGCACGCGTGCCTTTCAGAGATTTCATAATTTTGATAGATCCAATAATAACGAAATATACATAAAGACACGTGCCAACGCCAATAAGACACAAAACATTCTTGAAAAAAATGCTATTCACTGCACTTACGTATCTATGCTTATTATATATATTACGTATCCATAGATTATTCGGTCTATTAGTATATTTTAGTGCATCCTTTTTTATCATGGAAATCTTAATAAAAAATGTCTTCTGCCATCCATGGGCACCTGTAATCAAAGCCAGATAGGATAGGCATCCTGAAGTTGGTCACAGATTCATTGCTACCCCCGAGGAGTAAGTAATAATGCGTCGTATATCTCCCTTATTAAATTCTTCAGATGAGAACATAGCATCGTAAAGCTTATAAGGCAGAAACAGTGGTGATGCCTACAGAGTCGAATAACGAAGATTCTAATCCCACGTTTCAAACCCGTTTGTCGTATATTAAAATTTGTGTCCGTGTCTGAAAACTACGTGTCTACCTCGTGCCCGATGTGAACTGAGCTTTACACTAAACATTCAACTCAACGGGAATTCAAAACGTATTTAGCATCATACCGAAACGTGGGCACTAAATCAGTCACTTCCCATCACTATTTAAACAAGATCGATTTAGCAGGAAGACCACAAAACAACACTACTGTCAACCCTAAATCACTCGTGTCCTCGTGTTTGTTTGTTTGTCGCTTTGTTTGAGGATAATTTAAGATCGTGCCTTTGTTTTGTTTGGTACATCAATTTCGCTTCGGTAAGATTGAGTTGTTTAGCAAATGAGTTTTAGTGTTATTATTGTGTAAGTTAATTCTAATCAAATTGTTCAAGCTAGGTGACGCCGTATGACGTAAATGAGTTTTGAGAAGTCGATTTCCAATAAATGCGATTTGAAATTGATTTAATAATTGAAATATTCAATCACCGAAATCCTGTATAAGATAGAATAGTAATAAAGAAAAAGATTTTTTGTTTTTCTTCTTTATAAGTCGGTGATAAATTTTGGTATAGTTATTTTGATTTGAAAGGAGATACCTAAATTTACACGCGTCATTCCAACTTATTTTTCGGCGGTTGGGACGCATCTGAGGTCGATCTCAGATTGGAACTCAAATCTAATTTTCATTAATCATGTCATATCCAACACGAGGTTTTGCCCGCGGCTTCGCTCGCGTTACGAAGTAATATTATTAACTAAGAAGATTTATACAAATTTTAATCCCCTATTTTATCCCCTTGGGGGTAGAATTGATCAAAATCCTTTCTTAGCGGATGCCTACGTCATAACATCTACCTGCATGCCAAATTTCAGCCCGATCCGTCCAGTGGTTTGGGCTGTGCGTTGATAGATCACTATGTCCGTCAGTCACCTTTGAGTTATATATATTTAGATTACATACCATCATGTGGACTGTTTAATGTTTATATTTTTTCTAGATAAATTTCATAAAAAAAATTATACAGATTTCTTAGAGCGACCAAATACCAAAGACCAGATACAAAATATCTGTGTCATAAAATAGTAATTGGGATTTAAATATTAGGTCTCTATCTAGTTACTTGATCTAAGGCGAAGACGATATGAAAAAGATCCACATGCATCACTTGCAGTCATAAATTTGAAACACGTGACTAACCGTTTTCGAAAAGCGCAAATATTTTATAGATAATTTATGAGGCTGACATTACTTAAATGTTACAATCAACAAGCCATTTGTTTAAACAAAGACGTGTATACTTCTGTGGTACTAGCGAATTAGAAGCGGTAGGTACATACACTAAATCATCATAATATGACAATGAAGGCACAACGAAAACAAAAACAATGTTGGTAGATCTCTAAATATATAATATCTAGTCATAGGAGGTATTGGCAGACTTCATACCTTTGAGTTTTTTTTTATAAATCTCTTAGGTATGCAGGTTTCCTCACGATGTTTCCCTTCACCGTTTAACAAGTGATAATTTCTAATACGCACGTAACTTTGAAAAATCAGAGGTGCGTGCCTGGGATTTGAACCTCGGACCCCTCGATCGAGAAGCCGCGTTTCTTAACCACTAGGCTATCACTGCATGAACATACACGAGAAGTAAAATAGGCCATCAAACGTGGAATGGAACGTGGAAATGAATTTTATTTAACTGAATAAATAACTTAGTAATTAATTTATTGTGCCTTTATCTTAACTATCCTTGTCCCCTACTTTCCCATACAAACGAATAGATACTTTACGTTTTTTCTGCTCATTCCCTAGTATTTTCTAAGCCTATCATAGACAAATAACCCTTAAATTTCATAAAAAAACCCTAAACTACTCTAGTAACATAAAGACAAGTTACGTAAGAATCCTATAAAATCGTTCATAGCTAACCTATTTCTGCTGATAAGCGGTCGGGGGTTATCGCGTTATCTTTACAGCTTCCCAATGACATTCTGAAGAACGTCTTGACTAACTTTAGCTATCTTTTCCTTATTGCTCGGTTATAAGAAAACTTAAAATTGTGAGATATGAGCAGTGTATCAGTTACTGTAACGTTTATAAGGAAATGCACTTTGGTTAAGTATTATAAATGTTATAGATAACTAGCTGACCGGGCAAACGTTGTGTTGCCATGTAAATAAAAAAATGTTATGGGTGAACAACCCTTATCACTTAGGGGTATGAAAAATAGATAGTATTCGATTCTCAGACCTACCGAATATGCATATAAAATTTGGTGAAAATCGGTAAAGCCGTTTCGGAGGAGTACGGTAACTAACATTGTGACACGATTTTTATATATAAGATTATGGCTAGTCGTCGTGTCGGTTTGAACAGAAAAGTCCTAGGTTCGAGAACCGGTCAGTTAATGAATAGGTTTACCTACCCTACTTAGATGTCCGTTTTAGGTAGCGTGTGTAAAACTTACTTTCCTACATATTCTAAGGACTATCTTTTGAATCGTAATAAATAACTGATTGGAATTTTCTCAAAATAAACGTTATTATGACGAATAATAAAAATATTAAACTGAAAAAAGAAATAGCTTCTCATAGAAAAAATGCATTTAAGGAGGGCCAAATGTGAGTCTCTACTCAGTGTGTGCTGTGTTGAGGATCCTAAACAATCCATAATACTTTTCCTTGTACGTTGGGTAGACCGATCCCTACGTTCGCAACAGACGTAGAAGGTTGTAGAACCCTCTGAGGTTCGACTCCGGCGGCACCACCGCCACACCTGTTTCTGCCTAATAACAGCAGTGTTAGGCGCTGCTGTGTTCCGTTTTGAAGGGTGTAGTAAGGGAGACATACTTTTACGAGGCGTTCCAGCTTAGTCCTCAGGGGTAGCGGCGCATCTGTGGCCGACCTCAGATAGAAATATCTATTCCTATCTGGGGTTGATTACAGAAGTCCATGGGCGGCAGTAGCCACTTACCATCAGGTGGACTGCATGCTCGTCTGCTACTCCAATATTATAAAAAAAAAGACTCATACTTAACCAGATTTTCGGTACATCTATATCGATATCAACACGACAAAATAATTTTAATTCACTATGAACTTACCTCAAAGGACGTCAAACGGGATTACTCCTCTTTTTCACCGAAATTTTACCAAAAAATGTAAAACAAAATGGCGCTCGATAATCCCGGTCGGTCAGAGGCGCGCAACCGTTGGTCGCGCGTGGTTGCCGATGCGATTTCACGCACGAGCGCGCTACTCCACGCGCGGTTCGATTCCCGATGAACAGCGAAAATTTGGTTGGGATTTTCCGGGAAAGGGATTGTTTGAAACTTAAACTGTAAATAGATAAAATGAATGTCCATTATAGGATATCATTGGGTGTTTGATTTATATTTGTTATATAATTGTTGATTTATTTTTGTGCGATAGCTTTGTATAACGTATACTTTATAGGTGTATTAATGAAGGTATGTATGAGTAATATATCATATTATACATGCTATTTAAACGTATTTTAACGACACTTAACCGTGATACACTATGTACAATTGTATACTTATACATATTGTTATATCAATAATATACTTAGAGTTATATAATTTGTGTTAAGTCTATCTATATCATAACAATATAACCAGTGCCACTTCTTTTTCAGCAATCTTTCAATATATAGGTACATTTAAAATTTTAATAAACAAAGCACAAACAAATTCAATAAGGAGATAATAAAACCCTTTTATGAAACGCGGTTATTAGAACGATTACAATACAATTTTATATAATATCTAACAAAGACCTCCGTCACTCGAACGCTTCCCAACAAAATCTTTAATCTTAGCACCCTAATCACTGATCAGTAATAAAACCGCGCTCAGTGATTCTCAATGCGGGCGCGGCGGCGCCACCGTCGCTTTGTGTGAAGGCGGCCAATTGTGCAGAACCCCTGGCTGATCACTTAATTGACTAGAGCTTTTCGGCACTACTGCACTCGATCGATCTGTTTTATCGTGTTTCACGTACATTGATGATTTTTGTTCCGATTTCAGTATTTTATATCAAGATTTTGTAAGTCTCTTTAAGGCTTAAAACAGATTTAAGTCTCACTATGTCATAACAAATAATAACATACTTTGGAATTTAAATCTGTTCGAATGTTGTATACATTTAGAGTTATGCTATTATGGGTGTGGTGAAGGGAAAATGGGATAGGTGTGGGAATGGAATGACGTCGTCATTATTCATACTTTTCCTGCGATCGAACTTATGTGTCTACTACTTCAATTACATTTGGGATTGATTACAAACGTCTAGGATTACCAAAAGTATGCTTATTTACTACTTCTATTTAATAAAAAATAGATTCAAAAAATAAGAAATAAAGAGGAAAATGTATATTTAAGGCAGTAATGTACACCACATCGCATATTTCAGGAAAGCTCGCTCGAGTCAGAGGCAACTGATATCGGATTAAAGTGCATCGGGAATCAGATTTGCGGCGAGTGGCAGATTGCGCGCCGCTTAATGCCACTTAGCGATTACTGGCGGTGGCGCGCGAGCACGGATGAACATTCTTATATTGGGTATGTTTATGACACATACTGTGTTTAAATAAATGATAACCTGCGCCACACATACAACATTACACTCATTACTTAAAGCGCCATAATGTTGTACTATTAAGTTTTAATTCTTTGCAATGGATAGCATTGTATCATACATTTTTTTAATTATAATGGTAGTGATACTAGCTGCCGCAGTGTAATCTGAACGTGAGGCGTTATAATTTCTTTTTCATGGGTAGCAACGCATCTGTTGCTATCTTCCGGTGGACTGCATGGTCATAAGCTACCTTAATAAAAATACGACGAAAAATAATATATTTACGCATTTAAAGCAGTAATGTACACCATATAAAATATTATAGGAACGCTTGCTCGAGTCAGAGGCAACTGATATCGGATTAAAGTGCATCGGGAATCAGATTTGCGGCGAGTGGCAGATTGCGCGCCGCTTAATGCCACTTAGCGATTACTGGCGGTGGCGCGCGAGCACGGATGAACATTCGCTGGTTTGTGTTTTTGGCTGTCTTTATGAGTTTTGTGTACATTTCTATCTTTAGATCATGGACTGGTAAGAATGCAGTTTGGTATACAGAGTTCTGGGTTCAAATCTAATTTGGCACCAGGCTATATTATAGATTTAATGTTCTAATTTATAATAATTCTTAAGATTTTCAAGGAAGAATTTATTATTTACAATCTAAACAGTGACTGTAGTTATAAGATCGAAGTAGGAAACACAAAATGCAAAGAAAATCAAAAATATTGATAGCTAGCTTACTTAATAATATTAAAATGTTACTAATCTGGAAAACGAGGGCGAATTCTATGAAACTGTACTACAATTTCAAAAAATAAATTGAAAACGTAGGGTGGATTGATAATAAAATAAAAATCATTTTATCTTTAAACTGGATGTGAAGAAAATATTTTTTATTATTTAACCCTCATCTTACACGTGGTTACAGTTAACTCTATTAACCCTTAAACGACCGTGATGCTGCATTCAAACGTTTTTTATTTATTTTTAAGATGACAAAAAGTGTCAAGGGTTAAATTGTTGTTTGTATGTTTTCTTACAAATCTTTTTGTACAATATTAAAAAAATGTGTCAGTAAAACTATTTTATGTTTTAAGTTAAATACAGGAACATACCATGATTATCATTAATTATTATTAAATCATTTATATATTAAATACATAAAATAAATTAAAAAGAAGTTTATCTTCAGGAAAATAATAATAAATGAATACCGAAAAGGTTTTACAATTTTACTAGTTAGTAACGTTACACAATTAATAATTCATTTAATTTTAAATTTAAGAAATGAATTGATGCAAACTACAGCCGTTAAAAAAATAAAAAAATGTTCATACCTAAATTCTTAATGCCTTCATTTATTTTCTACAAGTCGTATATGCTTCCTGTAGTATTAATCTACACCACAGGTAATATACCACTCATTTTTTCTCAACCCTCATCTCGCACGTGGTATAGGGTTGCGGTACAATTAACCCGATTAACCCTTAACTGCTCCAGATGCTGTACCGTTGACAGGTTTGATCTTTGTAAGAAAAGAAAGAAAAAGTCGTTTTTAAGTGACATATAAAAGTAGGGTTAATCGGCAATATTTTATTTGTAAAAATTTATACCTTATGTCACATAATTAATACGTTTCAACTTTTAAATATTTTATATTATGTAAGAAAGATAATAAAGAAAGATAGATAATTTAATCATAATCGTATTTGTCATCTAAGTAATAAAAATAAAATTTTAAAACTTATCAGTCTACCAATATTCCAATAAATTAATACGATATAATATTATAATATATAAATACCTATGTAAATATGTATGTATAAGGACCTAATAAAACTTTATCGAAAAGCCGATATAATAAGTAGCTAATAAGAAACCAAAATCAAAATTTATTACCTCAAGAAAGTTAAGAGGATAATTCGGTTTGTTTACGAAATCAGACCGCCCTTGTTTGAGGCAAAAAAGTTGTAACAATGCCGCCAATCAGCCGTTGGAAACTTCTTCAGAAGAGTATTAATTTTCAATGGGATTATTTACAAATCCTCGATCTACGCCGGGCCGGATCTGTCAATATTGTCACAAAATATTAGAATGAGAATATATTTAAAAAATGTAAAAAAATGCACAAAAAGACCAAAAAACGACATGAATGTGGGCTAATTTTCGCTCTCAATACGCACTTTGTGTGTAAGCATCGGGGCGTAACGCAAATTAATTCATACGTCCTCGGATTAAAAAAATAAGACGACCGTTACCTTTTATAGTTTTTTCTTTTTATTTATGGTGTAAAAATTGGGTTACTTAACGGGAGCGAGGGGCTATTGTGTCTTGGGGATGTTTGGGCAAAAAAATTAAAAAGCGGCATTTTTTGCTCGGACGCAAACTTGTGTTCGGTAGAAAACTGTTTTGGTAAACAGTGATTAACGGTTATTAATAGAACTGATAAGTAAAAGTTAATGATGTGTCCGTTATGACACAATAAACTGTTTCGTTAAAAATTTGTTAAAAAAGGCTTTTTGGCTTTTTAAAAATAACAGGTAATTTTGTAATGAAATCACAGATTAATCCCTGCATGAGTAAGACAGATATCTGTTATTTTTATTGGAAAAAAATGCAAATATTTAAGTACAAAAAGTGAAAACTGAACAAATAAATAAATAATAATAAATAATCTGAAAACAAATAAATTCTTCTAAAATCATAAATTATCTTATTTTATAATTACTACACTGTTTACTTACAGTGTATTACACACATTAAAAGAAAAAAAACTATATACTTACGTAAAAAGAATGTTTCAATATTTTAACGAACTTTTCAAAGACATACCTACCTACATAAACTTACCTACATAACGTGTTACATCAATAAAACTGGCTTCAAATTCAGTTACAACTTCAGACCCCAACTGTACGTCATGCTTTGTCCACAGACACGCTTTTTCAAAACTAGATTCCAACAGGGAACAGGAGGTCAGAGGTCACCATCGTCTCTTCGTCAAAGAAAAACGTAACCGTCCTGAATGAAAAAAAAACTAAAAAAAGGGGCTTCGTCTAATATTGTGAATATTGATGAAGAAAGAAATCCAGTTCGGATTTGCTTATATATGACAGTTTTATTCAAACCACATGTGTGGTCCCACGGTTCGGGCCTTCTGGGAACGTTGAACAAACTTGATTTGACGGAACTCCCTTGAAACGGTTAATTACGGTGTCCTTAAGATTGTCTACTAGTAATAAAATGACGGTATTGTACAATATATCTCTCAATAAAAGTTTAAAGTTGTGTAAGCAATAAGAAAGTTTACTTTTCCAATTCCAAAAATATTTTTTTAGGACTTACTCATTAGTCCAACAGTATTAAAATAATCGACAATTTACGTTTACATTTATTTGTTTACCTTTATGAACGATGATACAGTTTTAGAAGTATTATTTACAAATAATACAATTAAGTTTGATTTTATTAATGTCGTTTTAAAATACATTTCCTCTCTTGTATATTTTAGAATTACTAAAATACAATAAAGCTTAACCCTGTTAATGCTTACATATGTTAACGGTCGGAAATACCCATACAATTTTTACCCGTTTTAAAAACCGAAGGCCCTCAATTCTTTGTGTAATATTTAAGAATGTTACATAAAAGTTCTTTATATCCGCAATAAAGATAAGTTAGGGTTGAATTCTTTATCGGGACAATAAGCACGTGGTACATACAGAATCCTTGCGCACGATTCGTGTACCCTTTGCCCAGGGATAAGGGATTGAGATCAATGATACAAAGGTAGGTCTTATTGATCCCCGCACGCGTTTACGGGTTAACTGTTAAGGGTTGGATTCTGGAAGCTGGGAACTTGTTTGTATAATAAAAGTAATATGTGGTAAATAAAAATAATTGTGTTCGTTTTATTTTCTATTTCATTTTTTTGTGTCTTTCAGATATCTTACGATTTTTTACATATTGCATTTGTTTGAAAACATAATTGTGTCATTTTAGCCCTGTTTGTCAAAATATATTTCTAATTTCAGCTAGTAGATGATTTTCAATATTCTGTGTAGCGATCAATATCTGTATTAAAATATTATTGTACTTAGAGTTTGTCGTAATTATACACCCGTTTTTATTAACAAATCTATAAAATGTTTTATCTACTAAAGATCGACATTTGACAAGTTTTTATACTAGACGTTGTCATTTTTTCTATCTTTAGTTGCCAAAAAATTTATAGATTGATTATTAATAACGGGTAATAGATACCAATGAAACCATACTAATTGCACTCAAATAAAAAAAATGTAGTGTAATAAAAAATGTAATCGAAAATAGAATTTTTATTTTCTTCGTTCATTCCCTAAAGTGCAATATACTATTTACACTATAAAAACAAGTTTAAAATAACTCGTTCACTGCAAGCCATACCAACAGTTGGAACAATTGTGTGTTAATGATCTGCATGTTAAGGACAATTAATTAATACCTACGTATAGTTGGGAAATGTACTGAAATTACCATACAGCTGGTTTTGAAATACTGTGAAGTCCGCGTTGTAACATGAAGTCATTATTATCCTAATTCTGCCCGAGTCTCTTTATCTTTCCATCCTAGGACTGTTTCGTACATTTTTGTCTTCTCGCGGACCATCAAAAAGTCAGAAAAAGGTCCTTCCTATGTCGTTTATTTAAATTTTTGTGGACCACTTCTACTGCAGAATTAGTAGTCAACGTTTTTTACTTGTATGACAGAGTTTGACACTTTGTAAACTTTATTTTAGAGAACGCTTAGGCATGTTCGTTTCTTCGCGCTATTCGTTGTCTTACTGTGCTGTCCGCGTTGTTTGTTCTTTCATTTTCAAAGGAATTTGGGTTGGGTTATCAAAAATAGTTAATCACTCTGTGCGTATTAGAAATTAATTATCACTTACTTAAACGGTGAAGGAAAACATCGCGAGGAAACCTGCATACCTGCGAGATTTATAAAAAAAACTCAAAGGTATGTGAAGTCTACCAATACGCACTTGGCCAGCGCGATGGACTATGGCCTAATTCTTCTCATTATGAGAGGAGACCCGTGCCTAGCAGTGGGACAATAATGGGTTGATGATGATGATGTTATACTCTGAAAAGTGTGGTAAGGCAAGAGACAAATGCACTAGGTTTATTAAATTAATCCTCAGAAGTAATAACGCATGAATAGCCGACCTCAAGAAAACTTCCCATTCTATTATTGTTGATTACAAATGTACGTGGACGGCCGTGAACACTTGCTATCAGGTGGACTTCACGCTTGTTTTCTCCTTTTATAATAATATAACCAGTTACTGATCTCGTAAGATTAAACCACAATTTTATATAAAAACCAAACTCGTTCGCCACGTGCCTCCAGCATCCAGAATCCAACCCTTAACAGTTAACCCGAAAACGCGTGCGGGATCAAAACGACCTTTATATCTGTTGATCTCAAACCCTTGCTAAAGGGATTGAATCGTGCGCAAGTATGTAGTAGTAATGAGTCGAACTAAACAAATCCTGTTATTTTTGAAAAAAAAAATCTGGAGAAGTTGCTATCCTTACGTAGTACTAGGACAATATAGAGTTCTGGGAAAAAGTTAATTTACCTAATAATAATCGCCGGTTTAAGCAGAATAGATTAGTTATTTCTTCATGGTTCGTTTTATTGGTAGAAAAGTGAAAAGTTATATTATTATGTCAATAATAACAAAGTTATATATTTTTTTGCACACAAAGTATTTTTGTATAATGTAGGAGACGAGCATGCAGACCTTCTGATGGTAAGGGGCTACTGCCGCATATGGCATATACATTTGTAATCAACCCTTGTTTATAATGAGGAAATCGTAGTAGCTGCTGAACCGATTTAAAAATTTTACTTAATGGTAAACTTATTGTAATTTATGGAGCCTTATAGTTGATTTAAATATGACATTTCCTACAGACAGTTAAAAGCACGGCATGTTCCCAATCCAAAACCCAATCGCTCACGTATCGGATGGCTCATTTATTAACGTTGCAGTTTCAAAAATATGGTCCCGATAAAATTGAGTTAACACCTCGGGACAGGTCGATAATCTTTCACTGAAACAGTCGAAAAAAGTCGAAAACCGCCCGTCCGCCACTTACGGGAACCATAAAAACCGAACGCGGCATTCGTCGGAAAAAAACTGACGCAAAAACCCGTCGTAAATTTGTCAAGAAGCTCCGCCCTGACATCGGCCTCGTCGGGTTTTTGCGATAAATTCGTCAGTTCGCTACTTCGACGGGAATAAGTGTCTTAAACTCGTGAATGACCAAATCTTTAGATTTTGGATTGTTTAATTAATTCAGTAAATGAAAATGAATTTTCTTTCTAAGTGATAAACTTTTATTTTATTTTACGTGGTGATAAAGATGATAGAATAATTGAAAATATATGGGGTTAATGTATTTATTTAAATAATCTTTATATTATTCTTCTGTATGTTTGTTGAAACATTATCTACTTATAAAGATAACAGCTGAAAAAAAAATTATAAGACTCTCACTCAAAATAAATTTTGTAAAGTTTGGGAAGCATTTAACCTAAAGATGATAACTACCGTCCTATCATCAATAATCAACTCTATATACCTAAGATTGGATTCCCACTCATTTTCATAATCATTGTTACACTCGTATCCCAACACTGGGCACGGGTTTTCTTTCAAAAAAGGACATATATTTTTAAGAACATTTTTTTAAAAGAACTCTCGTACCTCATGAAGTGTTCCTTCACTACATGCTCACAGCACCTAATTATCCTAATTACAAGTAAATATAACATCGAGTGCATTTTAATTGTAACATCAAGCACCTTTGACCGCAATTACACCGCAATCGGGCTCGACCTCAAATGATACTGTTATTGCGTTATTGTTTGTCAAACGCTTATTAGACGCTCGTATTAACTACGTATGCTAATATGTACGCTTGTTTGTAAGCTTATTTGTATCCTTAAATCATCTACATACTTTTCTTAGACGTTCCAGCTTAGTTCTGAGGAGTAATGGCACATCTGTGGCCGACCTCAGGTAGGAATATCTAATCATATCTGGAGCTACAGATGTCCATGGGAGCCACTTGCCGTCAATATGCCGCATACTCGTCTGCTACTCCTCCTCCTCGTCCCTATTATAAAAAAATCTACAACCATATAAATTTAAAGTAAAACTGCGGCGACTTACGCCATACTTATTTCTGCCTTATAGCGGCAGTGTAGCATTATTACATTCTGATTTAAATGGCGTGGTAAAGTAAATTAACTTTTCGAGGCGTTTTTATTTAGGATAACGCATTTTTTAACAATTTCAGTCCGGAGTCCTGTCCTTAATTAATGTATTCATACAAACATGTCCATAAGCGGCAATAGTAATTCATGATTAGAGGGTCTGAAGCTCATTTGGTTAAAAAAAATCCTTTGTTATCCTGAATGTCCCGATTTATATTCTCGGTCAAACACAAGATTTAATACTTAATGACTTTGATATATTTTGCTTTTAGGTATTTATGTATGTCCACACTATAAATTAATTAATATTTAATCGTAAAAACATAAAACACCAATATTAAAATTAACCCATAACGACTCAATGAGGCCTAAAATACCCGGAAAAGCGAGAAATTAGCATATGAAAGTCAACCTCGTCTCATGTTAATCAATCACGCACAACCCTCAAGGGCCAAAAATAATAAGCGTTCCTTGATCAAGGATCATATTCATTCGAACCGTTAAAATACTAGCAAAACAATATAACCATTGTACTCTTATACAATACGACTCCATATCAATTTCTTTTCCAAAAACAAAGCTAAAATCATTACCAAAGTAATTTTTAGCCAAATCTACTTCTTATGTCTTCATAATAAAGTACACGTTTAAATAGAGAAGTGAATATACATGTTGGTAAAATGAGAATAATTTTGGTATGGTAGGATACTTGAGCCAAATTAATAGCTTATCTGTGATCAGTTCGTCGGTTATTATGTCACTCATCGTGGGTCCCGCAACCACCTTTTGTCATAACTAGGGTTGGGGTTAATAAAAATGTACTAAATAGTTTCCTTATTTTTGAGGAAATTAAATACAAATATAAGTATAAATGTATAAAAGAAACTTAAAAGTCACAAACACTTAAGTAATATTTACTATCGTTTAATCGTATTCGTGTATTAAATATTTACAAGTACAAATTAATATTACAAATAATAAGTACAAAGAAAAATAAAAAAATGCTATTTGTTGTTATTTATTTATTTATAAATATATATTTGTAATAGTTGATTTATAAATGTAAAAATACGATTTATAATTTTGCATTGTAGAAAACAAAAAGTTTAATAATACAAATAAAAGTTAAAATAAAACGTCCTGTAAATAAAATTTCTAAATAAAATTCTCGATACAAATTAATTGAAACATCGCTTGCAATAAACTGCACATCAACCCTACAACCGCCCGGGGGTAATGCTACCGGGTTATCTGTTACATCTAGACTTTTGTTACGCGGTAATCAAAGCCCAGCGACTGCGGATTATTAACTGCTAAACTGGGGTCGTTTTTACCCACAGGCGGTAAGTTGCGTGTTAAACAAACAGTTTTTTTTAAGTCACGTCAATCAAATAATTAGGTTGAAATTGGGTTGAAATCCGTTCGTTTTAATAAGATTTTTTTATTAGCGTATCAAGTATCTAATGGTGTTAGGAATATTTTATGGAAATTCTTGTTCTTATTTTTTTATGTTATAAATATGTAGGTTTTATAATGAGACTTAAATACTAACCTTTGTTGAAAATAATATTCGTGTTATAATAGTATAAGGTTTGTTTGAACAGGCTTTGTATCATAAACATTAATATTAAGCCTGTTACGTATGGATAATGAGATTATGCAACATATCTATGCACACATTACTAATAATAATTAATCATAAACCAAAATTGTACCAACAACATTTATTATGCGCTTATGAGCTGCAAAATGTAATTTAAATTTCGATGCGACATTTCGTCATAAAATGTCCAGTAACGGAATTAATCCGTATCACTTCCGAACAAATTCGGAATTCAAAAAAAATTGGACATGTCGTTCACAAATCGTCAGAATTATTCAAAAAATAAATTTCACCGTCATGGGAACTGTCGCCAAGTTCACGGTCTAACTAATAAGGGAATATCACGAATACGCAAATCCACAAAGCACGGACATTCGAATTTCGATTCGCGACGCGATAAATCGATACCGAAAGTGACATATGTTTTGAATGCGATCACAACTTTATTTTTTCTTTTTTATTTTTAAATAAGAATGGAAAGAGGGGCAAAGGCAATTATATTTGGTGCCATTGATGTAGAGCCGGACAATAGACGGCCGTGCACCTTTACTGCGGTCGTGTGTGCCGTCTTATCCTAGCTTGTTTTGCTTAGAAAATGGGACTTGTCCGATCTTATCGGCCCCTTTTGTGGAGCTACTGGAATAAATATTGGGGCAGCGTAATACTTTTCGTTTCCCGACGGCGACCGGTTAAAAAAACTTGGGCTATAATGTAGGACTGAACTTGAAATGTTTCATGTATTTAAATCATTCCTATTTTATATTTATATTCCCATAATAGCTATGTACCTACTTATATTACTAATATTCGTTATTACCACCACGTATGTATTTTTTGTTGTATTAATTTTTAGAAATCATATTTTTAACTTTAAATTTGAATTTAAATACAAACAGACTAGTTTAATTACGTAGGCATATATTATTGAAATAGGTCATTTTTACGACTAACGGAGGAAATCCTTATGATTTCATGTAGTTAAAAAAATAAAGATTATATTTCCGTATTTACATCAACCAAATTTAATGTAGCGTTTCAAAAATGTAACAGTAAATTCCGTTTGACCAATACATCAACGCACCCTACAGAAGTAGACTTGTCACGGCCATAAATATTTAATCTGTAAAGAAATAAAAAAACTGTTTTCTCAGCCACTCGAGCGGCGAGTGTTGTACAAATTTGCGTATCTTTTGTACTTTTTTGTAAAAACATTTCTGTAAAAGGAAGTAAAAAGTGACCGCTAACTAGCTCGTCCTTTAAATCCGGAAGCATCTCACGCCCCAGTAATAATAAAAGGAACGTATTTTACGCCACGAAAAATACGTTATTTTATGTACGACTTAAATTTACATTCCGTAAATTTTACATTTCTGTAAGTAAATATAATAAATCAATGGAATAAAGTAAAAGTAACTTCTCTAATTTCGAATTTGTAAATTGATTTTTTCATATTGTCTACTTGAGTAAAAATGCATAAATTATTATTCAATTACAGATTTGTAAATAGTGTAAAAATAAATAAATATTTATGTGATTTAAGAAAAATAATTGAATTATTCAATTCCACATTTTAAACAAAATTACATTTTTTAACGAAAAATTCTTAATTTTCAATTTGGAATATTATACTTACTTTGTATAACTGTGTAATTTACATTTCTATGATAATTCTACCTAAACCATAAATATTTAATCTGTACAAAAAATATTTTTTACATAAAAAAGTTGTTTTCTCAGCTCCCGTGGCGACTGCAATACAAATTTACGTACCTTTTGTTGAAAAAAAACTGACCACTAACAAGCTCCATTTTCAAGATGGTCTCACGCCCTAGAAATAAATTGGTAACATTTTTCGGATCATAAATTTGAATGTCAATAGCAAAAAATGTGTATTTCGTATAATGTAGGTATACGTATATCAAAAATTGTTATTAAAATTGCAACCAAAGTCCAGTTACATTAGAGTATGATATATTTTTGTAATGTCAGTAGTGTCATTTCACGTCCAGGTTACAATTTACTACAGGACTGGATGCTTGCAACTTAAGTAGGTAAATCTTATAAAAGATGTAAGTACTCATTTTGCCAGATTTTATAACTGGTCAATGTCGCCCATAGATATTGACATATTAACACGAATATGTTTTTGCACAAACTAAAAATAACTTAAGACAAAAGATTAAATTGAGTTAAGTTTAATTTAAGGATAAAATTAATAAAGGATATAAAGTTAAAAAACTATAAATATTTACGCCACTCAACCTCAATAAAACAACCCTTAAATATCTAATCATATTCTTGTGGAATATCAGTAAAATGAGATATTAGGGCAAATATTGCATCAATATCATACCCATACCATCCATCAAGAGGGACTGTTGACAAAAATTTACGAGATTAATATTTACATTGAAGCCGACCCCAGAGGAATGTTCAGTCGCCGCTTATGAAGTCTGTGCTTATATGACTTTGCTTGTGCTTATATGGTTGTTTTAATCGATTTTTGGTTACGAAAAAAGCACCTGTTTGTGAAAGTTAGAATTTATGAATATTTTTAGTCAATTTATTGGTAAAAGTATAAAGAAACAGTTTTTCGAGACTTTTTTTAGATGATGATATTCTATTATACAAAAAATTGTTTTAAAAAGTTTTTTTTTTAATAATGTTCATTCCTTACACGTTTTTGTCACATTACATATTTTCAGACTCTAATGTCGTTTCCAACAATAAACCTTTTTAACACACAAGATGGTTGGTATAGGTACGTACCGTACGTGCTTTACAAGAAATTGTACACTTTTCTTTACAGTTACTATAATTTGTAATGATTTTTCACTTGTTGTAAAATATACCTACCCACTTACTATTAAAATAGCAATACCTAATCACAGGCCTAATATTATTATAAGCAAGCATTTATTAAATTATACGAAATTAACGTCAAGATACCAGCAACTATCGTTCCTTAAAATCTATGACGCAATCATTGGACCGTAATCCGAATCATAACAAAAAGTGGACCCAATATTGAAATATCCGCAAATCTCTAAAAATAATCCCGTTTCCCCCATAATCCTTACCGTGGGGTAATGTCCAGACCCCAAGAGACTCGATTCTCACGGCGACCGTATAATTTCGCCATAAATAAAATTGCACTGTAAAATTTCTTGGCCAGTGGCTCGTCGATGCGTTTTATGGCGACGGCTTTTGTCAAAACAGAATTGATTTTATTTGATTCGACGGTACATATTTTGTAAAATGTAAAAATATAGCTTAAATGTCGTACCTATGTAAAAATGTTAAATATTATGCTACCTAAGTATATTAAAAATTAAATTCAATAAATTAAAAATTATATTGAAAACTGTAAATTACAACATTACGCGTGGCCGAATTATTTATATTTAGTGTTGTATACTCCCCGCCAAACGGCTAGTCCGCTCTGAAGTTGTTGCGAACACGTGTAGTCATACAATTTGCTATGGGTACGCGATTCATTACTATATTCAGAGCGGACTGGCAGTATTACGCGGACTATACAACGATAGCATATTCTTAACATATTTAACAAACGACCTGATATACGTACTTGTTGTTGGTCATGTATTTAATCAATTTTAACTGTAATTGCAAAAGGAAACAAACATAAATTAATTATAAAACAAAGGTAAATGGTAAAATTATGTTAAATTATTAATTGAAACTATTTTTGTCCAAACGCACACGAACCTTGTCGTTAAGAACCTTTAGGTACAGTTGAAATGATAATGTAAAAGTGTCTTTAAAATTATTTATTAATTAATACGTAAAATGGTTTTTTTATCACAATAATCTTTATAATGGTCCCAGTGTACACAAAGTTTTGTAAAGTGTGTACAGTTTGCATTTGGATAGTGTGATTAACAATGCCCATATACAAATGCCATCCGAGACAGTCTGCTGCCTATTTTTGATAATCGATCTATCCAATGTTTTCCATACTTCAACAGTCGACATTATGTGTCTACTAGAAACAGTTAAATTTCGATTTATGTAAGCAAAAATTAAGTATTTTGTTAGTAATATGGGTTTAACCAAAGGTGTGTCGATAACTAATACCGATTAGTAGTAGTAAGTAGAGTGCTACAGATTTTAATATTAGATTTAGTTTGTAGGAAGCCTCCTCCACACTACAGTCCGGTAGCCAAGGCGACACGTGGAGATACGTGGTACGATATTGGTGCTTCCTGTGCTACCGATGATATGTACACACTGACAGGAGATAATCTAGTAAGTCGTTATACCAGCTGATTTCTCTCATAGGCGTCGGAGCTCTCTACGTACTATGTTGTGGAATTTTCTGGCTAAGAAGTAGTCTGTGTTCTTACACATAAAAGTTAACACATTAAAAGTACTTCAGACATTTTCAAAATTTCTAAAACTTAATTATAGGAACTGTTTTCCTACGTCATACCGATCATTGCCTATAACAGCAGTGAAATAATTTTACGGTTTTGAAGAGTACCTGTAGTACCTAACCTTTAGCAGAAATCATTCAAGCAAGTTTTTTTACTACTTCAATTTTGTGACTAAATGCCAAACATAAGAGTTATCTAACGCATACAAAACGTCTTACAGCATACAAAATATACACAGATCCCGTAATTTAAAGTGCTTTAGCAAAAAACAACAAAATATCCCATAAGCCGCACTACTTAGATAATGTCATCGTCGTAAAAACAAACGAGCATTACGAAAGTGGCGGGCGACGAAAGTGTCGAGAAGAAGTCGCGGGTGTCGAAAGTCGAAGTGTCGAGTCGAAATGGCGGGTATCGAAACAGCGAGTACGGGTTAACGTAAATCCTTGGGCGTGAATATGGCATATATTAGGACTACAGGGATCAAGAGTAACCCTTGCGATGCCGTAGGGTTGGTCTCCATTGTGTCACACGGTTTGTTTACAGGTTTTGAGTTACGGTAAAGTGTTATTGTCGAAAGTACCGGTTGTTTCGAGTTAAAGTAGCTAAACATTGGACAAAAAAACGAATAAAAAAGAGGTTACTGAATTTTAATTTCATTTAATAATAAATTGTACGTTATTTCTATGATCAATTTATTTGTATTGCATTGCAGTATTATGTCTACAATTTTACATAAATGTAATTTATTTTTTATTTATTTTGAATAATATTTACCCACACGAAATAAAATTTTAAAATATAATGACCATTTGCATTTATTTTCACATATTTTTTAAAATACATCAAAACCATTTTATTAAAAAAATGTAGCTTAATAATTTATTTTTGTCTAATAATATAAAAAAAATGTAGACTACACGAGTAGAGCAAAAACTCTAATTTTAAATATTTTAACCAGACTGAAATTCCGTAAGTCAATGGACACAACTCCGTAGCCGATTCCCAACCCCTTTATCTGTCCTCGTAAAGTTTTATCTCACTATCGTTTTTCTTCCCGGCTATACGTTAAACGGGTTATTTATTTATCTATGCGATACTTCGTCTGTGATATCTTGTGGGCAGTTTGATTTTGGTATACTTAATGGCTGGGGATTTCTTGATTCAACCCTATAAGTACGGAATGGACTAAAATGGATTTATTAGCTTAAATGGCTTTATACAAACACAGTATAAAAAAAGATTTATTTATTGTTTGATATTATTTTAAGTATGTTTAAAAACTGTTTGTAGTAGATACGGTAAGATTTTATTAAATTAAATTGTTCAGATGTAATGAAAATGAGCGTAAATCCATTTAGAGGGCGCCCAATAAACGACAACAATAAATGACATTTTTAATACAATTTAAATTTATTTCTCAAGTTACACCGTTATTTGGCGTTTTTCAGATTAGAATCAGTAAATAAATATTTTACCAAACTAAGTTAAAAATAAAAACTAAATTGATCAAACAAATAATCAATTACTAAGCATTAATAAATTAAAACGTAAATATTTATAAATTAATAATACTGTAAACAAAAAATGAATAAGCAAAATAAGTCACGAATACATCTAGCAATTGAAAAATGATTAAACAATAAATTATTCTTTTTAAAAATCCAAACGAGTTTTATCCACTTGCATCCATGGCGTGTGCCATCACCCGATTATCATCTCAATGAAAATGAGATGAGCCACGAGTTAGTGGCCATCGGTCAGAATAATTTATTCTTTTCATGTATTATGATATATCTGAGAGGTGTATTAAGATGTAATGGCATGTGTCATTTGGCTGCTGGATAAAAAATAATATTTTTATACCATAATACATTACTGTCGATCGCTTAATATGTCATCTTTTTCTCCATTTATTTATACTCTCGTGAAATTAATTCAAATACCTAAGTGTCAATTAATTACACCAATATGTAATAAGTGTGAAAGTACATTTTCTCTATAAATATTTTGTTAATAAAAACATGAATTATTTTTGTTTCTTAACACTTATGTTATTAACAATGTTACTAAATAATATTTAGTAACATTATTACAATAACTTTACTTCGTAGTTAGCATTCGTTAACAATAGTGCAAAATTAAAAGTAGATTGTAACAAGTTTAATATGCAAAGGTCAGACCAATAGCAAAGATTAATGACCGAAGAAGTGGTAACTGGAATGAATTCGGTTCTCAAGAACTCACCCTGAAACCGACCGTTCGCGACTATTCATCAATATTCAAGAAATTCCACTTTCAAGTAAGTGCAACTATTCACGTATGCACATAAATCGTGACAAAGATCCGCGGCGCCATTATCAGCGAATTCTCACAATGGGATCGAACCCGAGACATTAATTATAAATTCTGAACGCGGACTTATGATCTATCGCGCATTGTCCGGCGGAGGTCACCGCTTGACCCGTGAGAAAAGGGCATTAGAAAAAAGGAAAATAATGATTCGATATTTAAAATCGCGCGACCCTAAAATTTGAATATCCCCTTCGTAGAATGGGTCCGTTAAGAAAACATCATTGTCCGCGACGGACTGGTCATCTTTTGTGTGCAAATAATTTATTCTGTCGCATGTACGAACGGCTGCGGTGCAGTGTCATCGTATTATTATTCAAATTTGCGAGCAGGTGGCACCGACTGGACACAAACAGAACTGACCTTCAAGCAAACCGCTCAATGTTGGATTGACATTCGTTGATTTTTTTTATTGTAATTAAGCAATGGTCAGTAATTCAGTGTATAATATTTTAATAAAATCCGATTTGTTGATCCTGTGTAATTTACAAAATTGTCTCATTAAGTTTTTATTTTTGTTTCTGTTTGCTGACACTTTATAAATTTACTAAAATTGTAAGAAATCATTTATGATTGTTAAAAGTTGTCTATAAGTAAAATAAATGCTAGGAATTGAAATAAACGCAACCATTTAAGTGTAGGTAAATCTAATTTACCTAATGTATACAATTTTGTAATTGTGATATGTGATAATTGTCACATAGGTAGGTACTTAATTTACGACCTTATTGGTGTCGATGTACAACACAAACATATTAATCTATTAAACAAATTATGCATAATAATTTGGATTTGTAGAGATTATTCATAATAGTGTTTTGAATAATTCCCTTTAACTATTATCATTTCGTGCTGATTTTAGTATGGATAAGATGTGGTGAAAGATGCTCTATATTATTAGGTATGTATTAGTGTATTTACCAGAACACAGCAATTCTAGAATTCTACAATGTATAACGAAATTATTGTTCTGAGTCCAGTGTGAACACAATCCACTACCTTGTTACAATTCAAGTTTCAATCTAGCCAAAACGTGATATTACGATCGCATCCCATCAAATCTCTGCTCCCTCGGGAGTATGATTAAAGTTCCCGTCCGGTTGATTGATGGCCGATCTTTGCGGGCAACTGAATTTCCCTTTTTCTGGAAAAGCCACGGCATGAATAAGGGCCTCGATAAGACTAAATGTTCAGATATTAATAGAGTGTACGCTACGGAATAAATAGACAGACAGAAAATAAGTAATAAATATTTAAGGCGATTTTAATATTTAATAATTAATATTTTTTATATTGAAGTAGCAAACGGGCATGCACACCACTTGATGGTATAGTCCGCGTAAAACTGCTAGTCCGCTCTGAATATAGAAATGAAGTCGCCATAGCAAATTGTATGACTACACCCGCCCGCACCAACTTCAGAGAGGACTAGCAGTTTGGCGCGGACTGTAAGTGGCTACTGCCGCCAACAGCAACGTCTTCAGGGGGTCATCAATATGGACCGTCGTTTGTGTATTAGAGCCTTAAAAAAATATTGTTGATTATTCCCAAAAGTAACATATAACAACCACCATTAGTAAATCCTAACACGGGCCAAACGGTAAAAGCTCGAAATGGTCACTTATTAATAAATTCGTACATTTACCAACTCATGTTGGTAAATCATTTATGGAAGTTCAGGCTTTTAAAGAAATATATTGTATACTTTCGAGTGAAAAATATAATAATTTGCTATTAGTTATCTAATGACAGAAGCAGTTAGTACATATATTAATATTAACATTGCAATCAAAACATGAACATAAAATTTTGTTGTAAATTAAAAGTTTGTCCAATTGCTTCAAAAATCTTTTATTTAAATTTTGTCGCATTTTTGTTGACACTTTCAATGTTCTAAATTTCAATTTTAGAATCATTCACAAAATAAATTAGTTTGTCCGTTCTATTTATGTTTAAAAAACGGTACTGAAGAGAACAAAATGTCATTAGTAAAAACGTATTTGTCGGAAGCTTGCACGATTTATGCTGACACGACGTTCGTGTGGATTTGAAAACCAAATAAATACAATGTGCGCGGTGTTAAGCACGGAAATAGGGATGGGAGTGCTGTTGTTCCTTGTCGTTACTTTTAGATTACTGTAGATGTTATAAGTTAATGAGATAGATATGTTGTACCTATTTTTTTTTCAATAGTAATAATAATCAGGCAAATATAATTGTGGTATAGCAGCTTTTGGGGGACATAGGTATTATGATATTACTGTATTGTTCTTATAAGATGGTGACATCTCACCATTATGTAGACGAACCATGTTATATGTTTATGAAAACTTACAATTTATTACGTAACACAAGTAGATAGATGTAAATATAGAGAAAGATAGGCAGATGTAATATATAGATATGAATTAGGTACCTACACCAAAAATGATAAAACTAGAATAGAACAGGTAAAATGGCAAATACTTACAAATTACAAATTTTTCAACTCCAATCTATCATAAATGGAGATAAAAATTAGAATCGTAATTTCAGTAACTTTTGGAATATCGATAACGTCCCACTCCATTACTAGCCCCATAGAAAAAAGTCGCCAGGAAGATATATCTCAAGAAGGTAGGCACGGGGAGTATTTATGGAAATCTAAATAACGGTGGGCTTTTTAATTGCGGGAATGAGTTTTTTGTTGGCATTCTGTTTATTTTCGTGGCTGAGTGATTTGTTCGACGGTGATATAGTGCAATAGTGATGTGTTATGTGATGTTAGTTAAGTGGAACCTATAAACATATTTGAATGCGTCAAGGGATCGATTGTGGTGTAAATTATTTTATCTATAAGTTATTTTTTAGCATTTTATTGAGCTAGAGAGTTTAATTTTACTGGCACATGTCTGACTATTAGGTACTTAGACCCAAGGGACATTTTGATTTTGAAGTCCACTGTAAAAACCTCGCAAGTATGTATGGTAAAAAGGCCAGAATAATAGTGTGACACAAAGAGCATCTAGCACTGATAGAGCCCCGGTCAAACAGTTAAGGTACTGAATGACAAATTTCTATACAAAAGTCTCTTCTGGATTTAGATCCAGAAGAGACTTTTGTTGGTGAGCTTCTTTGTGTGTTGTATGGCACCCACAACCCTTAAAACTTACTATTTAGTAAGTGGTATGAGTGTAACGTCATTATTATTATGAGACAGAAATAGTGATACCGTCATAAAAGTATGAAGAGTTTTATCACAGTAATGTTGGATTCATATTATAATATCTTAGCACCGTCTGGATTCATATGGATTCATAAGAATAAACCGTAAGAGCAGACTGTGTATCGACGCACTATAAGTTTATTCTCAGACCACCATGTACATATGGGTTCATATTGTTTATCGATAAAAAACATATATGTTACCAACTACTCAATAGACCTACACCGGATATGGAGTATTAAAGTTGATCTGTACATTATAATTACATATTTACATTGTTATTATTCCTATAATTATTAATTTGTATTTCTACTTATTTTTTTAGTAATTCAGTAATTGTAAATGTAATTAGTCGATATTTGACTCTCAATGATAAAATTATATAAATAGGGTAGGATATTATTAAAGGGCATTCGAGATACGATTATGGTGTAGGGCGTTACGCTGCCCGTGCAATATACGGTGTAATATCATCTCGGCGTTTCATTGTGCAAAACTCACGACTGTAACAGTTAACATATATATCCGATTGACTAACCCGCTAGTAGATCAATTCTGCTCAAATCCAAAAAGTACAAGTACAAGTATCGTTCACGTAAAACTTCTAGTCTGCTTTGAAGTTGCGAGCAGGTATTCATACAATTTACTATGGCAACGTGATCCATTTCTATATTCAGAGCGGACTAGCAGTTTTACGCGGACTATACCTACTATAATATAAAATGTGCAATAAAGCATCAGTTGTAATTTTCCCGAGAAATAGACTAAACGTCAAGAGTACCATTACCCATTAACAGATTACGGAACGGAACACACATGCTTTACCTCTCTTGAGAACAACATACACATATTTCTGCCTAATAACAGCAACTTTATGCGCTGACGTGTTCTGGTTTGAAGGGTGTGGTAAGGAAGGCATACTTTTTAAAGGCGTTCCAGCTTATTCCTCAAGAGTAGCGGCTTTCCGTGGCCGACCTCAGGTGGGAATCCGGTCTTCTCCGGCGAATAGCAAATGTCCATAGGTAGCAGTGGCCAGTTCACACCAGATGGACAGCATGCTCGTGAGCTATCTCCTCATTACATTATAGGTATATAAAAAATAATGCTTAAAAGATTGAAATATACTCGTATTTATCTTGCAACTCAACACTATCTAGTAAACGAAACGAAGTAGGAAAACAAAAGCACTTTTCCTCACACGAGTACCGAGGAACACGCCAAGAATAGAACTCCCGTCCCCCTCGGAGATTCTTGAACTTCTTTAAGACGGTACGCCCGTCGAGACGCTATTGGTCACCTTTAACCCCACCCATGAACAAAAATATCACCCATTAAACAGATCCGTTTCAGCTTCAATGCGAACTTCAGTTTCGAGCTTTCGGATAACCTGCTCTTTACCGCAAATAGCGCTGAACTTTTTATTTTATCGTTGTAAGTGGTACAGAGTTTTGTACGAATATTCGTGTTTCTACTTTTGATTATAAATGGTGGAAGCGTGAAAATCTCGTATGTCCGAATTTTTGGAAAATGTCTTGTTTTATTTAAAAAAATCTTTTAAATTTGCAACTTCCGACTTAGTACACCAATTTATACAAATATAAATTTTAGTTTTCTAGGTAATATTTAATGAAAGCGCAGAATTGTTTCATATAGTTTTTTTGGAAACCTGGATTTTACATTTCTACGAACATAAGGGTAGATGATAGTTAAAGATATAGTAGATAGTCATAAGTCAATAAAACTCTATATATTATCGTGTAATTCAACTACAGGAATGACATTAGTGTTTTATCGGATAATTTTATTAATTCTTGAGGAATAGAAACGCATTAGTGGCAAACTCTTCAGTTAGGAATCCAATCTTATATGTTGTTCATGAACGGCAGTAGCCAGTCACATGGACTGCCTATCTAGGTATAGTCCGCGTAAAACTGCTAGTCCTCTCTGAAGATAGAAATGAATCGCGTCGCCATAGCAAATTGTATGACTCACCTGCTCGCTACAACTTCAGAGCGGACTAGCAGTTTGGCGTGGACTATACTTATTTGTTATTTCTATATTATTAAAAAAACACTTCAGGAAAAAAACCAATGAAAAAAACTGGATTTGGACTGGACGCGACCAGTTCTAATTTTATTTTTTATTTAAACGCATTGTATCAAAAATTTATAGCTAACGGCTAAAGTAGTTTTTTAGCGAATTTCTATAAAAATTGTGTCAAAATAAGTCAACATTAGCCACGCTTGGGGACAAATGTAGCCAAGCGTTGCGTTTGAGTATAAATGGGTAATTTTTTAAAATGGAGCGGTGCATGTGAATGCGTTCCGCGGCATTGAGTGCTCGGGATATATTGCGCATGAAACTCGATTTAATGCTTATAAGGCATTGGCTTTTTGCCTTTAACATAGTGTTGGTATTAGAGCACATACGTACTGTTTTTTGTCTATGGTATTTGTATGTATATTGTATGGTATATGGTATTTGTACATACAAATGTATGTGTTATACTTTTTGATTATAGGAGTAACGTGGGCATTCTTTATTAAACCCTTGAGGACTAACATAGAATGCTTTGTGTCCACGTATAGTCTGGTAAACATTGGTGCCATAAATTGTCGTTCAAAAACAAAAAAAGGATAAGACAATATGAATTATCTACATTATCGATGTAAAATTTAGATTATGGAAAATTGAATGTTAATTTTCATACAAGTTATATTGCATTAATAAAGTAACACCTATGTTAGAAGGTATGTAATTGCAACATTTAAATGAAATAATATCTCTTCATACAATTAAAATACCCGCAACCACCCATATTTTAAAATATCCGCGATTTCACAGATCATGAATAAGAATAAATCGTTCGATTTCAACCCCGTAGCTCACTAACGCCCTCTGTAATGTGGTTATAAAACTGACACTTTTCAACCACTCCCCCATATCTTTGCGATTATTCGATATCCTATACACCTATACAATTTTATTTTGCGTCTAATAATATTACTTTTAAAAAATATAAACCTTATCTCTAGATAAAATAAAAATCATTTTATTTCCCTTCGTACTGGCGACAAATAAATAAAACTTTGTAACCTGTCTGAAAGTATGGAAATATTATGGCGGGAAGTCGCTTACGAATTGTCTCGTTATAAAAAGAGGCAAAGGAAAGATGTTTAGAGCCAATGAATTTTAATGGACATATTTATGTTATTGTTTAGCGATTTCTTTTATTTCGATCGGATTTATTTAATGTATAATTCATAGATTAGGAAATTTTTGTAAATAAAATACGTTTTATTGCTTCGATCAGTAGCGTGTAACGTAAACTAAATTGAAAGTATCACTTTCTTTGCAAAGTAATCTTAATGCAATAGAGATGTTTTTATTAACGAAATAACTATGATGTTAAACAAATTAAAACATGATGACTTATTATAGAAGAGTCATTGTGCCGGTTTATCACGAGGAGGGTTCCGGGTTAGATCTCCGTTTAGACAACGGTCTAGAAAATGATGAATTTAGAATTAATACCAGGGGGCCTACCATCATCTTTTAAAAACCATCATAGTTAAGGAAAGTTTTATTTCTTCCTTAAAACAGTAAAATATTCCGTCATACACAATTGAACAAACTTAAACCCTTATTAAGTTTTCGCTTATCCATTGTATAAAACCGACTGAAATGGTCATATTTTGCTTAAAAAGTTAAATTTCCTGCAAAAAAAGTAAAAGTATAATTAAAATAATATTGTTTTAAGAGATGGTAGTAACCCCCCAGGCACCAGGAGTTTGTGTAGTACCTTTGTGTGTTAGTGCATAATGCTCATGACAGAAGAAGTGCTAATATTGGGAGTTTCATAATAGAGATGTCTATAATTTCCATAAATTATTTAATTCTTTTACAATTACTTAATTGAAAAAGCTTTGAAATGTTGGTGGTTGTTTCAAAGCTTGATATGGTTTTAAAATCAGTTTGTATGAATTATGTATTTAATAACTTACCTATCCGGCGTTACTACGTTGTCCTCAGGGCTTGCAACGCAACTGTGGCCACATGTGGGTACGTTTTTTTAATAATATAAGTGTAGCAGACGAGCATGCAGTCCACCTGATGGTAAGTGGCTACTGCCGCCCATGGACATCTGTAATCAACCCCAGATAGGATCAGATATCCCTACCTGAGGTCAGCCACAGATGCGCCGCTACCCCTGAGGACTAAGCTGGAACACCTCGGGAAAGTCTGTCTCCACGAAAGCCACTTGGCCAATAACCAATTTCTAAAGTAACAATCGATATCAAACCAGTGTCCATTGTGCATCTTAGTGTCAAGTTTCAAGGAAGTTGCACGTGGCGCCCCCCGGTGTCGACTTACTGGACACTTAGACTTCCCCCTTGACCGTATTAAATTCCCTAGGAGTTGGAACTTTGTGGTGTAATTTTTATTATTATGGAAATTAAGTGGTTAATGTTTGCATAAATATCATTGTTATTAATTAAATAAAATAACAAACAAGCCATAGATTAGTAAAGATTCTTTGCCGCCTTGAAATTGAATGAAGCCACAAACGGCTTATTAGTAAGTTCTTTTTTTGAATTCTTGACAAATAAAAACATTTTTAGAGAAAATTTACGAAAAAATAACTAATACGGTGTAATTTACATAATAAATAAATAATTATTTCAAATATTTTAGGGACATTTTAGCACGGAGACGTGGCAAAACTTTTTTACGCAACTATTTCAATTCTTAAAACTGGGTACAGTTTCTTGTTAGGAGTGCGAGTGAGTAATCTTTACTAATCTATGAAACAAGCATGCAGTTTACTTGATGTGAAATGACTATTGGCGCGTATCCACATCTATAATCAATCCTAGTTTCGTATGGGATTTTGGACAGGTAGGACACCTGAGTTCGGTCACAGATGCCGTTACAGATTCCTCTCCCGTGGACCAAGTTGGAACGCCTCGGATTAAAGAAAATAAATAAAAAATAAAAAAGTCTCTCACCACACTAAGTGACAATAATACTTAACTATTACCTATTTCATAAAATTATATATATGAGGCATAAAATGTACGAACAGCTAACTGGGAAAAAAATACTTTTTACAAAATTTGTATCTACCTATTAGTTTAAAATACTATCTACTATTTCGGAATAAAAACGATTTTTATGATCTTTGAATATTTTTTATTAGTTTCAGAACTAAAGTTTCTGAGTCCCTGATTATTATCGACTTCGGAATTTCACTCTTCTTACCCAAATATTAAGGTTGAAAAACTAATCAGTAGCATTCCAGTGATTTATGTAAATTCCATAGACTTATTAATAAACTTTACGTAAATCCAATGACACTAATACATATAACTTCTTGGCTTTTAATCATCGTAATTTAGACTCTATGGTTCCGCAACACAATATAGAATGATTTGACATTTATTTTTTTAAACTCTGTTGTCTTTGGCTAAAGGAAACGGAAGGTGGGGGTTATTCTACCATTAGTTTGAGTTTGGCGTTTGTTTCGTATCCAAGTAATGGGGCTTTTTGAAAAATATGGCGCGAGTCGTAGGTCATATCCGCTGTTAATGAGCGACTGTCTATTATTAACTTTGGAGGTAAGTTTTGCAATTAGTACACTTTCCCTAAATTTCTAACGCAGTGTAGGTAAGGTTATGTAACTTTGTTTATCTACTCTTTTGGTTGTGGAGTTATTTATAGTTATATGCCAAGTCGTCAAGTTATTTAGTTACTTATTTATAGTTAAGTTGTATGCCAAGTCATCAATTGATTTAGTAAGTTTATTAGTTTAGTATTCGTTATTTATATTTAATTTATACTCTAGTTACGATGTTAACAAACATATTTTACAGATAAATTTCCTATACCTAGTATTTCAAAATCATAAATTCTAATAATCAACAAAATAACCAATACCCACCATTCTTCCCTTCCCGAAGGAAGAGAGGTTATCTATTCGACGCGTACACTTTTTTTTTAATACCTTTAGATATTAAAAACTATTAATTTGTTAGAAAATTATCAATAAAATCACTTTAATAACACAATAATTGATAGAAAGGAAAAAATCATTCTATTATATTTTTTGTTTTAATAAACAAAATACATAGTAAGTTTCGAACTGTCTGCAGGACAATATTTTCGTCCGTTAGTTGACTTGTCGAGTCAAGTTCTGTGGGAAACCCTACAGCCTGGAAGTAGGGAATAAGAGGATTGCCTTACGGTTTAATACCATTGCGGTACGAACGAATGCTTGTTGTAGAGTGGCTATATATTGTGCCAAGGATGGATAATTCGGGATTTTTTAACGACTTGTAAAATTTATTGTCAAATATGTATGTGTATATACCATATACAATGTACATGTAGGAACTGTACAAGTACCTATGTAATGTATAATTAGTAACAAATAATAATATATACCTAAATATGTAGTTGGAAGGTGTATTTAAATAAATAATTATTTATAAATAGGCAGCTGCTTCAATACAATCAAAAATTTAACATTAGGTATTCCTTGTTATGATTTATGTACTCGCTTCTTTCTTTACCATGCAGTATTTATCTACCTGTAATGACACTTTCTCTATTTGTTTTATGCTTTATTAATCTACATACATTATGTTGGCGATCAATAAAATGAAATAGAATAAATAGCATAAGAACAATCAATTGTACTTACCAATTGTTGTTCTTTTGTTCTTTTGTTTGTTGTTCTTTTCCATAACGAAACACCTTCTGAAGTGGTAGATTATATTGACGTTCAAAAAGTTCTGAAAGAATGTAGGTACATTAAAAAAATATTCTGATTTTGATACTTGAATACTTATGGTCACCCTAAACCCGAAGCCAATAAGCAAACGGAAGACGAACAAAAGACAGAACGAAATTCGTACTTTGGTTATTATCTACCCACTTACTTACGTCGATGCGTTTTCTTTGTTAGGGCTTCTGTTGAAATTAATCATGTAATGAGATACCAACATATTATATAAGTAACTGTATTTAAGAAATTAGTAAGGGGATTCAATTCTAGTAGTACAAGTAGTAGTCAAATGGTATTTCTTGAATTTATGGGAAGAATATAACAATTTGTGACCTATGTGCACAAAGAGGTACATCTCTACTGCCAATGGTACATATATAATTAAAAGTTAAAAAAGGAAAGTAATAATAACGATTTTTACACTCATAGCGCCACACTAGGATTTTATCGGTGTCGCGGATGCAATGGACACTTACGTATATGAATAGAGAAACACCCAGAAAGAAATTTAAATTCTTTATTTAGATATCTGTCTGACCAGAATCGAACTCGGAACCTTCAGCGTATGTGATTGGTACGGCGACCGCTCCGGCATTCAGTTCGTCAACCGAATATTATTTTCTAACTTACAATTTAATCGTTATATGGCATAGATTAGTAAAGATACTTCGCCGCCTTGAAATTGAATGAAGCCACAAACGGCTTATTAGTAAGTTTTTTTTTTAAATTCTTGACAAATAAAAACATTTTTAGATGAAAATTTACGAATAAATATTTTAGGGACATTTTAACAGGGAGGCAAAACTTTTTTACGCAACTATTTCAATTCTCACAACTGGGTACATTTTCTTGTTAGGAGTGAGTAATCTTTACTTATTTATGTACCAACTATTATTTTCTAACTTACAACTTAATCGTTACACGGCAATAAAAAACAATTTAACGCATCTTCCTCTGAACATTGCCGCTTTGCAAAAAATGACATCTTTCGGCAGCCAAAAACGACATCCGAAACCACAAAAGCTTTCATAATGACATTGTAATGATCGGCACACGCTAAACCCGAACGCATCCGTAGGTGGACATCGTAAATTTGGCGCGCAATAAAAATGGCCGCCGCAGCTGTCAATTAGGACATTGAGATGTCATATCGACAACGTTGTCTATAGCATCGCTGGACAACGATTACATCGTATTACTTACACAATAGCGTTGATTTTAATTATTTTCGTGTTGTGTAGTTACAAATTATTTTTGTCGAACGTTATAAGGGCACAAAAGGGACAGTGGTCATTAATGTTATGCGTTTACGGTAATTCTACTAACACGGGTGTGAACATTGGCCACAATTAGTTGGATCGTAGTGTGTAATTGTCGTGGTAAAAAGATGTATGGGGGCGGGTGGGCACAGAAATTGATATGAATGGGCTATTTAGAGCAAGACTTCTTTCAACTACCGATATACTTTCTACGTGGATATTAATCATTGGTCACAATTAGTTAATATGCGTAACGGATTTGTATGAAAATTGGTATAGATAATAGATATTCTTTTTTTTTAAATAGAGTTGGAGACAGCAAACGGACATCAGTCAGCAGTCCATCTGAGGGTAAGTGGGAACTGCCGTCCATGGATATCTGGAATCAACCCCTTAGATGAGGACCCCTGAGGACTAAGCTGGAATGGCAAGGAAAAGTATGTGCCCCTTAACACATCTTTCAAATCTGAATCGTTTAACACAGCAGTCATTAGGCAAAAAAATGGGTCTAGCCTATGGGTGTAGCGGTGGTACCGTCGGAGTTAAACTACAGAGGATCTTACCATCTTCAAAAGGATAGGTATTATAAATTAAATCTTTAATTTGTTCAGGCGCGTAATTTCATACTACAGTAAGTAAATAGTAGATAGTGTAGTGTAGTAGTCAGTACTTATTTTTTTATTAAATTAGAAGTAAAATATCATTTTGGCCTATTTAATTATAATATTATTTCTTACAGATGGATGCCGGATGGAATGCCGTTAATACTTGTCTTGTCTGTCTATCTCTAGTATGTCTGTACGGGAAATTAAAAAAAAATAGATATAAACAAAATATTGTTTGCAAAAAACTAAAGTTCCGCTAACACCGCTACTGCACGGTTGCGTCGTTCGCCGTGAAACTCATAATGAAAATGCTAATTAATTATCTTGAAAATCATTTCCCTCGCTAATCACACCCAAACGGGAATCCCGGGACGTCCAGGTGCAATAAATCACGTGCGGTACACGTCATCGGATTAATTTTGTTCAGATTTAATATAATTTAAAGTAACATTATTTGTGGGGTAATTTAGGTGTTCTGTTAATAGTATGGTTTGAAATGTAGAGTACACAAATTTGTGAAGTTAGTATCTCCCTTTTTTATATTTAACCTAACGATAAGGCAGACGAGGTCCATGATGGAAAGTCACCGTCGCCTATGGACATTTGCAACGCCAGAGGAGTCGCCAATGCATCGCCGGCGTAGAAAGAGACCTCTTTTTACACGTCTCTTGAAGAGCCTCATGTCTTAGTCCTGAGTGAATATCTCAGGAGGAAGTTTATTCCACATTAATTAATTATTTGGATAATGTAATATTGTATTAAAATAAAATAATATATATCTTTACATAGATTCTCGTAAATACTTTATGACAGAAAGCGATTTCCTTTTTTGACTCACTTTGACCAGAGTTAAGTACCCATTCTTTATTAATTAATTATTTAGTTATATCAATTCGGTAACATTACAAATCTAAACAATAATTTATCTTTTAAAATAATTTATCTTGAAAGGTTGTTTCTATATTTTTAAGCCACAAGACCAAAATAATGAATCTGTAGACAAAGATTACACAAAGTAAGTATGACAACAGAGCAGTGTTCGAACTAGGGGGAATAAATCACGGCGACATCTCTTATCAGAGCGAGGGATGCTGCTTATCTTAGGTGGCGAAAACCTATTTATTAGATCTGTAATATTGGTTTATTTATAAACAAAGATAAGTAGCTCTATGTTATGAATTTCGGTCTATTATGCTTATTAGAATATCTGTAGTGTTATTTTATTTATAAACTAGCTGACCCGGCCAACGTTGTGTTGTCATATAAATAAAAAAATGTTAAGGGTGAACAATCCTTATCACTTTGAGGTATGAAAAATAGATAGTAGCCGATTATCAGTTCTACTGAATATGCATATAAAATTTGGTGAGAATCGGTAAAGCCGTTTTGTAGGAGTACGGTAACTAACATTGTGACACAAGAGTTATATAGGTATATAAGATAAGGATAGCTCAATTTTATAAGTTTCGGTTTGTTATGCTTATAAGACCGTTGGTTTTATATTTATGACGAATAAGTGATAAAATAATAACTATTAAAGTGATCTTATTAACTGGATCCGTTTGGAATTCGACACTCGTCTGGTTTTTTAAGAAATCATATCTCTTTTTATAACTAATTAGACATAAATAATTTGATAATATTTTATTATAATATAACGATCAATGGTACTACGATTGTGATTTAGATATTTTCAGGGTCTTTTACTTTCTGCAGTTCAATTATTGCTGTAACTAGGCTTTGAAATATTTTTCTAATAGATACTCAATTCAGTTGTCAGATGACAATGAGTTATGAGTACGTACGTAAGACCAAATAAATGTTTAAGTGCTACATCTAAACAGGCACGCCAGTCCTTTAAAAAATTATGGCAATTAAAAAAAAAGAGAAAAAGAGTAATAATTATTATCAAAAAAAGACTGACCCACTGAGTTTCTTACCGGATCTTCTCAGTTGGGGTCGCTTTCCGATCCGGTAGTAATTTAAGAAAAAATATTGTAACTGACAATTTGTAGGTGCTGCCATTGGCCTAAACAAAATAAATATATTTCATTTCTTAACCCTCTCACTCTTAGAGAAGTCCTGTGTCCACTAATAAGATAATAGTGGGTTAAAGATAATTACTTAAAGTAGGTACTTAGATATACCTACTTTGTTGCGTAACTTGTTACTCTGTCCTATTAGACATTTTTTCCACTATCCCATATGTGTCCAAACCAAAATCCGTGGGAACCCGGGAACAGGTGTCCCGGTTTCGCGACAAATCACTAACCAGGAAGCGGGGTGCTACCGGAAAAAATTGTTTATGTTTCACATTTGGGGTTATTAATATAATCACAGAAATTGTAACTGATATGCCAAATTGGAGTACAAGTTGTAATTTGGTTGTATTAAATTAAAATAGGATTTTATTTTACAAATTATAGAAATAATAGAAAGACAGAAAGGAATCGGTGGATGGAGTGGGTAAAGAACAATTTCACATGTTTCCTTACAAAATGATATACCTACCTAATAAAGGAATAAACCAAGTTGTTTTTTGTAGGTAGGTATAGTTATCGCCAAACTGCTAGTCCGCTCTGAAGTTGTTGCGAGCAGGTGTAGAGTCATATAATACGCGATTTCTATATTCAGAGCGGACCGGCCGTTTAACGCGGACTATAAGGTGAATTATTAAAATGTATGTTCTATGGTAGGTACGTACCTATATAAATAAATACTCTAATCACAATTTAAGTGTTACCTACTCAAGGTGCTAATTAAAAAAATCTTTTCATTTTATTGGAAACATTAACGAATGAGTTTTTAAAACTGCATTGTGTTATCAAAATATTTTACATGCCTTTTCTTATGTGAAAATATTAGAGAATTCCTATTAGAGTTCAAAAATTACTAAGAGATAGAATTGTAAACAATCAGAAATCCTTGAAATAACTATTTAGTCGAACTTTAAAACTATGCGATTTCGTCCTTGTCACCAAGATCATTTATCCCAGGTGTGGCTAGTCCAGGGAGGAACGGAACAAAAACACAAATTTCCTGGATAGACGGGAATATCGGGAGAAATGACGCGAAGCGCTGCCTGTTCCCACGGGGTCATGATTTTGTATACAGGGTAGGTATTTCATAAAATTTATATAATTTTCCTATTAATTTATTACTTATTAATTTTATTTTTTATTTATTTAATACTACTTCATTAAATTAAAATAAGTAATCGCTAAATTAACAGATAATAAAGATTTATAAAATAAGAAAAAATAAATATAGATACCAACAGTTTGTTTCGTTCCTTTTTAATCTATTTTTTTTTCTAAGCATTTATTCATATTATTTAGAATTTAAAATAATGAAATGATATAAATACAATGTCACATAAATAACCGACAGGCAACAAAGAAGTAAAATATATAATTTGTGAACCTTGAAATGGAATCATAATTACAAAAATCATAGTTTAATCCACAACAATTGCCCTCACCATAAAATAACAACACAATTACAAGTATCTAAGTATCTATTACCTTTTTATAATAACCGCATTAAAAGTAAATTCTAAAATGTACAATAAATAAATGCAGTCAGTCTATAATCAAACTATTAATTGGGCTTCTACGGTTTAAAAACATGTAATAATTACTAAGAACTACGCCAGCTAAATAAATAGATAGTGTATTCGTATAAATGCAGAGAATTAAAGTATAATTTATAGTCTATCTAATTGTCTATGCTACATATCAGTGATCGTATAGAAATTGAAACTCGGCGTCTCAATCGGAATCCAATATTCGCTTCATTGAATTCCATTATAGGCACGAAGCTCAAGATTTTGAAAATAATGTGGTTTATTAGAAATAACGGTAAAGGTAAACATCTTTAAAATATGGTTTTTAATTAATATCGACCAGCGTGATGGAATTTAGCCCAACTCTCCGAGACGAGACCCTTGCCCAGAACAATAATATACGACAAGCACATGTAAAAAATAGCCCTCGTCCAAAATTATTAACGTGAAATACAAGGCCAATATCTATAGTATAAAAAATAATAAAAATGTCTACTATTCCTGGATAAACATTGTAATGAAAACGCAGTTAAATAATTCAACTTGGTCGGAACAAATCATAAAAATTCATCTAAATAATTCTTGTTCTTAGAAATATGTGCTCGTATTTCCATCATAAGATAACATTTTAATTTTACGACCATTTTAATGGTCGTTAAATATTTTAATCTCACTATTACGATTAAGCAACAGTTAAAATGAAGTAAATAAATCTTTAATTACTAAAACTGGGTTAAACGTGACTTGTTATATCCTCATAAGGTTTGTGCATATTAATTAACTGCTAACAAAGTCATCGTGCAAATAACTCCAATTGTGCGAGTATGTACGTATTATCGAAACTTAACATTTAATGAATCAATTGAAACCTATTGGCATCCAATTATTATCTAAATAATATTTGCTATTCAAATAATTATTTGCTATCCAATTTTATTTGTGTGGCAATTCTATAATTACTATTTCAGCATTTAGTTTTTAATATGATGTATGTTTTTTTTTATTTGTTCATCCTAATATAGAATTTGTTTAAAGAAAGTGATGATACTTTACGTACATCATATTAAAGAAATACTTGTATGATTAATATCGTTATTATTTTTGTGTCTCTTAATTTATCTGTAGTTTTGAACTATGTAAACGTATAACAAATCTGTGTTTCATTTTTACGGTAGGTAATGTTTAATTTATCTTCAAATTTACAATTTGTAGCACCCTGTACCCAATCAGAACAAATATGGCGTGTAGAAATATGCGGAACACAGGTGGTTCCGCCCCTCGGCATTCCGCGGTTTTTGTGCGTGACCAACTATTTCAGTATTCTCATTAGATTCAGTCTTATGAGAATATGTCCCATAGGAAACGAAAATAATGAAGAAGAAATGAAGTGACTAATGAGTATTCGGTTGAAATTTAAGCATGTGATTAATAATAAATCTATCCAAGTTTTGTTTATCAAAGATCGAAATTTGATACCCATTTCCTCGTGATGCGATAATTAATTTCTAATTGGTTTATATATAATTTCAAAATCATCAAAAAATCAAACCTTGGATTCGATACTCGGACCTACAAATTGATAGACCAAATTTCAAACCATCACCAATGTCAATGAGGGGCAGTAATAGATACAGTTTATCTGATAAATGGTGACCTACACCTATGTACGATAGGTATATCTCTTCCATACTCTACTAAAATATTGTTATTTCTAACTCTACTTTCTATAACAATATGTATTTGTTACTCTGTGTTGCAAATAACACGCATTATACTTTAAGCACACTCAAACAGATTACATTAAACCCATACCGTAAATACAGATACAAAAATAATCGAATCACACTAATACTGTGTAGCGCAAACATTTAACCACAATAGATATACGAACGGGGTGCTAAAGAGTGGATAAATCCGTATTACACCACCAGATAAAGTAGACCCCTCAAACCAACTTTCAAAGTTCCCATTTCACCCGCCAGATAACACTACAGGGCAGCAGGGTAGGTACGTTTAATTTGGTCGCGATTACGATACGAATTGTCGACTCGTCAAGTGCCAGAAAATCGCGTTAAATGTTTGATCGCACGTGAAGGCGTAGGGATTCAAATCCGTGCGAGTTACAGCGTATTGAATGGATTCGAAAGGTTATACAGTTTTCGTGTTTTGGTAATATTGTGATTTAGGTCCATTTGTATATACAAATTTGAATGTGATAGATAAAATTATAATTTTCTTTGCAATATTTTGACAAGCAAGACCAGATTGTGTTACGATACCTACATATAAATATGTCAATATACCTACAGTGTATAGGAGATTATTTATTCGCTATACGTTCATTAAGGCGTACTTAGAAGTGTTTTTTTTTTATTTTCTTTCACATAAGTAGACAAATTCTTGATCTTCTATCTATATGCACGCTTTCAATCCTACTTTGAGCCAATTAGAGGATCAACATCTTTTCTCAGTACTTATCTGCATAAATTCTATGCAAAAGCACTCGCTTCTAGACCCATTCACTTAATTGTCCATTGTCTGACAGTTAGTATTTAATGTTTTATTTAGATTAAAAAATAAAAATATATGTTATGCATAACAAATCTGTTGCAACGAAAACACATTTGATTTTATAAGAACATGTCGAAATATCTACATGTTCACAGAAACATGTGACACACTTAACATGCATGTACACATAAACATGTCACAAAGCGTAGCAGCTACAGTGCCAACTAATCAATGGCAAGCGGGAACCGGCGATAATTAATATAACCTGTGTACACGCCGCGTTCAATTAGTGCCCGTGTTCTGAATACGGTGACTGGGTTAACTACAAACTTGAGATATTTTGGGTGTAAATAGAATGCTTAATGCAGAGTTTTGTAAGTTTTAGTTTGTTAGTTTTAAATAATTTTCTGTTAAATAATAGTATAGTGATAGAAGTTTTAAGCGCTCCTGTATTTCAAGGGTGGTAAGGGAGACATGCAAATCCGAGGCGTAGGACTCTAATTTTTTCGGAGAGACTGCGTGCGATGCGTATAAAAGGTACCCTATGTCCTTTTATAAACCTCTGACAACGGCTGAATAAAACATAACAATCGATTTTGTATTTAAGGCATAAAAGTGTGTCAAACAAAGAAACAAACAAAAAACAAATAAACAACGAAGCAAGCAAAATGATAATCACATTTATAATATTAATTTAGGGTAAGTGTAGAGGCACTTAACGGTAACATCAAAACCAGTGTTTCTTTACTACAAAGCTCTTCCTAAGTCCGTAGTGCACGTGGTCCATCAGTGTGTTTGCACGTCACTACCGGAGGCGTGACGACATGCAGCACCCATTGACGGTGCCTCAATCCTGCTAATTAACTGCGGTTTGCGTTAGGATGCTATTGATACTGAGGGTTGAAACTATAGTTATCGAGTATGTGTTGTATAGTTGATAGAATACACTAATTTATAACAGATTTGTATACATCTAATACCAAATATAGGAGTAGCAGACGTGCATGCAATCCTGATGGTAAATGCCTACTGCCACCCATGGACATGTGTAATCGACCCAGATAGGATTAGATTTCTACGTAAGGTTGGCCACAGACGCGCCGCTACTCTGAAGGCTAAACTGGAACGGTTTGGTAAAGTAAATCTCCCTTAACACACCCTTCAAACCAGAACACAGCAGCGCCTAACACTGTTGTAAGTTTTCACATTTTTACACGAACTTAATTATATTCGAAACAGATTTTTAAACAACATAAGTATATATTACTTACCTATATCCTTACGGCTATAATCATTATAAAAATAAAATTGTAAATATTAGGTATATTTTGAAGTTCTGTTACAAAGCAAAATGCAAAAGCCCTTTCTGGCTAATTAGTGAGCTTTCCGTTTTGCAAACCCACTAATGAGGGCGGACTGAAGGATTTTGTACAAAATATTGTAAATGTAACAGACTTACATTTGTATTTTAGCTGTAAATGCAAAAATGCTAACGACTATTCAGTATAAAAACTAAAATATAGTTTAATACTGCTGTCTTCAACCAGAAATAAGGTAGACTTCCATTTACGTAATTACTCAATTCGCTCCTACATATTACAAGAAATCGATCTAGCTTTTTAAAAATTATTATGTAGAGAAGCAGGCTTAAAAAATAAGTTTGAATAAATGAAAATTAAGCGGTAATAACATAAAACGACTACCTTTTGTAAATGGTAGAGCTGGAAATTCGACCCCGTAGGGAGTCTTATTTCTGTCTTATAAAAGTGGAAAGCGCTGCTTCTGGTTTGAAGGGTGTGGTAAGGGACACATACTTATTCCTTAGGCGTAGCAAACGCATCTGTGCCGACCTAAGGTAGGACTATGTACCTATCTGGGGTTGATTACAGATATTCATGTGCGGCAGTGGTCTTATACCATCAGGTGGACAGCATTCTCACTTGCTACATCTGTTTAAAAAACACACGTTTTTATAAGATACCTACAGACAACACAGACTCTAAAAATATCATGTCATATGTGTAACATGTAACATGCATGTGCATGTGTGTGTATGCAAGCCTATTTAGTAACGGGTCGAGATCAAAGCCTCAAAGAGCTTGAATGAAAAGCTTTTTCAAAGTTCGCTAATGAGGGCGCAAGGGCTGCCTTGCTCCGTTTGATGTTTGCTCGTGCAAATATTTATATTACTCTTTGATCATGCTGCATATGATGTCTCTATGTGGATTTTTGTATATACATAGGTAAAAAGTTTGTATTTTACGCCCTTTTTCTGTTTTTCAGTTTTCTAGCTTAATGTAGTCTGGGAGATATTGCTACGAGGGACTTTTACGATTAAAGGTGGTAGGTAAAATTATTATGGGTTGACCTGGGAGGGACCACCGCCATACCTATTTCTAGTTTGAAGCAGTTGTGTCTCAGTAAAAGGAGCTGGATGTCAACTTAGTGGTAACGCGCCATGATCGGTTTTAGGGAAAACTTATGGTCTATATAGAATTGGTTTCACATGTTTATAGGTGGCAATTTCCACTTACCAATAAGAAGATTACTCATTTTTTTTGTATCATAATATAAAAAATATAATAAGATTCTACAGATAAGATACAAAATATACTAGCAGAGAAAAAATAGGCCACCTTCTAAATTAACTGTAGTAGGAGTTTGTATAAATTAAATGTGTATAAAATAGATGGCTTGTTTTCTTTATAGCAATAATTACTTTTATTCTTTTTTGTATATATGTACATACATAATTATAGTTATAATATGTGTATCGTAACAAAACATACATTCTTAGATTAAAGACTTTTAAGCCGACTTTACCATACACAAACTCTACAAAACAAATATAATCCTCAATACATAGTACATAGATAGATACACAAAATTCGCATAACCTAAATATTTTCCCTGCAAACTATCTCAACGTTTTGAAGAAATCTGCGTCTTGCGCGTACTGAAAATCAATAAGACCTCGCCCGCCCGCCGCCGCCCGCCCTACAACCTGTTTCGATGCTCCCGTATATTTAGCATATGTTTCTTTTGGATAACCTTTAAATGACTCGATTTATTTATTTTACTTACTTTTCATAACGTTTGTTTTTAATTTATTTTGCTCTTTCTAAATCAAATTTGTCAAAAGTTACTGTAATTCATTTTTTCCTTATATAGGTAATATATTTTCAAAAGTTTGTTCTTTGAGTACGTTGAAATTTAATATCGCCATACCTGCTATTGTGTCCTATTCATTTTTGTTGCTTTTGAATTCAATATGTTGATCTATCTTTTAATAAAATTATATTTTGAGTTAGAGCGTCTCATGTAAGTGTTTAGTAATTTTTAAGCTACTTTTTTATAATATAGTAGTAGCGGACAAGCATGCAGTCCACCTGATGGTAAGTGGCTACTGCCGCCCATGGACATCTGTAGTCAACCCCAGACAAGACTAGATTCCCACCTGAAGCCTGCCACATATGCACCGCTATCCTTGAGGACTAAGCTGGAATGCTCAATAAAGTATGTCTCCCTCATCACACCCTACAACCAAAACACAACAGCGTGGAACATTGCTGTTATTTGTAAGTGTAGCGATGGTACCGCCAATATCGAACCACAAAGGGTTCTACCATCTTTATAAATAAACCTGAGTTTAATAAATTAATCTATTTGTTCCGTCTCCTGTGTCATGCATGTGTTTCCTTTCAGAGTATGAAGGGTTCATATATAAAGCAATAATTCAGTATATTTTTCAGCGGGTGTCATATAAGTCGTTACGTAAGGGCGGTGCCCTTTGCCATTGGCGGGGTCATGACCCCGCGGGAGCATGCGATTGGTTGAAACCCACCCACTTAAATACGATTTTCTATGCGCTGAAAACCTTACATCACCTGAGGAGGATAACTTCTTAGGTAGGTATATGAACCTTTAATTAGTTAGACTAAGTTTCAGACAAAAGGAAAGATTAGTGAAATTAGTCAGATTCGCTTAATGTGTGAGCACACATACTTAAGTATACCTATTTATAATATAGAAAGTAGTTTTTGTTTTTGAAAATAAGTACACACTGTGCTTACATTCCAATTAACATCTATGGTTAAGCCACAGAATCATCTATAATTATAATCAATTAGAATTGAGAGGTAGTGGTAGGTACCTCCTCACCTATTTCTAGCATGGATTATTTTTTGATGGAACGGTGTAGATGCTATCCGATTTACATATCTTAGTCCTCAATAATGACGACGCAACTGTAATCGGCTTCAGGTATAATCTGTTCTACATCGAATCTGTTAGCTATAAGCGCGACAGAGACCTTAACATTGGACATATGTGGACTACTACTATTGCTTTTTTTATAATATAGGGGTAGCAGACGAGCATGCAGTCCACCTGATGGTAAGTGGCTACTGCCGCCCATGGACATCTGTAATCAACCCCGGATAGGATTAGATATTCCTGCCTGAGGTCGGCCACAGATGCGCCGCTACCCCTGAGGACTAAGCTGGAACGCCTCTGAAAAGTCTGTCTCTCTTACCACACCCTTCAAACCAGAACACAGCAGCGCCTAACACTGCTGTTGTTAGGTAGAAATAGGTGTGGCGGTGGTGCCGCCGGAGTGGAATCACAAAGGGTTCTACCACCTTCAAATTACTACTACTACTACTAGTACTACTACGATTGCTACTTCAGTCCTATATGAAAAAAGGTCTGAAAGCTTAGTTACTGCTTGCGCCTACATACCTATAACGACACCACCATTTCCCGTTCTACATACAATATACACGCTGTGAGTGTGGGTATATGCACACATATGTATTCTTATTCTTAGCACAGTTAAACCCAATAGGGCTGTGAGTGTAGAAAGCGTTATTTATGTAATGTCCTTCTTAAGGACCTATCGTCAATATCTTTATCAGGGAGTCTATAAAAAGCGACCATTATCATAACAACAATATTTTTCCCACTATCTCGATCCTGACGGATCCCTGGGGAACAGTGTTGTTTTACGGAAAACCATAAAACTGCTATTTTGGTTTCTTTCTAATAAACGGTTATGTTATTCGGTTGTTTATACTTGTGGACACGAACGTTTTCCTGGTCGTTATATTGTTTTGTAAATACGTGTTATAGTAGATTGTTTTTTATTGTTATGCTTTTCTGTTTTTGAAAACTTTGAGTTATAATTCATTTCGACTTATATTATATTATAACGTATATATTAAATACTTATATACAACTAGCTGACCCGGCAAACGTTGTGTTGCCATATAAATAATGTTAAGGGTGAACAACCCTTATCACTTAGGGGTATGAAAAATAGATGGTAGCCGATTCTCAGATCTACTGAATATGCGAATATGAATTCGTAAAGCCGTTTCGGAGGAGTAGGGCAACTAACATTGTGACACGAGAATTTTATATATAAGATAATGTAATAAATTTGCTGTATGGGTACATTATATCACTATTTGAAAAGACGTAAACTTTTTAAATAAAACCTCTATATGTTTACACATATATTCAAGGTGGTTCAATTTGGGATACACCACCGCCACACCTATACCACCTATTTTCTGCATAGTTTGTAATAGCAGTTTTAAGCGCTGTTGTAGGTAATGATGAACATGGTAACCGAGATATACTTATCCGAGGCGTTCTTACTTAGTCCCCAGTAGGAACATGTCTGTAGCCAACCTCCAATAGAAATCTAGTCTTATCTGGGGTTGATTACAGTCCATGGAGTAGTATCTGCCACTTATCTTACGGATCCACTTACCTAATTTAATTAATTTACACGGTGAATTATGTACAAGTGCGTCATTTGTTTAAAAAAATTGAGCATTGACAAAAAGTATGATTTTCATAGTTTTGATATAACCATACATTTTCATATTATCTTTACATGTAACCAACACACATGTAAACCACAGTAGGTATGTGAAGTTATCTCGCTTCAAAGACGATGTTCTCATTGCTCTATATAAAGAACTGATGTCAAACGTATTTATCGCCGCTGATAAGAGCCAGTAAACAAGTGGCCATTTACTGGCGGCCATCATTCTTATCTCTGCAGTTAATATTATACCTATAAAGTATCTTTACGGGCAAGCATATAACAGCTACATAACTTTTTAATAATATATAATTTTGGTTAGCTGATATCAATAAAGGTAGAGATCGTAGTTAGACTCCTGTTTGCACGACTGTTGGCTACCTACTTGAATTCAATAGAAATAAATTAAAAGACGAAATCAATTAAAAAGCGACGGTATTTAGACTGTAATATTAAGAAAATGAGAACACTAATACTAAAAACGCAAATAATAACGACATTTGTATTAAACGTTATAACGATTAAATATTATAACGTTGTAATGGTTACAACGATTTCTACGCAAATAACTTCACTCTGGATTTCTTGTACACTGCTATATTTTACTCTCGGAGGGTTTTTATTGATATCATCAAGCTTTTTTCGTCCACTATCATAGATTTTGAAAAATTCTTGCACGACGTAGAATTTTAAAGGTAACAAAGGTAGAATCATACGAAGTATTTTAATAGAATATTTCTACATTATTAAATAATCAACCTAGTGAATTATTATAACACCAAAAGAACCCGACTACTTAAGAATATATTTAGACAAATTAGATTAATCTAACGACGCCTCGTATTTATGTTAAATAATTCTAGCCGTTGCAGGGTGCGCCAAAAAATTTGACAAATAAAATGACAAATACATACATACGTTCGAAAAAGTTGAGTAAAAACTTTAAGATCCACATACTTATGAACAATAAGCAAAAGATTCCGATGTTTATCAAATATGTTATCTGTAGACGCAATAATTGGTTCACTGGCGATACAGGGTTTATCTGCGGGTCGTCATTAACATAAATATCTTACTCTTATCTTGGTATGAAGAAACACTACGTTCAAATTTTTTACCTAAATTTTGCGGCGAATTTTAATAATATAAATATAATCTGGTTAAAACGCATCTTGATCAAGGAATCCGAGGTTCAAATCGCAGGCACCTCTGATTTTTCAAAGTTAAATGAGTATTAAAAATCTATATCATTTGCTTTAAGTGCGAAGAAAAATATCGTCGTAAGGAAATCTATACACTTGAAAACACATTAAAAAGATCTCAAAGATTTGTAAGGTGTTCCAAGGCAGTTGGCCAGCTCAGTGGCCTAAATCTCTAGCACTCTAAGACCCTTGTCCAACATTGGGACAGTATAAGAATATTCATGACGATGATGTCATAGCATAGCGTAGAAAACTCTGTGGGAAGTTCCTCCCATATCTTGAAAGTATACCTATTCTTAAGTAATTTTAAAACTTATTGCGTCGATTCGACTTCTACTTATATTGTGTTATACTGTAGTACATTTACATAATGCACTATTGTTGTAGGTCAATCAACCCAAACTTAAGCTGTATACTGTTAATTAATGTATTTAGTATTGAATCCAAAAATTACCTCGACTTAAATTGGAACGACAATTCCTGATTTTTTAATGTTACTGAAACAAATAACGTTTAATTCCATGGCCAAAGTGTGGTGTGTACTTGTTCTTACATTTAGCAGTAAGTGATACGAGTCGTTCTGACTGACTGGTAGGAGAGAGGACCGGAGGAATGATATTTAAGTGACAAAGAAAATGCTTCTACTCTATAAATGAATATTTAGAAATAAATTGATGATAATCTAAATTTAATTGTAAACGGACATGAAAAATTAAAAATTGTAACTATTTCATTATTATTATTATTATTTTGATTTTTTACTGACATGTGATATTAATGTGTAATTACGCCAATGTGACTAATTGTGTTGTACGATCAAAACAAAGTAAGTTAACATAAAATTAAGTTTATAACCATATTTGCACGCCGAAATGGTAAAATAAGAGGATTTTTGTATCTTAGGACAGATTTAACCTGAGTTTTGTACCTTATTTGGCAAATAAAGATGTTTTTGATTTGATTTGATTTGATTTGAAGAAGTATTAGATTAAGATTAAAACTACTTCGCTCCAATCCGCTACAAATATGTATGATGGTATATATTTTAAACCATGCAGTATGTACCACTCTCCCTCCCTCAAAGGATGCGTGTAGAGGCAAAATATTAAAAATATACACCACCATACATACCACCACCAACACGTGTTTCGCTCCAAAACTTAGCATCATCAGGGTAAGTTGACTCTACGACGGTTAATCGTTAATATAATCGTTAGTGATAAAGAAGTGATAACTCTTTGAATTGAGACCACATCTCGGCAGTCATCGCTTTCCGCCTAAAGCCTGTTATTAATAATCAATCTATTAAAATTTTACCTACTAAACACAACTAGTCTTTTCTCCCAAAAAGATTTTAATGAAGGCAAAAAAGACATAAGCATAAATATGTATAAGGTACCTATATGACTAAATTATTATAATAAAGTGTAGTAATAAAAAAACAGTTGGTATGCAATTAAATCGTTTTATTAACCCCAGTAACATTGTATAATAATTATAATAAACAAACGTATACCTATCTAATAAGGGTGTCATATTATACATATCAACAATATTACCTACTACATTCACGATCGATTAAGAAACAATCTGTATCTAACATAATAAAATTATGGTAACTTAAATTATTACCTACAATTTACACAAATTTTACAATTCATACACAAAGGTACATCATTATACTTTACATATTTAGAACTTAGAGCTGCCCAAATCGGACGAGTTCTATTTGGCGGAATATATTTTGTGATATATCTACTCAAAACATACCTACACACACACTTAAAATTAAATAGGGACAAATTTAATATAATTGTGACAAGTTAACGACGAGTTACAATTACGATAACAACCAAAAACCTACCTATCAGACTAAATATAACATCATTGAAAAACATTTATGAAAAGTATTTATATTTATTTAACACTTTATAACCTCTAGACAAGTAAAAAGTGCAATTAATCTAGATACCTGTAGCAGTGATACCTGAAGAATCCTGCATACCTGAATTATAAAAAAAAATCTTAAATGTATGTGAAGTCTACCAATACGCACGCACTTGGCCAGCGCGGTGGACTATGGCTCTCATTCTGAGAGTAGACCCGTGCCCAGCAGTGGGACAGTAATGGGTTGATGATGAATCTAGACTTTTGGTCTTCGTTATCTATTATAGGTAAATGAAAAGGTGTAGACAAAGGGTGGGTGCCCTTTGCCGCCCCTACAAGTTTTCTATATATTCGTGAAAATAGTAGAAGTCGTCTTCGAGATAAAATTATAAAAGCATTAACTTAATGCTTTCAAATCGTACAAATAATAAAATATTTTGTCTCATTTAAGACTGTAATTCTATTTAGGGATTACAGATGCATATGAGATAGGTATACTTTCATATAATTTAAAAATCACTTGCTTAAACGGTGACAGGTAAAATCATGAGCAACAACATCCTACACACCTGAGAGTTCTTCAAAAAATCTCATGGTGTGTGGAGTCCACCAACCCAAACTTGGCCAGCGCAGGACTATTGCCTAAAGCCCTCTCACCTTTGTCTAGTTGCGAGGCAATATATTGGTTGACAACAATGGTAGGTAGGTTGTAATAGGTACCTATAGACTTTATCAATATAGTAAATGACAGTTTACTAGTTTACATCGCATGCTCACTTATCTTACAGTATGGCTTGCAATCCTTTGTTCACTGTTCAAAATCACTTCACTTCACTTCACAATAGCTACACACTTTAAGTTGGTAGTTACGTTTTGTTAACTAATTCTTCATATTCCATTTTATGTTCTTAATCGTTCTACACTGCCGTCAGATAATCAGTAATAAATGAATTTTGCAATGAATCGCGTTTTTTCTTTCTTCCGTAGAAACCAAACTCAAATGGCATTAGTTCAGATCGATTCATTGAGAATTCTTACAATCAGCTACTCAATTATTATCAGGGTTGAGGGTATTTCGAACATTGAGTTACCCGTCTGAGTTGTATTATATTTTAATGTCCTGTTTCTTATCATAGACAGTATTGTTATCTATCAAAACTGAAAGTGACAACCCTGTTCGAGTTCCTTGCCCTTTCATTATTATGGACACGTTCAAGTCCTCAAAATTAATTGCTCCGGAGTAAAATTCAATGGACGTCGTTACAACTTAAATGATGGGTTCAATTTAAATATCATCACAAGTTTTTATTTTTCATCAAGTTTGAATCTCCTTTCATCCATGGGTTGCATTAATGATTTTTTTCTAATCATTATGAATCCATGAAAATCCACTTCGATAGCCACGGACATAAGTCACTCGCGTTGCTCCAACTCGTCGTAATGTCGAAGGACTCCATGTTTCGAGATCAGCCTCCGTTTTCCAATATGTTTCCAGGTCTGACATCATCAATCCTTACTTCCTCCCCAAGATTGATAGGATAAACTGTTCGATCCATTCGCGTCACGTTCAAATCAAGTCCTTGAGTCCCTTCGTGGCCGCCGTTTCGTACTGGACAAACTTCAAATTAGTTTCTGCTTTTATATAAGTAACCTTTAAGCTTGGCCCTATGTGGCCTAGGGTTACATGATACACTGTGAGATGACACTCGTATCGGCCGTTTCACCCCGGGTCACACTGTATGTATTGTTTACCACGATAATGAATAGGTGTTTTATATACGAGCTCGAAGTATTGTATGCTAATTGTGCTACCGACGGCATTAATGGTGTTTTAACGTAAATAATTCAACGTTACTATATTTGTTTACCTACAATTCGTTCACCGATAGTAAGTGCTCAGGCGTAAGGTTTCCATGGCAGAAACTTAGCGATGTAATTAGAGGCAGGCTTGATGGGCGGCTGCCAGAGATGCAACCTTGGAAGGGTGTAGTTACAGCTAAGCGCATTTTGCTAACCCAGATCGGAAAATCAAAATAAGACATATTACAATGCCTCTGTGAAATATATCGTGCATACTTTGGCAAAGGGAGATTTCCGGGCCTAGGGAGCAGCCGCGCTCCGACCGTCTGTTCAGAGTTTGTGTATCAAATGCAAGATGTTGAGAAAACTTCAATATCATGATTCAGAGCCGTGTAACGTCATTTTTTGATAAATAACGGGAAATCGCCACAATATATCAATCAGAAACCACGTATAAATTGATAAAAATTGTTTGAAATAGATTGTGAAAAAAACTGTTGTCAACATTTACAAACTGCTTGATTAGGATGTAATAAATCTTAGGGGTGCAAACGGCTCTAAAAATAGGAAAAATTTCCATCTTCTAACTTTTCAGCTTAAGTAGAGCTTCCTTTACGTATTACAATACTATCTTACTTTATGGTCACTGAACTCTGATATTCAGTGAGTTGCTATCTCTGACGATGTCATTATCCAAGTGCCTATAAACTTGATATCTAAGCGTTAGTAGATACATTATTATTAGTATAAAATTAGGTTCAACTTAATAGCTTAGTGGTTAGAAATGCGACCTATACCTATACCTAGCGGTTGGTGGTTCGGTTTCGTACGAGGTCTACCAATCCACACTTGGCTAGCGCGGTGGACTACAGTCTAAATATCTCATTCTGAGAGGTGACCTGTGCCTAGTAATGGAATAGTAATAGATTGACAACGAAACTAATTTAATCTACTAATTATAATCAATGTTGATCGCGTCCCTTTAATAAAATACTTCAATATGTTAAATAATTGTCGAGAAAATCATGTTGTACAAAACATGTACCTAATGCAGTGAAATAAAATGTTTTACCTGCTAAAATCTTATATATAAAATTCTCGTGTCACAATGTTAGTTACCGTACTCCTCCGAAACGGCTTTACCGATTTTCACCAAATTTTATATGCATATTCAGTAGGTCTGAGAATCGGCTATCTATTTTTCATACCCCTAAGCGATAAGGGTTGTTCACCCTTAACATTTTTTCATTTATATGGCAACACAACGTTGGCCGGGTCAGCTAGTAATAAATTAAATGTTTGTTTGACTTAACTGCGCCATCTAGTTACAAAATGTAAGCACTTTAGTTACTTAAACTTACGATTTCAAATGTTGAACATACTCAGAGGTCTTTATCATGGTAGTTCTACAATGTGTTAATAGATGGCGTGCTGCTATGCCAGCGACTTTACAAAATTATTAGTCTACTCTTTTTAAACTTTATTTTAAGTTAAATGTGTCTTACCTTTTCGAAGGTGGTAGAACCCTTTGTGGTTCGACTCCGGCGGCACCACCGCCACACCTATTTCAACCTAATAACAGTAGTGTTAAGCGCTGCTGTGTTCCGGTTTGAAGGGTGTGGTAAGGGAGACAGACTTTTCCGAGGCGTTCCAGCTTAGTCCTCAGGGGTAGCGGCGCATCTGTGGCCGACCTCAGGTAGGAATATCTAATCCTATCTGGGGTTGATTACAGATGTCCATGGGCGGCAGTAGCCACTTACCATCAGGTGGACTGCATGCTCGTCTGCTACTCTTATATTATAAAAAAAAAAAACCTTACGACCACATTTTGAATCTCACAGAAAAAAAGTTCAATCATGTCGTTAAACAAAAGTGATTATTTGACTGACAAAACGCTGTGGTCTGAAGTAGTTCCAGCTCCACATCTACCATTAGGTTAAATTTGATATTGTAAAAACGTGGCTTTTTTTAAAAGATGTGTGTTATGGAGTTTCTTTCGCCGCTTCTTCTCCATAACGAAACACCTTGTGAAGTGGTGGTAGTTGTATTGACATTCAAAAAGTGCTCTGTAAAGAACCTATTTTGAATCAAAAAAATGATTTGATTATTTATTTTTCTTATGTAATTAAAGAAATAAAGTCTCTATAATACATAAAAAATAATATTGTTGTTTACCTACCTCTTAACATCTTCCTAACATAAGTTTGTAATAAAACAAAAAACCAAGATTTATATTTTTATTAATATTTAGTTACACATACATTCTACTGCCCTTTAGTAAGACTATAGATCTCCTATTACATTATTTAACAAAAATTAAAGGTGTCACAAAAATCAAATACGCAAAATTCGTATTTCAAATACACATCCATAATTACGTCACAAAACAAAATAATAATAGTAGTCACATATATTTAATAATCTACTCAATCACACAAACTATGCACCTACTTAAAGTTCACTAAAAATCTGGCTCATAAAGTCAAAAAATAAATAAATAGTTTGAATACTCCATGATAATGCAATATTCTCTCTTTTCAAAGATGAGAACTTGTTCTTTTAAATTATGAAATCGACATCTATAAAGTTGAAAGAACTGCATAATTATGGAAATATTGTCTACCTATAAATAACATTTCAAATTTGCAAAAGAAAAAACAACTGACAAGTTTTTCGCATGTTCGCTGTGATTTTAGGCGCGATTTGTCAAAGGAACCCATGATTCAAATTTAACAGCTTAGAAAAATTTAAACAATAGCATTTTATTAACAGACAAGTTTAGTACGCGCCAAACTGCTAGTCCGCTCTGAAGTTGTTGCGACCAGGTGTAGTCATACAATTTGCTATGGCGACGCGATTCATTTCTATATTCAGAGCGGACTAGCGGACGCGGACTATACCGAACTAAACTTTATACTGTAAATTATTATAAGTTTAATGCGAAAAGATATACCTATATAAGCCAAGAGATCCAATTAATTGAAACATAATACAATAAGCAAAACGATACGAAATTTCAGACTACATTAGACTTAGAATACAAACATTCAAACACACGACTTATTATATATTTACAGATCAGATCATGTTCATTTACTGTAGTCAAGATGCGTGATATATTATTAAAATTACTTTTTTGGCAACAAAGCATTTAATTGAATTTATTATTGAATCGTTAACATATTTGATTGACGATATTCGCCGAATAATCTATTGATAACATAGATATTTTTAAATGTGGATGGCGTTAAATAATAATAATTATTATTTATTTAACATTAAAAATATTATAATCGATGGTGTTTGCAAATATTGTAAATAAGGTAAGGTATTTTTGAAAAAATAATTACACTAAGAAATGAATTTATATGTTGCTATAATTTAAGTTTAACAGATGAAAAACAATTATGATAACTTGAAATCTAGGGATGTTAATATAAATAAAAAAGTCTGAAATTGATTATTATAGTTTTTCTCAGATGCAATTACAATTACCCCATATTTCACATCGAGGGAACACTTAATTAATACACAGTGAATTCTGATAATAAAATCTGTGTATTTGCCACTTAACGACTAACAAATGCCCCATTTATTAATAAGTGTAATAACATTCGTGGCTTTAAATACATATTTCACTAAAGACACTAAAATGTACCTTACGGAGTATATTTAGCTTAGTTTATTATGCTAATAAGCAAAATACAGTCAAATCACAAACACATCTTGACAACACACATAATTATTTATAATTACATTAAAAGACACATTTTCCTTAACCCGAATTATTATTATAATTAAACCTAATTAAATACGAGATAAAAATAAAAAACAAAAAAAGTCAAATTATATTTGGAATTATATCATACAACTATATTTAATAAGTCAATTTTACATACATAGAAAATAATAGTTTTAATGCACACTTTTCAAGTGGAAAAAAATTATCAAGCAAAATCTCGCAAAAAGCGAATCAAAATACTGACGTCATAGAGAACATATCAAAAGTTTTTGATAGTAGAAAAAAGTAAGAAAATCACTGGTACTTATTATAATTTACTTGATTAATCTAAGTTTAAGAAAAACAAAAAAAAGAGTTCTACAAAAAGAAAATTTCGATAATATCGAATCCAACATAATTATCGAATAAGAAACGAAGTATGTATTTTTTTATTATAAACGGCATCATTAATTCACTGTAATTAAAAAGAAAATTATTTCCGTAGCTGCCAATCGAACGAGTTCATTTTGTAAAAAAAAACCATCCTATATTATTACATTGGATTATCGGATAGTGTCGCTTATAAGGAACAGATACTGAAAAGCAATTGTAACTGACCATATTTTAACGACCATTATTTACCACTTGCTAAACGGTGAAGGAAAACATTGTGAAGAAACCTGCACACCTGAGAGACTTATATTAAAAATAAAAAAGGATATCTCAAAGGTATGTGAAATCTACCAATACGCACTTGGCCAGCGCGGTGGACTATGGTCTAATCCTTCTCATTCTGATGATGATGATATTTTAACGACAGAACAGCAACTGATCATCTTTACTATCAATTACCAGAATTTTTGGAACTACGAAGAATGCCTAGATTAATCAAATAAAGTCAGTAATTAGTCACTATATTACCATCATATTTTCAACATCGCTTATCAATTAAATTTTAGTTTATCATGATGTTACAGCCACATTTCTTAATATAATGAGACCATATAGAATGATTAAGGCCTGATATATACAATTAGCCATAATATGACATAGCACAGCTATAATAAATATATTAATTTAAATAATTATATTGTGAGATAAACAGATAGAAGCATTGATTGCCTAGTGGTATGAACTTCTGCTTCTTAATAGAGTTTGGTGTTCAAATCCCAGGGGCCTCTGATGGGCCTACACTTGGCCAGTAGTATAAATCCCATTATTATCAATTTTCCTAGGCAATAACTGTCAAATTTCTAAGTCTGCCAGGCAAAAAAAGTTTAAGATTTATTATTATTACTACATAACATACAAGAAAAAATATTATCTTGTATGTACCAGGATGTATTATCATTCGAATGTAATTGTAGTATTACAAAAAATACATTTAATTGGGTAAAATTGATTTCCATGAAATGGACCATCTTTCTATGCAAATAATTGCATATATTTATGATAGCTGTGTACGCTTGGCTCACAAAAACATTACATCAATACATAATATTTATTACACCGATCCTAAATATAATCAACAATGAAAGTGCATTCCATCTAACAGTTATAAGGACAAACTATTTTCAGATCGGAAACATCAAAGACACATTCATTGAACTTTCAGGTTACGAGGCTAGAGCTTATTGTACAATATAGATAGGGATATTGACAATTATGTACACATATATATGTTTCTAATACCATTTTTTAAGGTATTCATTACGATATTAGAGAAATGAAGGATAGTACAATATAGGAAATAATAAAGTTTGTTAAACATATCAATGTACTTTGTGAACCATATTTAAGTTAATGCTTTTTTATTTAATATAGGAGTAGTAGACGATATAAATATGTTCATAAACATAGTATAAAATAATATAATGTTGTGTAGCTGTGACTGACATGTATGGTGTCCGTAAATTTAAATGCACCGTTATATGTTTGAAAATATTCCAAAATATTTTGAAAGTTGTCTATAGTCCTCAAACCATTACTAGACAAACTTTAGTCAATTTCAAACAAATAAGAAAAGGCCAATTAGTCAATATCCCTACAACATAATATTTTATCAATCAAAATCGCAGTCTTTACAGTTATAGTTTGTTGTCAACTATATGGATAAATGTTTTAACATTTGTTAAGAATATTGATTTTTATATAATATTGTATGGCATTTTTTTTAGTTGAAAATAAATAATATTATATTATATTATATTACATAATATTATCTATAATTACAACATTTAATTATTACTTAAATCTAATTATCAAATAATAACACCCAACCGTATATCTACATACTTTGATACAAATGCAATATGCCTTATTATATTTTTAATGTAACACATATCCTGCAAGTTTATTTATAAATTATTTGAAACATGATGAAATATTATGAAATATGCAGCCAATACTAATATTTTCAATGAATATTGATAGTTTCTTTTTTTCCAAAATATCTATGTACTTATGTTCGCACATAAGTTGTCAAATAGTATTTTATGCCTTCGAAAAAAGTTGAACAAATGACTAATAGATGACAATAAATACTAAAAATAATTATGTGTTACATCTGAGCGCGCAACTCCGTCCCAAACAAAAAAATACACTGATGTGTTTTCCCATACACACCAAGAGAAGTATAACTTCAAAAAGATAATAAACTATTATATAATGAAAAATGACTTAAAAAACTTGAAATATAACTTGATAATACATAAATGCAATAAAACAATCAGGAACATAATACGAACATAATCTTCGACACACCAAACATATATTTTATTAGCGGACAACAGTTTGAATGACTGAAACAAAGTGTGACGTTTACATGAGATCATTTCGACTGATGACATACCAGAAAGTATATTCATAGAAATCTGAATAAATATTTAATTTGTGTTAGATATTTTAAACTATTTGCCGATGAACTATTCATTGTTGCGTCATTATTTTACATTTTAAAGTATGAACGGACAGATGCTGGCATAATCAATACAACATATTTTGCATATTAGAGATAGAATACATTTTATTGATAATTTTTCAATGATATAGAAACAATTTATGTATGTTTTTTATTACATACATATTACAGAAAATATATTTCTACTAATTAGGAGATAAGTCATTATAACAACTTTACATTAATTTATGTACGCAACTAAGATTCAATATCACCTTAATAATAATTTTATTCTAATTTTGAATATGATGAATAAATTTCGTTCCTCAATTTATATACAACACTTAATAATCCTTATACATAACCAATCTTAGACTATTCCAAATATCAATAAGATGTTTTCCAAAAATTTTGACAAGATTATAATACTTATATTCTTATATAAATACTTGTAAGTTAATTTATATACAGTGTTAGATTTAGGTATTAATTTTGCATATATTGTATAATGTTGTTTATATATTGATAAGATTATATTATATGTGTCTGTGTTCGGCTCTGGTATGATAAGAATAAAATGTGTGTATTTGAAGTAACAAAAGTCTGTCTACCTGATGTTAAATGGTACTGCAGCCCTTAGACATAACAATATACCTATTCACTATAAATATAGCAAACAAACATACTGTCCACCTTAGGGTAGGCGTCAACTGCCACCCATATATGTATATCCATAATCAAACCCAGATATGATTAGAGTCCTATCTGAGCTCGGGCACAGATACATTCCTAACCCTGCAGACTAAGCTGGAACATCTTGTCTAAGAATCTTTTTATCATAATATACTGAAGTATACATAATATGACGAATTAAGTGACTGTGGTGCCACCTGTCAAAACAATAACCTTATACCTATACCTTTACACATACCTTGAATTAATGTGACAATTAAAATAAAACAAAATAACAAATTGATCTCAAAAGAACATGATCATCGGTTAATATAAAATATGAATAATGTTTTTTAAATGCTAGTAGAAACTATAGATAAATAACAAATATTAGGAAAAACCTATTCTTAAATGTGTCACATTCATTTAAATCTGTTATTATGTCTATGGGCTGTAGTGGACACTTCAGGTAGAAAACAATACCAATAGCTAATCTTAAATAAATATATGTTGATATGAAAAGAGAAAAACATAGCCTCTGAATAAAATAATTAATATAACAGCTATTAAATGTATTATATGACTTAACATTTAAATATGAAGCGACTTACTCTGTAATAGTAGTAGTCACAGTCAATGCATAGTCAAATTCTTTGATACAAGAAAACAGTTATGTTGTCGTTACAACAATTACTATAACTACTTACTTACAGTAGATACTTGATTTACCGGATTAATTGTTATTATAAGGCAATATTGAACATATGAGAAGAAGGTATTTTTAAAACCTTGTTTAAGGAGCTCAGTAGTACTATTGTTTTAAAGAAACAACCAACTTCAAAGAAAGGGTTTTAAATTGGCATGGACAATCGACGATTAAACTTTTAGGAAACTAGATACAGTGATCAAACGTTTAAGCGTCAGTCACAGTTACATTTGGACGTTCAATACAACAAATAATGCGAAAAACGCAATATAGCATCAATGCACTTGTGGCGACCTCCCGCTACTCAACAAGAGATGGCGCCACGAGTATTCTGAATCACGCTATCGAAGTTTTGTAAATATCTGGCATATATACAAGCTCCGAACTGAGACTGTTGGACGCGGCCGCTCCCCGGGCATGATCACCTAGCCCGGCTGGAGATCTCCCTTAGCCAAAGTTGCCATTAAAACGAACGTTTTCGATATCGCGATTGAACGCAGCAAGTTGCCACAACGTATAGGCATTGATGCAAACGCTAAAACGCGAATCGCTGATACTAAAAATAGCCAGTCTGTTGGAGCCTCAATTACGGTCTAATCCGTATAACTTACGTCCGGTTAATCGAGTCCACTGCACCTTAAAATTAATCTTAACGCTAACAAAAGTGTCATTCACTCACCAAAGTGTTCCTGTCACATACACTTTCACTTACACTTACAAGTGTCACACATCACTATTTATAACACACCTCTAATTGCCCACAAGTGTCAGAAATCACGAACAATGAGCACACTAGAGAGGTCCCACGATCATTCCTGCTCAGTGTACATAAATGAGAATTTGTCGTGGCAGGTGGGAGGGATCACCCTCCCTTCGATGAGGCACTGTATCACCCAATGGGTTGACACTAGAGGAATGTTGTCTTCGTTAGCCTTGTTTTGGACTTCGTGAGGACAGTCCCACTCCGTAACGAGGGCTACCGCTCCGGACATGTTCAAGTCTTCCTCGTTAACAACGCGGGTGTTGGCTCCAACCAAAGTGCAAACCCGTTCCCAGAATTTCACGAAGGTGTCCTGGTCTCCACAGATGAGAATTGTTTTGTCCTTGAAGAAGGTTGTGTTCCGTCTGCCTGTTGCTGGCACCTGAAACATAAGTAGTATATAACTAGTATTGAGCATATTTCATAAAAATTGCATAACATTTTATTGGTTTGATAATAAATATAACTATAACACAATAACAGCATTCAGTTCTGGTGTTACCTGACATATTTTTCCGAGGCGTTCCAGCTTAGTTCTCAGGGGTAGTGGCGCATCTGTGGTCGACCACAGGTAGGAATACGTAAACCCAGGTTGATTACAGATGTCCCTGGGTGGCAGTAGCCACTTACCTGCAATTCCTAAACATACATTATGTAAGGTGGCTAGATCTTTCATTGGCAACTGTATTCGCTACTACAATATAATACCCGACCATATATTGAATCACACAGAAAAATCTTCAAACATGTCGTTAAACAAATGCTATGTAAAAAAGCGTACTATAAAGTGAGTGATTATTTGATTGGCAAAACAGTGTGGTCTGAATTAGCTCCAGCTCCATGTACCATTAAGTTAAGTTGACATTGTCAAAAACATTTTTTTTAAAAAATATGTGTGTTATGGAGTTTCTTTCACCGCTTCTTCTCCATAACGAAACACCTTGTGAAGTGGTGGTAGTTGTATTGACATTCAAAAATTGCTCTGTAAAGAACCTATTTTGAATAAAAAAAATTGATTTGATTTGATACCATCAGGTGGATTGCACACTCTGTTACTCTTATACCATGAAAAAAAGCCACTTATCATCAGTTGGATTGCAAGCTCGTCAGCTACTATTATATTATAGAGTCCAAATTACCCAGGTGATGAACCTGTCCTTGAGCAGCGACCAGCCGGTGGGCAGCGCGTAGGCGTCGGGGTCGGGCAGCTGCCCGCCGATGCAGCTCATGATCACCCACGCGTGCGACAGCGCGCGGATGTCCGCCGCTATGCACTGGATGTACTTCGCGGTGAGACACGGTCGGGGCGCTATCAGCTTGCAGACGGAGTACTTGTTCTTTGGCACGTCGTCGAAGTGGCTGGAAATTGATTTTTATTGTGAGAACACCTGTGCCGGCTATTTCGTTCGCTTGGATTCAGAATATAACGTCCATAGTACGACGGCATCTATGATCCTCACGATGCATATCGTCGTTGAAGTGACAATACCTCCTAACTAACATTTTTTAAGAAATCGACTTTTTTATTGCAATAGACTTAAAATTCTATTTAGCATGGCCTAGTTTTTTTTCTACCTGATATTTCGTTTTTAAATAGCAATTAAAACTCTGTGGAAATAGCTCCTATATGCTCAAGTAAATATTTACGTATTTTTTTTTTGGTAATATCTCCTATCTACTTGTTCAATCGACTACACTCTGCCGTGTTCGTCGATCTACTGACCGGCGGTAGCCGTTTCGCGGAATAACAGAGCGAGAGAGAGATGCTAAGAGCAAGTTTGAACTTGTTTTTATGGCACGGCGTTTTAGTAGTGCTCTGATGCTTCGCGAGATAATACACAAAAGTTATTTAAGTGGTGATTTCTTCATTAAAAGTGTTTTTAATGTGCAATTGGGATATTTAAAGGAATTGTTGAGGAATAGGTAAGTTGTTTAAGTATTTAAATACTGTTCGGCTTGGGTTTGATTTAGAAAAAGTGTTATTCATTTTTTTAAATTGCAGATAGAAGGTATTTCTTTACGAAGTTTCGTTAATCGAGTTAATAATCTTATTTAGGATAATATTATATTAACGGACTAGTATAAATAGTAATGAAATCTTTTACAGGTGTGTGCACCAACTTAAATGATGAAAAGGTATCAAGGTTATAGGGCTAGAAAGATGATTAGTCTCCTAAAATTAAATCCTGAAAATCGTCATGACCAAGAAAACTTGCTGACAGGTAAGTCATGATGGCAAAACTTCTATTGGTCATCTGCTTTCGAAAATAAAAATGTTTATGAATATTGTGGAAGTACGTTTTATTATTTTTAATATAATTGACCTATGCATTTGTTTAATTTTTTTTTAGTGGCTGATTCTACTGTCAAGAGGACTACACATAATGAAAACGCTTCAGAATTTATAGTGGCTGATTCTTCTGTCGTAACGCCTAGTAAAAATTCTTCAGAGTTTATATCTCTTAGTGAATATCCTAAATTGTTTATTCCGAAATCACTTTCTGTCTCAGATCTCACAAGTGATTCAATGTTAATGAAGGAAATACGAGCTTGCTCTGTACCCCCATCAATAAATTTTAATGTCACACCTTCAGAAAATTTACAAGTTGATATGGATAGTCAAGATAGATCCTCATCACATCTTCATCACAGTATATCAGATGCAAGAATAGAATCAGAAAGCCCATCTTTACTTATTAATTTACATTCAGTCACTCATTTTGATCCTCCAGTAACAGCCAATTTTTCAAATGAGAGTGATACTGATACGTTTCAGAGTTCTTCCTGCTCATACGCACCTTCGTCGTCATCAAATGACGAGGAGACTCACAACCAAATAGCTACAACATCAAGCGCTTCTCAAAATGTTTTCTACGGTGATGTTAATGAAGGCAGAAAACGTCGTAAAGTTAGAAATATGAATGAATGGAAAAAAAATAAGAATAAAAGACTGAGAATGGAAGGTAAGGAATATTTAGGATTCACTAAAGAAAGAGGAAGGAAAATGGAACATAATAAAACCCGGCCATGTAAACAAATAGGAGAAAGGTGCAAATCCAAATTCTGCGAAAAAAGCCAAAACAGACTATGCAATAAAATTACGGATGAGTGTAGACAGAAAATATTCAGTTACTTTTGGAATAACCTGAATTGGGATCAGAGAAAGATATACATTACAGGACTAATCAACCGCACGAACGTGTCTCGAAGAACTTCTGACGTTAGTTCAAGACGCAAAGGTACTTTGCATTATTTTCTCCCGCTGGACGCAGATTCCAATAATAAAGTACAGGTGTGTAGAAATATGTTTTTGAAAACTTTTTGCTTGGGGCCTTTCACCATCCAATCGTGGGTAAGGAAATCGGAACTTGGAATGCTACCATGTCAAGACATTCAAAATAGATTAACCATTCGAACTGCTAGGCGAGGAGCGGAAGAGAAAATGTCAAATCTTAATTATTTCTTCGATAACATACCTAAGTTGCCTTCGCATTATAGAAGAAAAGAGACAACAAAACTTTATTTGGAACCTACTTACAGGTCTATCACTGATTTGTACAATCAGTACAAAAAGTTCTGTATAGACACTGCAGTTACCGCTGTTTCTAGATTCACATTTGAAAAGTCCTTTAATGACAAGAACCTTTCCTTATATATCTTGAAAAAAGACATGTGCGACATTTGCTGCAGCCATGCAGTAGGAAACATTGACACAGCTGAATATACCGCACATATTAATAGAAAAAACCGAGCAAGACGTGAAAAGGACGAGGACAAAGCAAAAGCAGCCAGAGGGGAAATTATTCTGCTAACCATGGATCTTGAAGCTGTTAAAATGTGTCCTTATTTGACAGCTAGTGCATTGTATTTCAAAACTAAATTAACGACCCATAACTTTACTGTTTATAACTTGACTACCCACCACACAGTCTGTTACTGGTTTGTTGAAACGGCGGCTGATTTGACAGCGAGTACTTTCACAACGTTTATTATTGACTACTTAGAAAGGTTTTGTATTACTAGTGCTCTGCCGATTGTAATTTTTTCAGATGGATGCACGTATCAGAACAGGAATAATATTTTAAGTAATGCATTACTTAATTTGAGCATTAAGCATGGTGTCAGCATTGAACAAAAATTTTTAGAGCCTGGTCACACTCAAATGGAGTGCGACTCTGTCCATAGTGCCATTGAAAGGAAATTAAAAAACAGAGAGATCCATTTACCTAGTGACTACATTAGAGTCACTAGAGAAGCCCGCACTCATCCCTTTCCTTACGAAACAGTGGACGTCGATCATAGCTTTGTTAAAAATTATGCAGACCCCTCAACCTTTCGATACTCAAGTATTCGGCCAGGACGCAAAGTGGGTGATCCCACAGTAACTAATATTCGTGCTATCAAGTACTCCGCTGACGGAACAATCACAGTCAAATTGAATTTTGACGACGATTGGGTAAATTTGCCAGTAAGGTCAAAAAATAAAGACATTGCCACCTACTGCCAATTAAATACAGAACCACTTCCCATTTCGATTACGAAATATAACCATTTGCAAAGTTTAAAATCTGTGTTACCAGCGGATTGTCACAATTATTACGATACATTGCCTAAGATTTAAATTGGATTAATTTTTAAAATTTGTTTAAAAAGTAGCTAATTTAGTTGATTGTATTGCTGATTAATTATTTGTATTTTTAAATTTATAATTTAGAAAGTTGGTATAGCATTTAAAATTGATCTCACCATTGCATGTCATGTCTTATCATGGCATGTCATAATTTCTACCATTGATTGCCTAAGTCTTAAAATATTTTATTTTTGTTATTAAAATTTAATTTCTACCTAGTTTTGTTTAGTGAATTGTATTTTTTTAATTATAATAAAAGTTAAGTTTGAAATAACTTAAACGCGTTTGTATGGACGATTTGTAACTGGTGAAACCAGTCCTAAAATTCGTTGGTTATTGTGTTGATTATATTGTTGTTAATAACAATTCTCTTTCCTTAATTTTTTATTAAAGTTTTGATTTTTACAGTACAAATTTTATTTCTAGCAATAAATCCTAACTTCTTATTCCATAATGATTTTTCCCTATAATAAGATCAATACCTCCTAACTGACGGTTTTACAAGAATACATCATTTTATTTAAATTGCTGGTTATCAAAATAATACGTAATCCTGTAAACATTAAATTAAAAGTTATATGCAAATCCTGTAATCAAAACCTAAAAAGTGAATCGTTTTTTTCTTCTCCTGTAAAATAAGCATATCTACAGTTAGGAGGTATTGTCACTTCAACGACGATATGGCAAACTTAAATTCACCATTCCGCATTCATGTTATGCAATATTAGAATGATAAAATCAACTAAAAAGTAGAAAATAGTTTTCAATCTAGGAATCAATAATTATTATTTTCAAAACTATAAATATTGCTATAACAGAACAAAAAAAGCAATAATTGATGCAATCTAATAACTTTGCGATGAACTTTCTCTAAGGCGCTCGAATAATCTCGCCTCGAAAATCCTGAGGATATTGATAAGGACAATGGTACAAAATTATTAAAAACGTGTATTGTCATTGGTTTTTGATAATTCTTCAAAATTTTGAATTAAACTGAACGTTCAAAGTAGATAGAAATCGGGTTCAAAGATTTCGTTACTTAGTTACATACATACCTACATACATACAACCCAAGTTAATAAAAGCGTGTTAAAAATTACTGTACAGTTCTGACATGTAATTGTAATAACCTAATAACTTTTGATAATGTTAATCTATTTTAATGTTTAAGATATTAGTTGTACAACCTGAAAACTGCAGAATTTTTCACAGTAATTTAAAACATCGACAAATGAAGCAATATTGAATTAAGCAGTGTAGATAGATATATTGTTTTTATTGACGATATACCATATATTATGGCATAAAAAAATATATTTACTTTTTTGAAAAGCCATTTGAAACATTTTAATTCCGACTACCCCTTATATACAACTCAGACCAATAAACCAGATATACCTATGCACAATCCCTCCACCGGCCTCCAGCTGTTCCTTCAACCGTTCCTTGTTAAAGGGTCGGTCGGAGAACACCATGTCCTCTGTATCAGTGCCCGCCATGGCTGATGTCTCACCGTCTTCTTCAGACGAGTAGTGACGAGTGTCTTGGGACTGTTGGGGCAAAATTATATTATTAAAAAAGGAAATTAATTAAAATTAATACATCACAATTTCTGAAACATAACAAATACTTAAATTTAGACATAAATTCAAGTAACATTTTATTATGTATACTTAGAAAATTACATATTTACTGAAAACTATTTATATGATATAATTTGTAGACTCAAAAAACTTACATCTTGGCTCAGAAGCTTTAAATAAATATACACCATTGTTTGCTATGTCAAGTTATACAAAATGGTAAAGTTAATAAAATAAACCTTCATACTCTTTCGGACTTATTTTCTTTTTAGTAACCCCAACCATGGTCTGAAAATCGTTTGTGGCTTCTTTGCTTTTATTTTTCCAATGCTTTTATTTTTTTTTATAATATAGGAGTAGCAGACGAGCATGCAGTCCACCTGATGGTAAGTGGCTTCTGCCGCCCATGGTCTCCCTTACCACACCCTTCAAACCGGAACACAGCAGCGCCTAACACTGCTGTTATTAGGTAGAAATAGTTGTGGCGGTGGTGCCGCCGGAGTCGAACCACAAAGGGTTCTACCACCTTAAATTTAATTACCTTATAACAAAAAAAAAAAGCAATCTCACCTTCTCCCTCTCCCTCTCCATATCCTTATCAGCTCCCCTCTCTTTCTCCGCTCCCTTATCTTTCTCAGACCCTTTGCCCTTCTGCCGTTCCCTTGGGGGCACCGTACAAGTGAGCAAGAAGTGTAGGGACTCGAACAGCGGAGCGCTTGGGATAGGCCCTACGCTTAACAGGGTAGTCTCGTCATCAGAAAACTTGGCTAGTTTGGAGTTCTTCTTGCCGACCGTTTGTTTAGCTGCGCCCTTCAGCTGCAGAGGTCCCGCTGGAAGGGTGTCTATCTTTAGTGCTCCAGATCTAAGTGTCAATGTTGTGATGGGTTTTGTGGTAATAAAAGCACTTTGAACTGCTGGGGTGAACTTTAAGCATATTTGATTTATTATAATTATGCTACTAGAATATGACTGCCGATTATGTATTCAATTTAAAATACAATTACAATTTAATCACAAATGTTTTGCCTCTTCAGGAAAACAAATATATCTTTGATAAACTATGGCTAGGATGTGGCCTTACAAATATGACTCATTATTTTGGATTGAAATATGTATGAATAATAATGTTACAGTTGAACAATATAGAATTCTACCACTTCTACCAATCTTATACCGATCAAATTAGACCATCGTATAAATGTATCATAAATATTACAATATAGAGTCCTACCACTTATAGTCTTACCAATCAAATTAGAACATCATACAAATAATAAATACATCTACACACCTTTAACCCCATCAATCTTCCTCGGTGTCCGTTGTACTTCAGGCTCCACCCCAGGCACTTCCTCGAGTCGAACTGGTGGTGCAGAGTTGCTGCTCTCACTCATCTCGCTACTCTCACTCGCTAAGCGCTTCCGACCCACTGGGGTGCTTTTCGATTTTAGACCTGGATATATAAGTTTCACATTAAGTATATTGCAACTATGTAATAGTAGACAAGACTTGGTTTAATCATAGTTGTATTTATAGGTCTACTTATGAGGACACTGACTGCTTAGGGAACGTCCCATACTACGTGACCTATTTTAAAAAAATTTTTGGACCCCTCCTTCCTCCGATGACCACCCGTATAGTATACTAAGACCCCAAGAATTGTTACGTAGTATTGCGAATGTGATTTTTTTGTGAAGCTTTATACAGTCGATCGTACGACATTATTGTATACGCCTGTAGCACGGATTCTCGTCGACTTGCTTGACAACTTCACTAAACTGCAAACTGTCCGACAGTGTCTGTTTTCATTCGATCAGCTGACGTTTCGACATATGTGCGTCAGCGCCAGCAACTGACAGTTTAAGAAGCACTAAACACTCCGCGCCAAATTCAAATATAGTTAATAAACCGCGAAATTTCTCTCGATGCATTCGACTACGTGACAAAAATCTATGCCCCTCCCCCCTCTCCTGTGATTCAGCGTAATATGTATTATAAAGACCTCCCCCCCTAAATTGGTCACGTAGTATGGGCACGTTCGATTAAATAAATGCCCTAGGTCGTGCCAAAAACGCCATTTGTTTATCATAGCTCATCACAAATAAAACAATACAAGAGGCAAATAAATATGGTTTTTAATGCAGAAAAGCACACAGAAACATACTTAATTATTCGGCTTAGAGGGTAGATGGGTAAAACAGACCTGAAGTTGAAGCTTTCGGACTCTTAGGAGATGCGACACGTTTCTTCGCGCTGGAACTGCCCTTATCCCGACTGCGAGCACTGCGAGGTCCCTTAGGAATAAAAAAACAAATATCACTGTAAATATGTTTTGAATTTAAATATCGTGCATTATATTAATATTGGTATTTATTAAAATATTCGAACGTACAATCATTTACTTAGTCATGAATTCAGCGTAATATTTAATAGCTCCGTTTTGCTATAACATTATTATATATTACTATAACATTATCTACACTAATATTATAAAGAGGAAAACTTGTTTGTTTGGTTGTAATGAATAGGCTCAAAAACTACTGGACCGATTTTAAAAATTCTTTCACCATTCGAAAGCTACATTATCCTCGAGTAACATAGGCTATATTTTATATGAAATATATTTGATAAATATATTTTGAGGCGGTACAAAGTTTGCCGGGTCAGCTAGTAATATTATAAAATTGTTATAGCATATGATCATGAAGTCCACTTAATGTCATGTGGTCACTCTCCATATATAACAGAGGTTCTAACAGAAGCCAATGACAGTTTCCACCGAAACGTAAGATCTGCTTCAAATTACAAATATTTATAACGGTGATTGTAGACTAAAATGATAGCGGAATTGAGACATTTTATTATGTAACGGGTACTCACGATATGCGTTTTTTAATAACGGAATATCGGCAATAATCAAATTAATTAATAAAATAATTAATTATTGAATGGAAATAAAGTTTCCAGTGTGATTTTTTTGTGAAATTCCTCATTTACACTGTTCATCCAATCACTAATCATGTTTTCACCATATTCAGACGTCAAAGTATAGCGTACATTTCTACTATCTATATGATCAGAACCACAAAGAGTTCTACCAGTTTAAGAAAATCAAGTTCAGTAAGAGAAGCAACAGAGATCAAGAAACATCGTAGGAATTTTAACAGAAAAGATGGTTTTAAGTTAGCCCAAACTTGGAATCCAGTGGTTAGTTTATGCAAATCACAAATAGTACAAAGTACGGTGCGTAAGGATACTGTTAGTGTTGTGTGTCGTGATATGGAACCTGGAAAAGAAAAAAGAACTAGATGTAGGGTAGATAGATTAATCTACCACTAGTACTTGTCAACGGTTTCTCCCCGCCACCGCAGTCTCGCCGTGACCACGATCCATGCAACTGGGTCGAAATATCGACAATAAAGAAATTTAAAAACGCATATCGTGAGTACCCGTTACATATTAAAATTTCTCAATTCCACGATAATCTTATATATAAAATTCTTTACAATGTTAGTTACCGCACTCCTCCGAAATGGCTTTATCGATTTTCACCAAATTGTATATGCATATTCAGTCGGTCTGAGAATCGGCTACTATCTATTTTTCATACCCCTAAGTGATAAGGGTTGTTCACCCTTAACATTTTTTATTTATATGGCAGCACAAAGTTTGCTGGGTCAGCTAGTACCTGTATAATATTATCCAAATCCAGTTCTCGATGGTGTCGCCTGCGTGGTGTCGCAGGAGCTGCAGGGGAGCGGGGTCTGGCCGTCTCCTTTATGGACCGCGCCTGGTCCTCCGTTAGATATAACTCGCTGGCTGTCACCATCACTATTGTGTCCCTGGGGGTGTATGGTTTGTTGGTTAAGAGCCGGTCCACACGGCGCGTTGCGTCAGCGTTGCGTCGACGTAGCGCTGTGGGTGCGTCGATTTACATACTAATAATCATAGTGTACACACGGTGCGCTGCGTCGACGCAACGCATACGCGACTGAACTGCAGCGCACGAGACGAAGCGGGCGGGGGAGTACTCGTTGCGTCGCCGGAGCGGCAGCGCTCAGTTGTTTATGCGTTGATAAGGAACGCACACGCAAGCTGATCTCGCTTATTTTTGCGTATTTTGACGGTGACGTAGTAATAGCAGCAATGACAGGCGTCTTTTCCGATCCATGCTTTCTATAGAATGACTGCGACGATTACTTAAAATGCTCGCCGCAACGGTGCGTCGCCGTTGCGATGACGGAGCGTTACGACTCCGTCGTAGTAACGCTGCGTTGGCGCAGCGCCCGTGTGGCCGGCTATGCGTTAAAACCTTTGCGTTGCGACGACGCAACGCAACGCAACGCGCCGTGTGGACTGGCTCTAAGTGTTGGGGCTAATTGTCTTCAAAAGGTAATCAAAATGGATGAAAAAATCCGATGAAAATAAATAGATTAAGGAGTTACATTAATTGTAGTGTAGGTATCTACATTACTTCCGTATTTTAAAGCAAATGAAAGAGATTGTATTATTATAGTGCATCAAAGTTTTTTTGATCGTGAGATACACTGTCCGTTATATTGAAAAATAAAAATCAGATTTGTTGGTTAGTGATATACTGTTGGTATATAATGTGTGAATCATTAGTGTATGTGATTGCAATTATAAAGTATTTAATAACAAAAACCTGTTTTGGATTTAATTTTTATGTTACTTCATTTAAAAACTCAAATCTATGAAAAATTTAAATGTTTCACCTTCTTTAGTAGTTACCGATATGAATTATCATTTTTTACATGATTATTCATCATTCATAATTAATAAACAAATATAAATCTGAACTGACACTTACCCATCAGTCATGCATCTGTACGTGATTGTTCCACTATCATTCTCCTCTATTCCCAAGACTAGACCGGGCTCATAGTTTTGTTCTTCATCTACCATAGCGTACACAGATTGTCCTTGTAGCGGCAACTGCTTCATATCACCGAATATTATGAAGTCATCTAATAACACCTTGCTTTGTCCATCGTCAAACTTTATCAAGTATTTGTTAGGTTCGGTAATCTCCAAGACTTTACCGGAATAGTAACGTTTGTCGACCCATTTGGCTAAAACAACCGTATCAGCTGCGTATCCCGGATATTCCTGCTTGATCAAGGCTTTCTCCACTGGAGTAGCTGGTCTTGGTGAAGCCGGTCGTCGTTTCTGCTTCAATTTCGAAACAGACTTCGGAGTACCAACGAGAGATGCTAGCGGCTTCTCTTCTTTCGGAGACTTTATTGGCGAAATGTTCTCTCTATCACCGTTCATTGGCACCATTTCTGGAGAATTCATTCCATGCATGTATTCAGGCTCTTCGGGTTGAGTTGGCAGCAAGGCGCGCTTAGTTTTCCCCGCGATCGGTCTCCGACCTCTGACTCTTGTCTTCTTTAGCGAGCTCTTTGGAGTCGCCTTATCACATTTGTTCACTTCCTCGGGACTAGCGTTCCCATTACTGAATACGGTCTCGTTCGACAAAGACGTTTGGATTCCAACAGACACCTTATCATCGCTTAAGGAACGACTGCCCTCGTCTACAGACACTTCCCTAATGTGCGAGAATATGTCTTGAACCTTCTTCATCAGCGACTCGTATCCTTTCACAGACGAATTCGGATTCGCGACAGACTTCCTCGGAGGTTGCGGAACGACGAATGCCCCATCACTAGTTCGGTTACTCAAAGTGGAAGTCGAACTGGTAGACGACGCGAAAGATATTCTATTGGGCAGATTAATCATCCCACCGCTCGTGACACTTGATGGAGAGTTGCTAACCGACACATCTCCGAGATAAGGATCAATGGTAAATCTCTTCGAAATCCTCTGGTATTCCTTGCACATATCCATACCAATGTCGCTATCAGTTCTAACCACGTAAAGCGACAAAAATTCGCCATCTTCGTTATAGCTGACGTGGACATCGAAGACTGGAATCTGAGGTGTATTTATCGGCAAGGAGTGACCGTTTTGTAACGGCGAAATAGTTGACGGGGTTGTTGTATTACTCGCTCTGAATGACTCATTCTTAACTCTTGCTCCTTTGTTGTTAATTAATTTAGACATATCAGGAGTATTATCACTGTCTCCGGCGCCAAGTTTGCCTTCAGCTGCAATTTCGGTTGGTGTCGACGAGTTGCCATTAGAAAGCTTGGAAATAAGCTTAGAAGCTACGCTAGGAACTTGATCCGGACTTTCCAAAGTGCAAATACTATCAGTGCTCTCTTGGTCCGTTCCTCTATGGTAGTCTTTGGCAGTTTGGGATATATTGCTAGCATCGGAGAAGTCGTATCCATCGCTTTTAATTTCATGAACTTTTCCCGTATCTAATATTTCATTTCTATCTTTGACTAAAGTTGGCTCACTATTGTGTTTAGTTCCTGTTTCGTCGGTGTTCGACTCGTCGGGTGTCGGTGATAAGACAAGATGAATATCTTGCGAGTCATTCAATTCAGAATTTTCCTCCCTAATTGTTTCCGGTATTGAGGTTGGCGGGGGTATTTCTTGGACAAATTCCACGCTGGGTCGACTCGAGCTATCTGAGATTATTTGCACTTCATCGTCAAGCATTGGTTCTTCTTTGGCAACGATTGGTAGAACTTTGCGCGGTGTTTTGCGCGTGTTAGTTATGTCTGCGCTAGCTGACCGTGACTTAGAGGTCTTTGGTGTTTTCGGTGTCTTGAGCGTGGCTTCAACACTGTTGCTCCTCTTAGGTGTTCTAGGACTAGATCGTGCCATAGATCGGACGCGCGAGGTAGATGGAAGTTCATTAGGAATTTGTTTAGTTATTTCAGAAACTTCATTATCTAAAGATTGAGTAGATAGTTCTTCATATTCCAATTTCTGGATCTTTGCATTGTTCTCTAGGGAATCCTCTGAGTGTTTTCTTTTCGGGATGGCTACAGCGGGCTCCTCTACTAAACAGAAAACGGACATATTTATTAGTTTTATAATATACTGAAAATGAACTACTTAAAGTTACCAAGAAAAGTCCCAAAATACGAAAATAATCCTAGGGCTAAAATATGACAACAAATCTTCACAAATTGCTGTAGTAATATGTAATCAATCTAGATAAAACCTAAAATCCCATTAGTGTATAAACTTTGTGTTACTTTCCCAATTTTTGATATGTTTCTCAGTTTCCTTAACATTGTAATTGGATTAATGCCAATTAGGTGATGCGTATGTCCTATTAGGAACATCAAAAGGCTGGTGGAAGAAATTTTGTTCACCTACTAATAGCAAAACAAAGTATGAAATAAAAAAATGATTATTGTAATTGGACGACCCGCGTGGCGGAGCGGTCAGCATACCGGTCTGACGCGCAGGGTGTGCCGGGTTCGATCCCCGGCCAGACAGAAATCCAAATAATGAATTTAGGTTTCCGTTTCTGGGTCTGGGTGTTAGTGTATTTGTCTATGTATGTGTCCATGGCACCCACTGTGAGTATAAAAAGCGTATGAGATCCACTTATTTTTTTTTAAGATGACAATATAATTTTAGGCGATATGTTTATTTATTTATAGTACCAACCTTCAAACTTAAGTGTGATGGTGTTGTTAATCTGAAAGTTAAAAAATATTTTTCAAATTTAGTAAGTTGTTTTATTAAAAAAGTTAAAGTATTTACATACCAGTACGTACTCGATATTCAAATATCTTTTGCTTTGATCGTATATGGGTATCGATAACCAATCCAAAACATAACAGGTTTTTGATAGCCTGATATTGATATGGCAAAACCATGCTTAAAAACAAATTTATTTTATTCATCACTTTTTCTGTCAATTGAAATTAACTTTAACATAATTTATACTTTAGTTCACCACCAATTTACCTGACCAATATGAAATATTTTTGGGACATATAGGACAGCAAGAGGGTTGCGATATCCCTAGTATTTAATTACAAAGAATTCTACCATTATTTCCCTAATAATTAAATATATTGTTATAAATATTACAAGTTGTTCTAATAAAAAACTAATACTAACTTCATCATTGTCGTCACTATACTTGAAATCCTCTGGTGGGTCATACACGGGACTTTCCGTATTGGCTTGGGAACAGTCCCGGAATTTCAAGTAGGAATCCGTCGACGACTCTACAACACTGTCCCCTGAAATTAAACGACATAGAATATATGAAAACGTTATAAGAATCATATAATACATTTATGTGAAATTCAAGTGTTTGTGTCTAATAAAACTTAAAACAAACTGAAACAAATTGAATTAGGATAATTTGTTGTAATATTGACAACTTTTAAAGGTGGTAGAACCCTTTGTCCTTCGACTCCGGCGGCACCACTGCGACACTTATTTCTGCCTCGTAACAGCGGCGTTAAGTGCTGCTGTATTCTGGTTTGAAGGGTGTGGTAAGGGAGACATATCTATCTGAGGCATTCCAGCTTAGTAGCGGTGCATCTGTGACCAACCTCAGGTAGGAATATCTAATCATATCTGGGGTTGATTACGGATGTTCATTGGGTGGACTATATGCTCGTCTGCTACTCCTATATTATAAAAAAAAAAACTGACACTCGCATCATGCTTCAGCGGACTATAACAAGTCTTACATGGGGAGATTATATCGATATCGATATATCGATTTTGGAATAGTAGATCCATAGCACAGGAAATTGATTAATAACTGACCAAATTTTCCGTTCCCGTTTCACTTAAGAAGAGTTTTGTTTCAAATTTTTACTTCGAATATCCGTATGTGAATTTTCGCTTCTCATTAGCCTATGTTTGGATATATGACTAGCAGGTATTTCTTGAATACTTGACTTTGATGAGCCAAACTAGTCAGATCTTTTTTTATCTTTTTCTACATTCCAAGGAATTGTGTAAATTTTCATGTCTAAATAAGATTCTAATAAAGTTCAATTCTCTATATTAACGTTGTTTTACTTGATTCATTGTACAGTGTATGGTAAAAAAATACCTATAAGTATGTCTTTTTTTTTTAATCTTTAACGTTAAACACAAATTTATTAATAAACAAAATTAAGTCTTTTATTAAAAATAAATTCACCAAAGCATCAATTCCATCAATTCGTGTCTAATAGCAAATTATAGATGTTAGTGGGACGAAGACAGCACAGGCACCCATCCGCTGCCCGCTCCGCCCATGGGCACATTGTATTAGTATGCCCTTACGTTGCTACAGAATATATGCTTGTAGTTGTATGCAACAACTTCAGAGCGGACTAGCAGTTTGGCGCGGACTATACTTTATATCAAATCAATATTTATGTTTTTGAAATATCCAACCCATATCCCTTCCTCACAATTCCATAATTCCAAATATAAAATAATTTCCAAATATAATATAATATTAACAAAAGTGTATGTTCTTATACGAAATAATCACGTGTGCACGTGCGCAATAAAATAATCGCATATCATGCAAACAGTTTCAGCGAAGAGAAATATTGATGTTTGGATGTATTAGCCGACCATGTTGAAATGTAATAGGAACGCTTAGGTAGGAAGCGCAATTATCTCCTACGCAAATGTTGTTATGGCAATATTCTCTTGTTCAGTATGCGTAAAAGTCAAATATAATCTTGGAACGTGCAAAATAATAGTAGCTTTTAGTGTTTTTATTGAATAACAAACTAATCGATAAGAAGTCAATCACATCAACGTAACATTGACAGATTACAATAAGATATTCTATTTGGTCGGATTATACACTATGCCTGATTCGGATTTTTAGTGTTTTATAACAAAATAATTGCTTTACCTGTATCCGGCTTTGTAGAATCCACTTTGGGGACATTTTTGCTGATATCCTCCATACTTGAACTGTAATCCCTCGTAACTAACAAAAATCTGGCGGGTTTTACCACTGAAACATCTGTCACTCGATAGAAGTCATAAAATTACACATTTCAGTGAACTAAACAACAAGGAGAAATATAGAAAAGTAAGTTTGTATTTAAATATAAGCTGTCGCTAAAAGAATACTGATTAAATAGCAAGAATATACGTATTAACGTAATATTTGCAAAAAAGTCCACCAAAGCAAGACCGCTTGTTGATTTGGCTGGTGTTGCCACTTGGCCACTTAAAAAATATTTAATTTGACACAATATTATTCTGCCAATAAAGATAAATAATACTTTTATATTGAAAAATAAAAATCAGGAACGGAACTGTTCGTCTAATATTAAATAAATAATGTAGTGCTTAACTTATGGTAACTTCTATTTAAATGTTAGTAGAACAGAATCTGATTTCGATTAATACTTTGTACAAGCATTGTATGTATTTATATAGGTATTTCAGTTCCTGGTTGAATCCGAATGAAAATTTTAATTATTTTAATTATCTATCTATAGAGGAAATAGTTATAATTATTATGCATCTAAAAATATAAATAAATCCTTACTTTTTCTCGTGTGGATAAACGATCAGGTCCGAGACATTTTATAATTATTTAATTTACTCTTTGGGTCTCGTATCCACCGAAATAATACAATATTGGTAATAAATATTTTTCATGCAATATTCCTTTCATTTCATTAAAGTATATCGGCCACTCATAGAAAACTAAACTTACCTCTGTCGTGATCCCGCCCTAGCAAAGATAACCCTTTATCAATTAAAACATAATTAAAAACCTACTCTAAACTTGATAAACAAATACAAACTTATAGAAAGAAATACATTTTTGACAGCCCTATAACTACGAATAAAATAGGAACCTAAAACTGTTCTTGGTTTAACTACACGAATGGTACCAAGTAGTGACTCTAAAATCCGCTCTAGTTTCCATTTTACCTTCCGTAAAAAGTTTTCTTCTTTTGTCAATACTCTCAAACTTTACGTAATCCTGTAGGTTCAGTCAATTTATTTCTAGTTTGAAGAGAGTGAAGATATGGACTACCCCATTTTCTGTAAAAAATTGATATTCTTCTAAGTACCTATATCCTCTAAGTTTGTGTTATTATCACACCCATGGAACAGAAAAAACAAGTCACACCACTGTAAAATATTTATGGATTTAAGTACTCAAAAATGTTATTTCTCTACTTACGTGTTTATTGCTGGTTGTAAAATAAAACTGGAAATTTCCCACCACTACCGACATTCACCGGTTGTCTCAGTGTTGGGAATTACGAAGCGAGCTAGCGAAGTTTTTTATTGTTAGCTACGTTTTTTGTGGCGTAAAAATCCGTACGCGGAATAAACGACGCGAGACTTCAAGCTTTGCGTCTATTGTAGTGGGTAATAGTTTCAAGCTATTGTAGTTTCGTGGTTCCCGCGCAAAAATGGCGGCGAGTTTGACGCATTTTTTAATTCTATACTTTGCTTCATATGTAGCAAAGTATAGAATAACAAAATGCCCTATATAATATTGTTATAATGGATATACATTGTGGCGTCTACATCATTTATTTTTGCAAAAAAGAACTTATGCTAACAATAGTTAATATTCCATTTTTTATCAGCTATTATCGCATTTTGTTCAGTTACTTGTTTCCTAGGGTTATATGAAAAATGTGAATCATGTGAAAATTAGGATTTTATACCTAATCATGGTCTCTTCACTTTTAATATTCGGTCATGTGTTTCATTGGTAGAAAAAGACGAATACTTATTAAAAAATACTTAAAAAGACGAATTTATTTAAAAAAATAGATGTTTACCTTGCCAGGGGTTGAACCCGGAAAAGAAAAAAATCGGCTGTGTCGAGAAGTAGAAGTATATTTATAACCGGGCAAATTTTTTATCTTCAAGTTATTATTGGTATAATAATATTACTTCTCTATGATAGCAAATATAAAAATATATATATATATGCATTTTCATCACAATATATCACCAAGCACTTGTAACTGAAGATATATCCGCAACAAATCGTTCCTTTCTTTGCCTTGTCAGATTATTCCGTGCTTAAGCCATAAATCATCTACCCTCGTTTAAAATATTGCACGATGCACGACACAGGAATTTTTGTATTTGGAACGAAAATATTCGAAGAGACAAGACGAGACGCGGTTTCTTCGCTGCCTTTAGAGATTTCCTGGAAAATATTCTCGTGAGTATTTTATTAAAATGAAATTGTCACAAATACTTTTTAAATTATTTTGTAACGCATTTTCAGCGAATCTTTAATTTAATGTTATAAAAATGTGGAATATAGTAGTAGATTTTGAAAATGATGTTATTTTATTGGTCCGTTTGTTCTGATGTTGTCATATCAAATCTTTTTCTTTTTTCTGTATTTGTAATTACCATATTTATAAATATGTAAATATTTTACTTACAAGCCATCAAAACTAGCTTCTATAAACGATTACGTACATTATAAAAGATAAAGGTAAAGTTTATTTACCTATTTATTTCAAATTTTCTTTTAAAATAGGGTATTTTACCGACTTTTACGATACCTGCATATATAATTAACATAGACAAATTTTGAGATAGAAACATAGATAACTAACCTACCTATCTATGTACCTACCTTCTATCTATTTATGCCTGTATAAATTTGAATAATTTATAACTACGTACAAGGTGTGACCGTATGCGTGAAGAAACGTATGCAATAAACATAGATGCAATAAATAATTGTTTTAAAGAAAAATAAAGCGCTGGCTGTAATGGGTAAATTCGAGTGGCTATATTTTTAATAATCAGATTAGTTTTGACGCGTGCGAGGAACTTTGCTCTTTCTTTTATCCAGCGAAAGATAAAATTATATTGTATCTATATTCACAATAATTCACAGTATTGTGAATATAGATACAATATAATTTTATCTTAAATATCAATATCAATATCAATCAATCAATATCAAATCAATATAGCTGTCAAATTAAATTGTTATTTTATCTGTAAAATGCACATAATCAGACATTACTTTAATTTTAATCTTTGGTTATTGAAATAAAAAGATTTAAGGACAATTAAATATATAGGTACCTAAAAGTTTCAGGGATTTAACAAATAATAATTAATTCAAAGTCATCCTGTTTCAAGTCAATAATAATTATTTATTATAAATATTCCAACAATTTGTATTTTTTTATTTTTGTTTACTTTTGTATTTTTTCTTTTTTACCCGACTGCCAAGGAAGGGTTATGTTTTTCGCGCGTATCTTGTATGTTTGTCTTTCTTTATTTGATCCGATCTAACAAACGGCTGGATGAATTTCAACAGTTAAAGTGTCATTATATTTGTCTCAATGACCCGAGTGTCCTTAGATAGGTGTTAGTAAAAAAAAATCAAAATGGCGGATTTTTGGCGCGAAATAGTAACACATTTAAAAAAAAAAGTTAACCGAACCTATCGAGTAGGGTATCAAATGAAAGGAAATTAAACGGAGATTATAAAAACATATTTGTATATATATAAAACAGTAAGGTGACTGACTGACTGACTAACTAAATGACTTTTTCATTTTTCAGAAATCAACGTACAGCCTAAACCAAGGACTTTACAGTTCTGAAATTTTGCACACAGGTTCTCTATATAGCTTGAATAAGTACTAAGAAAGGCCTTTTGGAAATTCTACCCTTAAGAGGGTAAAATAGGGGAAAACAGTTTTTTTGAAATCCTTTAATTTTGAAGCAACTACTATAAAATTTTGTATTTGGCTTTCTGGATAGGAACAAGGACGCACTTATTTATCCCCCTCCAAAAAATCAACCTCGTAGAGGGTAAAATAAGGGTTAGAAGTTCATTTGAACTATCGTCAATTTTGAAGCAAACACTATGACATTTTGTATCAGGCTTGTTGGATAAAAATAATGAAATGCTACCTCTAACGAGGTAAAATAATGACCGAAACTTTGATTTACTGAAGTTATATATTTTATAGACCGTAAATGGTGAATTTTTTCGCGAAATAGTAACACGTTTTAAAAAAGTTAACCAAACCTATCGAGTATGGTGTCAAAATAAAGGAAATTAAGAGGAGATCACACATACATTATATAATATATGTTATATATAAAATTCTCTTGTTAGTTACCGTACTCCTCCGAAACGGCATTACCGATTTTCACCAAATTTTATATACATATTCAGTAGGTCTGAGACTATCAATTTTTTTTACACCTAAGTGATAAGGGTTGTTCATCCTTAACATTTTTTTATTTATATGGCAACACAACGTTTGCTGGGTCAGCTAGTACATATATACTCGTATATACACATCGAGATGACTGTCTGACTAAATGAGAGAGTTGATGTGCCAGAGATCAACGCAAAGGGAAACCGCTGAACTTAAGCGTGCTGGAATTTTACACATAGGTTCTTTATATAGCGTAAATGAACACTACGAGGATAAAATAAAATAGGATAATATTGTTTGAACATTTTTTGTTTTTGAAGCAGACACCTACTATGAAACTTTGTATTTGGCTTTCTGGATAAAAATAATGAAATGCCTAATTCACTGCTTTTGGAAATTCTACTTCAGCCTTTTTGGTGCAGTCGGGTTTTTGATTTTTTAAATTATTTACTTGTTTGTTGTATTTTTTGCATAGATATCTGGACAACGCCTCTCTTCGTTTTGCAAGCAAGACTTGCAAACTATGGAGTCGGATTATTGTTGCTAACAGAAAATTTAAAAACCGACTTAATAAGTTTGAACTCTCAATAAAATTGGGTTCGGAAAGCTTAGCAAAATTCCATCGACGAAATAAGCGACTTTTGAAAAGGATTAGGTCTAAAAATTATGTATCTACAGCTACTTGCACCGGTAAGTATTTTTCGAAATTGTTAATGTGTTAATTTTACCAATCCCAGTTTTTTATTCTTTCGTTTTTTCCATCTTCGTTCTTTTATTTTATGTATAAATATAATATCTATCGTACCCCTATCTGTGACTATTTTTTGACGTAGATAGTTCTGACTTACTGTTTCTTAGAAAATATTGGAGTGGGATAGTAACGACTACACGATTGTATTTATAGTGCAAGGAGATATTATTGATGTGTTTATGTTTGTTATAATCTAGTTAAACCCATAAGAACAACGAAGGAAACATACAAGAGAGGTGCCGAAGAAATAACCATTTGTACAAAGCGATACAAATTATTTTGAAGATTGAAGAAAGATGCAGAACTATTTATATAACTATGTAATGAAATAAATGACTAACTAAACATACTACACTTTATTTAAAAACCCACGTCATAATGATATAGAAGATTTCTTAGTAGGTAATAGATGGAAGTACTTAACATTATTGTTCCGTATATGCTTTCCAATGTCCATCTGACGGTAAGATGATGGAATGGATCCCAGATAGGATTGGAGTTTTAACTAAGATCTTCCACATACGCTGTCACTCCTAAGGACTAAATAAGAACGCCTCATATAAGCAGGCGCGATCGCAGCATAAGATTTTGGATTTTGGACACAGGGAAAATTTGGTTAAATGAGACTACTTTTTTTTTTACTTTTTATTTATTGTAAAGTCCGTTATATCCTCTCTGATACCCCTGGCAGAAAGGACTCCATACAGAATGTTCCCACGAAAAAATAAAACTGACCACGTGCGAGTTAGATTTGATAGTTTTGTTCATGACCCCTCTGGCCCTTCAAACTAGAATACAACAGTGCTTAACGCTGATATCAACGAGAAGTAGGTATAACTGTGGCGTTCCCATTCAAACCACGAAATGTTCCACCTTAAACTATTTCAATTTCCTTTAAACTTACTTTAATACTTACAAATCAATTCAATTATTGAATCAACAGAGCACTCGGGCTTGCAGGTTTTATTTAATTTTTACGTGATTTCCTCTGGGCTCGCCTCCCCAGCGAAGTGCGAATCGAGTTAGCAGTCACTGAACTTTAAATCAGAATTATACAGATGAGCTGCATTTTTAAATTACTTATAGAGATTTAAAGATATGATTATTGTTTTGTCTATGCACTGTTCTGTCTGTTCTGTCTAAATCTGTGGTTGAAATATAGTTATGACAATAATAAGCCGAAAGCAAGAAATCTATACCTATGTAAAACTAAGTTAATTGTCATATAACAGAAGTACTAAATAAGCGTGCAGTTCACCTGATGGTAAGTGAATAATGCCGCCCATCAACCTCAGATAGGATTAAATATTCCTAGTTATGTATTACTAGTATTGAGTTCCATCACAGATGGGGTGCTAACCCTGAGGACTAAGCTGGAATGCTTCGGAAATTATATCTCCCTTACAACACCGTTCAATTGAGAACACAGTAGCGCATAACACAACTGTTAATAGCATCAGAAATAGGTGTGGCGGTGGTGCCGTCGGAGTCAAACCACAAAGGGTTCTACCACCTTCAAGTTGAAGTAGCTAAGAAGCGAGCATGCAGTCCATTTGATGCTAAGCGGCTACTGCCGCCTACATCTCTTATCAACCACGGATGCGACGAGATTTCTACCTGAGGATACCTACCCACGGATGCGTTGCTTCGCTAAGGTCTAAGCTGTAACGCCTCGAACAAAAATGTCTCTCTTACAATACCTTTTAAAACTGATCACAGCATCGCTTAACTGTCCTCATTATGCAGAAATAGGTGTGACAGCCTAGTGGTTAAGAAACTCGGCCTCTCGATCGAGGGGTCCGAGGTTCAAATCCCAAGCACGCACTTCTGATTTTCAAAAAAAAAAAAATGTGCGTATTAGAAATTAATTATCATTTGCTTAAACGGTGAAGGAAAACATCGTGTGGAAACCTGAAAGATTAATAAAAAAAATCTAAAAGGTATGTGAAGTCTACCAATACGCACTTGGCCAGCGCGGTGGACTATGGCCTAATCCTTATCATTATGAGAGGAGACCCGTGCCCAGCAGTGGGACAGTAATGGGTTGCTGATGATGATGATGAGGTGTGACAGTGGTGCCTCCGAAGTCGAACTGTACGTGCGGGTATCGATAGTGCCTCTGCAGTCGAACCGCAAACCATTTTCGTTTATCTATTCCCTTATTAATAGGAAATATCGGGAAGATAGAAACTTTTTAATTCTAATTGTCGGACCTCGACCCGGAGACAATCAGGTCGCCGCTCATTCAGTTCACAGTTCACACTTTGCATTCGTTCGCAGATATTGCAGTTTTTGTTCGACGCTAACGAATTGTCGGTTCTTCGTTTTAAGTCGTTCCTTGATTATTCTTGTTCTGAACTACAAACCTATACTTTGTAGACTGAACGGCTCTAAATGGTTTTTTTTTAAATAAACGAGCATGCACTTTTGTGATTGTATTTATCTTATGATTTGGAAGTAACAAAATAGTATGCAGTCCACCTGATGGTAAGGGTGAAATGCCGCTCATGGACATGCGTAAGAAACCTCAGATAAAATAATAATATTACTCTCCTATCAACAGTCAATTACGGATGCGTTGGTACAGCTGTTTTTTTACCTAGGAACTAAGTTGAGACGCCTCGGATAAGTATGTCTCCTTTACCACACTTTTTATACCTGAACTAAGCAGCGCTAGTGGCTAGCGGTAGTGTCTCTGGACTGGAACTGTAACGAGTTCAATATTCGTTTATTTATGTCTTTATTAATAGGAAATATCGGGAAGATAGAAACTTTTCTTAATTCTAATTGTCGGACCTCGACCCGGAGACAATCAGGTCGCCGCTCATTCAGTTCACAGTTCACACTTTGCATTCGTTCGCGGATATTGCAGTTTTTGTTCGACGCTAACGAATTGACGGTTCTTCGTTTTAAGTCGGTGCTTGATTATTCTTGTTCTAAACTACCAATCCATACTGTATAGACCCGAACTGTTATAAGTAAATGATTTTTATTATTATTATTTATTATATATAAAACTAGCTATATATAAAACTAGCGGCAAACTTTGTACCGCCTCAAAATCTATTTATCAAATATATTTCATATAAAATTTAGCCTATGTTACTCGTGGATAATGTAGCTTTCGAATGGTGCAAGAATTTTTAAAATCGGTTCAATAGTTTTTGAGCCCATTCATTACAATCAAACAAACAAACAAAGTTTTCCTCTTTATAATATTAGTGTAGATTAAGTAAATAAAGGAACATGAAGTATGAAATCCACCTGATGGTAAATGACAACTGCCATCTATAAGCAACCCCTGATAAGATAATAAGATTACATTCTTACCTGACTTACCGTTCCAACGTAGTCCTCAGAAGTAGCAACGCATCTGTGGCCGATCTCAGACAGGATTCTTATCTTACCTGAGGTTGAAGACAGCTGTCAATAGGCGGCAGTAGATTTGCTATCAGGTAGACTGCATGCTCGTTTCCTAATATTTACAATACATTATATAAAACAGCCAAAATTTAAGATCGCTTGACGACTTGTATAATCCGCGCCAAACAGCTAGTCCGCTCTGAAATTGTTGCGAGCAGGTGTAGTCATACAATTTGCTATAAGTAAACGCGATGCGACTCATTTCTATATACAGAGCGGACTAACAGTTTGACGCGGACTATACCAGTGAAAACAAAACGAAAATGACATCGATTTATAATATCAGTAAGGCCATCATAACCATACCATCATACCAACCCAATACCCATAAAACACGCACCATACGTCAAACAAAGCCGTTATTTATATTACATAAGTCAAAATGTATCTCACGCTATCATTCTTTATCTGTTCCGCCATTTTTCAGTTTTCAGACATACGCGTACAAAGGACGTGTATAAATCAGGAAGTATGCGCCCTTTCCTTTTATCTTTTGTTTTTATTTATGGCCATGTAACTTAAGGATGTGACGTCATAGTTTACTATTTTATTTATCAGGGGTTTATGTAGTGATTTCAATTTGTTGCCAGGTATATTAAGGACTAAAGTAAGATATTGTAGTTAGAACTTTGGTATTTGTTGTGATATTCTGTAAACTAACACGAAAGTACGGCACCAAAGTTAAAAAATACATATGGAAACAGATAAGAAAATACAGGTGTAGGAAAACAATGTGAGGAAAGTAGGTGTACCTATGCCTGAGAGTTTTTCAAAAGGCTCCCTAAGGTTATGTGAAGTCTGCTAGCACGCTAACTGAACCCCGGCATCTCACTCTGAGAGATCACCTCTCAGAGTGAGATGCCCAGCTGCGGGACAATAATTGGTTGCCGACGAAATCAACTGATTTCCTCATTATCATGTGATTATGACGTATGATTTATTTCCTATATCTACTTAGTTTGGGCACAGTAAACCGAACCATCAAACCACTAGCATATAACTTTAACTATGTAACAAAATTGCCTAGTATATCATATTTACCGCCCGAATACAAATGCAATTACAGTCGGATTTCTATTGCCATATAGGGCTCAATAAATGTTACCGCAGTAAATCAGTCATAATTACAGCAATAACTGTACATGCGGACTCGAACGCGGGCCCGCGACAAATAAACCACACAGATATTGGCGCGATAAAACAATTTTTATTGCTCTGTTACCAATAATACATTGTTGGCGCGAAAGTTCGTATTAGGGAATTATTTTGCTGGGACACGGTATAATTTTGTTATTGTGCGTTACTGGGATATTTGTAGTTATATTCACAAATTTCATTAAAATATTTTTTAAAGTTGTAAAATGTTTCAATGAAATTTTTTGGGACTCCTTCTACTCATGTAGGAAACTAATCATATTTGGGGTAGATTACAGATGTCCCCGGGCATCTGTACCTACTTGCCATCAGGTAGACGGCATGCTCGTCTGCTACTCCCATATTAGGTCGGTCACAGCGCCCCTACCCTTGAGCTAAGCTGGAACGCCTCGGAAAAGTATGTCTCTCTTACCACACCCTTCAAACCAGAACACAGCAGCGCTTAACACCGTTAATAGGCAGAAATAATAATTTATTCGAAACTTCCCAATTTCGTCCGCAGGAGTAGACCTCGGGTAGATCTAGTACAATTCAATGTAGGTAAATGTTGTAGAACCTTTAGTGGTTGGACTCCATACCGCAACACTGAACAACAACAAAATCAAAAGAAAAGAACTGTAGAATAACAAACGAGGATCTTTTGACACCAAAAAGGGATACTTAATTCTTTCTTTTAGTCAGATTATTGTTGTCAGTGCTCCAGGAAGGCGATACTTCGTGAAGTGGTAAGGAGGCTGTAAGTGCACTTCCGGTCCCAAAGCACCGGATGTGACGATTCGGATCTTGAAACTCTTGTTGAGATCTCACGAGTGTGTGGATTTTGGGAGACTCTTTTTTGGTCGATAAGACTTGACCCAAATATTGTTTAGGCTGCGTGCAGACTGGACGTTTTAGGTGTGCTATTAAGGTTTATTTATATGTAACATTAGACACTACGATTTGATGTCGTAGCCCTATCTGTCATGTTGACCAAAAAATAAGTGTTTGTCCAGCGTTTCGGTGAAACGTGAATGTGAAGGATTTGTAAGTTCGTAGTAGGTATCGAAAGTTTTATGTGTAGTTGCAAAGTTATCTACAGACATCGAGCGTCTCAGACACGGGACGTTCCGTCAAAATAACATTTTTGTTATACAATATTATCGACAGACATGGTCTGTGCGGTCTTAACACGCGCCACGGTTCATAATGAAACGGAACCAAGGAAAATTTCAAAGTACATAACAATGTGCATAAAATCTGAAACTTGCCGTTAAAATCGCCCCACTATGCAAATATTGGTCTGTTGTTTACAGCTAACCACTGTTCCAACTTCGAGTAATCTTGGCCGCGTTAGCAAAATATGCTGTTTAGTATTCCGTACAAAAGAACCAACCAAAAAGAGGCGGGTTTTGTGTGATAAAACTGCGTGTATGCTGCTGTTGTTATGTTCTCGTTTGAAAAGTGGTAAGATATACTTACCGAGGCGTTTTAACGTAGTGATCAGGGGTAGAAACGAATCTGTGGCCGATTTCACACTGAACTCCATCATATTTGTGGTTAAATAAAAATGTCCAATTAAAATAATATTCGTAATCCTGGCATTACATAAGATCTATTTGACTGATTCCAGAATGACTAACGGTAGGAATCTATTTAGTCAACTTGTTTTTATTGTAGCCAAATATTCGATTCTGTTGGGAAAATTCTGAACTGCAATATATTAGTTGAATTTGGTGGATTTCCTGTTAAACTCGAAAAAAGGTTGCAGTTTCAAAACTGAATGTAGTTGAGGACATGTACATTGTACAAGCGGAAAAACAATTAACAAACAGGTAAGTTCGAGCCATTTATGTAGAATTGGTTCCGTATGTTACATTGCTCTCGTTATGGATTCTCGTTATTAATTAGACATTTAGATGATGTGGCTAAAACCCTTCTCAAATTTTATTTACAATGGAGCAGATACGTGGAGGGGGGCTGGGACATAGTCTACCACGCTGCTCCATGTGTATAAGTGCATTAGCAGAAGAAGATAGTGGTAGCTAACCAATCTATATTTATACTTATTCAAAGGTATCTAAAAAAGTTAGTAAGCGACCAAATGAAGTAAGTTTATTACATTTTAATAATTTTCAAAAACAATGAAATAATTTTGCTGAATGAAAATGAATAAAAACGTTAGTAAACACGCTTAGCTTGCGAGACGCCTTCCAAGAAGTCCTCTTCATTATGCTGTCCATTGTTATGTCGAGTTATAAGCCGGCTTTCTTCACAAACAAAGCTTTCCTTTTTAGAATAATTAGAAAGCCGTTACAAAATGTTTTCTTAGATCTAAAAATCCGCTTTTCATGAATCCGTGAGATGAAATTTAAATTAATGTAATATTAATGTTATCTTGAAAATGTTGTTTGTTTATATGGATGCAGAAGCAGTGATAGCTTTGTGGGTGAAACTTGGCCTATCAATCGAAGAGTTTCAGGTTCAAACCCTAGAGACGCACGCACATTAATTTTTAAAGTTTTTTTATTGTTATGTGCGTATTAAGCAATTATGTGCGTAATTATTTTTCATTTGCTATAACGGTTAAGGAAAACAATTGAACAGCAATGTTACATACATTTTTGATTTGTATGACGATACAAAATTAGATTAGTGACGTCATTATTAACAATTTTAATTTTCTGAACGTGACAAGTGCTCGTGTCATTATCATTATATTAATAGGCATAAATAAAACTGCCGTGGGATCAATTTCCGGGCACTTTAAGAAAGATGCCGAAATTTCAACAAGCACAACAGCATATCTAGAAATATATAACCTTGATAATATTAAAGATATAGAAAGCATGGAACAGAACAGTATCATCTGAAGGAAATGTCTTTAAAATTGAAATTTTCTGAACCGAAAATCACGATCCCGGCTCGCGTCCGGTACATTTTTATTGAAATATCTGCTTTTCGAAATGTTCTGGATTTGGAAGAATCTCGCAATTTGAAAATCTAAAGGTACGGGCCACATATTGAATTGTAATAACTGAGTTACTAGTAGACTTCACTCACCCTTGAGAACTTCAGAGGCGCTACACTTATTTCTACCTAATAACAGCAGTGTTAAGCGCTGCTGTGTTCTGGTTCTGAAAGGTGTGGTAAGTGAGACATACTTTTCCGAGGCATTCCTGCTTAGTCATCAGAGGTAGCGGCGCATTTGTAGCCGACCTCAAGTAGTAATATAATCTTATCTGGGATTAATTACGGATGCCTATAGGCCACCACTTATCTGTATTGCATGATCATCTGTTACTCATATGTTTTCAAAAGGTGCACAAAAATATTTATTCTAGCCACGCGCAATGCATCTTATAGAATCCCACACGGATGATATTCGGACGGTCGCAGCATCTGTCATACGAAATCTCGAGATATCTCACCTTAGATACGTGATATGAATAACAATAGATAACATTATCATACCCTTTCACTGTTTGCAGACGTTTTTACTTCCAACTAGCTGAGGCGTAAGTTATAGGCTCATTTGCATCAGGCACAGAGCGAGTCAGACGCTTGTCGTGGCAGACAAAGCATTGTCCTATATAACGTGTGTTAGTATATTTATCATAACATACTTACGATGGTACGTGCTGTGCCTGTAAATCTTATATATAAAATGCTCGTGTCACAATGTTAGTTACCGTACTCCTCCGAAACGGCTTTACCGATTTTCACCGATTAGTGTGTGGATACTCTTACGCCATTTATTAATAATCATTCTGTGCAATTCTTACCTTACAGATCGAAATTTGACAATGTGTATTAGGTAAATATGAAGAAATTGTCAAATGTCTATCTAAGGTAGGCAAAACATTGGATCATCATCATCATCAACCCATGACTGTCCCACTGCTGGGCACGGGTCTTCTCTCAGAGTGAGAAGGATCAGGCCATAGTCCACTGCGCTGGCCAAGTGCGTATTGTTAGACTTTACATATCTTCAAGATTTTTTTTTTCAAAATATCTCAGGTATGCAGGTTTCCTCACGATGTTTTCCTTTACCGTTTAGCAAGGGATAATTAATTTCTAATACGCACATAACTTTGAAAAATCAGAGGGGATTGGAACCTCGGACCCCTCGATCGAGAGGCCGAGTTTCTTAACCTAGGCTATCACTGTCTTTGTCCCTGTAGTTCCGGGACTAAAATAGGGCTACGGTATCCCCTGCCTGTCGTAAGAGGCGACTAAAAGGGGGCTTCCGGGGTTGCGGGCGACAAGAGTGGGAGCTCGAACCGCCCGGCCAGCGGCCCCGGGAAGGACGACGGTATGTGTGGTCGCATACCGTCGTACACACCAGATGGTGTGGCGAGCGTCAGCTCACCTGGGCGGAGCCCGACGGGGCAATGCGCTAAGAGGACTCCGGGTGCGTTCCTTTGGAGATCCCGGAGCCCTCTACGCAGCGCAGAGGACGGCCACCGGGGGGGTTTTAGTGCGGTAAAAATCGCACATAACCCGGCGTCGCTCCCACGTTGTCGGGTACCTTTTCAAGGTTTCCCCATCGATAACAAAAAAAAAAAAAAAAGGCTATCACTGTCTTGGATAGATTGCTTATTTATAATGTGCATTAAACTACAAGGTGGGGTTCTCTAATCTGGAGGAATTATCTCATCTCATGCGTTAAGTGCCACATTTACTTCCCACTTATAATATTTAGGAAACAACTTTTATAATCTAGGATCGATTAATCGGAGAATCGATCTTTTGGAGCAAAAAGTCGATTATTTTAATCGATATTAGTAAGGATTGAATCGTAAACTATGCATTTGATCAAGACGTGATGATCTTTAGCAAAGTCTTCCATGAGCCCACGAAGGTTTCAGACTTGGTACGATCAATTTTCGCCAGATGGCGCCACTTTCATTCCAATGAAGGTACGAATTTTAAATTTTATGTATATCATATTATTTTCTTTGAAACGCGGGCGAAGCCGCGGGCAATAACTAGTATAAACATAAATGTTTTAAATTACTGTTTTATGATATGGAGACAATATGTCTCTTATAAAAAATCGATTAAAATCCATTAAAAACCTATTTACTTTGTGGTTTTCTATCTTAACTAAAATAACTAATTATCTTCACTTTAATTGGTCGATAACAGTCTCTAATTAATAATTAGAGGCTTTTATCAAACTCAACACAGACATAAAAGGCAGTCTCAAGCATAATGTAGTATAGTTCGTTGTCAGTAGTTGGAAAAATAACATCCTCATTTTTAAAAGTAGCTATTTTTGTATATTTTTATAAAAAATCGAAGGTCTGTTGAAGATGAGGCTCCTTCTACCAACATTATTAGTAGCAGTGGTAGCGGTTGTAGAATGCAATCATACGTTCATGGGATCGAACGTTCAGCGCCCTCTGGTGCACCAACACACAGCTACGTACAGCTCCTACAGGTATCAGAAGAGGGTAGAAACGTACAGCTACACAATGCCTCCTCGTCGTCGTAACTCCGGGATGGTTATACAGGTGATTTACTTTTATTAATGTATTGTGAATTTCTGTTCACTCATCGATCTATGGATGGGTATAAGGGAGGTAACACATGAAAGACATGGAGCTAATACGGTTGTAACTATCTACAAATGTCGGCGATTGTCGGCGATGGACTTCGACATGAGCTGTCGCGCGTGTGTTAGATCCCTAATAATATTCATTTACGAAACTTTTTTTTTCATATGTTATCACAAAAAATGGCATAGATGATTTGGTCTTTTACCATGCCATTTGGTTTTAATTTGACACACTTTTCTGATATGTAACCCTTTTTATTTAGACAATTTTCCGCACTCCAAGACACTCTTAAGGTGGTAGAACCCTTTGTGGTTCGACTCCGGCGGCACCACCGCTTCACCTATTTCTGCCTAATAACAGCAGGGTTAGACGCTGCTGCGTTCCGTTTTGAAGGGTGTGGTAAGGGAGACATACTTTTCCGAGGCGTTCCAGCTTAGTCCTCAGGAGTAGCGGCGCATCTGTGGGCGACCTCAGGTAGGAATATCTAATCCTATCTGGGATTGATTACAGATGTCCATGGGCGGCAGTAGCCACTTACCATCAGGTGGACCGCATGCTCGTCTGCTAGTCCTATATTATAAAAAAAAACTCCAAGCTTATTCGTTGGTAGGTCATCTATCATGCCCGTTAGTAGTACCCAAGATTACGATTAAGTCTCATGCTAAAAATTAATATTTTGGTCTTACATTAGGTTTCCGTCCCAAGAAGGTATCGAGCTAACATCACGATCAAGCAAACTTGGAACCGCGATCCAAAGTTAGTAGCCTCTACATTCCAGAGATTTATATTTCCTTCTATCATAAATTCCCCCGTACACTACACTACGACATAGATATCGTAGTGATACGAAATTCAGTCACTCATATTGAGAGTTCCGGGTTTAAATAGTACTGAAGTAAATTTTTCGATATAAATTAGTTCCTCAACCGATTATCTTTCATTTTTCAAAGTGATCATTTCAAATAATTTTAATACGAATTTATTATGAATTCGGAAAATACTAGCTTGAGATTCAATATCACTACACAGTGAGGGGTTGAATCGTGGTAGAGTCCCTCATATTCTGACTGTAACACTCCAACACACCTAATCATTTTCTACCTGATAAGAGCGGTGTTAAGCGCGCTATGTCCTGATCTAAAGGGTATTTTAAACAAATACACGTGGCATTCCTAAGTCCTTTAAGGTAGCAAACTCACTATGACCAACTTCAAGTAAGATATATTGATGTCAGATGGACTTCAATCAAAAATAAGTGTATTATGCATTGATAGTCTAGTGGTTAAGAAACTCGACCTCTTAATCGAGGGGTCCGAGGCTCAAATTTCAGGCTTCCCTGGCAATCCCACTGATTTCTCAAAGTTATGTGCGCATTAGAAATTAATTATCACTTTCTTAAACGGTGAAGGAAATATATCGTGAGGAAACATGCATGTCTAAGAAATCTTAAAAAAAATTCAAAGGTATGTGAAGTCTACCAATTCGCACTTGTCCAACGCGGTGGACTATAGCCTAATCCTTCTCATTCTGAGAGGAGGAGCACAGCAGCGGGACAGTAATGGGTTGATGATGTATTAATATATTTTTGTTTCACCAGGGCATTCTAGCATACGACCTGACGAACACCAGCGCGAGTGCCAACGTGACGTCAGGCGGCGTGGGCTACCCGTACATGACCCTTCGCATGAAGAGCGACCGTGGAGAATCTCTTAAATACCAAATCTATGTATACGGTTAGGTTATGGTGCCCTGGTACTTAATAAATAAATACTATGGCATATTTTCGTCTTTTATTTAATAATTGAAAATGTCTCCATTATGAATTTGAACTTCTAAAGTGGTAGATAGCACTGGGCTATTATCTTATGCAATTATGAGCGCCTGGTACATGACAGTGAAAAAAATTATTGTTACATGTGTGACAATCTAAAAGAGGATGTCTACCCTTTTAGTAAGTAGTACATGACAGTTTTAGTAGTGATAATCAAATTAAGTAATAGAAGAATAGTATCCTTATAAAAGGCGCTTCTATGGTTCAGAGGTCTTCTAAGTACATCTATGGTCGACTTCATGTAAATCTCATTTAAATATTGAAATAAAAACGATGGATGGAGATTTGTAATCAACCACATATAATATTAGATTCCTACTTGTGCTCGGCCATAGGTACGCCACTACCTCTGAGGATTAAACCGGAATGCTTTGGAAAATTCTCCCCTACCACACACACAAAACACAGCAACGCTCAACACTGCTGTTATTAGGCAGAAATAGGTGTGGCGGGGGTGCCGCCGGAGTCGAACCACAGAGGGTTCTACCGCCTTTAAAATTACCTGCTTTACGTAATAGGTTCTGTTCTATTCTATAGATTCTCACAAGATTCTATGTAGTATCTATTCTGTTGGCGTTTAGCCAAAGTTCCACAACGATGGGTCATTAAAACCAACGTCCTTGGCTCGCGTCAACATCATTCTAGTGGATCACTAACTTCACACACTAGTTTACTAATGTCTTAAGTTGTCAGATTATGGATGTGGTTTTGTTTTATTTCGAGGCGATAAATAATTAATTGTAAGAAAATATTTAATTTAATGATAATTATTAATTAATTTAAATTAAAGTAGTAATAAGATTATGTCTTAACAAGAATTACACAAGATTCCTTTTTAAGGGAGAATTTTATTAAAAAAAATGTTGATGATTCATAATAACTAGAAGAAAATAATAAACTGTATTTTATTGATATGAATTTACGTATGATTTTCGACTCATGTGTTACTTAAAGATGTGTGTTGCATAAGAATTTTATGAGATTACTTCACTACTGATTTAAGTATTTAAAATTGATACGGCCAATATTTAAAAAAATATACATAACATGAAAAAGAGAACGTCAGCTACGATCTACACTGTAAATAACGAAAAAATCATTGAACAATTTCAAAATTGTACACATTTCATTCATAGTGCATTCGTTTTCGTTCGATTAGTTTTCACAAAATTTTATTCATGTACACAATTGGTCTATTGAAAAAGAACATTTTTTAAATCGAAATTCGAATCAGTTACAACTGAATAAAACCGTGACAAGCAGACCGACAAAAATGAAACATTCGTGCATAAACCCAAAAACCCATTCAACAAAAGCAGAAAATATTACAATGACATACATCTAGGCCATTCTAGGCTCGTAGGGACGTGGACTATAGAGGAACTAAAGTTATAGAGCTTCCACCGTTACTGTGCGCACTCGGGGACAATTTTTTTACACGATCGACCACCTGAGGGGCGCCCGGTCCCGCGGGAACTCCCTGGCGACCTCCGACCATCAGGAGGCCAACCGTCCGCTCGGTAACGACGCATAAGTACCGAATCACCCACTTAACAGTGTGATGATACTTTTTTTATATTTTTTCATTATTCTATAATTTTAAATAACATTATAGTATTATGAATAAATATCAAGAATCCGAGAATGTTCCCGGGCAAAGAGGGGATCCTCGGGACCCGAAATTCCATGCCCAACGCCCTTATGTTAACATTGTCTTAGCATATGAGAGTCACGGAGGGTACGACGTACCACTTCAAGTCAAAGACAAATTTAGCGTGCGGTCTTCCCTCTAATTCTACCCCACTGCTGGGCTTAATGTTTTTTCAGCATGAGAATGTACCTAAATACTTACATGTATATCTCATTCTTTCATACGCCGTCCAGCCCAAACTGCTGCATGGATTTTAAGAAAATGAGGTATGGTTGTATTCGTAAAATGTGGGAGTAACATAGGTTATATTTTTAAGCAATCAGGGTTTTGTTTGGCAATACGTTAAGCCGCTTCCAACTGCCATAATTGGAAAGCGGTTTTTAAACTTAGAAGGCTACTAGCCCGTATATGTTTTCCCAATCCCTATTGGAGTAGCACGGAGTATGTTTACACTACCATCATTGTAATGGAGAGACAGTGCACAATGCAATGAAGCATGTGGCCAAATGCTATTTTAGTTGTGCATATTAGTGTGCGTGTGTTTCTGGTTGTGTGTGTTTGTGTACATTTGACATTTCTATTACGTTCGTTGCTCTGTGCGAACATTTTACGGACAAAGCCGTTTAAATAAAAACGTTGTGCAGATGCAGATATCAAACGTTGTTCAGGCGTATCTGTGACGGTAAAAAATTTAACAGCACACCGGCTCGGTTGAAATCCTTGTCGGGATTGCCAATAAACAAAGAGTTGTATGTTTACATCTGTAATTTTTACTCATATCGTGATGGACAGGCGGACATTGACATCGATATGCATTGCTTAAGGATCAACTCTGAAGGCTCCAACGTTAATGCCGTATGCTGATGAGTTCTGTTTTGAATGGTTTCGTAACGAAGAGACTTATACATAGCAATTTAGTCCTTGGGGTAGCAACTTATTTGTGGCAACTTTAGGTAGGACTGCAACCCTTTCTTGGGTTGATTACAGATGTCCAAGAACTTTAGTGGTCTTACCATCAGGGGGCTTCATGGATATCCGTAATCAATGCTAGATAAGACAAGAGTCCTATCTAAATTAAGATTGGAGAACCCTCAGTGTTTCGACTTTGGCAGCACCACTACTACTCGTATTTCTGCCTAATAACAACAGTGTTAAGCACTGCTGTGTTGTGATTTCAAGGATTTGGTAAGAGAGACATTGTTTTTGAGGCGTTCCATTACAGACGTCCTCTGGCGTCAGTAGCCACATAACATTACGTGGACTGCATACTCGTCTGCTCTTCCTGCTAAAATACTAGCTGACCCGGCAAACGTTGTGTTGCCAAATAAAAAAAATGTTAAGAGTAAACAACCCTTATCACTTAGGGGTATGAAAAATATATAGTAGCCGATTCTCAGACCTACTGAATATGCATATAAAATTTGGTGAAAATCGGTAAAGCCGTTTCGGAGGAGTACGGTAACTAACATTGTGACACGAGAATTTTATATATAAGACTAGTGGTGTCCGCGGCTTCGCCCGCATTTTAAAGAAATAATATGACATACATAAAACGGAAAATTTGTACCTGCATTGGAATGATAGTGGTGCCATCTGTCGAAAATTGGTCTTACCAACTCCCAAACCCTCGTGGGCTCTTGGACAACAACTTTGCTAAAGATCATCACTTGATCAAATGGATAGTTTCCGATTCTATAACTACTTACGAATTAAAAATTAATTAAAAAAACCTTTTCCCACGGACTAAATTGTGAATCTAAACCATTCTCAAGTCCCCTTAAACACACACAACAAATTTCATCAAAATCAGTCCAGTCGTTTAGGAGGAGTTCAGTGACATACACACGCACATAAAATATATATATATATATATATATATATATATATATATATATATATATATAAAGATATAGCATCAAACTTGTTGACTATTGCGAAGGTAATTTTACCCAAACTTTATCCTATAAAATTACAACAGAGTGAACACTAGCTCACGTTTGAAGTTTACGCTTCAGGATGTTCCCGAATAGAATTTAACCTAATTTGCTGGACATCCGTTGTGACGTCACTAGCCTGGTAAATGTTGTTAAACAAAACTTTTGCTTTTATTGACTGAGGCTTTGACTTAGTGGTGTAACCCATTTAAAATTGATTTATTATAGTGCGTATCGTTTAAAGGTCTTATAAAAAATATTCGCGATTTCACCAACAAGTTATTTTTTAGGGTTCCGTACCCAAAGGGTAAAAACGGAACCCTATTACTAAGACTTCTCTGTCTGTCCGTCTGTCCGTCTGTCACAGGGCTCTACAGCTTATCCCGTAATAGATAGACACATGAAATTTTGACAGAGGAGGCATAACGGTGGCAGCTATAACAACAAATACTTGGCTTAGTACTAAGGATCCGTTTTTACCCTTTGGATACGGAACCCTAAAACGATAGGTTAAGTACTTAATGCTTTGTACCTGTAGTTTTGAGACCAGAATAAGGTTACCTACAGTATCCCCTGCCTGTCGTAAGAGGCCACTAAAAGGAGGCTTCTGAGGTCGCGGGTGGCAAGAGTGGGAGCTTAAACCGCCCGGCCAGCGGCACCGGGACGGACGGCGGTATATGTGATCGCTTTATGCAGCGCCGAGGACGGCCACCGGGGGGGTTTTAAGAGTAGTGTGGTAAGAATCCCACATAACCCTGCGTCGCTCCCACGGCATCAGATACCTTTTGAAGGTTTCCCGCTCGTAAACAAAAAGAAAAGTTCCTAATCCTTGTTAAAATTTCCTAGCTACTGATGCTCACATGTCATAACTATTCGATACGTCATCACCATTATGCCTCAACATTTAAACTTACATCGGCACATGCGACATTAACCTGCCCATTCCACTCTTATGTTGGGATTGCAAACCGAAATAGAATCGATTCGCCAGTAATAGATTCTTTTACTACAATGCGATGCGTTGAGTCACGCTAAGGAGTTGTCTACGATCGAAAGTTATAGTCTGATTCATAATTAGGTGTCCAAAATGTAAACAACGGTGTTGTCCTATCAAGAAAATACGTTTCAAATGGTAGTTTCTTATTTTTGACAATATTAAATTAATACAACAATAATAAAATAATAATCTAAATAAATTAAGATAAATTCAAATTTTCTAATATTTATATTACCTCAATTTCGTTCCATACAGTGACAATAATAAAAACAACGTTTATGGTAGAAAATTAAAATGTGATAATGGTAACACAATCGGAACCCAAGACATTTCTTGTGCCGTCATTTTTAAGTTTCGTAGCTGATGTTATTCATTTTCGTGATTGTAATCGAACTCAAATGTATTATCGTTTTCATAGCGCGTTCGATAAATTGTGAATAATTGTAAAGTTTTCGTTTTTTGTTGAGTTTGTTAAAGTTTTTGTTTCTTGTTAATTATGACAGTGACATTTGTTTGTTTACATTTTGGACACCTAATTATGAATCAGACTATAGTTTGAAGTAACTGGTATATATCTATACACGAGCTTTTGCCCGCGGCTTCGCTCGCGTTACGAAGTAGTATTTTCATCCCCTATTTTATCCCCTTGGGGGTAGAATTGATCAAAATCCTTTCTTAGCGGATGCCTACGTCATAACATCTACCTGCCTGTCAAATTTCAGCCCGATCCGTCCAGTGGTTTGGGCTGTGCGTTGATAGATCACTATGTCAGTCAGTCTCCTTTCAGTCCAGTCAGTTATATATATTTAGATATATAATAGTTTGGGATATAAGTTCGTAGCGTTTTTACCGAAGACCTATTTAAACAAAAACCAATAATTATATCAATAACTTAATAATTTATGTATTCGCCGTTGCTGTTTACAACCTATTATAACCTATATATAATTCCTTATAACCTATATATATATTTTGATCACTAATTTTCCTTTCAAATGCACATTCCTGTCCCAGGGTTGCTGGAAAAAATTCCATTGTGGAATAACCAATCCTTTGTACCTTATTTCTGTGATTTCTATATTGTTTGATTTTTTTTGTGTACAAAAACTTTTTAAATAAATAAAAAATAACTGAAGATATATGGGTTAATTGAGGTCAAATTAAAAGGTAACAAAGTGTGTTTAAGTGTGCTAGAACGTAGAATGTGAATCAAAGTGTGGTGGTAGGCGGTAGTATTGTTTGAATGAGGTATCATCGCACCTACTTCCCCGACGACGACCCGCGTGGCGGAGCGGTCACCATACCGGTCTGAGGCGCAAAGGGTCCCGGGTTCGATCCCCGGCCAGACAGAAATAAAAATAATGAATTTAGATTTCTATTTCTGGGTCTGGGTGTTTGTGTATTTGTCTATGTGTGTGTCCATGGCACCCACGACGCAGGGAATCCTAGTGTGGGGCTGTGCGTGTAGAAAGCATTTACTTCTACCTTGAAGCAGTTCTGACGCTTTGATGGAAGAGAGTGGATATCGGCTGTTTTACATAGATATGCGGCAACATCTTACTATTCAGAATTTACAACGCATCTGTTCACAATAAATTGACTTCAGTACCCGTAGTATAAGTTTTTAGGTTTTCACAAAAATGACTGTATTTGTATTTGTTTACGTATTTCTCATACATTTCCAATCAGTTCTGATACAGTCTGCTGGGGGGGCTGATAACGCAAATACGGAAACAAATACAAAAACAGTTATTTTTTAAAAACGTAAAAACTCATACTAAGGGTACAGGTAGAAGTATAGCATCCTTATTCTATATTATAGAGTTAATTGCAGATGTCTGTGGACGACAGGGACCACTTACCATCAGGTGGACTACTTGCTTGTTTGCTGAGCGTTTGAGTACAATCATAAGAAAAAAAGTGTGTTGAAGTGTGTGTATAAAGTGTTTTTGGCATACGCCAATTTTTTTTCTTTTTTTTATAATATAAGAGTAGCAGACGAGCATGCAGTCCATCTGATGGTAAGTGGCTACTGCCGCCCATGGACATCTGTAATCAACCCCAGATAGAATTAGGTATTCCTACTTGAGGTCGGCCACATGTGCGCCGCTACCCCTGAGGACTAAGCTGGAACGCCTCGGAAAAGACAGTCTCCCTTACCACACCCTTCAAAACGGAACACAGCAGCGCCTAACACTGCTGTTATTACGCAGATATAGGCATGGCGATGGTGTCGCCGGAATCGAACCACAAAGGGTTCTACCACCTTCGTGAATTGTGGAAAGAGAGTTGCAATGGGTAGTAAAAACGATGCGAATAGTCAAGTATTTAATTAAATATATTTACTAGGATATCCTCTAACAATATCACACAAGGAAATTACTTCAAAAACAATAAAAAGGCATGTAACAGCTAACACGAGCCAAATGTACTTTGTGGCGTGAGATGCCTACAACGAAGTATTTTTACTCGTAAATGAAATTAGAATAAACGTTTTTATTTAACTTTAGAGCCTTGAATACCTATGCATCCTACGAGTTCCGTGAACGAGGGCCTCATACGAGTGCCTGAATACAACCCTTGAGTACCTAGAGTAAGTACCGTTGTTACATCACAATGACAGAGTTTATGTAAGTTTTAAAAGTGGTAAAATTCAGCTCGACGCCAGCGGTACCAACGCCATATCTGTTTCTGCCTAATAACAGCAGTGTTAAACTGCTGTGTTATGGTTAGAAGGGTGTGGCAAGGGAGACATGTATTTCCGGGGCGTTCCAGCTTAATCTTTTAAGGTAGCGGCGCATGTGGCCGGTCGAGGTAGAAATCTATTATTGGAAGTATTGAATCGAAAAACGTTCGTTATTAAAATCATTCCATCTTTGGTAGGTTGGAAGGTAGGTATTGGATTTTTAGTAGGCAAAAAAATCGAATGTTTGATTCTTATTAATAAACGGATTTAGATGGAGTTTTTAATCAAAAATAAATGGTACCAAGATAAGTAACTTTTACAGGACAAAAACAAAATGTGAAAAACCACGTGTAGCAACATAAATAAACCAACAAATGCTCATTAACACTTTTCCTTGTACGTATTATTTGCGACTCATGCATCATCATGCAAACAGAAGGTACATGTTTCTGTAAAACCTCATTTTGAAAATTACGGAACAAATGAAGACAGAGTTAGTCAAATATAAAATGAACGAAGTTGACAGGCCCAAAGGGTTTACTTTTCCTCAGAAAAACAGCAAAAATCGAAAAACCACGTATAGCAACTCATCATACTCGTAAATAAACCAACAAATGCTCATCAATACTTTTCCTTGTACAAGTACGTATTATTAGCAACTCATGCATCATCATGCATTCGTTTCGTGTTAACATGCGTTTTTGTGATACAATACCAACATTACGTAGCGTGAGGCTAGCCACTGCCAACGAACAAGGAAATTACGTTAAAAGCCACAAGGAATTTGGCGCGTGTTCCCACGATAGCGATCGCTGGACTAAATGGACTTTTTGTGGCGCTGAGATGCCAGTACAGATGAGTATTTATAAAAAAAATAAAAGCTACTAAATGCTTATTGCTTACATTTTACGGAAACATAATATGCATTATAGGTCTTGTAAAAGCTCTTCTGTGCTAGGAAGTCCAAATTTATAACAATAAAACACTTATTTTAATTTTTTTCTGTTGTCTGTACCCTTTGTTTCTGTAAAAAGTAATTTTGAAAATTATGGAACAAACAAAGACAGAGTTTAAAGGCAAAAATAAATGTAACAAACTTAACAGGCACTAAGAGTTCACTTTTTCTCAGAACAGAAACAAAACAGACGAAAACGAAAAACCACGTGTAGCAATATAAATAAACCAAAATGCTCAACACGTTTCCTCGTATGTATTATTAGCGACTCATGCATCATCATGCATTTGTTTCGTGTTAACATGCGTTTTTGTGCTACAATACCAACATTACGTAGCGTGAGGGTAGCCACTGCCAACGAACAAGGAAATTACGTTAAAAGCCACAAGGAATTTGGCGCGTGTTCCCACGATAGTGATCGCTGGACTAAATGGACTTTTTGTGGCGCTGAGATGCCAGTACAGCTAAGTATTTTCACCACGTAAATGAAATTAAAATAAGAGCTACTAAATGCTTACATTGTGAAAACATCGTGAGCAAACCTAAGTATAATACACGTAGAGTTCTTTGAAAACTTCTTTAGCATCTGTTAAGTATCCAAATTCGCACTTGGTCTAAAGCCTTTCTTATTTTGAAAGAGCCAGTGGGTTAATAATGATAAGTAAGTAGTAATGACCCTTAAAAAACCTTTGTGACAGAACCTTAGTATCCATCTCCGAAATTTTCTCAAAAGTATATAAATCCACACTTGGTTACCTGTTAAATGTCGGTGACAAGATGCTTTGAAATCATCTGATATGAGTAGACCACTTATCCTTGTCCTTCCTATCTTATTCCAACTTCCTCTACCTAACATTGCAGCAGCTCAACAAGGTCTTAGAATAACTATGTTCTAATGTTCGCAAATTTGTGTGAATAATTTCGTTCCCAGGATCGCAAAGATTTTGCGATAATTCTGTTTTCTGGGTACTGATAATAAGTACAATATCAAAAGTTAACAGTCCCAAACAATAAACGTCTCGGATAAGTTTCCGCCTTATAAATCTCGTCTTGAAGCAGAGTGTATAGGTATTTCTCGGGAAATTTTTCCATTGTGTCGGCTGTCTGTTCCGAAACTCGGATGGATTAACTTCGGGACGTTTCGGAACGCCTGTTAATTCCAGATAACTCGGAAACTTTCCCGTTGATTGTTTCTTGATGGGAACTCGTCGGAATTTATCACTGTTCGAGACTTTGTTTAAGGTGTTTACGAGTACTTTTGGAGCTCCGCTATTGGTAGTCCATTGATGTCTCCGAAGTTTTGCGCACGTGACAAACAGTTCGATCTGGATGAATGGTCTGCTTGGTTATTATTTTTTTATTTGAGTTTGGAGTAGTAATCGAGTGACACTGTCCTGTGATGTTTGTAGCCGACTCCATATGTAAAAGGGACTCACAAATATAATTACGGATGTGTAGCGTTATTGAGGATTGCGATGGTAGCCCACTAGCCTCACATTTAAGTCAGCCGGCATCCACACCCTTCGAATTAATCACAGTCTTGCGTATAAGCAGTTCTAAACTGCTTCATACTAGGAATACAATTTTTTGTTTATACTTAATCATAGATTAGTAAAGATTACTCACTCCTAACAAGAAAATGTACCCAGTTTTGAGAATTGAAATAGTTGCGTAAAAAAGTTTTGCCACGTCTCCGCGCTAAAATGTCCCTAAAATATTTGAAATAATTATTTATTTATTACGAAAATTACGCAGTATTAGTCATTTATTGGTAAATTTCTTAAATTTTCTCTAAAAATGTTTTTATTTGTCAAGAATTCAAAAGAAGAACTTACTAAAATAAGCCGTTTGTGGCTTCATTCAATTTCAAGGCGGCGAAGTATCTTTACTAATCTATGACGACGAAAGACTCTATACAGAAACTTAAAAAAAAAAACAAAGTAACGTTACACAAAAATCTTAAAAGCAAATGAAATGAACGAAAAGCAACCCAGAAATATCAGCGAGAAAGATGACAGGATACTCAAAAAACTTAATTAGGCGGAAGGGCGTAAAACGAAAAATTTCCTCCACAAAGCATTGTCAAACGCAAAAATGGGTTTAGTCGCAATCTCATTACCAGGTATACCACAAACATTAGTAGTTCCGCGTTTAGCCCCGTCCAGCGTAATTAGACCTCTGCGGCGGTACACAGGCCTAATGAAATAAGCTCTAATGGAAAGAGAAAGGTCCCTCGAGCAATAACAGTTTTAATTACGTTAAAAATTACGCTCGGAACTTTTCCGTATCTTGCCAGTCCATTTCGTTTCACTGTTATGTTTATTTCTTCTTACAAATGCCGGTTTGCCTGCTCTAATGTATTTTTTTCGTTGCATAATGTGCCAAGCATCACGGAATGAGGTTTTAAAATCTAAGGTTAGCTTCAATGTTTTAGTATTATTTGTGACGGAATATCGTGTAAAAATTCCTATCTTGGAGTTATTTTGTAGATCCAGTATAATTTGACTGTTTTTTTTTATAAGATAGGAGTAGCAGATAAGCATGCAGTCCACGTGATGGTAAGTGCTCCTGTCGACTGTGGCCCTCTGTAATCAAACCCAGATAAGATTAGATTCCTACTAGAGGTCGGCTACAGATGCGCCGCTACCCCTGAAGACTAAGTTGGAATGCTTCGGAAAAGTATGTCTTCCTTACTCTTCAAACCAGAACACAGCGTTTAACACTGCTGTTATTAGGCAGAATTAGGTGTGGTGCTAGGGCCGCCAGAATTGAACCACAAACGGTTCTACTATCTTCTAAGGGTTGTATAGTCACGTCTATTTCTAGTGTGAAACAGTTCTTATGTAAAACGCCATTATGGAGTTGTCACAAATATCTATGTGCAGCAGTAGCCTACTTGCTTGACTGTAAGCTTGCTACGAAAATCATATAAAAATGTATAAAAATGCGACAATAATTATAAACACCTATATCATTATTATAGCGAATAAAGAAACACATCGTTATGATGTTGTACGTTTTATTTACAATTTGAAGCGCACATTTACTTGTTTATATTTTCCTGTTCCGTAGATGCACTTACTAATTCATAGCGTTAAAATATGACAACGTTAATGACACATTCTTTTTAAAACTTTCGTTCAAGTGTTATTTTTGCAGCGTTTATGAAATTTTCTCGTTCCATCTGTCATGTAGACATTTATTAATACACGCCTATACAAGGAGTTGTACACTTTGCGTCAACACAAATCGCGTCTGAAATTATTGCTATACGAAAATTTATTTGCGAGTGTCACGCTGATGTACGAACATTTTAGAGGCCTATTTATGGTAGTTGTAAACGAGCTTGTATGTTTAGCATTTGGGGTATACCGAATAACACAGTGTTAAGCGCTGCTATCTTCTGGTTTGAAAGGTGTTATAAGGGAGACACTGCCTTGGAAACATTTCAGCTTAGTTCTCAGAAGGAATCGAACTTTATGTATGATTACAGATGTCCATGGGTGACAGAACAAACACAGACAAAAAGCAGTGATAGCTTAGTGGTTAAAAAACGCGGCCTCTCGATCGAAGGGTCTGAGGATCAAATCCCAGGCACGCACCTCTGATTTTCAAATTTATGTGCGTATTAGAAATTAATTATCACTTGCTTAAACGGTGAAGGAAAACATCGTGAGGAAACCTGCATACCTGAGAGATTTATAAAAAAAGAATAAAAAAAAATCTTAAGGGTATGTGAAGTCTACCAATCCGCACTTGGCCAGCGCGGTAGACTATGGCCTAATGCTTCTCATTCTGAGAGCAGACTCTTGCATAGCACTGGGACAGTAATGGCTTGATGATGATGGGCGACAGTATTCACTAACTATCAGGTAGATGGTGAAGTACATTGCCCTTAAGAATATTATTTTGATAATAAACGACTATTCCACCAACTTTACTAGATTTATAAAATTAACTTCATAGAAAAATACTAGAGATATTTAAGAAAGTTCCTTGCCAACTTGTGATACTAAAAAAATACTGATTTAAGCCGTATTTTTGTAGCTCCAAGTTCTATTAATATTTAATATATCCCCCGAGATAGGAGTGTTTACACAGTAGTCAAATATTAAAATCCGGTGTGCAATATCAGATATTTTATTCTTATGATAAACATGTTACGAATGTACGAATTTAGATGTTTGTGCGTATGTGTTATGAGGAATGGAGTTTATGTTTTGATTCAACGATATTTGTGAAACGAGGATAAACATACTTATTTTGTAGCGCTTATCATTATTTTTGGTTTTAAGGGAAAATGTATGTCGTGTGCTAATAAGAAAAACATTATTTTCCTTTCTTTTTTCTATAAATAAAAATCAAGTTTAGACCATAATTAATTTCTTATATTATCTGATCTGATCTGATCTGGAAGTAGATCCCGCCGATTGAGAGGCCGATTTTCTAACGACTAAGCTATCTTGTTCATGTGAAAGCAGAATAAGTTGCCCTAGTGAAGTACCGCTTAGTTCTGCAAGATTTATTTTCATTTTAGTCTTAGTGCTATCAAGTGAATTTTCAATTGTTAAGTGTTCAAGTTAGTGTTGAAGTGCCCCTGTCCAGAGATACCAGTTAATGTGAGGCTTCTAAAGCAGAATAATTTGCCTCCAATGAAGTACTGCTTACTTCTGTAAGATTTATATTCATTCTTAGTGCCATCAAGTGAAGTTTCAATTGTTAAGTTAGTATTGACGTATCCCTGCTCAGAGATACCAGTTCATGCGAGACTTCTAAAGTAGAATAAAATGCCTTCAATGAAGTACTGCTTACTTCTGTAAGATTCATATTCATTTTTATTGCCATCAAGTGAAGTTTCAATTGTTAAGTTAGTATTGAAGTGTCCTCAAGAGATATCAGTTCATGTGAGACTTCTAAAGCAGAATGAGTTGCCCGCAGTGAAGTAATGCTTATTCTGTAACATTTACATTCATTGTTAGTGCCATCAAGTGAAGTTTCAATTGTCGCTCGCCCTTGAGTATGCGTAATCATTTATTTGACAAATGGCAAGAAATATTTTTTGGAAATATTTTGGATTTTATACATGTTCATTTTTCCATTTCTTACATACATCGGCGACAGTTCGACTTCTTAGGCACGGAATATAACATATTAATTTAATATTTTATAGAATTCAAATTATTATCTAAATACACTGTCCTATGAACCATGTGCTTAGGATTCGAACATTGGACTTTCTGCATGAGATATTAGAATTGCGTACCTGGGATTTGAACCTGGGACCCGTAGCGTCCAAGCTCCGATTTCAAACCAATATCAATGCTACACAGCAAAGCAACACACATACCCAATGCTACATAAATAACATAGTAAACCAACACACACATTTGTATAAAATTCCTTCATATGTGCGTGTCACAAGTATTAATTGCTGGTAGCGTAATAAAAATTGTTTATCGCTCACATCTGCGCGGTTTATTTGTCGAGGGCCCGCGTTCGAGTCCTGCTGCAATTATTACTGATATACTGCAGCCCTTTTTATTGGGGTCTATGTATTTTTGGTGCTATAAATCGGGTATTGGTTTGTAAATTTGTGTTTATTGTAAAAACTAAGATACATGAATCAGTTTTTTTGTCAATGCGAGCTAGCTAATGTAAGCCATTTTTAATGAAACCTATTAATAACTGGTAACTTTGTCCTATTTGGTTCCATCTCCGGGATATAATCTTAAAGTCGCAATTTACGACATAGATGACTGTAAAACCAAGTTAACGATATAAAATGGGAGATGAGATGAGATTGATGGTAGAACGCTTTGTGGTTCGACTCCGGCGGCACCACCGCCACATCTATTTCTGCCTCATAACAGCCGTGTTAAGCGTTGCTGTGTTCTGGGTTGAAGGGTGTGGTACGGGAGACATACTTTTCCGAGGCGTTCAAGCTAAGTCCTCAGGAGTAGCGGCGCATCTGTGGCCGATCTGTGGTAGGAATCAAATCTTATCTATGGTTAATTACAGATGTGTATGGGCGGCAGTAGCCACTTACCATCAGATGGACTGCATGCTCGTCTGCTACTTCTATATAATAATAAAAAAAGATATGATGTGATGGCATGGGATGGGATGAAATGAGATGTGACATAAATCGATGACATGAGGTCTTCTTCATTTCTTTGCTATCACCGTCAAGGCATGTTACAATTAATTTTTAATAAGCATTACATCAAAAAATAGAAGTGCATGACTGATATATGCATCGAACTCACAGTATAAGATACTAAAACGAATACAACAAAGCTAAAAATATATGTTGAATTATATAAACCGATAAATACTACTCCAGTAGGAGTAGTCTTGGCCGCGTTTCAAAGTCTAAAGTACCATTCTAAGTTATATCGAAGTTCACTCGACTGTCTACAGTGTCTAGACTAGACTGCAATCATGTGTTAACAATGACAAATGACGTAATAAAAAATAAAAATACGTTGTTAGAAAGAATAAATGAAAAATAAAAAGATACGAAAGAATGGTTTTGGTGCTAAAAGTTCGTCAAATTGCTGACCCTATATCTTATACTAGCTTGCCGGCAAACTTTGTACCACCTCAAAATCTATTTATCAAATATATTTCACATAAAATATAGCCTATGTTACTCGTAGATAATGTAGCTTTCGAGTGGTGAAAGAATTTTTAAAATTGGTCCACTAGTTTTTGAGCCTATTCATTACAACCAAACAAACAAAGTTTTCCTCTTTATAAAATTTATTATAAAATTCTCGTGTCACAATGTTAGTTACCGTACTCCTCCGAAACGGCTTTACCGATTTTCATCAAATTTTATATGCATGTTCAGTAGGTCTGTGAATCGGCTACTATCTATTTTTCATACCCCTAAGCGATGAGGATTGTTCACCCTTAACATTTTTTTATTTATATGGCAACGCAACGTTTGCCGGGTCAGCTATCTGTATATACGTGATCAATTCTAGATAAGATTAGTTTCCTACTTGTGATTCCCCTTACCTTTGAGGACTACATACAATTTATAACAACTTTACGTAAATTAACGATACTTTCGTACCATAAAAAGTTGGAAGTTTCGTTCCAATAAACAAAAAAACAAAAACATACCGATCGAAGAAAGTTTCTCTTCTTTTTCAACTGAAGACCTATTGGAAGTTTTATCGGAGCAAAGTTTGCTGAAGTGCCTCATCAATGTCGAGTCTAGACTAGACCGCAATCACGTGCTCTAGTGTCTTGTTTTGTGTCTTAGAGGGTAGATCGGAGATAGGAATTCTTTTTTATTAAACACAGACATTTGGTACCAAGTCAGGATTGGAGTCCTATTTAGGGGGGTTTAAGGACGTGTTGCTACCCCTGAGGATTAACTTGGACAGCTTCCTGTAAGGATACTTTTTATGATATAGAAGCAAACGAGCACGTAGGCCACCGGATGGTAAGTGGCTACTGCCGCCCATGGACATTTGTAATTAATCCCAGATAAGAATAGTACTACCTAAAGTCGGCCACAGTTGCGTTACCCCTGAGGACTAAGTTAGAATGCCTCAAATAACATCTTTTTAACCACACCCTTCAAGGCGGGGCACAGCAGAGATTAACACTGTTTTCAGATGTTTTCCTGTCGCGCGTATACGATTTGCTGCAGTTTTTTCGCGGCTCGTGTCCGTGTCGGTATGAAACGATAGGATGCAAGTGACATGCATGCGGGTGAGACACACATGCGGGCATATACACGCGCGACAAGAAAAGCGTTCTAACTACTTTCCTAACACATTCTTCAAAATCGTAGCACATTAGCACTTAGCATCGTTGTTGCAAGACAGAAAGAAATGTGTTACCTATGTAGCTGAAACACGAATGAAATTATTTAATTTAGTAAAATAATGTAGTGACAAAAAAATGTAGTAAACATTTTTGCTAATGTTGTCCCATAAGCTTTCATTACTTTGTCAATGTTTGACGTTTGTGTATTAATTGAAGTATTAATTTGCGAAGTATTATTTCAATAACCAGTTTTCTTATACGATATCTATTCTTATTCGATAAATTGCTTTTATTCTAGACCTGAGAGACTCAATATCAATCGACAAGTTTAATTATTCCCAGAAGTCAATCTAAAGATATCAGATTACTTTTATAAACGTTTCGGAAGCTAAGAAAAAATATTACAGCTATTAAGCTGAAGTTGCTTAATTGAAAACATTTTTAATTATCCCCAAAATAAGTGGAGACTGATGAAAAAATTCCGATCAGTAACTAAAGCAGCTTTGAGGCTAAATTTGTAAGTATAGGCCGTTGGAATGAATTAAAATTCAAGGCAGCAAATCTTTGACTTACGTGGTCCAAGTTATAAGAGTTGAGGCGTGGTCTAAGGAAAGTTGCCGTCAAGTGTTGGTTCAAAATATCGTTATTGTGATATTATGTATTCGTTTTTATTATAATACTGCTGTAGAAATCCCATGATGTGATTTGAAAACAAAAATTTGAAGGTAATTGATTGTCCTCAGAACTCCTGCTATTTGGTGTTGAAGATAGAAAGAAGGAAAGAAATAACTTAATCATAAATGTTGGTTATAAATTTCTATGGGTTGTAGTGACTTACCATCAAATGGAATGTATGGATGTTTCCTTGTTGGTACCCTTACAAAATGTTTAGTAACTGTCCCTGTAGTTACGGGACCAGAATAGGGCTACGGTATCCTCTGCCTGTCGTAAGAGGCGACTAAAAGGGGGCTTCCGGGGTTGCGGACGGCAAGAGTAGGAGCTCGAACCGACCGGCCAGCGACCCCGGGATGGACGGTGGTATGTGTGGTCGCATGCCGTCGTGTACAACAAACGGTGTGGCGAGTGTCAAGCTCACCTGGGCAGAGCCCGACGGGGCACCGCGCTAAAAGTCCCACATAACCCTGTGTCGCTCCCACGGCACCGGGTACATTTGAAGGTTTCCCCCTCGTTAACAAAAAAAAAAAGAATGTGTAGTAATCATTAATAAACAATATTTAAGTCTTTGATCGACTAGTACTACCGGGGACCGAATGGTAGTTTAATTTTTTTATATTCTGCTCAAATAACTCTGTGTTATTCCTATTTTCACCAGATGGTGTGGTGAACTTTACGTTCTTGGTTGGACTTCGGTTGCATCCCCTTGTCCCGAGGTCCTCAACGCATCGTTAAGGACGGTCTACCGGGAAGTTTTAGTGCGGTAAGAATCTCACATAACCCCGTATTGCTCCCGTCGTACCGGATACCTTTTGAAGGTTTCCTTGTTGAAAAGGAACCGCAACCTAATTTTGACGGGATTTTCAACGAACAACAGACAACATCCAGGGAAAATAGAGTGAATGTTTCCAGATCCCAGCAGCCCTTACTAATAACTTCCCCGCTACCCCTTACCACTTAAATTGATTACCAAAAGCGTAGAGTGCGGACATTTCTGGAAGGATTAAAGGAACTGCCAGTGGGAATTTATTAAGCGTTTCTGTGAACTGGAGATAAACTGAAACAACGATAATGGACGCGTCTGTGTTATGCTGTTTTGAAGCTGGGACAATGGGGAGACTCGCGTTTTATTGCTAATCAGCACAGTATATATTTGTTAATTAAGAAAATTACGTATGAAATTTAAAAATGAGTGGCCGGCATGGGCATGATGACAGTATTAAAAATCGAATAATAAATGATTTACTTAAAAACAATATGTTGAAAGCATTCTCAAAAATAGCCCAGTTTTAATAAAAACTTTAAGATTCATTTCATATTTTCAATAAAATAAAAGTATAAAATAATTCAGTCGGCCATCTTCTCTAAAACGCTAATCGGGGCAAATGACGTCATTTTTTTGGCGTGTCACCGTATTGCTTGAACTTTTCTATGGGATATTGAAGCGTGACGTCACTCGCGGACGCCATGACACTCGTGAGCGTTTTCGCGCTTAATTCAAAATTTGTTTTAAAAATGCTAATATTTCCGTTAATACTGAATTTATTGCCGAAATAATAGGACTTTTGGAATCAGTAGACATGTACCTACATTATAGAAGGGGAGTTCAAAATTTGTCATCATGCCCATTTAGCAATGCACTCAATGTTTTTTTATACATTTTGCCATACAATTTTACCTTTTAATAATATAGGGGAAGCAAACAACTATCCATTTGATCGTAAGTGGCTACGACTGATTTTGTATATCTGTAATCAATAGCAGATAAGATTAAAGTTCTAGCTGAGGGCTAAGTTGGAAGGCCTCAGATAAGTATTTCCCTAACCACACCCTTTAAACCGTAACACAGAGGCGCTTAATACTGCAGTTATAGGTATGGCACTTATGCCTTCGTAGTCGGCTCATATAGGTAGTGTGGATCAGTAGAACTTTTACTTTTTAAAGAACATCAGTAATTATAGCTCACAATAAATTACGAAATACAGAACTCAAACGAAATAATCATGTACCTTAGGCGTGCCAAAAAAAATAATAGAAAGAACAGAATATAACGTAAAATGGCGTGGTTCCTATCAGAATAACATCAAAATGGACAATTGTAATCGAATATCCATTACAGAACACGCGACTCCACGCCATTAACAGTTTTATTTAGTTTAGCTTTTGTGAAATTGAAATTGAATAGATAAAACATATTTTGTACCTTTATCGTGATTACACTAGCCATCGTAATACACAATTATTTACATTAAATAATATAATATGTAATTTTGAGTTTAACTTTGAATTGAGTAAGGTACAAATAATTTATATGAAGGTGTTAGAACCCTATGTGATTCGACCCCAGCAGCACCGCCGCTATACAGAGTTCTGCCTCATAACAGCAATGTTAAGCGCTGTTGTGTTCTGGTCATAGATAAGTACCTAAAGTTATCTCACCGCCTTGTAATTGAAGGAAGCCATTAAATGGCTTAAACGGCTGACGATTCTGTCAGCTATTTAATGGCTGTCATGGTGTAATTTACGCGAAACAATGCAGACTTGCGCAGTAAAGTGGTGCAAAAACACGAAATCGAAGAAAAAGTGCGGAGAAATATAGTTTCATTCGTAAATGATCTAAAAACTACATTTTTTAAATATTTTTCAAACACAAAAATAGATGACAGTGACAGTTTCAACTGTCAAAACTGGGTAAATTTTATTGTTAGGAGTGAGTAATCTTTACCAATCTATGGTTGTGGTTTAAAGAGTGTGGTAATAAAGATATACTTTTCCAAACTGGAATAGCTCTAATTCTAAGCTAAATCTTCAACGGAGCATCTGTGGCCGTCCTCAGATAGAACTCTTATCTAATCAGGGGTTGATTACAGATGTCCATGGGCCACCAGTACTCACTTACCATCAGGTGGCTTGCATGTTCGTCAGCTACTCCTACATTATAAAAAAATTAATCACAAAAAAACCTTGGATAAAATCTGAAAAGTGGTAGAGTAACTGCTCCACGCTTACAGTTCGTTACATTTAATGATCTCTACTTTTAAGAAAATTGAAATGGATTTGTAGGAGAGCGTTGCTAATGTAGAGGGATTTATAGCGACCTTTAGCACTTTATGTTGAGGTTTTATTAACATTTTTCTGTAATGGATAAAATTACCCGCATTTATTGCATAATTATGTTAATCTGTTATTATATAGCATGATTTAAGACCGTCGGGGTATTTGTCGCGACATTTATTTGAATTTATGTCCGAGAACTTATTTTAATGTGCCATATTTATGATAGAAATCAAAGGGTTACGATTATATCCAATCAATTTTTTTTATTCAAAATAGGTTCTTTACAGAGCACTTTTAGAATGTCAATACAACTACCACCACTTAACAAGGTGTTTCGTTATGGAGAAGAAGCGGCGAAAGAAACTCCATAACACACATCTTTTAAAAAAAGGTTTTTTACAATGTTAAACTTAATCTAATGGTACACATGTACTCCACATGGAGCTGGAACTACTTCAGACCACACCGTTTTGTCAGTCAAATAATCACTTAGTTTATAGTTTTACATAGCGTTTGTTTAACGACATGTTTGAACTTTTTGAACTTTTTTTTTATCTTCGCTGTCATCAAGTTGTTTTTGAAATAACATATTATTATCTATAAGACTATTTTCAGATCTTATACTTTTGTAATGGTTTGTTTTACCTGGAGTGATACAGTTATATCTATTTCTACTCCAAAATTATGTTACTTCTACATAAAAATAAAAAAAATTGCCAATAAATTATTAATCAATGTCATTGATTCTCGTGTCACAATGTTAGTTACCGTACTCGTCCGATACGGCTTTACCGATTTTCATCAAATTTGATATACATATTAAGTAGGTCTGAGAATCGGCTACTATTTATTTATCATACCCCTAAGTGATAAGGGTTTTTCACCCATAACATTTTTTTATTAATTTGGCAACACAACGTTTGCCGTGTCAGCTAGTATAATTATATTTTCTTGCTTCAAATAGTTCTGTCATGAAATTATTTTTTAACATTTTAGACATGCTATTAGTGTGTATTTTACCATACGGCAGAAATTGCGTTATTGTTTTCGGCGTCGCCCTATTTCGGTATTTTTATCAAAATTGAAGCCAAACGAAGCGTAATCAGCGAGCGAAATAAATAAAAAAGATACGATAAGGCCCGCATCTACAACCTCGTAATCAGAGCATTGTTTGGACGCTAACAGTTTTCACGGAACTATTTGTTTCCGCCATTTAAACCATCGCAATCACTGTAATGTGTGCACAGTTTGATTGGATTGACTTTGATTTCAATTTTCATTTTTAAGTTAGTTTTAGCGGGAGTGTGTGACAGCCTGGGGAGCTGGTCGCTCACGTCCGTAGGCAGATGACCCAAGGTAACCCTACACGTGCTCCCTGGGTGGTGCTAACGAGCGACAATATATCACCTAATAAAGATAGTGTGATACCAAAGCGGCCATCACAGGCCTAGGAGGTGCTCAGCACTCTCCACAAAGAGTGAACGTATGCCGGCAGCAGGGCATATAGATTGAATGACAACTGCGGTGCGAAAGGAAAGGGGAAGCCATCGCACTATATTTCCCGTGAAAAACTGCAATGGAAAAGTCTCGAAAAAGTGTACATAGTAAGGCATGCGATCCGGAAACCAACCGGCGCCTCTGTGCGTCCAGGGCACAAGGTGTGAAATGGGCTACTGGCCGTTCTGAAGTTCTCCACCAGGCTCAGAACGGAAACTGTGCTACTGGTGAGACGCATAACAACAAAAAACTGCCTTGCAAAGATAAAAGGATGCTCCGTCTCGCAACTTGGAACGTAAGGGGCATGTTGGACAATGGTAAAAAGGAAATAATAGACAAAGAAAAAGCTGACTATAACATCGACATTCTTGGCATCAGCGAAACCCACATGCGTGGTTCTGGTTTCTTTACCACAACGAGAGGCAATACTATCTACTTCTCTGGACCAGAAGATGAAAGTCGAAACGGCGTTGCTATATCTCTGTCTCCCCGTTTACAAAAAACCGTCATCGCTTACAAGTCAATCTCCGATCGGATCATAGCTGTTAAACTGAATACAAAGCCATGTTTACTGAACATCGTTCAAGTATATGCACCTACATCAGCATCATCCGAAGAAGCACTCATAAACTTTTATAACACCCTAGACGATACTTTTCGCGAAATCCCTAAAAGAGAAATCACAATAATAATTGGAGATTTTAACTCAAAAATAGGAGATACAAAAAGTGATGACCACATGAGGAACATAGTGGGAAAGTTCGGTATAGGAACAAGAAATGAGAGAGGCGAACGACTCTTGCAGTTTTGCGCAGAGAACTCACTTACCGTCATGAATACGTGTTTTCAACACCACGCTCGACGCCTATACACTTGGGTCTCTCCAGGAGATAGGTTTCGAAATCAAATCGATTACATCTTAATACAGCAGAGATGGAGAACATCAATCTTAAATGCTAAAACGTACCCTGGAGCTGACTGTGGGAGTGATCACCAGCTACTAGTAACAAAACTGCGCGTTAAACTTAAAATCTGTCATAGAAACATCCAAAGTAAATTAAGACCTCTTAGCAAAACCGAACTCGAACGCTTCGAAACTAGTTTCTCTCACGAAGTTTCAAAAATACTAATGTGCGGCGATGTAAACACGGACTGGGAAACATTCAAGGATGTTTTACTTTCTGAAAAAGCCAAAGCTAGAGTACACCGACCAAGGCTCCAGCGTAAATCATGGCTGTCTCATGAGACATGGAACGCAATCGAACAACGGAAAAAACTGAAAACAACCAAAAACAAAGACGAATATTCCCACCTGTCTGCAAAAATCCAGTTGTTATGTCGAAGAGATAAAAACGCCTATCTCAACAATATATGCATACAAATTGAGAACTGTGCCCAACATCTGCACACTGGAGATCTATTCAAACAAGTCAAAGTACTTAATAGGGACTTTAAACCTAAAGCATGGGCTGTTGAGAGCAAAGATGGGAAATTAATAACCAACATAGATGAAGTAATCTCACGGTGGAGGGAATATGGCCAAGACCTTTATACAGATAGTGACGTTGTAGCAGGATCTCCCGAAAACAAATGCATATCGTTAGAACCCGACATACTACGATCGGAATTGCAAAATGCGATCAAAAAGTTGAGGGAAAACAAGTCCCCTGGAAGTGATGGCGTCTTTGCAGAGGAACTTAAACACCTTGGAAATGAAGGACTCCAGTTTCTACATAACATCTGCAATTTGGTTTGGAAAGAACAAAAATGGCCAAACGACTGGAAGGAGTCAATACTTATCCCACTGCATAAAAAGGGTTCTACAAAGAAATGCGAGAATTACCGCACGGTGGCCTTAATATCACATGCTAGTAAGATCATTCTGCATATAATACATGAACGTCTCAAAGGGTACCTTCAATGGCAAATTCCCAAAGAGCAAGCCGGATTTGTCAAAGGCCGCGGTACTAGAGAGCAAATTCTTAACATCAGACAAATTATTGAGAAAAGTCGTGAGTTCCAAGTACCTGTGATCATATGCTTCGTGGACTACTCGAAAGCGTTCGATTGTGTTAAATGGACTAATATGTGGATGGTCCTACAAGATATGGGAGTACCTGACCACCTCATACATCTCATACGCACACTGTATGAAAACGGTGAAACGGTCATTCGTGTGAACCATACCATATCCCAACCATTTAAACCGCAAAAAGGTGTACGACAGGGGTGCATTCTCTCACCAATTCTCTTTAACATCTATGGCGAATACATAATGCGGCGCGCCTTAGAGAATTGGGAGGGGGGTATAACGATCGGTGGTCAAAAGATCACCAACCTGCGGTATGCTGACGATACCACATTGTTCGCGTCCTCAGAAGATGAAATGGTGCAGTTGATTGACAGAATAGAGCGAGAGAGTCGAAACTTCGGACTTTGCATCAACAAAGCCAAAACAAAATTGATGGTAGTTGACAGAGGCAACAAGCTCTCTCAGCTCACTGCACTGAATGGTTTGGAGATCGTAAACCAGTTCGTCTACTTAGGATCTATGATAAGTGACCAAGGAGGATGCGAAGCAGAGATAAGGAGAAGAATTCAGATGTCAAAATCTGCCATGACAAGTTTGACAAAAGTCTGGCGAGATAGAAACATATCCAGAGCTACAAAAATAAGGCTAGTTAAAACACTAGTTTTCTCCATTTTTCTCTATGGCGTGGAAACTTGGACACTGCGAGCGAATGAAAGGCAGAAAATCGACGCCTTTGAAATGTGGTGCTGGCGGAGAATGCTTCGTATCCCATGGACAGCAAAAAGAACCAACATCTCAGTATTAAAAGAACTGAAAGTAAAAACAAGGCTATCAACCACCTGCCTCCAAAGAATTCTGTCCTACTTTGGTCATATAGCACGCCGGGGAGATGACTGCTTAGAAAAAATCATGGTAGTTGGGAAAGTGGAGGGAAAAAGACCTCGGGGAAGATCACCAACTAGGTGGTCTGACCAGATCAAAGGCCTCACCAAGATGTCTGTTACGGAGTGCTTTAGAAAAGCAGACGACCGAGCACACTGGCTGGATATGCAGCACACCTGCATAAAAGACTTCCAAAGCAGGCACGAACTTCAGTCATGAAGGAACGACTAAGAAGAAGAAGTGACAGCCACTATGACAGAACGATGGTGGAAGTAATTAGGTTTGACAGAGGTAGCATCTGTTCTTTGACTACGGCTGCACTACCACGACCCGTGTCTGTCTAATAATAGCAGTGTTAAGCGCTGTTGTGTTCTGGTTTGAAGGGTGTGGTAAGGATATTCTTTTCCGAGTTATTCCAGCTTAGTCATCAGAGGTAGTAGCGTATCTGTGGCCGACGTCAGACAGGAATCGAATCTTATCTTAGTTTGATTAAAGATGTACATGGGCGGTAATACCCACTTCCCATCAGGTGGACTGCATGCTCGTCTGTTACTCCTATATAAAAAATATCACGATAAAAACGGTTTACTGTGAAAGGACAAGGGTCTAAAAGAACCTACGGCATAAATATGTCCGGATCTCTTCATTAAACGGCACGGATTTACAAAAGATCGGCACATATTGTTCGAAATGTTTACTACTTTTGGCGGAAAACGCTTTCAATAGTGGCGTTTTCCGGGTACAAACCGGAACCGGCGACAATCGTTGTATTGTGCGCCACTGAACACAATGGGTCGCCTGATGTGATTCAGTGAATTGATTGGTCGGAGAATAGGGTTGGCGGAAAAATATTGAATTATTATATTTGTCAACTTTTACAAGCTTTTATTTGCGGGGTTAAATCTTGTAAAATGAATTGAATTTTAAACCAGTTATCCTTAACCGATTGAATTAAAAGCATACAGGTTTGGTTTGGATGGTAATATGGCGGACGCATTTATTTTTTATACACCATGACATGGGTATCAAACGAAAATGTTTTCTAAGAATAATATGAAAAAATATATCACCAAAATGTTGATTTCCAAACTTTTTTTATTTTAAGGAGTTGTCTTTAAATAAATTGAAATAACAGACAAGCATTCAATCCTATGGATAATGTCATCAATTCTCTGGACATCTGTATTAAAGCCCAAATGCGGTTGGATTTCTACAAGAAGTCTACCACATATGCGTTGTCACCCTGAGTAAGTTAGAATACTGATGTGTGTCAAACTAAACTTCTTTCAAAAAAAATACAGCAGCGTTATTAAAAGGTAGAAAGTACTTTACAGAATTAAAAACCACGATGTTTCATACAGTAAAAGACAAACAATATATTATATTGGTACAATAAATTCAGCTTTGTATGTAGAGTCTGTAGACCATTCAATATAAAAGTTTACTCAATCAATATTGCAGGTTGTAGCGGTAAAAATATTATAATGAAATTTATATATCGAAATTGAATAACAGTAAAATTTAAAAGTTTGAGAACCCTTTGTTTTTTATATAATATAGAAGTATCAGACGAGTATGCACTCTATCTGACGGTAAGTGGCTACTATCGCATATGGATATGTGTAATTAACCCTAGATAAAACTAGAGTCCTACCTGAGGTCGGCTTGAGGATTATGAAGGGATACCGGATAAATATGTCTCCTGTATACGTTTGGTGTATACCCTTAGGTATAGTCCGCGTAAAACTGCTAGTCCGCTCTGAATATAGAAATGAATCGCGTCGCCATAGCAAATTGCATGACTTCACCTGCTCACAACAACTTCAAAGCAGACTAGCAGTTTGGAGCGGACTATTCCTATATTTCTTCTAGAGTGTTTTCTCGCATCTTTTAAAGGAAAATGTCATTAATTTCTAACATGCATATAAGAAACTTCTAAGGTAGACTTGTAAATGTTAGGGCATTTAAACCCTTAACGTTGGCGAAATTAATATCACTAAAATATTATGACAAAAACTAAAAACCTTCATATTTTAATTTTACTATTAAATAAAACCTGATAATAGTTTAATAGTGGCAGCCCTAGCCAATTTCGCCATGAAGTAGATTATAGTTAGGCACAATAGCCTTCGGTTGAAGAGCAAATATTTATCATTTTCCGACAAACACATTAGTTGAACAACATCATTAGAAAAGCAAGAAAATGTCAAAACATAATCTTATATTAAGTGCATAAAATGTTAGTTCAAATTCATTAAAATTAATAAATTTAACTTCTTACTTATATTATTTGAACTAGTATTAGTAGTACTACTGAAAAAGGATTTTATGTAGTCTATGCAGCAAAATGTAGTAATTTAGACGAAACCAACAACCTCATATGTTAAATTCATCAACCCGTTTGGGTACAGCCCAATTGGGGCATGCTAATAAATGACACAATACAAATACAAACACTCGAAAAGAATACTCTACACTTTTAGGTAACAACCGGTATTTTTTCCTAAAAATTAACGATCGTACTTCAAACATAAATGAAAAACCGCTTTCAAAAGAAGACTATAAATATCACGGATAATAAGAAATCAAAATACTTTCAAAATGACAAGAAAAAAAAAACGGTCTATTGTCTACAATATCTCGGCCACCGTGCAGGGCTTGAGCGCCTGCCACATTAGTTACGAAACACCACCTGGGGCTGCTAATGTTTTGTAAACTTTTGTTTTGATTGCCACCAAAAAGGCGAAGCGTACCTTTTTGCAGTAGAACACATTTTTGTTAGCATTTTCAGTTTTGACAGAAAGTAGGTTGAATTGAGAACTTAATTTTTGGTTGTTTAAATATGAAATATTTTTGATCTGAGTTTGTTGTTAATCCATTGCGGTGCACGGGTGTACTCTGGCGACGGATCAAAAAAGATAGACTTACACTTTTAAATAAACTGTGTTAAACGCTTGAAGGGCATTATGTGTCGTAGGCAAATAACGATATGACATAAAAAGTTCAGAAATCGCGAAATTTTCGAAATAGAAATATGCCATGGCACACAAATACATATTCGTAAGTTGTGTTTTATTAAAACAATGATCCGTTATTTTTTTAGTCCATGACTATAATCATCGACAAATTCATTTATTTCCTACCAAGATCCTAGTAGCTAACGAACTGTCACATTTTGCCGCCAAAATAAGCGGCCAATGTAATTAGGTTCGCCCCTCGTACTGCCGCTTAGCGCAAATATTTACGGTTGTGTAAATTATCTGTTTACTTTGTACCAACAGAATAAACTGTAGGAAAGAATCGGCTAAGAGCGAGTCGGATTCGACTATAATTCTGCATTTTTTTAATATAGGAGTACCAGACGAGCGTGCGGACCAGCTGATGGTAAGTGGCCATAGAAGAGAAAATCAAGTAAGTGGCTATTGCCTCCAATGGCAATCTGTAATCAACCCCAGATTAGATTACTACCTGAGGTTGGTCACAGATAATAAACGCTAAACACTTTCTATACTCACAGCCCCACACTAGGTGCGTGAGTAATGTGGGTGCCATGGAAACGAACAAAGACAAATACACAAACACCCAGACCCAAAACAGATTCCTGAATTCATTATTCAGATATCTGTTTGGGCGGGGATCGAACCCGGGATCATTTGCGCGTCAGACCGGTATGGTGACGGCTCAGCCACGCGGTTCGTTGACGTGTTGTTACCCTGATTCCAACATGGTATTAAATTTATTTAAAAAGTCCTAAAATATTTGTTAAGTATAAAAAATTAAACATTAACACACACTAACATAATCTGTTGAAACTAGTACAGATAACAAATTCAAATTCAAACTATTGCTACATTGATCACGGCTCGTTAGTTCAATGGTTTAATTGAGTTCAGTTTGAACCTGAGCCGCGGATCAAAGGACGATTAACTTTGATCGCAATAACTCGAGTCGAGATCTGAATGAGTAACTCAAATTGAGCGAATGAGAAACGACCCGTTCAGATCAAGTTATTGATTTGGAACAGTAAATATGTTTTTTTTTTTATAACTAATATGGGAGTAGCAGGCGAGCACGCAGTCCACCTGATGGTAAGTGGCTACTGCCGCCCATGGACATCTGTAATCAACCCCAGATAGGATTGGATATTCCTACCTGAAGTCAGCCACAGATGCGTTGCTACCCCAGAGGACTAAGGTAAAAGTAAGTAAGGTAAGGTAAAAGGTAAGGTAAAGTAAGGTAAGGCAGGTCTCGGAAAAGTATGTCACCCTTACCACACCCTTCAAACCGGAACACGGCAGTTCAAAACACTGCTGCTATGAGGCAGAAATAGGTGATATTTTTGGTAACTTTATTTTTTATAGTAACCAACGTGCAAGCAATCCACTTGATGGTAGGTTATAAATGTTATAAATAATTATAGTTTAAAAACTAAAAACCACGCTAAAATCGCACAAGGTAAATCGTTAATCCCGATTTCTGACGATCCTGATGAGGAGAATAGAATAAAATTATTAAAAACGTGTATTCTCATCGGTTCTTTATAATTGTTCACAATTTTAAATTAATCGGACCGTTCAAAGTGGGTAAAATCGAGTTCAAAGATTCCGCTACATACATACAGATCAAGCTAATAAAAGCGTGGTAAAAGAAACTATATTTTCAACCCTTATCATTTACTACTAGTAAAGCAAGATATTATTATAAGGTAAACCTATAGAAAAACATTTTAATAATCCCTGGTTGGTGTCTAAGCTCAAATTTCCATAACAATTTACGAGGGGATACATAAATAAAGTTCATTAGGGGAAGGAAAATGGCGAATAATTTAATAAGGACTTTATTGCGTTCTGTTATTGTTATCGGAGGGTCGTCCGTAAAGTATATTGAGTAGTGTCTTGACATATAATACGACTACCACAATTTTAAGTGGCAGTATATATAATAGTAAGGTATTGATACCATTTTTAGGGTTCCGTACTTAAGGAGTAAAAACCCTATTACTGGACCCCACTTCTAAGCCTTCTTTGTCTGTCTGTCTGTCACAGGGCTGTTTCAAAGTGTAAAAGACATACCACACTTTTAAATGGCACTGTATAAAAGTAAGGTATTGATGCCCTTTTTAGGTTTCCGTACTTAAAGAGTAAAATCACTATACCCAGTAAGATATGCCTTACCATCGTAAGATGGTAAGGCTTAGAAGTATCAAAGCCTTCTTTGTCTGTTTGCCTGTCACAGGTCTCTTTCGAAGTGTAATAGACAGAGGTTAGAAAATATTACAGTGTATATGGCATTTGGACTTTAGGTAAAGCTCCAATCCTATTTGTATTGTACAAATTTCGATGGATAGCGAATACTTATCATTAGGTAAACTGTTTAATTACTTTAAATACGTAAAAAACTGATTAAATTGTAGAATTGAAATAGAAAACAAACATTGAGTCCATCTGATAGTAATTGGAAAATGCCCACCATAGACATCTGAAAGTGACGTCAAAAATTATTAAATTCTTATCTGGGCCACAGATAGTTTAATACCCTTGAGGACTAAGTCTCCCTTACCACATCCTTCAAACCAGAACACAAAAGCATTTATCCGCCGTTATTAGACAAAAAAATTGGCGGTGGTGTCTAAACACAAAGGGTTTTACCACCTTCAATGTGTACTATAATACCTATTTACCACACTGCACTACATGATCTATGGCTTGAAGCTATCTCAGTCCAGGATAGTAGCAACAGGTGTCCACGTCATTGTTTCAACTTGATTACTGACATACCATGATCCCTTTAATAAACATTGTCACTGTTAGATAATAATTATTCTGCATATCAATGATATGCTGCTACAAACCGGTGGCATTCATTGCTATGCAGATGATAGCACGGGAGATGCTGTGTACACAGGCCGTGCGAACACCTCTCGGACATTCGTGGATGAAAGCAGAATCCGACTTGTGTCTGAAATCGAGAACTCTCTGGAGCGGGTCTCGGAATGGGGTCGTCTTAACCTTGTTGAGTTCAACCCCACGAAGACACAAGTCTGCGCGTTTACCGCTAAAAAAACCCCATTCGTCATAGCGCCTGTGTTCCAAAGTACACCGCTCACCATTGGTAAAAGTGTAGGGATCCTGGGAATTGACATCTCGTGTGACGTGCAGTATCGGAGTCATTTGGAAGTTAAAGCCAAGTTGGCTTCAAAGAAACTGGGCGTCCTGAACAGAGCCAAGGAGTACTTCACTGGGGGGCAACTCCTTCTGCTTTATAAAGCGCAAGTGAGGCCCCACATGGAGTACTGCTCGCATCTCTGGGCAGGGGCACCACAATACCAGCTTAACCCACTTGACTCCGTACAGAAACGCGCGGTGCGAATCGTCGATGACCCAGCGATCTCTGATCGGTTAGAACCCTTAAGCCTGCGGAGGGACATAGGTTCCCTCTGCGTGTTCTACCGACTTTACAATGGTGAGTGTTCTGAGGAACTGTTTGATCTGGTGCCTACGTCGCCTTTCCTTCATCGCACCACTCGCCGAAGGATGAAGTTCCATCCACATCAACTGGACCCGTGGCGGTCCTCCACGGTTCGGTTTAATCGTTCATTTTTGCCGCGTACGTGCAAAATGTGGAATGAACTTCCTCCTGAGGTATTCCCTCAGGACTATGACATGGGGCTCTTCAAGAGAGGTGTAAAAAGAGCTCTCCTTCAAAGCCGGCGATGCATTGGCGACTCCTCTGGTGTTGCAAATGTCCATAGGCGACGGTGACTGCTTTCCATCAGGTAGCCCGTCTGCCTTATCGTTAGGTTACATATAAAAAAAAAAAAAAAAAAAAAAAAAAAATAAGTAAAATAAATTATTATTGAAACAATGGGAGAGGGTTTAACTATTTCATTTTATAAAAGGTGTTTATTTTGTTGGCAGATGGTACTATTCTTTGTGGTTTTATTATTACATCTATTACTGCCTTTTAATTGCGTAAAACTTTTTACCAGATTATTTTATCTGAATATGTGACCCCCGAAGGGCACGGTTTTTACTAAAATTATTTTTTTCATAAGTTGATAGATTTCACTTTGTATTTTATTGTTCCGTTGAATCATATATTTTTTATACATTTTATATACATCGGATTGATTAGAGCATCATAAGACCGCTATTTGATACAGTAGTTTAAAACGACATAAAAAAATATTGCTTGTAAGGAACACTACGTATGCGAGTTTTCATCGCACTTGGTCAATTATTTTTCTTTCTTTTATTTTTCTTTATTTTTATTAAATGACGTTATTATGTTAGTACAAATAATGAATGAATATTTCAACCACAATTTTTTTTTATAATATAAGAGTAGCAGACGAGAATGCAGTCCACCTGATGGTAAGTGGCTACTGCCGCCCATGGACATCTAATCAACCAGATAGGATTAGATATTCCTACCTGAGGTCGGCCACAGATGCGCCGCTACACCTGAGGACTCGTTTCCGAGGCGTTCCAGCTTAGTAGCTGGAACGCCTCGGAAAAGTCTGTCTCCCTTACCACACCCTTCAAACCGGAACACAGCAGCGCCTAACACTGCTGTTATTAGGTAGACACAGGTGTGGCGGTGGTGCCGCCGGAGTCGACCACAAAGGGTTCTACCACCTTCAAAAACCACATCCAGGTAATATTCGTACTAAGAGTTGGTTACTACACAAATACGATTAGTTACCACAACATCGCAGTCACGGATACCGGCTCGTTAGTTCGATGGTTTAATTAAGTTTGTGCCGGTTTCATTTAACTTCGATCGGAATAACTCGAGATCTGAATAAGCTTCAACTGAATGAGCCATTTCAGTTGGTTTTAATCGGTTGTATCTGATCTATTGCTAAGAAAGTGGTTGGTTTCTGAAGTCAATAGGCCAACTAAATAACTTTTCGCTTAATGTACAGAGTTTTGAATAAGCTTTTTTGTAATATACGAGTATCAGACGAGTATATATCAAAAAACGACGACGTGGAGACGAGTCCACCTGATGGCCAGTGGCGACTGCCACCCATCCAGATAGGATTAGATATTTTTACCTGAGGTCGGCCACAAATGCGCCGCTACCCCTGAGGATTAAGCTAGAACGCCTCGGAAAATTATGTCCCCCTTACTCCCTTCAAACCAGAACACAGTAGCGCTCAACGCTGCTGTTATGAGGCAGAAATAGGTGTGGCGGTGGTGCCGCCTGAGTCGAACCACAGAGGGCTCTACCACCTAAAATTCAGCTTCATCTGAATGAGCCATTCCAGTTAGTTTTAATCGGTTGTATCTGATCTATTGCTAAGAAAGTGGTTCGTATTACTCAATAGGCCAACTAAATAACTTTTCGCTTAGTAACAGAGCTTTGAAGAAGCTTAAGTTGAATGAGCCACTTGAGTAGGTAGATTTAATCGATTGTATCTGATCTGTTTGTTATGAAATTTGTTATTAGTATTTAAACTCAATGAATAGGTGTAACGTTACTTTAACTTGTCTGAATAATCACAAATTTCAAATCAGAGAGCTAAATAATATATGTCTAATTATATGTACTCGTAATTCTTATTTACGAATGATTTTCTTAACAAAATAACTAGAGATGCGCCGAATAGTGGTTTCACCGAATACCCGAATACCGAATAATATTCGGTTTAACCTTTACCGAACCGAATATTCGGCCGAATTATTCGGTTTACTATTTCTTTATTGCAATTTGTGTGTTCATCAACACTAATATGTTGATTTGAGTTATAAAAATAAATACTGATTTAAGGTTTAAAATAAATGTTGACTATACTAACTATAGATTAAATAATAAATGTGTTGACTTAAGGAATCAAAATAAATGCTGATTTGAAGTGTAATTGCTTCGTTTTATTAGCTTTATTCAACACATTCTTCATAGGATTTGAGTTTGACTTATAATATAACATAAATCTCACATAAGAAGTTTTGTGTTTTAGTCATAGTTCATGGTACAGCCATGTCGTGTACACAAGAAAATAGAAATACTTGAACCGAATATATTCGGCACCAAAACCGAATAATTCGGCCGAATACAAATAGTAAAAAAGATGCCGAATACGCCGAATACCGAATACCAAACGAATATTCGGCGCATCTCTAAAAATAACATAGTATGATTTTGATTGATTGTACGAGTATATTTATTGGTTACGCAGCGACATAAGCACAATATGATTAAGCCCTTTGATAATAGAAATACTTTAAGCTTTATCTTGTCGACATCTGAATAACCTAATGTTGAATGAGCCATTTAAGTACTTGAATATAATCAGCAATATCTGAATTGTTTTTCATTGAATTTATTTCATAATTGATACCTCAACTCAATAAGTGTCCGAATTGATACCAGAATTAAATTTACTAGGATTTGAATAGGCTTAAGTTGAATGAGCCACTTGAGTAGTTGATTTTGATCAGCTCTAGTATCTGATACGTTTATAATATGAAATTTGTGGTTGGTATTTAAATTTATGTCAGAACTATCATCAACTTTTGACTAATATTTACCGAGATTTAAGAAGCTGAAACTATTTAAGTAGTTAGTTTTAAATGACTGTTGTATTCGATCTATGTTCTGTGGCAGAATTATCTTTAACTTTGGTTTTTAATTTGCCGACATCTAAAAAAAAAAGTACCACATATCTATCCGGCCGAGGATCAAACCCGGAATTCTTTGCGCATCAGATCGGGATGGTGACCCCTCCGTCACGGTGGTCGCGTAGAATAAGATACGAAATGTAGAGAGTAACACATAAAAACGAGATTCGAAAATATATCAGAACGAGTAATATATTCACATTAATTTATCCATTCCACCCGTTCGATGTCTGAATTGAAGTATAGAGATCTCTTCGAAGGCAAGCGTGAATTGTGATTGATGATTATGTTTAGACTCAGACGAAAAATTGAGACTACGCCTCGTAGAACATTTCTTAAAGAATTGTAGTAGAAAAAGAGCATTAAGTCCACTTGATGGTAAGGCATAGTCCGCGCCAAACTGCTAGTCTGCTCTGAAGAGAAGAACTACAAGCAACATACTAACACAGCTATGTCCCCGTGGGCGAGAGCGGGCAATTTGCTTTTCTACGCGACTTGTTTCTATATTCAGAGCGGACTAGCACTTGGGCACGGACTATACCTATGGATACATACTTCATATCGAACAGGGGTTTTAACTGAAGCCGATCACAGGTGTGTTGCTACTCACGAAGACAAGATCGTATTATAGATATGGCAATATCGAGAATATTACGCACACATGTTCACGCGCAAGCATGCACGCATACACACATGCACACATGCATACTCGCACGTACGCACACACGCAATCACTCAACATGCGCTTTGACACAAGACACATGCGCGCGCGCACACGCATATACACTCACACCGATATAAAAGCTCACACACATTCTCATACCAACATTCATAACTAGAAGCACTAAGAACTGATAAAAACATCTTTATAACTCAAAATGTACTTATTAGGAATCGAACCTGCTACATGAAATAAAAACCATCATGGTGACAAGTTCCAAACCGATCGCACAAAACATCTTTGGAAATATGCATTGCTTATAAAACATTCCTTATATTGAGCAATGGGCTTTTTTTACAAATACGACACGACACGATATCGGCACTTCAGACGTAATATATAACACCGTAAGTGTATGGTCTTCGTGTTTCAAATGCTACTTCGCATATTTAAAGGGAGAGCAAAGTTCTTATAGACTTATTGTTGTTCTTATAAACAACAAATTGTTCAGATCGTTATTTCGATTATTTAATACAACCATCCGAACACCATCAGAGATTTATTCGCTAGTTGGATTCATTGCTTAGTATCGATAAAAGTCATCGGTACTTTTGGTACTAAAATCGGTTTTTGGTTTTCTATCTCGGGTCTATAATCCTTCATTGAATCTTTTTGCTTAGATAGAGAATCACTAGCGCCCGTTGTTAATAACCAATCTATCCAACGTTTTGCCTTTTTGCCATTTTTTTCTATTTGCAAACATTAGATAGATCGATTATTAATAACAGTCGTAAAATAACCTTGTACGTCACTAAGTTGACAAATTGACAGAAGAACTGACAGAAGAACTGACTTACAATATCGGGGCCGTGTCGTGTCGTGTCATGAAAACGCGCTCAATGGCATATCAAAACGATATTTAATATATTCCTCCCTATCGATGTATGTTAGGGGTTGTAAAAACCCGAGACGGTATGATTGATGGGTGATTCACACTCTGTAGATATTTTGTTCCAGTTATTTTAGCATCAATACTAAAGAATATGTAAATCTTACGATATTCTATACGGGTGTACGAATTATTTTTGCGCCGTTTCCTTTTTGGAGTTCTAAATATTGTTTGGGCAAATAAGTACTGTACCGTAATGCAAACGTTCTCTATGAAGTCTCCTATCGTTCTGCGAAAGTGTCATAAAATCGAATTAAGCTGTTGTTAGGATACATTTGGCATACAAAAATGGCGTATAAATTTATTGAGATAGGTAGACACGATTTGAGTTTGAAAACAGTTAAGACTTACTACGGTACAGTTGAGTACAGATAGAAGTCTGAATGTCAGTAACCACTCACATAAAAAGGACTCTGCAGTTTCCATAAAAAAAATATATAACTCAGACACACTGTACCGTAATCGTGATAATATTATTGGCGATTTTTTTTACAAACTGAAGCACCAAACGACCATGTTAATGAGGCCGTTAATACGACTACGTATATAAGAGAAAAAAATAGAGGTGCCTACTCAGAGACCCTACGGCTGTTTGTCCACCGCACCGTCACCGAGCCGATACCGAGAACGAGATTATTTTGGGGCCGATTTTAATCTGTCGTGACGGCGATAATTTGTCCACCGTGCGCGATATCGGCGGTTTATTTTGTTCCAGACGCCACGCGTGATAGGGCAGTGTATGGACAAGTTCCAACGTGTTTTATTTTGCCGGCACATCGGCTCGTCAAAATCTCGGTGCCGATCTAGCGGTCACGCCGATCTACTCGAAATATCAGCGGCCGGGATAACGGTGCTCGGGCGAGGGGCGTGCGGTGGACAAGTTGCGTACAATTGAGAAGTGGAGTTTCAATCACTAGTTATCATGAGGCTGACATCGGGTGCATTTTCTACCACCTAATATTCAAATATTAGGGGACTATATGAGTGAAGCCGCTTCGCACTCAGCCAGTTCTAGTAACGTAATCAACTTTGAAGCTGCAAAGTACGGTATTCACTTGAACTGTAATATTGGTCCCGCCCCTCATCAATCATAGGATCTGCCTTGGTGGTCTTTTGTTCTGTAATCTACTATTTCTCTATTAAATTCTCATCTATGATTTTCACTCTTTGCACTATATGACCGAGCCCCCTTCGCACTTGGCCAGTTCTAGTAACGTTACCAATTCTGAAGCTGCAAAGTACGGTGTTCACTTGAACTGTAATGTTGGTCCCGGCCCTCATCAATCACGGCTTTCGAGGTCTTTTTACTCATTGCCTTTCTGCCGTTTTATTTATTTGCTTTGCGAAAAAGAAAACACTTTCGAGTTTTTTTACAAACTAAACGGGAACATCGAAACTTTTTCTGTAAAGTTTATGGTTGCTTTTGATAAGGGTGATACGGTGATACCCTTACAGTTTCAATGAGATAACGATGAGCATAGATGAAACCTAATTATAACATGTAAGGAAATTATGATGTCTTCATGATATAGTAATAGCCTACTTTCTTCATGTCTCATATATCTTTATCGTCCAATCTCACTAGCCACTGTAATTTCGAAGGTATTTGACAGCATGCTTAACACACGCCTACATAAATATATTAGACCGCATGATAACCAATTCGGTTTTCGAAGTGGATTATCAACAGAGAGTGCGGTATTAAGTCTTAAGCATGCTGTCACATACTATTCCAGGCGAATGACGCCGGTATATGCCTGCTTTCTGGACTTATCGAGGGCATTTGACCTGGTTTCTTATGATATTTTATGGAGGAAGATGAAAGAGGTCAATATACCACCAGAACTAATTAATATTTTTAAGTATTGGTATGGAAACCAGGTCAATAATGTTCGATGGGCAGGTGTCTTATCGCGTTCGTATGGGTTGGAGTGCGGGGTGAGGCAAGGGGGGATAAGCTCCCCAACGCTTTTCAATCTGTATATGAACGAGTTGCTTGGCGAGCTCAGCAGCACCAGGGCCGGCTGCTTCATAGATGATGTGTGCGTCAATAATCTAAGTTATGCCGATGACATGGTGCTGTTGAGTGCGTCGATTTGTGGCCTAAGGAAACTTATGTCCATATGTGAGGCTTATGTAAGGAGTCATGACCTGACCTATAATGAAATAAAAAGTGTGGTGATGGTTTTTGAGGCCAAGGGTAAAATACCAACAAAAGTACCACCCGTCTTTTTAAATGGTGTGCAATTAGAACGAGTGTTCAAATTTAAATACCTTGGACATATGTTGACCACAGACCTCAGAGACGACACAGACATTGAGAGGGAACGGAGGGCGTTGTCAGTAAGAGCGAATATGCTGGACCGCCGGTTTGCGCGCTGCTCAAACAACGTTAAGATTACGTTGTTTAGAGCCTTCTGCTCTACTTTTTACACATGCAACTTATGGGCCAAGTTCTCCCAAAAAACATATAGCGCCCTCCAGGTTCAATATAATAACGCGATCAGGGTGCTGATGAGACTGCCCCGGTTCTGTAGTGCGTCAGGGATGTTCGCGGCAGCGCGAGTAGATTGTTTTTATGCCAACATGTGCAAAAGACGTGGGTCCCTGGTGCGCCGGTTGGAGGGCAGTACCAACAGCATCCTAAACATGATTGCGCATAGGCTAGACTGCAGCTATGTGAGCCATTGCTGTGCTGTTTCTAGTGGAATGGCACGGCAATGAAGCACATTATATTTTTTTGTATAAGATTAGATTAGGTTACTGTACTAACATAGGAAATAAGCTTACTGTATTACTAACAAATATGAGTCAACAGTCGCTCGAAATAAAAATGTTATTATATTATTATTTAACTCCGTCCAAAGGTTGTCTGGAAGAAATCGATCATTAGCGATAAGACCGCCTTTTTGTATACCGTCTCTAATATTATTTTATGTGTTTATAGTATTGTGGTGTGCAAATAGACAGTATTTGTTGTTGTTGTTGTTGTAGGATAGGAGTATGTAGTCTATTTTATAGTAAGTGCCCTCTGCATCCCATTAACACCTGTAACCAAATTTCAGAGAATATCAAAGTCTTAAGTGAAGTCGACAGACGCATTGCTATCCCTGAAGACTAAGTAGCTTCATCTCGCTGGCGCACTTAATATGCTGTCATTTGGCAAACATACGTGTGGCTTCGGAGTCGAATATAAAGGGTTTGCTAATGATCCAATGATGATGATTACAGATATATTCGCTACATCTTAAACTCATAAAATATGAGAGCTGTATTATCGTTTTCTTATACATCTTAATAAGAAATCTAGCAATTGTTTGGATAGGTCTCGTGCAATCGACGTGAACTTCAAAGTAATTAATTATTAACGAATGATATATTAATAATGTGGTTATGAATGCGCTAGTTCTTATTTTCGTAATGTCCGTTTTCATTAAATATAGTTCAATAAGGTGCGGTATCTCCTACATTAATGTATAAAGAAGGAATATCACCTCATTGTATCGATCAGGTCTTGATACATTATTAATGTCCCCAAAACGCCACCGGATTCCCCAAACCAAAAAGCTTCAGGATTTAGGTCCATATCTCTAAGTGCATTTGGGGCAATATCGTGTGCATTGGGGGAGAAAGAGATAGTATTACATAAAAGTATAAGCGTGTCCCTTTCTCAATAACAGTGTAAAACGTCTGATCTTAGAAATAATGTTATGGGAGCCCGGTGTCGTAGAATTCTTGATGTAAAACTTTGCTGCATTGCGTTGGAAGGCAAGAAGGTCTTACATCCAAGATTTGTTGTTCTAAATTGGACTTTTTGTAATTTGTTGAAGGTCTAGATTAGAATGGTGGAAGAGTTGGAATTGTAATAATAAATGGAGTGTAAAAGGCATCGTGTACGGCATCATAAAGTCAACTTTAACACTATGTCGCAATTGCAACAATATCAGTGTCGTTGCAGAAGTGTCGTCACATTTTTTAGTATTGGCTTCTGAATGTGGTTTTTACGGTTACGGCGCTCACCAGCTGGCTTCTAGAGATTTTAATGTCGGTGTGCGATCTAGCGTAAAATGTAAAATACACCCAGCCCGGTCTAAAGTTCTGTGGAATTCTTTTCACGTAACAAATACATTTGTTTCAGTGTAAGAGTTTGGTTTTCGTAAAATTCGCAGCTGACCCGTGATTTATTTTTATGTTACTGACAAACTCGGCAAAACGGTCACCATACCAGCCTCACATACAAAGTTTTGGGTTCGATACCGGGTCAGATTGTCATCTACATAATGATAAAAATCCCTTCTGGGGTTTATGTGCTGTGAATCTACTATACAGTTACCTAATCCTAGAATGAGGCCTTGAGTGAAATAATTATTTGTATCCACATTTATAATATGTGTGACTTATGATACAGTATGCTCAGTCATAAAACAATCATTTTATGAAATTTAAGTTACTTCTTAAATAGATCAATTTATTTTCTTATGATCCTAAAGCTACTAAATCTAAAGATGAGAATTATTACCAATTGTGAAGATCCCGATAATCCTGATGATCAAACTATATTACTAATCTTGAAGATCAAACCAAGCTATGAATCATGAAAATCCCGCCAATCCTAAGGATCAAAGATAACAAAAGCTAACGGTTCAAAACCGAACAGAGCAAAGGTGTATTTGCAGTAGCTTTTTGTATAATAGACACTAGTATCTCTTAAATGGGACCTAACGAGCTCCAAACGAAGCATTTACTCACTAACGACTGCGATAAAATTTGTGCCCCCTATTTATGTGATGCGACCAGATTTCTCTCTTTAAAGTTGTACTGAATTTTCGTTGGGAACCCCGCTTGTTTAGGTAAACGGTTTATTCGATTGTTTTAATTTGAAATATTATAAAATCTTTGAGTATTTGGTTATATTTAAATATGCTTCTATATTCATATTTGAAGGGTACCTAACGGAGATTCTCATATGAAGTGTTCTTAAGAGCTCCTTAACTGATCCTGAACTTAAACAGTGGTGCTTCTGTGATCGAATATCGAGAATCGATAGGAATATACAATATAAGACAATGACTACATAAGATTAACAGAATTTTATTTATTTTTAATCTTGTCAAATCTGCGAGGATTGCAAACATAGAATAATATGTATTCTATAGTCATTACTCTGAGATTGCAAAGACAATTTCAGCTGTCACCAAGACTAACACGTAATATTATGTCAGTTTCTAAGATAGAACCCTTTGTGCTTGGACTCCGGCGGCATCATTACCGCAACTATTTGTACCTAATAACAGCAGGTTTAAGCGTTGCTGATTTTTGGTTTGAAAGGTGTGGTAATGGACATATACTTTTTAGAGCCATTCAACTTCAGGGGTAGCGGCGCATCTGTGACCGACCACACGTAGGAAACTAATCTTATCTAAGATTGATTACAGGTGTCTGTGGGCGGTAATAACCACTTAGGATCAGGTAAACTGCATGCTTATCTGCTACTCCTATATTATAAAAACCTAGATAGGCCAAAAGCAAAACGATCACCCTGAAGACAGTGGAGAGGCAAAAATAATAACGACGATCGGAAGCGCAGAATGTGTAATCGAGCGGCGCGGTGAATAAATCAACATTAATATACACGGAGGACAATGGGGGGCGGAAAATAATTTAATATACACCAACGACATTGGGGAAGACGGTTTGGGTGATGGATCTGATAATGTTTAGACGTTTTGCTGATCAAAATATTTTTGTAGAATTATTTTTGAACTTCAGTACCGTTGCTGTATTTCAGTCAACAGTTCACCTGATGGTAAGTGGTCACTGGCATTTGTGACCAATTTTATTTAGAACAGGTTCTACCTAAGGGCGCTTGGATGTGTGGCTACTCCTGCGAACTAAAATGGTTGCCTTATATCTTCGGCTGAGTAACTGGCATCCAACCTCTTCCACCGAAACTCAGAACTTCTTCACGCTAGAAACAAGTATTGCGATTGCTAACCCGTAAAATTAAACTTTAATAATTATAGATATCTCCCACCTACATTAAGTTTGACAGTTTTAGAATAATTGGCCAAGCGGAAGTCTAACTCGCAGACGGAGTGGTCCGTATCACCAAAATTTTCATATCTTTTTAATTTTTAGTATTTGTTGTAATAGCGGCCAACCTTATACTCTGTAAAAAATTCAAGTGTATCTCTGTTACGGTTCAGGAGATACTTGGTACCTTTGACAGACGAACAGATCGCAGAGTCTTAGTAAAAGGATTCCGTTTTTACCCTTTGGATACGGAACCCCACAAACTATTCGCGGCGTGCGCTAAAAATTTAAATCCTCCAATAAAGAGGTCTCCAAAACATTTTGGCGAACGGGAATTTCGTATACGTTTCCAAGGTACTTGGCGTTATTTCGTTACAATTTCCCGTCCCACGAAACTCTTTTTCGATGCAAATACGTCATTAGGCTTTCAACGATAACAATTTGAAAGGACGAATTTTAATACATGGAAATTTCCGTTCGATCTCGTCTGCGCGCAAAATGTTTTTTTTCTTTTTACATTATGAGATCGGGCGGGCGTCACTGTAAGTCTATTATGGTCTACCTGTGGGTCTACCGCCTATCTCAACGCTATAGCTATAGCTTTGATGAAAGCTAAAGCGAAGCACTTGCTATAGCTTTCATTTTGAGCGACCGGCTATGATCGCCGCACTTTTGTAATAGCTATAGCTTTCGCTTTATTGAATGAAAATGAACGAAATAAGTCTGGCAACTGCGTTTGGTTAATGCTAGTTGATTACGATTTACGGTTTTTATTTTATTAATTAAAAATACTTAATTTTATGAAAATATTTGTAATTTTTTAGTTACTATGTTAAATTATTATATTATATCACACTTCTGAATTTTAAAAAGCAAAATAATTGCCTTTTTTATTAAGCCATTGAAAACTAAACGCGTCCTGTCAGTGTCAACAAATTAGCGGTGGCCGTGGCCTTTGGTTCTTTGATCATTGTGTCACAATTTGAATTTCATACGTTGTGTAATCAATTCGTAATTTCATACGTAAGTACTCTTTTTATTAATTGTCCCTATGTGAAAAGTTATTCTTTGGTGTTCTGTGCACAAGCACCATAGGTTCCTACCTATGGTGCTTGTACGATTTGTGCTTTTTCGAAGTTATTGTGTCGCCGAGCCGTGTTTCCCGCCAAACACTACAAATGAGGGGAATCATTATATTAAGTACACATAATATCCCTTTAAATAAGCTAGAGAGAGCTTCCATTATAATTATTTAGTTTTCTGTAATGTGTTTCAGAGGTCAAAAATGCCCGCAAATAGAAAAATAGCGCAGGGGCAGCTGGCGTGTTTGGTGGGTTGGATGCAGTCCAACCCACTGGTAGCCCGAGGGGCTTTTTTAAATACCCCACAGGGTAAGCAGCGAGCCGGTGCCCTGTGGGATGAATTGGCCTCCCGGCTAAACGCTATGCCGGAGGGATGCACCAAAAGTGCAAAAGAGTGGCGACAAGTGAGTATTTATGAACCTTAATTGATAACATATGATAGGTTAGGTACTTGTTTGTTGTTAAATCATTTTGTTTTTGTGTTGTGTTTGTGCTATTGCATGAGTTATTGAATATGATAAGATACTTACTTTCTTATTAGCATTTTGTTTTATGCTGTTTGTGTTATTGCCTGAGTGATTAATTAAATTACTTATTAACATTGGAGGAGGGTTATGGATTAACTTACCTATTAAGTGCTCAAACTAACTTTTGTGTTGCGTTGCTTTGCACTTTAGTACTGGGGTGACCTCAAATGCAAGGTCAAGAAGAAAGGGGCAGCAATTCGCCAGCATGGTGGTGGTACTGGGGGGGGCCCGCCATGTGGCATTTTGACACCATTAGAGGAGCGAATCCTCTGTATAATCGGGGTGCAAAATGTCACAGGCAATGAGGGCGTGAGGATCCCTTTTGATGTATGTTTTATTTTTTGTTATTTCCTCTTTATTATTTCTTATGATTTTTATCCTTGCAAATTAAGTGATTATATTAGTATATTTTTGGATATTATAAGTGTGTATGTCTGTCTGTTTTTGTTGCACCTAGCTCCTAAGTAGTTAAACCATTTTAATTTACATTGTTTTGTTTGATAAGGGACTTTATCAAATGTGTTCTTAGCTAAGATTTGGGGGTGGAATGTTTTATTTAATATTAAGTAGATAATAGATATCTACTTTTTAACTACTATTTAGCTTTCTAGGTAGGTATTATGATATTATTATACAATCATAATTATAATTTTATTAAATTATCAGTACCATTTACTGCTACTTAATAATATGTAAAATCAAAACATACTCTATGACTGTACTAACCCAATAAGCCAAAACAGTAGGTTACCCTACCTACTATAATGATTGCTGTGCAATGAAATTAAACTCTTACACATAGATGGAAAACTAATAACATTTTGTTTTATCAGATGGGTGATGATGTGCTACTGCCATCACCACCACCACCACCATCATCAACACCACCACCACCACCACCACCACAATCACGGGTGATAGTGCTGCCCCTGGAATCAGGGAGCCCCATTGTTGGCAGCCACTCTATTCCATTTGGTATGTAGGTGACATAATTTACATTATTAAGAATAATTTATAGGTAATAAGAGTAAAATGCTTATACATATTCTAATAACAAACAACTTTTTCAAAGAAACATGAGTTTAATTTTTTTGACTGTTATTGGTTGGGCAATTTAGCTAATAGTAATTTGTAGATACCTTGTTGATGATGGAGGTTGAGCATTGTGGGTATAGCAAGGAAACAATTTAGACTGGCACTTTTTGTATTCTTGTAATGTTTTTTTATTAAAGAACATAAAATAGAATAATTCAAAATAAACATTAATTAAAAAAAAGCTATGAAAAGAATGCCGACCGCCAACATACCTAAATATGTACAGTAGTTACTCATACATTATAATTTCATCTTTTATCATGCTACTAAAATAGACATTAATATATAAATCTTTAATGTTTTTAGAAAGTGAAATTCAAATGGAGACAGAGCCGGAGCTTGAGCCATCTCCAATCCCAAGCGCCCGCAAACGACCTAGTAAGTTATTTTTAAAAGAGCAGCTACATTTCCTATAATTAGCGCACTAAACCATTAAACTAGTTCCGTTTAAAGTGCCCACAATTTTCGACACTAGCGCCAAAATTCCTTGGTTTAGCACTATGAAGTGTAGCCACTGCATAAGCAAACTTCATGTCATCTGAGTACATGTTATTATATACCTTGACCTCATTCTCATATTCCTTAAAATCCTTCCATGTTCTCATTCTTCCGTGATCTCTTTGTTACATATATGATCAACTATTGAAATGTCATTATGCCATAGAGAGGAATTTTTAAAACAATATAATATAATAAAACTTGAACAAAGGAGTAAAGTATTCATCAATATTTTTGTTTCAGAAAAAAGGAAACATGTCTTCAGCGACGAAGATGACGGTCATGCTGAGCCGTCAAGGACCCAAGGTAAAACTAACGTTTGTCAGCACGCTTAGCGCAGCGATTATTCTTCTTTGTTGGGCAACGCGGGTTCAATTCCCGCACGGAACAAATATTTTTATGGGGCGCTTATCGTTCAGTAAAAAACGATCCGCAAAAACTTTTGCAAACAATTCTTTTCAAAATCATCATGCATGTTGATGTTGCATGATTTGTAAATCATTCATTCGGAAAATCTTTGCAGCAGTGTGAGCACTTAATTTTATTTGTTAAAGTGCCTCCACCGCGTTGGGTCCTTGACCTCGAAAACCGTCGGGGCGCCGATGACCGAGAGCGGCTCGAGTTGGAGAAGCGGCGGGTCGCATTGGAGGAGCGGCGGCTGGCTCTAGAGGAGCGCCGCTTCGAACAAAATCAGAAGTTCGAGGAGCGGCGGCTGGCTCTAGAGGAGCGCCGTTTCGAAGACGAACAGAGGTGGCGACACGACATTCTCGACACCCTCAAGGGCATTGCCGAACTACTTTAATTTTATGTACATACCGATTTTGTTAAATATACTGTTATGTGACGCCTTATGCATTAACCTACATTGTCCTCACATCTCTAATTACATCCTACTGTAAAATCAAACATAAAAAAAGGAGAAAAGGAAAAATATATCCATGGAGTTTCTTCCATGTTCTCCATAGGATTTTGTTTTGGAACATGCACCTAGCTTATGACATTTTAAATGTGCCAGTTAATTTGGCCTATTTGAAATAAAAATATTTGACTTTGACTTATACATTTATATGTATTATAATCAACAAAATCGGTGTGTACATAAAATTTTTAACTTTCCTCCTTACTTATAAACAAGTTTTAAGCGTTGCTTAGTTAAAATATATTTTGTCTTTTTTACTATTTGAAAACAATCGAAAATTACAGATTTTTTGCACTAGATGTTTCATTGTTAGTTAGGTATATTATATATATCTTCATCTAGTATAAAAAATGTAAAAATCTGACGTGTAAAAGCGTCTATAAAAGACCTATTTACAATAAATGAGTTTGAGTCTGAATATGTAGATTATAAAGACCGGTACATTATGAATGTACATAATTATGTAACATACACACGTATGTAAAATAAATATAATATGTAAAATAAAATACGTATGTAAAATAAAAATAAATATAATATTTTGATTTAATTAAATTTTTTATTTATTTGCGTCAAATTCTTTACAATTAAAACTCGTGCTCAATACAAAAATGAATGATGTACAATAACAATATAAACTTAAACCAAAAAGTATAATTTAAATACAGTCAGAACAAACTTATGTACTAAATTATTATTATTACCGAATGATACAAAAATGAATGATGTACAATAACAATATAAACTTAAACCAAAAAGTATAATTTAAATACAGTCAGAACAAACTTATGTACTAAATTATTATTATTACCGAATGATACAAAAATGAATGATGTACAATAACAATATAAACTTAAACCAAAAAGTATAATTTAAATACAGTCAGAACAAACTTATGTACTAAATTATTATTATTACCGAATGATACAAAAATGAATGATGTACAATAACAAAATACCTAAACTTATAGTACCTAATCTTGTCGTCCAGTTGCAGGCTCGCTGTAATCCCTGGGAGTATTCTTCGGCTGAAAAAAAATCATAAATTTTAAGTCTTTCCAATTAAATGAATTATGACCTAGTAAAATAATGTAATAAGCCTGGCGACACTGCTGCTAGGTTTGTATCTAGCATCAGCGTCGCTAGATTTCCTCTCCTTAAGGCATTATGTGTGACTGCAGATTGATACCAAAATCACTTTGGTAGAACAAAGGTAACCAAGTGTGTTTTGAAATATTTTCAAACAATCTGAAATTTAAAAACATGGGCATACCATCTACGCATCAAAGATGAATGCAACAAGCAAGTATTCTGTAATGAATTGGTACCTCTTCAACTGTTGCGTACGCGAGAATTGTGCAGTCTGTCCACAACTGCCTGCCTCACTGGACACATACCGCGGCCGGAAGATGTCAGCGGGCGGAATAGCACATGTTGAGGCTGAAGCGCGCGATCCTGGCGCATCACTTCCTCATCGACCTCTATGTTTGCACAATTGATGAGATTGTGCAGCACCACACACGCATTTACAATTTTCCCGGCCTTTTCTGGTGTGTAGTGCATCGTCCGATGGGCCAGCAAACAACGAAATCGTGTTTTTAAAACCCCGAAGCACCTCTCCACTACATTCCTAGTCCGTACATGCACGTTGGTATAATGCTCTTCCGGACTTCCAGGCTGGGCATTCAAAATGGGCGTCATCATCCAAGGACGTTGAGCATACCCAGAATCACCTGTAAATCAAACAAGTTTAAGGACATTCAAAATAAAAAACTTATGATGTAACACATTCTTTTATGTGATCCACTTTTCACTTTTATGTCTATGTGCATAAGGTTAAAAAAGGAATGTGATGGTACATAGGTACTAAGTATAGTGGCCAGTGGATCAAGCTTATAATTGAAAAATTACGTCTACTACAAGAACATAGTGTTTCTTCATTGAGGTAATTCATCCTTTTTAGATGGCATTAACATAATTTATATACAAATAGATTGCTTCAAGTTGCTACTTACCCAAGAACCAAAAGGTTTGACCTATCTCATGCAGTCTTTGCATGCCTATTTTAACACTGCTCACGTTCCACACATGTGAGTCATGACTTGCTCCACCCAATGATGCATCAACATGCAAGATGCGTAAGTCCGCATCACATATCTGAAAACATAAACAAATAGGTAAAAAACCCCTAACAATAACTAACTAATTTATTTATTATATGAACTATCTATGTACAACAGTTTTAAAGTATACTAGCAAGTAGATAATTATTTTTATGACTGTATTTCTCTTATTGACTTTATATAGTAGGTATTAGGTAGGTATAGTAGTTTTATTACCATCATCACATTAAGGGAATGGTACAACTTTCTATTGAAATATGCTTCCTCGTATTCTCTCGGACGAATTATTGACACATGGGTGCCATCGATGCAACCCAGAATGCCGGGAAAACCAAATTGGTCATTGAATCTGCAACATGAACACAGTAGATGAGATTTTTTATTAACAAATAAGGTAGGAAAGCAAATTTAACAAATAATAAAAGATGGTAGGTACCTTCTTGCAGTAGCGTTGCGTTCTTCTGCAGTTCTTGGGAAGTGGATATATTTCTTAATGATGTGGGGATCATTAAGGACTTCCGTCACTTCTGCCAGAGAATCAGACACAGATGTCTGTGACAGTCCCAAACTGAAGTCATTACCAACATTCCGTTGGTAGGACCCACTGGCATAGAATTGCAATGCAGCAAGAATCTGCAAGAATAGAAAGGCATAAAAGTAGGGATGTAATTAACTATAAATATTAGGGACCTTCCTAGTAGTTTGGGAATCACTTTTCGAGTATAAGTTAATACCTAGTAGTTTCGGAATTACTCGTTGAGTATAAATTGATTGCTAAATACCTTCAACTCTGGCTTAATTGCAGTACTTCTTTGCGGAGTGCTCAACAAAGGCACTAAGTCCTCGCAAAGAGTGATGAAGTTGTTCTTCGTCAAGCGGAACGTTTCAATGAACGTCCGCTCTGGCAGCAGCATGGGTTGGCTCGCATCCCGCAGTTGTCTCCTACGCAGCTTCAGCATTGTCCTAAGCCGTTCCTCCTCTGCCTCTACCAGCAACAGCATTCGCGCCATTTCTCCACTCCACGAAACCCTGAAAAAATTGCAAAAAAAACAAAACAAGCAGTATACACAGAACACACGTCTATTATGATATGAAAACGTATAAATGGCAATAATTCTGAATAAAATATTAGTACAAATGACTTAATATTTGTTCAAAGCTGTGAGAGATCTCCAACAGCTTTGGTGACAGTTCGTATTGCGTTGATGGCTTTCATCGAAAGCTAGGGCGGCCATCTTGAAAAATTAGCCGGTACCGAATTATCTGTCAAATCCAAGCATTTCAAACCATTTCATTCGGTCATTTGTTTTCGGTTTTGCTATCGCTTTGATTAGTACTTAGAACTGTCATAGTGTTTCATAGACGGTACGAAATTACAAAATGACGTCATAAACTAAAGCTATAGCGAAAGCAATTACGTTACGCGGTAGACCCACTGGTTTTTATAATGGAAATAGCGAACCTACCTAATATAAAGACCATAGACATAAATAGAAATTGATAGTGAAGACAGTCTTAAAAGGTGATAGAAGGGGCGGGAGTACCACCGCCACACCTATTTCTAGCACAGGCTATTTTTTTTTGTTTACGAGGGGGAAACCTTCAAAGGGTACCCTATGCCGTGGGAGTGGCACGGGGTTATGTGGGATTCTTACCGCAATAAAACCCCCCCGGTGGCCGTCCTCGGCGCTGCGTAGAGGACTCCGGGATCTCCAACGGAACGCAACCGGAGTCCACTTGGCGCGTTGCCCCGTCGGGCTCCGCCCAGGTGAGCTTGAAACTCACCACACCATCTGGTGTTCACGACGGTATGCGACCACACAGGCTATTCTTAGAAAAATATCAGGCTCAAAAAAAATCGAATTTGAAATCTGTATGACCGACGACTTGTCTCAAATGCAAGCACCTCACTTTTAATTATTTCAGGTACAAAAAAGTCTTACGCAATATAACACAATGACAAGACAAGGTATTTCAGTTATCAAAATCTTGTTTAAGGGCCGAAACATATAAAAGCGTTGCGATGTACAGCATACCAAGAACATTGTTCAAATCAAATCAAATCAATTCAATTTATTTGTGAATAAGATTATTGTTAGTTGTTACATATTTTTGTCACATAGTCGCTTATTCTGCCACTGAGTGGCTTACAAATATACGTCTCATCTATAACCTATAATTATAATTTTAATTCTAATTCAACATGAATCGATAACAAAGTGGATTACTCATTATATCGCTCAAAAATGATTTTAAAGTTTAGTAGCATTTTTTTAAGATCGATACTTTTTTCTGTATATGTTTTTTTGTTCATAAACATAGTAAACACTCTTACAATTTTTAAACTAAAAAACATTATTTACAGAATGTAAATATATACAAAAAAGAAAAACTAAAATACAAAAACAAAAACACTACCATACAAAATTATCGCTCTCACTGTCTTTGGGCAGGGTTCCCAAGATGCTGGCAGCATTTCCTCCTTGAACTGGTGTAGCAATTCGTTGAGCGAAATGCATGCCAGCTCTTGAGTCCCCAGAGACGTCGAGCAAATGAGTTGACAGTTGTTTAAACAAGTGCCAAGCATCCGGACCCCATGGACCCAAAGATTTAACACCAAACGCCGCAAATATGTAGGTATTAGATAAACTAACATATTTACGACGTTTAGTGTCTTCAGCAGCGGTTAATTAAATATTTTTTAGTTTATTTTTAAACCCATAGATGTCCTGGGTCCGGTTGGTTATTCAAGCAAACCTCGGAATGCACGGCGAGATGCACGCAAAATGTGTTGCCGCCACCGAATTTGCGGCGGTACACGGCAACGCTTTTATGTGCTTCCACCCTTAAATCTGAGTGAAATTTTATTTTCTTCCCCCGTCTCTTTGGGAGCTTTAGCACCAAATGAACCTCAACACGGCTCATTAAAAATTAATTGGGTCTTACCGTCGGCTTATGATCTGAGGGTGTTTGAGTTGCCACCTAATAAATATAAAAGATAAGCAGCTTCGGGTATTTTCTTTATGTCTCTACCGCTGTTTAGTGTTTTGTAGCAAAATTGGGAAAAAATCTTAATAAAAACATGTTTTTTTCCAACGTACAACAACGCAATCCACGTATTTGGCTGCGTCATGACGGCAATGTTAAGCTCTGCTGTGTTTTGGTTTTAAGGGTGTGGTAAAAGACCCTTTGAGAGGCAATCCAGCTCAGTCCTCAGGGCTAGCGGTGCATCTGTAACCGACGTAAGGTAGGAAACTAATTTTATCTAGAGTTGACTACAAATGTCCATGGCAGTAGTCACTTATCATCAGGTGGACTGCGTGCTCATCTTCTCTTATATTACAAAAAACGTGATGGTAAATAATCACTGCCGCATACGAACATCTGTAACCTCACACATAAAGGACCTTAAATCTATAAATTAGAGTAATTTATAATATTACAGCTTAAACAAAGGATCAGAGTTTACCAAGCTTACAACCTTAGTACAAGATCATTCAGTATGAATATAAAGCAAAATTAATCCTCGGCGCGGCCTGACGGCGTGCAAGAATTTGAATAGTTTTAATGAGATGGCCAGAAAACTTTGTGCAATTAGTGCCGGCGCAAATCAGGAAGGGTCGACAGGGGTAAGGAGGTTGCACACTGCACTGCTTCGTCGGGGACGTGAAGTATTATTCTTCAGCTGCGAATTGAAATACTAGAAATAAAAGATATATTTAAAATAAATGAGACGCCCAAAAACTTTGTGCAATAGTGCCGGCGCTAATTAAGAAGGGTCGACAGGGGTAAGGAGGTTGCACACTGCACTGCTTCTTCGGGGAGGGAAAGAATTAATTATTGAGCTGCGAATGCTATTTAAATATTAAAAATAAGAAAATATATTTGAAAGAAATGAGATGCCCAAAAACTTTGTGCAATAGTGCCGGCGCTAATTAAGAAGGGTCGACAGGGGTAAGCACTGCACTGCTTCTTCGGGGACGGAAAGAATTATTTATTGAGCTGTCAATGATATTTAAATATTAAAAATATATATTGGAAATAAATGAGATGCCCAAAAACTTTGTGCAATAGTGCCGGCGCTAGGAAGGGTCGACAGAGGTAAGGCTGTTGCACACTACACAGCATAGTCTTGATGTTAAGTATTTTTTTCTTCAATGGCGAATGGGTTCTCGCTTATTACTGATATTTATTTTTTTGACACATGCAGATAATTACATTAAGGGTCCATTTTCTTAGTTTTCGTACGCAACCCTAAAACACTAAATATAGTTTTATATATATTTTGGTATTATTACAAGTGTGTGACGTTACAAGACGACTTTTTGAATAAAAAAGAGAAAATAAATTTAAAATTGAGAAAAGAAGCAGAATGTTAAGTAAAACACAGAATAATGAAGACGAGCGACTAAAACCTTAATATTTATATTCCTTATTTTGATAATTGCATAGCATGTTGTGATTACCTGTAATAGTAAGAACAGTTACTCAATAAGATAATAGATATAATTGTACTGTATATGATAGTCACTGCTGTATCTTATGTTGCTAGTCCCTAATAAATAAATAAAGAAAAAACGTTTTCGAGCTCGAATTTTGAATTAACAGGTTTGATAATTCATAAAAAATCACCACCATTAATTTTATCAAAAAATAATATTGATATGTTTAAAACAAGGATAAAATATATAAAGTAAAGGTTCAGTACAATGTGCAGTTTCCCTAATCACGATGTTTTAATTATTAAGAGGCGTGTAGATTTAGTTAAAGACTCACTTGTGGGTACTTATTGTGCTAAAGTGCTTTCTTGGAATAGTTTTATAATTGCCAAGTTCCTTGTTGCTTTAATAGTAGCGCGAATAGTTCCTTTCAGAAATCTACTATCGGGTACAATTAAGTAGTGTTTTACACATTATAAAATGATGTTGCAGGGTAGTTTTTCATTGTTGTATTTTTTCATGTTTATACCTAACGATAAGGCAGACGGGTGTAATGGCGATACCTGGTGGAAAGCAGTCACCGTCGCCTATGGACATTTGCAACATCAGTACCCATACCATGAGTTTTCAAAACATCCCACAAGTTTACGTTACGTATCATTTAGGTCTTTTAAGTGACAATGCATCTGTGATTTATTTAAGGTGTTTTTTTTAAGTGGTTCCCACCCTCTGTGGTTCAACTCCGGCGGTACCATTGCTACACCTATTCTGTAGTAGTGTTAAGCGTTGATGCGTTCTGATTTGAAGGGAGGTGGTAAGGGAGCCATACTTTTTCGAGGCATTCCAGTTTAGTAGCGGCGCATCTGTGCCCAACCTCAGATAGGAACCTTATCAGGGCTTATTACAGATGTCCATAGGCGGTGGTAACCATCTACCATTATGGTCTGTATTCTCGTCTGCTACTCATACATTACAAAAAGGCGGAACCCTGTTTTATATAGAGGTGGTCACGGGCTGTCTATTGGCGGCAGTAGCCACTTACTATTCCTTCCCTTACATTTCTGCTTAATTTTTCTTTTTCAGTTTCCCTAGGTCTTTCTATATTTCTGATTATTCTTAAAATAACATACTCATATTGTAGTAATTATTGTTTAATTTAAGCATTGTAGCAGACGGATGAACATCCTACAACTCGCGTTGAGTTGGTGAAACCGTCAGATTGTTATTATGAAGGTGTATTCTTGTTTTGTATGATGCATTCTACCTGTTTATAAATATAATTTTATCGTTTTTTAATGTGATTGAAAGTAGTAAAAGCTTAGTGTTATGAATCACGGCTCTTCGTTTTTGGGGTCCAGAGTTCGAACACTAGAAATAGCGCTGATTTTCGAAGTTTTTATTTCGAAGTTCTGTGCGTTTAACGGTGACGGAGAACCTTGTCATTGTGTCAAGTCTATCAATTACCTAGTTTTTTTTTGTAATATTATAGCGACCAACGAGCAAGAGATAGAATTATTGTTTTATCTGCAGACGGTCGGTTGCAATGTCGTTGGTGGCCTCGGAGTCGAACGTTGAAGGGCTCTAGCTCATTTAAATTGTTATGTAGATCGAATCACACTACCATACCCGGAGTATTCTTCTTGTACCTCGGAAGACTTCTCGGAACTGTTTCGCGGCGTGAAGCTAACGAATGCGACATTCTGAGGCAACCGTGCTCGCTGCTCATATTTAGTTATTTTTGTAACAAGCGGACAAGGGGTAGAATCCGTATGCTTCGATTAAGACAGTATCGAATCACACTACCGTACCCGGAGTATCCTTCATGTACCTCGGAAGACTTCCCGGAATTGTTTCGGCGTGAAGCTAACGAATGCGACATTCTGAGGCACCTGCGTTCATATTTACTTATTTTAGTAACCAATGTACAAAGGGTACATTTAATATTTATTGTGTATCGAATCACACTACCGTACCCGGAGTATCCTTCTTGTACCTCGGAAGACTTCCCGGAATTGTTTCGCGGCGTGAACATAACGAATGCGACATTCTGAGGCAACCGTGCTCGCTGCTCATATTTAGTTATTTTTGTAACGAGTACAGAACAACGCGGCGAGTTTTAATTAGACCATACGTTGTCAGTTTAAATTCTTAATTCGTTGCTATGTGCTGTTTCAGACTAAAAAAGAAGATAAGAAAGGCGTTCCCAAAGGAACGTTGTATTGAAGCGCATTTCGTAATTATGTCAGTGTCTTTGAACGCCGTGAGAAGTTTTAATAATGTATACACATAAAACCGTAGATTCATATTATGGCTGGACTGAGACATTTTAATATGTAACAGGCATAGATTAGTAAAGATACTTCGCCGCCTTGAAATTGAATGAAGCCACAAATGGCTTATTATCGTAAGTTCTTTTTTTGAATTCTTGACAAATAAAAACATTTTTAGAGAAAATTTACGATTAAATAACTAATACTGCGTAATTCACATGAATTTACATAATAAATAAATAATTATTTCAAATATTTTGGGGATATTTTAGCACGGAGACGTGGTAAAACTTTTTTACGCAAGTATTTCAATTCTCAAAACTGGGCCCATTTTCTAGTTAGGAGTGAGTAATCTTTACTAATCTATGGTAACAGGATACTCACGCAGTTTTCAATTTCTTTATTGCTGATATTTCGACCTAGTTGCATGGATCGTGGCCGAAACTGTTGACAAGTTTTGGTGGTAGATTAATCTATCTACTTTAGATCTAGTTCCTTTTTCTTCTCAAGGTTCCATATCACGACACGTAGGACACCTATCAAAAAAACATAGAACAGCGTTTAACATTGTAGAACAGTCTAACAACTCGTCTAAGAATTTTGTGATAATAACTAAATGCTAGTCTGAGATTTTCCTTCATGCAGACCGTAATCGGCGTACGGCATACTTCAATATGTTGGTAAGGCTAAGTCTATTTTTTGTTTGGTCTGAGTATGCTGCTTGTGCTACGGATTGGAATGAAAGAAGTTGCTTGGGATACTTTTGTAATAACAATCTTCATGCTAATTCAAAAGTTATGCAATGGTATTGACATGTACATACAAGTCTTACAGTATACTTGTGTACAAGTGTACAATTTTTATTATGAGCACTTTTTATTAGTATTGAATATTGCAAAATAAACGTAAAAATATATTTCATGGAATTTATGTTCCGTATTGAATAAAAATATTTCGGCGGTCAGCCACAGATGCGCCACTATCCCTGAAGACTAAGCTGGAATGCCTCGGAAAAGTACGTCTCTCTTACCACACCCTTCAAACCAGAATAGAGCAGCGCTTAACATTGCTATTGTTAGGCACAAATAGGTGTGGCGATGGTACCGCCGAAATCGAACCACAAATGTTATAAGACCTTCAATGTGTTATAAGAATCATTTATACATTATTATGTAACTTAACAATAAATTTTTAGGTTACCAACAAGCAGAAGCTTAAGAAATACCAGGAAATATATATAAATGAAGTAAAAATATCTTAATAATAATCTAAGAATAATCTTGCAAAAACCCTAGCGACTTTCTTGAGCGAAAAAAATCCGGGAATTGTTCCAGTCGTAGTTCCACTCGTATAGTTTTAATGAGACCATACGTCGCTTTAAGCGCTTAATTAGTTATTACGTTGCTCTGTTTGTTAGCGCTTCAGATGGAAGAAGTTGCTGAATTTGTGAAGTTTTACATTATGCAACTTAGTGTGTGGGTGGATGTTGTGAATGCAAGTGGCCAGGTTTAGATCTCAGACCTTTGATTTTTCAAAGTTATGTGCGTATTAAAAATTAATTATCACTTGCTTTACCGGTGAAGGAAATCTTCCTGAGGAAACCTGCACACTTGGGAGATTTATAAAGAATGAAGTAAAAATATAAATATATTTGGAAGAATAATCTTGCAAAAACTTGCGACTTTCGTCAGCGTAGAAATTCCGGGAATTGTTCCACTCGCAGTTCCACTCGTATAGTTTTAATGAGACCATACGTCGCTTTAAGCGCTTAATTAGTTATTACGTTGCTCTGTTTGTTAGCGCTTCAGTTGGAAGAAGTTGCTGCATTTGTGAAGTTTCACATTATGCAACTTAGTGGGTCGATGGTGTGAATGCATATGTCCAGGTTCAGATCCTAGGCATTTGATTTTTAAAGTTACGTGCGTAGTAAAAATTAATTATCACTTGCTCTAACGGTGAAGAAAAACGTCACGAGGAAACCTGTATACTTGAGAGATTTATAAAAAAAAATCTCAAAGTTATGTGAAGTCTACCAATACGCACTTGGCCAGCGCGGTGGACTATGCCCTAATCACTCTCATTCTGAGAGAAGACCCGATTACTGTCCAACTACTAAAGATGGACAGTAATGAGTTGATGACGACGACTAAAGCAAGATTTCAATACTTTAATTAAATAAATGTTTCTTTAAATTTAATATAAATGTATTCCATTTCAGATGACCGGGATAATTGTATTCTCTAAGCTATGTCCACTGCAGTCCACGGGTAACGATGCTGACGTCGGGATTCCTCTCAATGAAACCTGTCTGAATACTGCGCTCAGCGCCACTCAATGGAGACCCGTCATAGACTAAACTATAGCAGTAGGTTAAGTAAGAACTATCGAAAAAGTTATGGTTTTTGTTTGAGTAGCAGACGAGCAAGCAGTACATCTGATGGTTAGTGGCTACAGCCACCCAGGGACTGCAATCAACCCCAGATATGATTAGATTCCTACCTGAGATCGGCCACAGATATGCCGCTACCCCTGAGGCTGGAATGCCTCGGAAAAGTATGTGTCCCTTACCACACCCTTCAATCCAGAACACAGCAGTGCTTAACACTGCCACACTCATTTCTGCATAATGAATTCAGAAGTGAGTGTGACAGTGGTGCCGCCGGAGTCGAACCATAGATAGTTCTATCACCTTTTAAACGCAAGTTATTTGTTTGAACATGTAGCGCCTTTACCGGGAGTACATAGAACTATTTTGATATAAGCGAAATTTTCTGACATAGCTTTTGGACCTATGCTAATCATGCATAGCCTTGGCTAATCATGCAATGAAAAGAAAACAATTGGACTGATTAAGTGGTTTCAAGCGTGTGATATACAGATAGTAATGTACTGATATATGCTAGAAACCTTCGTGGATATTTGATAGTAGAACTGCAACGACACAATACATATTGTTGGATTTCCATGGATGACATTTTTTTGTAGGAATTTTCTTGGAAGTGGTTCTATTCTAGGTAGTGTTAGACACATCACTCCGGTCTGATGTCTCCGCCCTAGCTGTTATGTAGACAGATTCGGCGCGCTTTTCGGTGAAAAAACAGTATGGAGGATTCGTTAGTTGGCCGTAGGTATAAAAAGTTGAATTACATAGTTGTTGCAAAGTTGTTGTATAGTAGAAATTATGTCACTTAATACGATTGTACTTACTGAACATATATGATCTATGTCCACAGATCAAACCGCTAAGCGGCCGCCAATTACTGAAAGTCAGGATTTGAGCGCGATCGCTTTTACAGCGATACCGACGCGTTTTTCACCGCTATTGCGGTCTGTAAATCCTCTGCAAATGAAACGCTGATTTTATTTTAATGTTTTATAATTTATAGCACCGTAGTCAGGTCCTTTTTGTTTGGTCTCAGACATTTTTTGCACAAGTATGTTTCTCTTACCACACAAGATGTCTATAGGTGTATAGAGGTCTCGGTTAGAATCTCACTTTGTTGTTATTAATTTAAATTTCGAATATCATCTACATGTAAGAAAATTAATCATCGTTTGCTTTAACGGTAATGGAAGTCATCGTAAGGAAATCTGCATACCTGAGAGATCTACAAAAAATGATTAAAGGTATTAGTAGTCTACCAATACGCACTTAGCCAGCGCAGTTCAATACGGCAGAAGGTCTCTTGTTCTAAAAGAGTTGCCAAGCAGTGGGATAATAATAAATGATAGTCAATGTTAATTTGAATTTCAACTGTGTTATATCAGAAGGTTTGAAGGTGGTAGAACACTTTATGGTTCGACTCCGGCGGCACCTCCACCACACCTATTTCTACCTAATAATAGCAGTGTTAGGTGCTGCTGTGTTCCGGTTTGAAGGGTGTGGTAAGGGAGATAGACTTTTCCGAGGCGTTCCAGCTTAGTCCTCAGGGGCAGCGGTGCATCTGAGGTCGACCTCAGGTGGGAATATCTAATTCTATCTGGGGTTGATTACAGTTGTCCACGGGCGGCAGTACCCACTTACCATCAGGTGGACTGTATGCTCGTCTGCTACTCCTATATTATAAAAAAAAAAAATCAGAATGTGAAATCGAATAGCAAGATTTTCCACCAAATGGCAAGTCACTCCGACCAGATGACATTGCTAAGGAATTCCAAAGGAATTTGTACATTAATACGACTACGAGTATATTAAGGTGTATGATAAGTCGGGATCAGTGGGTGAGGTCGAACGCATAATAGATATTTTCTATCAAACCTAGATATCATTAGATTCCTACCTGAGGTGGGCCAAAAATGCGGCGCTACCCCTGAGGACTAAGCTGGAATACCTCGGAAAAGTATGTCTACCTTACCACACCCTTCAAACCAGAATACAGCAGAGCTTAACACTGCTGTTATTTAGCAGAAATAGGTATGACGAAGGTGCTTCTAACCTAACCTACCTGAGGTCATATGCGCCGTTACCCTGAAGTTTGAGCTGGAATGCCTCGGAAACGTATCTCTCTAAGGGAGAGATATGTTTCCGAGGCATTTCCGTATCCTTCAAACCAGAACACAGTAGCGCTAAACACTGCTGTTATTAGGCAGAAATTGGTTGGCGGTGGTGCCGCTGAAGTCGACCATACAGGAGGGTTCTACCACCATCTAATTTTAAAATAAAAAATAAACACTTCTACTTATCCATGGATATTTTTATCCATGTATATATCGGGTGAGCAAACCACATTTCACACATAAGAGCATTAATGTCGACTCAATACGAATTCATAGTGTGATAAGTCGGGATCAGAGGGTGAGGTCGAACGCATAATCGATATTTTCTATCAAACCTAGATATCATTAGATTCCTACCTGAGGTGGGCCACAGATGCGGTGCTAGCCCAGAAGACTAAGCTGGAATGCCTCGGAAAAGTATGTTTACCTTACCACACCCTTCTAACCAGAACAAAGCAGTGCCTAATACTGCAGTTATTTAGCAGAAATATTTATGACGGTGTTGCTTCTGGAGTAGAACACAGAGGGTTATCACCATCTATTTAAACCACAAAAAGCTCTTCAATTTTCCAATGATATGCTTGATAAAAAAGTCCCGAATTAATATTATATATCGGGCGAGCAAACCACATTTCACACATAAGAGCATTAATGTCGACTCAATGCGAATTCATAGTGTGATAAGTCGGGATCAGAGGGTGAGGTCGAACGCATAATCGATATTTTATGCGCATTCGGTTCACTTGCTGTCGAACTTCGCCTTTTATTATTATTAATGTTGGTATGTTAAGAGATTTCTGCAATCGTTTTATATTTTGTACTTTTTTAACTGTAAAAATTGAAACAAATATTCTTTATTATTTGATTGCGGTTAATGTTTTTCGAAGGTATGTATACTTCGCGTAAAATTGCTAGGCCGCTCTGAATATAGAAATGAATCGCGTTGCCATAGCAAATTGTATGACTACACCTGCTCGCAACAATTCAGAGCGGACTAGCAGTTTGGCGCGGTCTACAAGTTTGTAAGTATGTCTCATTCTTTGGCATGCCATACAGCCTAAATGGATATTACAAAAATGTGAAGTGTCGTTGATTTCTAAATAGCGGGAGTAACTAGAGTTTTCTTATGCAGTCCCGTTTTGTTTTATAATAATTTATATAATAATTTTTATTAGTGGTTTTCAATAGTGTGTCATGGTACCGCGAATGACAACGGTCACTATGACTCTATTAGTAGCGTAGTTTAATGTTATATACTATAACCGAGATATAAATTCCCATATATATTGCAAAAATAAACAAGGTAAATCTTTCACATACTTACATGTGATAATACAGACCCAGTTAACAAATAAAAACTTCAAAAACGTGATAACTTAAAAACCCTAACTTACTGTAGCGTCCAATATTGGCAATAGATTCCCTACCTCCTGAACCTCACTTAGTATTCCAGTCCGCTGTCTCTATAGAAGTCAGTGGAGCATTGTACGCGGGACATTAAGGCTGCCCTCCCATTGGCTTAGCTTAAGCGACTTGTGTAACGGGATTGTCAAAAAAAATTTAGCGACTATTTACCTGCTTATGTTACCAGTAGGTTATTAGGTCTATATAGATACATAAGCAACTAAATAGTCGTTAGTAGTAACTAACCTAACAGCGATAGACTGTTAGAAGATTTTTCAAAAATAAATAAATATGTGTCGCTCGACGCTTGCCTAATCCACAATTTACTCGCTTACGCGGCGACGGCTTATGATACTGCTTAGTAGCTTTAGGAATAAGTTAGTAGCCAGGCGACAGTAGTGGATGGGCGGTTAGCCTAACAATGGACTGTTTATAGTGGTACATTGGATGTTAAAAACTTCAAAAAACGTGACATCTAAAAAATATAAAATCCCAAGTTACGGTAGTATCCAATATTGGCAATAGACCTCCTGAATCCTCACTTAGTAGCTTAGTAGCTTAAGCGACAAGATGATAGCTTTAGCGACTATCGCTCAAAGAATAGTTAGCTAATGGTTAGCGGTACATCGGACATTAAAACTTAAAAAAAACATGGTAACTAGATGAATAAAAATCCTAAGTTACTATAGTTTCCAATATTGGCAATAGACCTTCTGACTCCGTACTTAGTATTCCAGTCCGCTGTCTCTATAGAGTCAGTGGAGCATTGTGCGCGGGACATTAACAATGGCCGGTGTTTCGAAGCGGGACATCGGATATTCAAGACGCGGATTCTTCTCCGCTGAGCAAACTCCATCGCGACGGCTACGTTGCTCTATTGCTTCATTGCCTTAGCGATTAAGTAGTTTAACGCGACTGTCAAAAGTCTCTTGGCGACTATTTAGTTGCCTACGGATCTATATTAATAAGCATAGTAGACAATCGACTGCTGACAGATTTTTCAAATAAAACTAAACATGTACCGCTCAGTGGTTGTTCCAGCAATAAAATAGACGTCCGAGCGACAGTATAAAACTTGGCCTGAACAAGCTTAGTAGCTTAAGCGACAAGATGATAGCTTTAGCGACTATCGCTCAAAGAATAGTTAGCTAATGGTTAGCCTAACAATGCACTATGTTTCACAGCGGTACATCGGACATTAAAACTTTAAAAAAAAACATGATACCTAGAAGAATAAAAATCCTAAGTTACTGTAGCGTCCAATATTGGCAATAGATTCCCTACCTCCTGAATCCTCACTTAGTATTCCAGTCCGCTGTCTCTATAGAGTCAGTGGAGCATTGTGCGGGACATTAACAATGGCCGGTGTTTCGAAGCGGGACATCGGATATTCAAGACGCGGATTCTTCTGCGCTGAACAAACCCCATCGCGACTGCTACGTTGCTTTACTGCATTTAACAGGTACGTTTTGGATGAAAAAAAATTGAAGAAAAAAATGATAAAATATCCTGGATAAACGGTGTGACCAGAATCCACATACAAAAATTTAATTTGAATATTATGTAAGTAGGTACTCTATTTTTAAAAAGTTAATCATTGGTGAAAAGTCAATATTTTTTTTGTATTTTTTGCCTACATAATAATATATATTTTGATGTAGATTATACGTCAAATATTAGCTTCATGTCATCATAATTATAAATAAAAATAATATAATTATAGATAATTATCAATATCCAAATGATCAAATACGACATTTCCGTAACATTATTTTCTTAGCGCAAAATCATTTCACAAAACTAAAAATCTTAAGTGACAACTTAAAAATCCTAAATTTCCAATATTGGCAATAGATTCCCTACTTCTTGAAACCTCACTTAGTATTCCAGTCCACTGTTCCTATACAGTCAGTGGAGCATTGTGTGCGGGACATTAACAATGGCCGGTGTTTCGAAGCGGGACATCGGATATTCAAGCCGCGGATACTGCGCGAAGCAAACCCCGTCGCGACGCCTACGTTGCATTATTGTATTTAACTGGTACGAGTTAAATGTAATAAATGTACGTTTTGAACCAAAAAAATGATGAAAAAGATTATAAAATTCTGGAGAATCGCTTTGACCAAAATTCATATGCAAAAATATAAATAGAATATTACGTAAGTATATACATATTATTTTAAATTTTAAGCGTTGGAAAAAGTCAGTAATCTTCTTTTTAGTGATTGCCTACATATTGTATATTGGTAGAGATTATACGAAAAATATTGTTTTAATATCATCATAATTATTTATAATTATCGCGTACTGGACCGATATTGAATTGATTCAGAACGCGATATCCGTATCAATCTTTCCTCATCGCCACATATCACTTCAACGTGACAACTTAAATATCCTAAGTTTCCAATAATGGCAATAGATTCCCTACTTCTTGAATCCTCGCTTAGTATTCCAGTCCGCTGTCTCTATAGAGTCAGTGGAGCATTGTGCGCGGGACATTAACAATGGCCGGTGTTTCGAAGCGGGACATCGGATATTCAAGACGCGGATTCTTCTGCGCTGAGCAAACTCCATCGCGATGGCTACGTTGCTTTATTGCATTTAACTGGTACATTTGATAAAAAATATATGAGTGTGTAAAGCATAAAAGATTAAAATCCACAAGCAATCTGTAGTATTATAGACACATCTCTTATGGCACTTATCAATTACTTTTTTATATTTTTGGAATATTCATTCAAAGCAATGGCTTTGTGTTATGAAATATCAGCTGATTTCTGCCGTTTGTAAGAGAAGTGTGATAAATTAGTGTATAAAGATGTATTATTGTAGTGTCGATGATTATGGAACAATATATTGTATTTTTGGAACCCGTTTAGAGCGTTTTAATACTAGAAAGTGCTGCCTTCTTTAATTGGAATAAGGAAATAACCGGCTTTGGGTAAATTTCATTACTCTTCAGAAGGCACGTCTATACCGAAGTTTCTAGCATGTAGCAATTCATGCGTTTCGATGTAAAGGAATTTGTTACGGCTGACTTACGATAGATACACACAAAGCTGCAATGATTGTTTATCATTAGCATATTATTATATATAAGCTATTTCAATATTAAAAAAAAAATGCCCAATTACGAGACGAACTCGAACACGAAGCAAATGACAGACGGACGTTATGGATGCTTAGTAATAGGGTTCCGTTTTTACCGTTTGGGTACAGTAGCATTACCATGAGTTGGCATAGAAACGCCACTATAGAAATGGTAAATAGAAAACTATTGTCATTTTGCTAGTGAATAACATAACTACTATCGTTACGGTATTTCTTGACAACGTCTGTCAAATTAATGACTCATGGGACCGAATTTGTATGGCAATAGATCATAATGACATTCGCTAGCGATTTGATTTCGATAGGTTTTTTACGTATCGAGTTACGTCACTACGGATTTTAGTTCTACGAGTAACCACCAGAGGCGCTGTACAATTTTTCATACATTTATTTTACGCAGTCGCTAGCGAGTAATACTTTTGTAAACTCATGGTAGTCCTACTGAACCCTAAATAGCTTTCAGTCGTCTTATAATCCGTTTAACAGTACATAAACTCTACTAAATAGAGGCATGCTTATGATATTATAAGAAACTAAGGCAATTTTATTCTTGTGAATCGATGAGCAAACTTGAGCGACATCGCAGAACTCTATATTACTTTATTATATTTGATTCTAAGTCATAAGCGAATGGAAATATTATTCCTGTAACACATTAGTGATTTGTAAATTAGTTTCTATTAACTGGAAAATTGTATGCCTATATGCTATTTAAACTAAATGCAAATAAGGAAAAGAAATGTAAATTTGTGCATTGGATTCGGACTTTGGACACCTAGATTGCGAGGTCTCAAACAGGCTACCAGTGCTTTCTTCACATATACTGCTATTTCTATTCGTAGGAATCGCTGGTTATTTTAGTCGTGTTTAGTACATACAAAATACAATGAAGTTTACGTAGTTGTTATGTGGGAAACGGTGTGCTGAGTAAACTTCAGCTGGACATTGCTTTTTGAGCTTGCACTTTATTACATTTGACCGCAAGTTACAAGCGTCCGAATATTACTGTTAGATACTGATATTATCTTTGGAAAATCTTTTACTTTATTAGTTTAAGTTTTGTGTACCGGTGGAAGGGTGTAGATGCAGTTTGTCTTACATATGAGGCGATAGATAGCAATGGAGAACGCGAAAGCGATGCACAGTTCGGGCGGAATCTCTGTTTTATATGGACTTGATTACACAGGGTGGCGCAAATTAATCACCCTATTTTGTTTTTGAATAACTTTTGTACTGAATAAAAAAAGTGATTTTGAGTAATACAAATCTTTACCAGGACCTGTAACTTTTTTTTGCTAATTAGAAAATATGATATCTGAGAAGTACAAAAGTTATTCAAAAACAAAATAGGGTGATTAATTTTGCGCCACACTATAGATACCCATTGGCAGCAGTGAACCTTTACCATAAGGATTTTGTTTCTTCAATGAAATAAAAAATACTACTCACTAAATAATTACAAATTCGTATAAGTAAGTATTTATAATTTATAATTTAATTATTTATTTTAAGTAACAAAGACTTATTTTTAATTACAATTAAATTTTTTAGTTACATTACAATTTTATATGTAGAAAACTGCAATGAGAAATAAATCTACAGTCTACTCTATTGCTTATCATCTTCATTTAAGTATTGTATTTATTTATCTACTCGTATTATGTAAGTTGAATTTATTATTAGGCGTTTTATTATGAACTGAAAAACCGCTTCCCGCTATCGCTTGTGTTATAAGCTTATGACTTACGCTACAAATTCTTTCATGGCCCAGAAACGAAGAATTTTCAAACTATCCCCTTTATTTATAAACGGTTTATTTGGAGTATCGAAAGTTTTGTAATATGGCGGCCACACGCACTGGCATTTTGTTTGAATAATATTCTAGAATTTTCCCGCACTTCCATATTTTAGACTTACACGCAAGAATATTACATAATTTTGCAATAAAATAGCAGCATCATCAATCTGTTACTGTCGCACTGCTGGGCATGGGGTCACCTCTCAGAATGAGAGGTTTAGGCCATATCCACCGCGCTGGCCAAGTGTAATTTCTTAGACTTCGACTTAGAAAACTTGTATTTTAGGATTTCTCAGGTATGCAAAATTCCTCATAATTTTATCCTTCGCCGTTTAAAATTTCTAATACGCACATTACTTTGAAAAGTCCGATTTGCGTGCCTGGGATTTGAACTTCAGATCCCTCGATCAAGTGGTTGAGTTTCTTGACTACAAGGCTATCCCTGCTATAAAATATAATCTGTCTTTTCTTGACTTTTTACCTATCTGTCAATGGTATTTCATAATCGGTTAAGCCGTAAATTTCTTAGATGCCTTGCTCTGCAAGAGGACTACTTTATAACGCGTCGCATAAGTGTCTCTTACCTCTCCCCATTACTGCTAGGCACGGGTTTCTTCTGAAAGTGACAGGGGTTTGATTGGTAGACTTACACCCCTGACATTTTTTCAAACTCCCAGGCAACGTTCCTGACGATATTTTTTACCATTTAGGCAAGAGCTAATCATTTTCTAATACTCACATGAATAAAAAAAAAGGTGTCTGCATGAGAATCAAACCCCTGACCCCCGATTGAGCGGCTGACATTCAAAACACACTACTTACCATGTGTAAGAATAAGATGTTATATATTACACGAGTGGAATACACCGAATTCTTGATAAAAATGCAGACACGCTCTGATCATCTTATAAATTCTCGTAAAACGTTTATACAGCAAACATGCAAACATCATACATACGAAGCTGGAGGTAATATCGTGGTAATGGCGACCAAGCGACGTCGCTTCAACAAAATATGATTTTCATAAAGAAATGTTTGCTACATAATATTTTGGACATAACAAAATGACGGCATAAGCGCCTTGTTACACTGTAAGCGAGTAACGAGTAGGGATGCTACTTAATTGTACACATTTGTTACGCGAGAGTATTTCGTAATTTTTTTATTTTATTTAATTAGCATATGTGCACTCCAACTGGTGGTCACTGAAGCCTATGGATATTTATTATCAACTACATATAGACCACATCTATCTGAAGTCAAACACAGATATATTATTTGTCGTGAGGACAAACATGGACACCTCTTACGTGGATAGAAATAGGTCGTGGTGTGATGTGCCGGTACCTTTCTGATCGAACAATACTGGTTTTATCACGGTTCAAGTGACAAATATTATAACTTATATAATTACATTTGTGTATGCACTGAAACTTATTTTATATATTGGTTGCAACCATTTTAATATACCAATTTTGGGCACAGTTCTCAATAACTGGGGAAGGTTTAAAGGCTATTTCAATTACAGTCTCAAATTCATATTTCACTGCTGGGCATGGGTTTCCTCTCAGTTTCAAAAGCTTAGTCTCCACCGTGCTAGCCTAGTGCGAATTGGTGTAGGTACGGTAAGGTACCCGTAGTTCTGAGAACTTTTTTTAAAATAACTACTGTTTCCTCACTATGTTTTCCTACGCCGTTGTAGCGCTGAAGTTTACAGACAAGACTAATCCAATGCTGATTGGTGGAGGAAGGTAGGTTAGTGGCTATTCCGAGACGGATATGATCCAATTTCCTACCGTGCCCGACAGCTCAACTTCGTAGATCGGTATGATAAGCCACGGCTATACGCGCGCCAATTTACATATTAAATACTATTATCGGTCTCAAAATGGACCATGTTAAGGATATCAGACAATAATATTGCAATTTAACTTAAGTTTTATTTCTTGTTTGCATTATTTATCGATTGAATATGCAATCATAATTATTTATTTACAATGTTTAGCTCCAGTTTATGGTTTGATTAGTATCAAAATTTAATATAATTATTATCATAATTTTATAAAATATTTTGTAGTTATGTTATTTTGAACGTTTTCTGCCTAGCAATAGCAGTGTTCAGCGCTGCTGTGTTCATGTTTGAAAGGTTGTGGTAAGGGAGACATTCCGATACCTTTCAGCTTAGAGTTCAGATAGGACTCTTATCTTATCTGGGGTTGATTACAGATGTACAGCGGCAGTAGCCACTTACCATGAAAACCAAAAAAAGTTTATATTACTTTTATAGCTCTAATTGCTAATCGTCACTCGCTTATGATATGAAGGGAGCCTAAATCATGACGATTAAATAACACGTCTTAATTTTTATTATATTTATAGCTTTAACATTTTCTCGCTTGTAATATGCAAAGATCCTAACGCTAGACAAAAGAATGTCCCTTGCGTCTCGTCCTAATGAGGGACCGGTCATTTTACGTTCATTTCAATGCAAATTTAAGGGTTTCGCGATGTTTAGAGGGCTATGCAAATAAGACTAAAAGATTTTGATTAAAATTTATCAGGTCTAGTGGAGACGCGAAAAGGTAGACATTTTTTTGGGGATGATTCTTTTATGTATAGTCCGCGTAAAACTGCTAGACCGCTCTGAATATAAAAATGAATCGCGTCGCCATAGCAAATTGTATGTCTACACCTGCTTGCAACAACTTCAGAGCGGACTAGCAGTTTGGCGCGGACTATAATATGGTAAGTAGTTCCAAAAAAAGGTTAATGTTTTGCGAGCGTATGCTTTCTTTGTATAATATAGGAGTAGCAGACGAGCATGCAATCAACCTGATGGTAAGTGGATACTGCTCATGTACATCTGTAATCAACATTAGATAGGATTAAATATTGCTACCTGAGCTCGGCCACAGATGCGCCGCTACTCCTGAGGACTAAGCTGGAACGTCTCCGAAAAGTATGTCTTCCTTACCACACCCTTTAAACCAGAACACAGGAGCGCTTAACACTGCTGTTATGAGGCAGAAATAGGTGTGGCGGTGGTGCCGCCGGAGTCGAACCACAAATTCGACTACTATGCTGTAATTCTATTTTTCTTTCTTTTTTTTGGAAAAATAAGCAGACGGATTTTTAATTTAAAATAAGTTGTTATTATTGTTTGTTGTGTTTATTCCAAAATTAGAGTATTTACTCACAGATTAGTAAATAATTAAAATAATAAATGTGTTGGCAAATACCTAATGTGAAAGGTTAATTATGAACTAGTCAACATTGAATTGGACAAACAGTCTGGTTCAAAATAATGGTGTTTGTATAAGCCTAATATTTTAATAAGTAATTGCTTTACCGCTACAAAATTATTATTAAATTAAATAATGGAGACTGTTGGTATTAGTGGCTTATAATGTAAAATATATAATACATAAACATTAAACTTATTACATAAGCCATAAAGGTACAGCCAGTATGGTTCGATCGGGAAGGTAGCACCGGCACGCTCTTTTCCGGCGTGAAGAAGTTCTTGCTTTCCAATGGATGAGTGGATATGGGTGTCGGATTCGATTCCCGGACAGACCAATATATAATTTATTAATTTTGATTTTTGTTCTAGATCTGAATTTTTGTACTTGTCTTTGTCTATGTCTATGTCTATGGGTCCCACGACACAAGAAGAATCTTAGTGGTGCTATGCGTGTATAAAAACGTGTATTTATATTATATAAATGTAATAGGATTCAAAAAGGTGCATTAAATTTGTTCTACTTGAACCGATTTCCATTCCTGATGACTAAGATATTCATTTTATACATACGTCAGCCGGCATCTACACCCTTCCGCCAAAACGCAGAACTGCTTAATGCTAGAAATAGCTATAGTGATGGCATTTCACTGTCCCACCTAGTCCGGTAAAATACCTAGTCCCTGAACCTGTTCCAGTATACGCCTCACCTCTAACGGTTACACACCTTTAAAAAAGTACTACACGTTATAATGTATATGCTATTGTTCATAAATTTGTAAACTGTGATTTGATTAATAATTTCCGCATTTAAATTAAACAAAATGGCCTCCGTTCTGTATTAGTTGCGGTTCACCACAGAACTGATAATTTCGCTGTCCCGCCGGTTGAGTTAACACAAAACCATATTGACAATTCAATGCAATATTAACAATTGTCTATTGCTATAAAATTGACATGTTTTAATCTATAATGATTTTTGTGGTTCATTTCATATTAATTTCTAAACTAAGTAATTGGTAGAATTAGAATTCATCGAGGTTGGACTCCGGTGGCACCACCGTAACATATATCGACCCCTCCTACGTATAATATCGTAACCCACAAAAGTACCTTTTCGTTTTCGTTGCATAAATTGCCTTATTTTAATGTGTTTTATCAACACAAGTAACCTTATAAGGCGTATAAAATAAAGAACATTACCAAATTTCACAGAGACCCCTTTGTGGTTCGACTCCGGCGGCACCACCGCCACACCTATTTCTACATAATAACAGCAGTTTTAGGCGTTGATGTGTTCCGGTTTGAAGGGTGTGGTAAGGGAGACAGACTTTTCCGAGGCGTTCCAGCTTAGTTCTCAGGAGTAGCGGCGCATCTGTGGCCGACCTCAGGTAGGAATATCTGATCCTATGTGGGGTTGATTAAAGATGTCCATGGGCGGCAGTAGCCACTTACCATCAGGTGGACTGCATGCTCGTCTGCTACCCCTATATTATGAAAAAAAACTTATATGGGGTACGCCAACCTTTTTTTAAGGTTTCTCTGGTATGCAGGTTTCCTCACTATATCTTACTTCACCGTTTGAGCAATAATTAATTTCTTATATGCACATTACTTTGTAAAATCAGAGGTGTGCCTGGGATTTGAACCTCGGACTCCTAGATCAAGAGTACGTGTTTATTAACCACTTGGGTATCACTACCAATATCCCCTCATCTCTATTATTAATGGTTGTTTGTTTGTTCCCCTCTTCATAAACAATAAACATTAATATTTATAGACATGGCATGACATAAATAGTATAAAGTTGTAGGAACAAGAGAGAGAAGAGATGACGTCACAAAACTATGATTGCTATTTTTCGATTCTAAAATGATGTAGACTCTATGTTAAGGTTTAATTAATTGTGTGCACAGTGTTAGAAATATATTCAAATTATTTAATTATAGTATTAATTTAATTATTTTGCGTTATTGTCATGATGTGTTATTTTTATAACTTATTAGTGCCCATTTATATAGTCACTGGCTGTATGCGTTACCATAAAAAAAGAAAAAATAACGCTCTTGGAGGGAGACTTGTATTTTGCGCTAGAAATAATAAAAGTTGTAAATTGGTCGAAGAAATAGTTTTATTGTATTAAATTCAGAAGTGGAGTAATCTCAAAATAGTAAAAGCAAAACTGATCTTGCGTCATTTACTTGTGAACAAAGAGAATACGCCTGGTTAACATCTTACAGGGTTCGAAGGGTATGGTAGGGTAAAGTACATATCTGTGCAACCCATCTTTGTGGGATTCCAATTATACTTGGGGTTGATAACAAGTATATAGCGGAAGTAACTAGTTATCAGAAAGCGTGACAGCAAAGTAAAGCTTGGCCTACAATCAGGGGGACTGGGGGGACGAGGGCGAATCCCAGGCAAATTTTTAATCATCTTTAAATTTTAAAAGTTATGTGCGTATTAGAAATTAATTACCACTTACTATAACGGTGAAGGAAAATATCGTGACGAAATCTACACGCTACAATTTTTTTTACAAAAAGTTTTCAAAGATGTTTCAAGTCTACCAATTCGCACCGATGGACTATATAATAGCGTACATCCCTCTCAAGCTAATAGAAGTCCCATGCCCAGCAGTGGGCTCAAATGCGTTGCTGATGATGATCAAGTGGACTTCAACCTTCTTCTTTCTTCAACTTCAATTCATTTGCTTTTTTAATCTCTTAAAAAATCTTTAATATGAGATACGACTTTTTAAGAATTTCTTTTGGATTTCCGATAAAATTTTCGCTTTCAATAACTTACAAATCATTTTAACTTTCTAAAGTATTGGTAAAGTATTGAAAATGAGATAACTCTTAAAAAGTAATATCTGGATTCTATCGTAAACTTCTGGGCCTAGGTTTTTGTAATTTATAAAGTTTTTTGAATTGCATATTTTTTTGTATTTGAGAGGTTTTTTTTTACAATTGGTGTCGTAAAGGAATTTTCAGTGCAATCGTTGGTAAGTAGCCTATGTTGCCCATGGAATTATGTTTGAAGGTGGTAGAACCCTCTGTGGTTCGACTCGGGCGCACCACTGCCACGCCTATGTATGTATTTCTGCCAAATAACAGCAATGTTCAGCGCTGGTATGTTCTGATTTGAAGGGTGTGGTAAGGGAAACATACTTTTTCGAGGCGTTCCAGCTTAGTCCTCAGGGGTAGCGGCGCATCTGTGGCCGACTTCAGGTAGGGATCTAATCTTATCTGGGGTTGACTACAGATGTACATGGCAGTAGCCATTTACTCAAGTGGATTGCATATTCGTCTTTTACTTTATTATAAAATAAAAAAAATCTAGTTAAATTTCTGATTTCCCATGAAAATATAGCAAAAATAACAAAGATCCTTAAATAAAAGGGATATCTTAGCCCCGAGCTACCCAAGACTAATAATCATGGGGTCGGCCAACCCCTTCTCACCCCGGATTTATATTAAATTCCTCAGTAGCAATTTGTCGAAACAATTCCTACAGGACTATCGGCTGCGATTTTATTATTCCTAGCTATTCCACATAGTTTGACTCTGATTATTTTGGCCAAATATTTTCGAAATTTGTACCTTGAGGTCGCATCTGGTTGGTTTTTTGTTGGTGTGTGATGTCGTGATGATTAGGGATGTTAGTGACTGATTCTTCAGGTTGCAGGTTCGATTTTCGAGTTAATAATGTGATTTTAGGATGATTTAAAAAGTAATTTTCAATTGGTGTCGTAGGGGAGACCAAGAGACACGCTTATCCGAGGCATTCCAACATAGTCCTCAGTAGTAGCAACGCATTTGTTGTCAATAGTATGTAGGAGTCTAACCTTACCGGGGGTAGATTATAGATTTCCGTGGGCGGTACTAGCCATTTATCATTAGGTGGACTACATGCTCGTTTTCTATGTCAATAGTATAAAAATCAAATGAAATATGACGTGACTATCTTAGTCCTCGGGTGAACCCTTGTTTTAAATGAATTTTATTACCGATGTCCATCGGCAGCACTTACCATCAGGTGGACTGCATATTTATCTGCTAGTTATCTTCAATCTAATACAAAAAAGTGCATAAAGGTGGAGCAACAATCTCCTAAAATATGACCAACGCATTATTATGTTATATACTCATTTATACAGTAATATAGTACGACCATCGCCTACCATCAACCAAATTACATGAAAGTTTTATAAGCATAAAGGAGCTGTACTCGTAACGTAAGATTTAGTGTGTCCTCCCCCTAATATTACGTTTTGCAAGCTTTTTACCCTGACTTTGTCTGTATATGCTGATATAAGTAGACAGTTATTTGAAAAATAATATATTAATGCTTTGCACAGTATGTATTCATAGGTATAGAGTGCTAAACTTAATAATTTTCTGTTACTTTAATACATGCAATTTAAAAATTGACTTGTTAAAATTACAAGGTACTTAAACTACAACTTAAGCTGTACCTATTTACAATATTGACAGGTATCGTAATTATACAAATTATTGCACAATATTAAATATACCAGTATTACAGAAATCGTTTTAGGAAATGAAATAATAAATTTCAAAATTTTACATTGTAATGAAAAGTACCAATGTTGAATTTAAAAAGTAAAATTATTAAAAAAAGTGTTTAAATTATTATTCGTGTATTTAACAATTATTTCATACTTTATTGTATAATATCTTCTGTCTTGAAACAGTTATTATGTAAAATTCTAAAATGTGTTTATAAAAAACATTGTACGAAAAATATTTAAGAACATACAGAATATAAGAAATATCTTTGCAACCTTAAACATTACGTACTTACATTACATTACACAAAGCTACACGTTACATTACATTACGTAATATTATTTATGAAGCACTCATGCTTATTCGCCACGTCTAATAAACCCTCCGTTGTTATAAGGGTCGGTCCCGACTCGTTATTTGACGGTTTCGGAACTTCCCTTGATTTGGGTCGAGGTTTTTCGATTAAATGGGAATTTAGAATTGAAATACTGTGTCTGTACTATTACACTATACCTATCGTGGTTTGATTGGAAGTGCTATCGCCACAACTATTTTTGACCTTTAACTTACGATAGATAATTTACAGTGGTCGGCAACCTTTTTGACATGGGCCGCACAGTAGCCTCATAAGTTAATGACGGACCGCATTTGGAAGTACTCTCTGAAATTTTGAGGATAAAAAACGTCAATTAGAAACATTGATAGTTTCTAAAATTTTATCGCGAAAAAATTTTGACGAGAAATCAGGTTCTAGGAAGGTAGTAGTCCGCAGTAAGGCTCGCTGCCCGCGGATTGCTGGTTGCGATCACTGATACATAATATGAATTTTTGGCATATTTAGGGTTCAAATATAATTTAAGAATATAAAAAACAAAGGCACTACAAACTGCAAATCAAATGAAAGGCAAAGTACCAAAGTAACATTCGTGATATCCCTACAATATACATTGCATTACAAATGAAAAGTATGCTATTGTACAGACATATTGTATATAAAATTTATATTGTATATAAACGTACATAAAATTTTGTTACATTCGAGATATCCCTCCACAACATCACTAAACGAGGAAGACCCAAGCGCTGCCACTCTTCCACTCCATCGTCATCCATCACGCTGCCCGCGCAAATCCCACGTTCCCACCTGATCCCCTGCGCTTTATATTCGCCCTGCAAACGCAGTCTCAGGTAGATTCAGTAAGAATGTACTCAGAATTCAGTTTCGCCAATTTAAACGAAATAGATGTGTACAATCCAACTTGCGGACAATAAGAAATTGCAGTTTGAAAATATTCTGCGAGCGGCATTATTAATTACAGACACGTCAAGGTGATTTTTAATCATTTTAATAAAAGAAAATAACGATAATATGAAACATGTTCCTATTTTTGTTAGGTATAAGTAATTCTTGTTATATCAACCAATCTAATAATATACGTATTAATAAAGTACAAATTTCCGTATTTCAACTCCCCATGTCTGCCAATAAGATCTCAGAGGAAATAACAAATGGATCTAGTCGTTTTTATTACTGGCCCACTGCTGAGCACGGGTCTCTTCTCAAAATGAGAAGAACATCACGTAGGATCATAATTCTATTCGCAGTTGATATCAGATGTTCAAGAGGGATTACAGTGACTATTAGCACTGCGTACTTCTTTATTACTTTATTTTAATAAAAATGCTACTGTATTATTAAAAACGTGGGTAGTTTACAAAAGATAGGACCCAATTTGAATGCAGAAAAATGCATATTTAAGAATTTTTACAAGCCTAACACGCGCCGGGCAAGCTATGGATGATTCTTTTTTCCTTTTTGCGCGATAAAATACCCCAGGTTGAAACGAACATTCCTGTAGTAGGGCGTAACTACTAACTACAATTCCTTTCATTTTCCTTGTCATCAATCAAGGTGGCTACACGGAAATCCTCACCTGATCCCGGTCCATTCTATATTTGTCCTCAGTTGTAGTTTCTACTTCATATTACTCTTTTACCTTAGACAGCAGGGAAATTTCAACTTAAGTGCAAATTTTTATTAGATTTTCAATTGTATTTTAGGGAATAAATTTTTAAAAATTATATCTATGTGCTCGTGGTTTAAGTTTATCGTCGTGGTTTAAGAAATTAAAAATTGTGCAAAATTATATGCCCTATCACAGTTGGTTAAACTATTTCTGTTATAAATCTATCAAAATATGTAATGTTGGTAAATTCGTAATCAAAATCATAACCTTTAATTTAGTAAAATATGGTGTTGTACCATTTAATATAGTTTAATAATCCGACTAAATAATTACGAGTATATTTCTCTTTGTGAAATTTTCACGTAATATCGGACGATCATGGTTCAAAAGAATTACCATAATAATATATTCGCTAATATTCAAATATACAATGTTAATAACGTTTATATATTATCATCAGCCTGTATGTAAAAACTATATGGGCTGTTGCATAAATAGTTTTATCTTCATTTCATAAAATTTCAAATAATGCTAAACTCTTGATTCATCCAAAAGTAATGCCATATATTCGGGGCGCGTACTTAAAATATGAAATCTTAGATCCTTATTTTTCAGTCATTCATCTTCCCACATTCCCACCTGATCCTCACGTTCTATTACGTCCAGAAAATGTAGTTTTTCGGATATAACTCTTCCCCTCAAATCCTCGCTGAAAAGTGGTTCCTGGTTTTAAAGAAACGGAACAAATTGCGCCCATATATCATATTCCTGCTAGACTGATGGAATTCCACCGGATCTAATGGATTCCTTTTTCTCTGGAATTAACTTTATGTAAGAATTTTACAATTTTAAACGACTTTTGTAATTGATGATGTGATTTAATAAAATTCAATGCGCGTCATTAAATTTGAATATTTTAAGTTTTATCATTCCATGCTTCATTTATGAATTTATCTTTGCATTATATACAGTTGTATTGTAATGGGTAACACATGAATAAAGATACGAACATTAAGTTTTACATCTTTCTTAAAGTTTTATTATAAAATTACTTGAAGAGGATTTTTACGGCTCATGTGAGCTTCCATAAAATGGATAATGGCAAAAATTATGACTCAAAATAAAAATTTAAAAAGTAATGTGATTTAATCATTAGTTATCCTTACTAATATTATAAATCCGAAAGTAACTCTGTCTGTCTGTCTGTCTGGTTGTCTCTTCTTCACGCCTAAACCACGGAACCGATTTTAATGAAAATTTGTACAAATATAGTCTGAGACCCGAGAAAGGACATAGGATAGTTTTTATCCCGGAAATCCTATGGGAACTAGGGATAGCGATCTAAGATCGATTAATCGGAGAATCGATCTTTTGGACCAAAAAGTCGATTATTTTTTATTTATGTTCTTTGAAACGCGGGCGAAGCCGCGGGCAAAAACTAGTGTTTAATAAACCCAGTTATTTTGTTTACGGGATAACTAACTATGATGTGAACAAAATATTTAATGACCTCTTGTAATGGTTGAGTGAAAAGTAAGCAACAATTACCACAACGTTTTTATGAAGTGAAGACATGAAATATGGCCGTAATAAATAAGTTATTGTTGGGGCGACGAACTGACTTGATTACTAAAATTTTACGAAAGGTCGAAAATATACCGTATTTTAAATTTTAAAACTAAGACATTATAAGTACATAATTCATTTTTTCTGTTAACACATACACATAATAGATACATACATAAGTACCCAGACCAATATTAAAACTCTAAACGCTTCATATAGATCTTAGCTTGACCGGGTATTAAATCTGGAAATTTTAAGTGTAAAATATATCCGTATTAGTATTGGAAGTAAAACCTAATTGAGGAATAATTAGATTATTAATTAATAATTCTTATAATAATTTATTACAAAACATTGGAATCATCTATTTTAATATACGCGACAGAGCATCTACGAATAATATTAATTGATTAATAACTGATACCAGTAAGTGCAACCAAAGGTTTATTTTTTGCAAATGATAAAATACGATATAATAAAACAAAATTAATCAAAAAAGCTGTCATCAGTATGTTTTACGTCTGATAAATCGTCGCAATATAAACTTTTATGACTACAGAGACTTCAGAACTTTACCGTTTAAAACTTGAAGACATGTTTTTAATTTCCGATCGGCTGAACATGAGTAAGGTGCTGTTAGCATAAATAAACACACGGTTGACTTGTTCTACGAATGGATTTTGTTTCGTGACACGAATCTCGCGACGGTAAAGAATAATGGACTTTTTTGGTCCTTCGAGTCGGATAAGTTTTTATCTTTTATTGCATGAAGTATCAAGCGTGGGAGCAGTTGACTTTTTGACAATTGGTTTCTGACGTTCATAAACATCTTTAATCAATGCCAAATAGAATTGGAGATCAACGTGAAGTCCGACACAGATTATCCCTTTGCAGATAAATTCATAAAAAATGCTTATAGAAGGTTTTAAGCACTCATTAGTTAAAGTGTTCAATAAGCTTATAAAACGTTCTATAAAATTGCTTATTCATAAACGTTCCATAAACCTTCTATAACTAATGTGTCGCTAAAGTCAACTATAAATGAAAATGTTGCCATTATAGTGAAGTTCGGCGAACAAATTGACGAATATCCATAGATAAACATCATTAAATGACATTATTTCGTACTAAAAAATATTCTGTCTTGACATTCTTGTCAATGGGTTGTCGATAAAACCAAATCATATGTCAGTGTCATTGTATTTGTAAATACCGCGAATTTAAAAATATTTTATTTGTTAAAATGGGATGTGAAGCAAAAGTTGTTAAAAGATAAAGGAGTGAAAATTGGTTGGATATTAATGTTTTATGTAATATTGATATAATTATATAAAGTTAAATTCAATTAAGTTTCATTTTGTAAACATTCGCAATATCTTATGGCAGTAAACCCTGTATTTCAGAAGATGTACCAGGACCTCTGCGATCTAATTTACGATCATTACGTACGAGATCAATTATAAAATTTACTGTCGATTTATTAAAGCGATAACACTTCCTATAGTCTAATGAAAACAGATCACTCTTTGGTGCAATGTTCTTCGAAGTGGACGGTTTTCTAGATTTTTAATAATCTAAACTTTGTAAAATTTGCATTGTAATTTAAAATAGTGATATAATAATGTTATTTATCGGATATTAAAATAAATTATTTCAAGTTTGTATACAAAATGGACATTGACATAATTTATTGAAAACGTATTGTCAAATTAGGTTAGTAATCACGAATCAGCTGTTGAGAGTCGGCCATCTTTGCCTTATAGCACTGTTATAGTAGGGTTCTGGCCTCTATAAGTTATAGAAGGTTTATAGAACGGTTTAGTGCCTAAAATGCGTTTATGAATAACACTTTTTGACAATCGTACTATAGCAACGTTATAAGTGTGCTATAACTTTTTATGAATAAGACCGTTATTATTTAGTGTGCGTATTGCAAGTGCGACCCTGCTTATTAATTTCACAAATTAGCTTACAGTAGTATTGACGTATTATTATTGGTTGAATTTGTTATATTACATGTATATATTTTCTTATATTTTTGCTGGGGAAAACAATGATTTTCGTACAATGAGTAGTTCACGAACAACAACGATTTATGGATATTTACCACTTTTCAGTAAAAACTTATGAATATTATGTATAAAAACTTTTGAATTTAAATGTAAAACCCGAAACACGCAAAAGTCATGTTTTTTATTTCCGAACGAGTGAACACGAGTGAAGGCGCCGTTAGAATAAACGTTCACACGGACGATTTGTCCGCGACCGCGGGTGATACATGTCGGGTGATGTAAACGCGGGATTCTGGTTTCACAACTGCGTGGATATGGCGTTACGGCATACTCGTAAAAATGCAGATTTTTATTTTTTACTGAATTGGGTAGCAAAACAGTAACGTATTGTATGAATGTGTATAGTTGTAATATATACAAACGCAGTTTCATCAAATACTCATAGGTAGCATTACTTTATAATTAGTTTAAAGATGATTTACCGGGTTATTTCATTGAGAAGTGTTCTTGTGGCAGTGTTTGCTTCAATAATTTTTTATCAAAAATCAGAATAATGTAATTAATATAAATAGAGTATATTTAAAGAACTTACTCGTATTCAAATTCAGGCTTCTTGATTAGTTAAAAAATATAGTAATATAGCGAAAATCTGCCTTAAAATGTAACCTTCATATTTAAAGCCACAAACATCATGTTTTTAATTTCCGAGCGAGTGAACACGAGTAAAGGTAGAATAAATGTTCACACGGACGATTTGTCCGCGACCGCGGGTGATACATGTCGGGTGATCTAAACGCGGGATTTTGGTTTCGCAACTGCGTGGATATGGCGTTACGGCATACTCGTAAAAATGCAGATTTTTATTTTTTCCTGAATTTGGTAGCAAAACAATGCATGCACTGTATATATGCTTACATACACAAGCGGTTAATATTCAATACTCAGGAGTCACATCACTTTAAGATTAGCTTAAGGTTGACTATATACTTATTTAATTTACTGATGTTCACGAGGCAGATTTTTTACAACAATTTATTGTGCAAATCTGCAATAATTTATTTTAATATACTTACAGTATCTGCGAAGAATTTAATTGTAACTTCAACTTTAGGATTAATTAGTGATCTCAATTCCCTACAATTGTTAACTGCTCATATTTTAAAGATAAAATCTGCAATTAAAATGTGAAATATAAAGTTCATAGTCAAAGCCACAAACATCGTGTTTTTAATTTTTGCACGAGTGAACACGAGTAAAGGCGCCGTTAGAATAAACGTTCACACGGACGATTTTTCCGCGACCGCGGGTGATACATGTCGGTGATGTAAACGCGGGATTCTGGTTTCGCAACTGCTCGATTTACGGTATAAAATGCAGTTTTTGTAAAAGTTAAAGGATATTGTTGCACTTTTTATGTGTTTTGTTTTTGTGAGGTAGTGATTAAAGTCCCTTAAGACAAAATTAATTCTTTTCGCTACTCGTGTGATACAAATATACACAATATGTGACACAAATGTATAATATGATACAAATAGATATGAATATGATGCAAATGGCTTGCGTGAAGTTGGAATGCGCGTGTGGGAGTACACATTCATAATTGCGGATGGGACGCACTTGCAAGTGCACACGCCCTTAGACTATACGTTTATTTTGTTCTAATAAACATTGCCACCAAATTGGGTTCATTTCTATTCACCTCACGGTCTTTTTTTCATAGTGTGTGAGTGAGAAGCCAACAAACACCGCTATTTTGGTTTGAACACTTTTTTGGACAAGTTATACACATGAAATTGAAATTGTTTTATAACATCATTTAATTTGTGTGTGTGTGTCAATTAGTATAATTGGTTCTGCGAAACCGTTCTATTTGACAATAAATAAATAAATAAATAAATAAATAAATAAAATAAATAAATAAATGAAAATATCGGGTGATGTAAACGCCTGTTTCTGGTTTTGCAATGCGAGTGTAGAGTTACGACTAAAAGTGCAGTTTTTGAAAAAGTTGAACTAGTTGCACTGTTTTTTTGGGAAATTCGGCAGTAAAGTTTACTGGCGTTATTTTTTTAAAGGAAGCTGATACATGTAGATCAATATAAATAAAGTTGAACTTTTCTTAGTTTTCAAAGGTGGTTTTAGACCGACGGCACTACCGCAACGCCTATTTTTGCCTAATAACAGCTGTGTTAAACGCTGTTGTGCTCTGGTTTGAACGGTATGGTAAGGGAGATACTTTTGTACAACTTTGTATATAAGACGCTTTCTATACACACATCCCCACACATACGCCATGGACACATACGTAGACGAATATACAAAGAGTCTGATCGGGAATCGAACCCGAAACCCTCTGCGAGTCAGACCGATTTGGTTACGCGGGTTATCGTCGTAGCATAACAGATAAACAGTATTCATTTTTATTTCTTTGGAAAAATAATTACAATAAAATTATTATAAAAGACAAAGCATTTTATTATAAAGGGAAATTTAAACTTACAAGGAATGATCAGTGGAAAATATTCACAATTAAAGTTGCAAATAGTGCCTTAGGATTTCATTTCATGGTCTTAATCTTTCCTGTTTAAGGTATTTGTTCTATTTTAAACGAGTAACTAATATTTTATCGATAAAGCTGTACAGTAATCATTAAAAATAACTCACCGTAGCTGTCATTTTTAATTAATAACTTGTATATTCTGTGCCATGTAGTTAAATATTTAAAAAAAAATGAGATTCAATCAAAATATAAGTTGGCAAAATTCTTATTATAACGACATGTTGCTTGTTGTAGCTTTTCAAATCCACGGGAACACATAATCACTCAAACTGTACCCTATAGGGTGTAGCAATACATTATAAATTAGTATACTTACGTTTTTTTTAACTTAACTAATAATGTATTATATTAGGAAATATATTTTACGTTTATTTTATTTTTAAATATAGGTACTTTAAGCGATAAATACGAGTATTATCGTTTATCCTATCACAGTAGAACAATTTAGAAATATTTGCATATCCGCTGTTGAAACGAGAAAGGAATTAAGAAGAAAAATCTTACAAGAAAACGGCAAAGTTAATTGGAGATTTATAACGATCTCTTATTCTGCAAGAATATTCCATTCATTTGTAGTCTTTGTATGATATATTAGAACTAATTTATATTGAAACAGAATATTTAATTGGTGGTCTCTTACTGGGTTTGTTTTAGAAAATTGAAGTAGAAAAAGCTTATGTAGTGTACTCGAATGTAAGAGGTCATTGCTACCTGTAATCGAATCGAGTCCTGAGTTCGTTTTTTTATAATATTGAGGAAACAAACACATATGCAGTCCACCTGGTGGTAAGTGGGATCCTTTGGAGCTCTATAATCAGATGACATCCAAACAGATGTGTCGCTATTTTTTAGGACTAAGTTGGAAAGCCCTCAGCCCTTAAAACCGGAACAGCAGTGCCGATCACTGCCGTTATCGGTAGAAATAAGTGTGCTATGATGCCTCCGGAGTCGAACCACAAAAGGTTCTACAGCCTTAAACTCTTTTGAAAGTTCTCAAACTTAGTTTTTCCAATAGAAAATATCATTCAAGAAAAATGGGTAGCCACTTAAGTAGAGTTAGAAAACGCTGACGTTCCCACCATCAAATTTGAATAGTTCACTTAGCTAAATCGCCTATCTGAAACTTTACATATAAATCATACTAAGATTATCTAGAGAATTGAACGAGTTTTTCTCCTCTAAAACTGTGTAATCTTAATAAGGATCACGTTATGCTGTGATTATAAATATCTATGGCATTTTTTTAGGAAAAGTCTTGGGATTTGTCCGACTTATTTTTTATGTAAGTGAAGTAGTAAAAGAAAATGTACTTGATTTGGTGATGTAGAACCCTTTGTGGTTCTACTCGAGCGGCACCAGCGTCACACCTATTTTTGCCTAATAAGAGCGATCTCCCGATAAGATTAAGGCCCTACTTAAAGTCAGCCACAGATGTACTGCTACCTCGGGATACTAATTTGGAACGCCCCTGATAAGTATGCCCCTTACTACACACCCTTCAAACCAGAACATAGCTGCGCTTAACACTGCTGTTATAAGTCAGAAATAGGCGTGGTGGTAGTTACTCCGGAGTTCACACCACAAACCACAAAGGGTTCAACTACCACTAAACCAAATATTAGGTACTCATTCTTTAGTACCACCTTCGAAATGCAATTACCTAGTGATAAAAATTTCAGTCCCACATTGAAGTCTTCGGTTCGAATCCGAGACCACAATCAATATCACATCACATAGCGTCCTCATTAAACGTATCAAAATGAAACATCTCGTTAAAAACTTAATAAAAATGTTCACAGAGATTTGCACCAACTCTTTTCAAACTAAGATTGATCTCAGCAAAAGATTCGACGAGGGAAACTTGCGCACAGTTTTGTACTTCTATTTAGTTCTGCATTTACTTTTTCTCGTTAACACCGCCTTAATGCAGGCTCTAGTGGTTTCCTTACTGCTAAGCAAGTGCTACGTACGTTGGGGGATGCGGTACAAGGTATAAGTGGAAGCGTTTGGGTTTATTTTAGTTTTTGTTGATATTATACGAGCAAGCAGTGATTGCCTAGTGGTTTAGAAACTCAGCCTCTCAATCGAGGGGTCCGAGGTTCAAATCTCAGGAACGCACCACTGATTTTTCAAAGTTATGTGCGTATTAGAAATTAATTATCACTTGCTAAACGGTGAAGGAAAACATCGTGAGGAAACCTGCATACCTGAGAGATTTATTAAAAAAAAATCTCAAGGGGTATGTGAAGTCTACCAATACGCACTTAACCAGCGCGGTGGACTATGGTTAATCCTTCTCATTATGAGAGAAGATCCGTGCCCAGCAGTGGGACAGTAATGGGTTGTTGATGATATGAGCAACAAAAGGATATACATAAAAGTTGTTGTTTTTGTCGTTTAACCTTCAGGAATAATAACAATAATAAAACATAAGCCATCACTTTTAGATTTTACTCTCCCTCTCTCTAAACTTTGGACTTACCAAATGTCGATCAATAATTCGTTGGAAGTTGAAACACGACTTGTCGTATTATTGTAGTGGAAATGTGAATTGTTGGAAGTTTTCGAAACTATTTCTATGATAAAAAAGTAGGTGAGTATGCATTCACTTCGTAAGTAGTGATTGCTACCGCCTCAGGAATACAAGCGACCCAAAAAATGTTAGGTGTCCTAGTTGTGATACTATGATGAAATCCACAAAATTGACACCTACAGGTGAATTTGTGACGTAAGAACTAAGTTGGAATGTCTCGTGTATGAAAGAGACATTCTTTAAACTAGCTGGTGCTTCTTGAATCGAACACTAAACTAACACTTTAAAGGTGGTAGAACCCTTTGAGGTTCGACTTTGTGGCACCACCGCCACACCTATTTCTGCCTTATAGCAGCAGGGTTAAGCGCTTCTGTGATCCGTTTTGAAGGGTGTGGTAAGGGAGACATACTTTTCCGAGGAGCTCCAGCTTAGTCCTCAGGGGTAGCGGCACATCCGTGGCCAACCTCAAGTAGGAATATCTAATCCTATCTGGGGTTGATCACAGAAGTCCATGGGCGGCAGTAGCCACTTACCATCAGGTGGACTGCATGCTCGTCTGCTACTCTTATATTATATAAAAAAAAACTATTTTTTTATATCATCTTTAAATTTGGGCGATCGCTTCCGCCTATGCCTTAGACACAGGTCCCGCGGGCGCAACTAGAAGTGTAGCTTTTAGTACGAGTATAAATCAAACGTGAGTCATGGCGGCAACTATCGCGGACAACAGATGGGGCAAGTTTTGACGCTACCAACTTCAGCTTAAAGAGTGGATAGACATGTAGATTTGTACGAATTTGTGACTTTGATACTTTTTTTGAGAACTTCAGTTAGTTTCAGGTGGCTTTTGAGTTTAAACTTTCTGTTGGTAATCTAAAATATGCTTACTTCTCGGAAGTTCCTCGGTCCTTCGAAAGTTTTGTTGAGGAAGAAATATACTTGAGTCAGTAGGCATACTAGTTACTACGAGAACAGTGAGACACCCTTGAAGTAAAAAGGCATAGGGCTGTTTAGGAAGGCACCAATTAGGAGCCAATGGTCATATAAACCTCAAAAACCTAATAAATGGAATTTTTAATTCGCTTCTTCGTACCTTTTGTGAGGAGATAAGGTTAGACCTTCTTTTAGCATGTAAACATTAAACGCTTGCAGCCATTATGAAGGAGGTCGGAAGTTAATCAAAGATATTTAATTTCACCTTTTTTTCAATGTATCAATATTCAATGTATGTATTACATATCCGATTATGGATCTCCTTTTATAACAAGTTAATTTTGGAGATTTTTTACTGTGATGAAACCTATAGTAACACCATTTTCAATCTGATAAAGAGTCTGAGTACCAGTACCCTTACCAGTACCTTTTTACGTTTTGACAAATATGACTGTTTTGGTATTTGTTTACGTATTTGCCCATACAATTTCCAATCAGGCCTTCTAGCGGATTGTATCAGAACTATAGTGTCAGTAACGTCACATTAAATGTCTAAATTGACAAAATGCTTTATGTTTTGTCTCTCTTTTTTGCGAACATGTGAGGTAGACAAAAATACTTGAGCATTTACTTATTGTTACGTTTACTCTTCTAAGCAAACGGAACTGAATAATAGATTGAGTAAACGTAACGTAAAATTGTGGGATGTTTAGAAAACTCATGGTAAGGGTACAGTATTCATAGGATTGAAACTGTAAAGCTTATAATATGTAGTAACGTTATAATAATAAATAAACAATACTATTTTACTAATGAACTCGTAACATATCCAAAACTAGATGAAAAGCGAGCAACAACTACCTTTCAAAAACTTTTACCGCAAAAAGAACTGTGGAAGTGCAGGCGAACTGCCATCGACAACTGTCAGAAGTTGTTCCTTGTTTGAAATAATGTTGTCTATGGCTCACAGTTCCGAACTGTGGGAACACATCCAGTGTTTTAGTTTGCGCCAAAATAGAGTTGTGTACAGCGCGGTATACCTATTATAAATTGAAATAATATTGTAAAATATAGTTTTTTTAGAAGCTGTGTTTATGATAGTGGTCAAAGCGCAGATTCGTACAGTTTACGACGATTATAACTGATTTATAAAGTTAAGCAATCAAGCGCAGTCTAGAATTGGATGTGTGACCGCTAGTAGCTGAGTTTTATGAGTCTTTTTGTCTTTTATTGGGCACATTGAGCTCGGTGCTGGTTGTTATCAATAGATATCAGTTACTTAATATTTTCAGAGGGCTTGTAGGTGGTCTGAAAGAAATCCAACGTGGTTGGGTCGCTAACCCGTACCTTACAATTATAAGATTCAAGTTCTTAATTGGTTAATATTATATTTATTTGGTTTAATATTTTGTTTATATTTATAAATATTAGCCAAAAACCACCCATCCACAAATACCCAAAATATCATTTCCAAAGCGCTTTTTAATGTGGTCTAATAATACTTCTAAACACTATCACAAAATAAAAATCTATAATAATATGAACGATATACAAATATGTATTACGTTCCATTCTTCAAGATCGCAGCCAAATAAACACATACAGCGAAGCTGTCTTTCAAACCTTTTCAACAACACTAACGACTCAAAACAATCTGAGCGAAACCAGACTTTCATTTGTAGATTTATGAGCAAAAAGGAGGTTTATGAAAAAAAGAGCGTCGACGATCAAAAGACCTACATGACAACTGCAGACGGATACATGACGCGCTACAGTTTTCTTTTCAAAACACCGTATTTTATGTCTCCGAACAAGACATGTGTAAAGTGTCCATTCTATCTTGAACCCCACGAATGCTGCGCTACACGTTTCCCCACCCGAGTGTGAAACGCGTAGCCAGATGGAGGGATCAAGTTAACTTGGCGCTCGGATAAAGCGTGTTACTCAAGAAAGACATCCCGCCTGCAGCGAACCTCTTTGTCCTATGAAAGGAACAAAAAGTGAGCGATTGTTTTTCGCGTTTTCTGGTGTATTCTGTATGCGGCGTGGATATATCCCGCTTTGGACAATACTTTGTCACTCACGTCTTGTAAGTTTCGCGAAATAACTCATCTTACGTTTAACGCTGTGTTGCTTTTCTTAGAATTGTAGCCTTTTGGTGGGGAATATTTTTATTAAGCATGTCTTCTTTCGTTGGCTAATCCCCTTCTTGGAAATAATATAGTTTTACTGTTTTATAAGACACAAAAAAAAATGTTTTCAATAAAATAATAAACTCCTCGGGAAACTCGCATTTATCTGTCTTTATATTTGTAGCAGTTTATTTCAGTTTTATTATTTTATACTTATATATTTCAGTTTTATTATTTTATAAATATTATATTTTTATTTGACTGATAAAAGTGATTGATAATACGACCACAGGCTGACAAACAGATTATTCACTTAATGTATAAAGTTTGTAAGGTTTTGAGAACAAGCCACACTCCAAAAATTGCTGCTTAATACGTACGAACTGTATAGTCATACACTTTCTAAATGAAACGAAATTCTAGCCTAAAACCCGTTTTAAAATATTTCAAAAATCTTAGTGCAATATAAAGAACTGCGCAAAAGAGCAAAAAATGAAATTAATTTTTCCAGAGATGAAACTAAGCTCGATAAATTTCTCGCGGAAAATATTAGTTATTTTCAGAAACAGTTTCATTTTAAACTCAAATCTAAGCGTGAAACCGCAGCTTAAATTGTGCCAAGTTATTTTTCAAAAAACTAGTAATCTCGCCCGGCTTTGGTCGCATCCACGTAGGGGATTACGATTGTGGGATAATTTGTAATTCATATTATTTGGAAAATTCCCTACATCTATGTGAAGTTTCACTCTAATTGGTTAATAGTTGCCAAGTACGTATATACGTCAAAATACTAGATTTTAAGTATTAAATAAAAAAAAAAATGAAAATTGAAAAAGGTTAAAAAGGTTATTTTCCAAAGGATGATACGTACTACTGCTACTGCTATGGCTATAACTACTGCTACTGGTGTCCACGGACATCTATAATCAACACCAGATAAGGTTATTCCTACCTGAGGTCGGCCACAGATGCGTCACCCCTGAGGACTAAGCTAGAATGCCTTGGGACACTCCCTATATGTATATTTTGTTTTGTTAAATCAACTTGAAACTACAGACAGAATAAAAAATCAGATATGCATTATATTTCGTACTGTTTCTTTAAAATTCATTGTCTTATGGTTTTTCGTAGCGGCTAGACGCATAAATAAAACGGTTGGTTAGAACTAACAGAAGATTAAACCCGAATCTCTAGTTAAATGCGAGTATATAAAAGAAGAGTATATTTATGCGATTGCGGTTTGCTTTATAATGTTGCTGCGTCTGCCAAGTATTTTGATTTCATTTTATTTATGAGTTGAGTGTTTTCTGCCTAATAACAGTAGTGTTAGGCGCTGCTGTGTTCCATTTTGAAGGGTGTGGTAAGGGAGACATATTTTTCCGAGGCGTTCCAGCTTAGTCCACAGGGGTAGCAGCGCATCTGTGGCCGACCTCAGGTAGGAATATCTAGTCCTATCTGGGTTGATTACAGATGTCCATGGGCGGCAGTAGCCACTTACCATCAGGTGGACCGCATGCTCGTCTGCTACTCCTATAATATAAAAAACCCTCGGATTTCTTTTAAAGTCAATTATTGCAAAAGCGGTAAACTTTTGGATATTGCATTATAGGGTGAAACCCGTTATAATGACCTGATTAATAACCTCCTTAAATATACAGGTCGATTTAACCTGTTTAACCCTGTATATATTTTTTAATCGTCCAGAAATGGGAAAATTAGCTACCAAGGGCCGTGCAACTGTAGCGATAAACCTTGTCTATATTTGACTTTTAATTGCAATGTAGAGCTGGCTTCGTTCAGTACCCTTACCATGAGTTTTTACGTTTTGACAAATATGACTGTTTTGGTATTTGTTTACGTATTGGCCAGTACAATTTCCAAGTTTTGACACAATCCGCTAGGGGCGCTGATTGGATTTTGTATGGGCAAATACGTAGACAAATACCAAAACAGTCATATTTGTCAAAACGTAAAAACTCATGGTAAGGGTACTGATTCAAAGATGTCATAAGACGTTTTCTTCACTCACAGACGCACATTAGAGTTCCTTGTATCGTGAGTACCATGGCCACGTTGGCAAAAATCAAATGCACAAACACAAAGACTCATGACAAATATCCAAAACATCATTTTACATGTCTGTTTAGCCGGGGATCAAACTTGGAACCCTCTACGCATCAAACCGGTATAGTGACCACTTTGCCTTGCGGGTCGTTAATCATATTAACACATACAAGCGATTCAATTTTATTTATTTGTATGATACATTTAAATTCAGCTATCAAGTTGCAGATAATCACGGAAATGCAATGGCTGGTCGCAATGATCGATTGGCTGGAATTATAGCTGCTGGTTCGCGCGGATTTTTTGGCCATTACAGCGTTTTTTAGCCATTACAAGCGATTCAGCGGTTTGCCTTTAGGGCGGTTACACACGATCTTTGCTTATACGTAGCTTTAATATGCGACTTTATTTATGGTGTGGAATTATGAAATCAGTGTGTAGTCCACTTAAATACCATGGCCGGTTACTTGATGTTAAGTGGTTACTCGTATTACCGTCGACGGATATCTGTAAGCAACTATACGACTACTAATATACGACCCGCGTGGCGGAGCGGTCATCATACCAGTTTGACTCGCTGAGGGTTCCGGGTTCGATCCCCGGCCAGACAGAGACAGTCAGACAGACGCAAAAGATATCTGAATGATGAATTTAGATTTTTAATCTGGGAGTTTGTGTATTGGCACGCACGACACAGGGGAGCCTAGTAAGAGCCTGTTAGTGTAGAAAGTAGAAAGCATATTTTTTATACATCAGGAATTGTACCTAAAGTGACCTACAAATGTAAACTCTTACTTCTCTTAAGTGCTAAGATGGAACGGCTCAAAGAATTCATTTACTTTGCTACACTGTCCAAATTAGCGCACAAAAGCGCCACATTTCTGTTTCAGTGTAAAGCAGAAATACCGCAGACGGACGTCAAAGACCTTTACTTATAAAGGACGAGCTTTTTCGCTCGCGTTACGAAGTAATATTTTCATCCCCTTTTTTATCCCATTGGGGGTAGAATTCATCAAAATCCTTTCTTAGCGGGTGCCTACGTCATAACATCTACCTGCATGCCAAATTTTAGCCCGATCCGTCCAGTGGTTTGGGCTGTGGGTTGATAGATCACTATGTCAGTCAGCCACCTTTGAGTTATATATATTTAGATTTACAATTAAGAATTGAGATGTAGCAACACTGCACGGACCGACTTTAAGTATTTTTATACTATTTATACTTATTTTGTTTATTTCTAATATTAAAGGAAGAATCCTTTGTGATTCTACTCCAGCTGCAGCGCGAACACATCTATTCCTGCCTAATAATAGCAGTGTTAAGCGCTGCTGTGTTCCGGTTTGAAGGGTGTGGTAAGGGACACATATTTTTCCAAGGTATCATTGAGGCTGACGTTCTTAAAATATTGTCTTAAGGTGACCTTTTTAGGAGTAACATACAGTATCATTGAGCAATTCAACCCATAGTGATATGGAGTGCAACACCAAATCTGAGTCGAACGCATAAAGTGCTGCAGGAAACGTTTCATATATTTTATACGACGTCAGCAACGTCGGCACTCATGTACAGTATACCCATTTGTCATCGGCTGCAGTCTTCTGGCCCATTCGTCGTCAAATTCTAGTGTCAGCGATTTACAATCTTGAACAACAAGCAAATGCCATGATTCAGACGATGGGCATGATAGAAAATGCAGACAAAATAGGAATCTAGATTTATTTGTTGTTTAAATATCCCTGGCCGAGGATTGGACTAAGTGTTAAGCTGGTATGATACTAATAATTCAATAGATTTATAATAACGTAATGTTAGTTAGTAGGTAATGGTACTTAGTTGTGTTGATTAAAAAAATCAACATCGTTGTTTTTTTTTTATTCGAATGCACAATTACATATAAGATAGTGTATGCGTGATATGTAACAGTAGGTGCAGACTTATTTGGTCATTTTTTGCCTGGAAACTTTTTAATAGTTTTATAGATTTTAATAATTCTTCATATCTATTTCATCATACTATTCTGAAGAAAAATAATCGATTTGATCTTGACTTTTACAGAATAATGGCTATAATATTTATTTTTCGAAAAATCCGCACATGCGAACATCTAATTAGCAGCTACCGGAGGTTCGTAAAATAAAACATATTAAACGTAAAACGTAAAAATATAAAGATAAGGTATGATCAAAAAATGTAGTACGTTTGCAAACGTCCTTATTTTCTGAACGCCATGTTTCATTGCTATTCGGAGTGGAAAATATTATTTATTTTCCAACCATCATCCGCTTAACGCTTGTTTTCTATTTGTAAGCATTTTGAAAATGATATTAATCAGTATTGCCAATTGCGGATTACGAAATTTATGAGAATTTATGAAATTTCTGAAATCGGCAGTAAAATTAAAGGCAAGAAGATTATTATATCGATTATTATATTAATTGGCCAAGTGCGTGTCGAACTCAGACAAGGAGGGCTACGTACCACAAAAAAATCACTTTTTTGTGTATGTTATAATAACAGTCGTACAAGTAAAAGTATTGTCAAATTTTTAATGTTAATGGTTTAGTCTTTACCTTAGGTAACGTAACCCTAAATAAGAATACAGATTGGAGATATTATCGCTGGATTATCAGATACTATGTATTTGCTAAAAAGAAACATTTATGCTCAGTACATCCTAATATGAACAATATTGTATTAGCAGTAGTATTTTCATTACATTCGGTAGTTTTACGCCTATTCGTAACTCTATATTGTGATAGAGTTCATCTCAGTAGCCACAGATTCGATGATACTTAGAAATGTCTTACGTTATTTCTACAATATATATACTATTTTGAGCAAAGAGACTCATTTTGAATTTGCAACACCGGAGAAGTCACTGCATCACCGACTTTGGAGAAGAGCTCTCTTTGTACTGTTTTTGAAGAGTAGAGTCTGATGACGTGGAGGTCATTGTGCTCTGAATACCTCAAGAGAAAGTGCACACTACATCTTGTAATTCTGTGCTATGCTATGCTAACTTAGCAAAAACACTAGCTTTTGTATAATATTATAATTTTTTTAGACAAATCCACAGGACAAGATTGGCTTATCGTTTTTGTTACTTTACTGCGGAACCCTTAAAAGACGCGTCATTTCTACCCAACATTAGGTCTATAGCAGCAAACATGTGCCGTACTTACTAATGGCGTATTGTGGCGATCGTAAATACCAATTACGTAGGTTCGTGGAAAGAGTACGATGCGGGATGTATGATAATGTTGTCTTCGGAATGGTTTTTATGGCGGCTGTGATCTGCGGCCGGGCGTCGTGTTTGGGTAAGATATGGGTGGTTATTATTTGATAGTGATTCTGTGTCTCCATCTCTTGTTCTCTCTCTAGCCGTGTGTGATTGTGTGCGTGTGCGTGGCCGCGCGTGTTTGTGCAAGCGTGCTGTGTATCAGCGCGTTCATGTGTGTGTGTTTGTGCGTTCGTGCGTTCGTGCGTGCACGCATAAGTATGAGTGTGTGCATGTGTGTGCGTATTACACTTATCAAAAAGACGAATGGACGTCATGTCTCAGAATAAAAAATCTAAATCTATTATTTAGATGTGAGTGTGCCCGGTATCAAACCAGGTTCCTTCTGCTTATCAGATCGCTGTTATGATGACCGCTAGGTGACGAAGGTCGTCATATATTTTTCTTGGTTAAAATGTTCAAACATAAAATATTGTTATAGAAAGTTACTTATGACTCCATTATGTCATATCGCTTTAATTGGCAATATCTCAAGGTACTTAACCTCAAATATATGCAATTTTATTAGGTAAACTTCCGAAAACATTCATAGGGCTGCATTTTAAAACAATAAATAATCCATGAAAACGATTTAAAAACTAATCGTTATTTGCATAGTTGAATTAACCGCGTGTCCGACATTTTGTGATTCGAACAAAACATGTACAGAATATTTTTTTGTTATTGTATACAAAATGTTACCGCAACGAAATTCGTAAATTGCAAATTTGAGCCGCAGCGCGAGATTTAATAAATTAATCCTGGCGATTCCGGATTTTTCCGATTTTTTCCGATTAATCGGACCGGAACACTCGGCTGACGAAACCGTAAAATCCTTCCATTAAGTTTAATTCCGATTTAATTCCGATTAATTGAAATACAGCGTTTTAAAAATAAATTGTATCTAGAGTTCCGGTACTATTTCGTCCTTTTCTGTTATTTATGTGACAACTGTACTATTCGCCGGGTTCGGAATAAACGAGTGGATTTGGACGAAAGATATCTGAAGGCACTACCTACCTATTTATTTTTTTAAATAGTCATTTTCATTTCGTACACATTTTTCTATATTTGTTTTAAGTATCTTTAGGAGAGTATTTTAAATAAATAAGCTCGTATTAAGTACAGATTATTAATAAAATTTGGCTTAGCGAAATTTTTAAATTTATATTTAAATAATAAATTAATAAATAATAATTATAGTAATAATAATATTAATATATAATAATTATAGTTTAAAAACGAAAAACCACGCTAAAATCACACAAGGAAAATCATTAGTATTGATTCCTGACAACCCTGACGAGGAGAATGGGGTAAAATTATTAAAATCGTGTCTTGTCATCGGTTATTGATAATTGTTAATCGGGTCGTTCAAAGTGGGCAGAAATCGAGTTCAAAGATTCTGCTACATACATCCGTACATTCAGGTCAAGCTAATAAAAAATAAGCGTGGTAAAAAATTCAACTTGAATAACGTGTTTCGAAATTTTTATTTATAATTGTTTATCTATTATTACCTATTTCTCTTACTTATTTTAACACGATAATTCGTTTAGATCTAATGTATTTAAAAATGTAATACTAACAATCGTGTTATCTTGCAAACTATATAGTTTGCGAGTTCACGTCACGCGTGTCCCGTGATTGATTTACAATCTACATAAATCAACTGATGTGTTGAATAAAACTAGAAGCATTGGGTTCGAAAGTAATCTTTTAAAATTTGAACTCTTTTTCTTAATCAAATCATGTTATCTTACAAACTATACATTTTGCGTTACGTCACTTGTCACGTAAATGTAGCAGGTATAATCGCTTAGTGAAAGAATCAACTCAATTTTAAAATTCAAATCCATGTATGCAAGACATTTTTAAATAAAAATGAAAATTGTATTTTAAAATTTTCGTAATTATATTTGCTATGGGCGCATAAGTCATTGTCAAAGACTAAGAAATATTGAAATCCTCAATGAAATAATTAACCAACTCACAAAATATTGGCCAAACGAATATATTGTAACATTTTTAAGCAAACTCGCAAATAAAAATGTTTTTGCTTATATACCAATGTTTGATCAAATCCGTATTCATACGACCCATAAAGTTCACGTCACGCATGTCACGCGAATGTTTTTGAACTACAAAAATCGAGTGCGCCCGGAATGCAAAATAGTTGGCATACGTTTGGTGATAAACTTTTCGAATTCCGAATTCGATTTTGTTTTTGAGGCTGTACGTTTACGAGTGGCTCTGGAAGTTGTGGTTTAAATAGTTTCACGTTTGTTTTAGACTTTTTATGTTTAATTTTACGTTTTATTCAAGTAGCTTTTGGTACGTACATAAATATTTGTAGGTAAACTTGTTTTTTTAATGATTAGTCGTCAACACATTACTTTATCATTGCTGAGTACGGGTCTCCTCTCAGAATGAGTTTTAAGCCACTTTCTTAGCCAAGTGCGAAATGGTAAAACTTCACACACACTTAAGAACATTTTTTTAAGAATTTATTTATAGAATTCTCAGACCTCGTAAATTCTCAGTTTCTCTAATTTATAGAATTTTAAAAACTCTCAGGCGTGTTGATTTTTTAGAAAAACATCGCGAGGAAATCGATGTCACTTTACTGATAATTTTTAATACGTACATCTAAATATATATAACTCAAAGGTGACTGACTACCCAAACCACTGGACGGCTCGGGCTGAAATTTGGCATGCAAGTAGATGTTATGACGTAGGCATCCGCTAGGAAAGGATTTTGATCAATTCTACCCCCAAGGGGATAAAATAGAGGATGAAAGTTTGTATAAATCTTCTTAGTTAATAATATTACTTCGTAATGCGAACGAAGCCGCGGGCAAAAGCTCGTAACTTATAAAAATCAGAAGTATGTAACAAAATCGAATCTGAAGCCTGGGAACGAACCTCGGACTACTTAACCGAGAGGACTAGTTTGTAACACTAGGCTTTCATTTTAATGTTTACAAACAATTATTTTATCAAATCACATTGTAGTCACGTTCATGAGTTTATGTCACGCGTGTCACGTATATGATTTACAAACGGCACAAATTAATTGATGCAACTGAATACACGGAAATCAAATGGAAAGTCAAATTCGAATTATTACATGTTTGCTTTCAAATATTATTTGTTAACATTATGTTTGTTGTAACATTAAAATACAACAAGTATGCAAGTAAACTGAAAAAAGTAGTGTCAATATTAAGTGTGTTCTAATTTTAATAAAACGGTAGAGACATAATCTCTGACCACCAGGTGGTACCATTTTAAAGTGGCAAACGCCTTCGTGGACCATCAACACTCCTATTTCTGCATTATAACAGCCGAGTTAAGTCCTGTTGTATTCTGGTTTGAAGGGTGTGGTAAAGGAAAGACGAGGCATTCTAAATTAGTCCTCAGGGGTAGCAACGCATCTGATCTTACTAATATTCATCATCATCATCATCATCAACCCATTAATGTCCCACTGCTGGTCACGGGTCTCCTCTCATAATGAGCAGGATTAGGCCTTAGTCCACCGCGCTGGCCAAGTGCGTATTGGTAGACTTCACATACATTTGAGATTTTTTTTATAAATCTCTCAGGAATATAACTTTGAAAAATCAGAGGCGCGTGCCTGGGATTTGAACCTCAACCCCTCGATCAAGAGGCCGAGTTTCTTAACCACCAGGGTATCACTGCTATTAATTTACTAATATTATCTTGGGCTAATTAAAGATGTCCATGGATGGCATTAACTACTCACTATCACAATAAGCTTTATTTGCTCAATTACATAAAAAACGAATGGATATCTAGTTCTTGTTATAACAAAATAATTTATAGACGAGCCTGAGTGTAACCCGAAAATAATAGCCAGCGTTCTCATATATCCCTCCATAATTGGGTTTTATTTTTTCATTCCCATTAAAACTGATCACCGAAGAGCGGGAAAAGCGACATAGATCACAAATCATACATAATATAACGGTACAACGGAAAATAAAGGGAAATAATAAGAGCAATCGTATTTATTCGGGTATTACGTCTAAATACAACGAACGTATTGCTTTGTGTAAGAGCGTCTTCATACCGCGATCCGGTGTTATCGGATGCTTGTCTGATTAGTACTTAATGGGATGGTATTATATTTAGTGACGTTTTTTATTATTAAAAAGCTGCCAAGTGAAGATGAATAAAATCGTCATCATGGTTATGACATCCTTGAATGCATTCGACATTTGGTTGGATTATGCCTAGAGGGAACATTTTATATATTACTAGCTGACCCGGCAAATGTTGTGTTGCCATATCAATAAAAAAATATTAAGGGTGAACAACCCTTATCACTTAGGGGTATGAAAAATAGATAGTAGCCGATTCTCATACCTACTGAATATGCATATAAAATTTGGTGAAAATCGGTATAGCAGTTTCGGAGGTGTATGGTAACTAACATTGTGACACGAGAATTTTATATATAAGATGATGTTAGTTTCGTCGTCTAGTAAATAAATATCAATCATGAAGCCTTGTTGGAGGCTATGGGTGTTCGTGTCGTAAAAACCTGTCATCTATCAGAGTTCTACTACGTATCCGACATACGTGATGCGATACCGATATCGGATAGGATAATGTGAAGATGCACTAACAATACTAGGTCCGGGCAATAATAACGTCAAATAACGTCCAATAACGCACCCCTATGATTTACTATTCACCTCGTAAACAGAGAGAATAAAATTGTTTATGTGTGTACGTTAAACATAGCAAATAATAGCATTTGTACCCTGAGAATAAAATATATATATTTATGTACGTAATTCTTCTTAAACGAATTATGTATCTACATAACTAGATGTTTTGTTGGGATTTTGACTATACTGGCGTCCTCTTTGTGTCATATCTAAGAATTAAGAGGCCTAGTTTCCACCTGGATTCATCTAGGGCGTTCGTGAAGAACGGGACCTGCGTCGGATGTTTTTCAAACAGCTTTCAATACCTTCAACAAGTTTAACGACTGCTATCTAATAACAAGAACTGGGATCGATTTTAAGGTATCTTCCATAGCATTACAATGTGGAAACTTAGCTATAAACGGTCATGTATCTAACTCATAACTGCACTGAACGTTGCTTAACGTTTTAAATGAATTAAAATATTCACATAATATCACGTCTACCAAACAATATAGTAGACGTATAAAATTGAAAGGAGATTGGATAATCCTTGCCTAAACAGAATGGTAGATAAAACCACCGACCTTGTCTTCCAATTTGATCTGCACACTCGAAGCGTGTCAGGGGTGATGCGCACGGCATTATCACAGGACTCAACGAACTAGTAACGGTCTGGTCTTCTTGAGTTCGCTATGCACTTCACGAGGCACACGCGGTAGCACGGTTAGTTCAAATGGAAAAAAGGAGCAAGAGGACGCATACATAATGTCTGTACGGCCTCGTCGAGCAAAGACAATAACTAGTAGTAAAAAGCGGCATTAAAATAAAACTTTGATGGAAATTTTACATCTACCTACATCTACCCACCGACAAGTTCTTGTCAACAATTGAACTTTTACATTTACATTTACGGTAACTCGGCCTCACATACACCGGCCGTGTCAATTAATAATATTGTATCTACACAAGAAATATATGTTGTATGCCACCACTTGTGTTTGGCACGTTCAGTCTCTACAGATAGTAAACGTGTGTAATATAAAACTAACTTATGCTAACTACCGCGTATTGCAACATTTGAAGTAGGCCTTAACTTCAAAAACAGTGTTCGCCAAGAAACTTGTAAGGCTCGCGCAACGGCGGTTAACAAACCCAGTTCCCCGTGTTGCAGCGAATCGTTTGAGTTCCGATCCTTAATGAGTAACCCTCATTAAACAACTCCGGAGACAACTCCGTTAACTCTTCATTACAACTTTGTCGTGCGGATTTGGGCGCGTTTGCCAAACTTAGAGCTATATGCACAATTTAGTTTTGCTAAATCTGAGGGATTTGCTAATTCATACATCTTAAAAAATGTGTCTTATGTATGTAAGTCGTATGCCTATGCCTGAATTTAAAAAATGAGATAATTTTGGAAAACTATTAACTGGGACCTATTTAATTAAATGTTAAATCTACAAAAATACAAAAAAAAAAAAAACACAAATTGAGACTATTGAGAATTTTTATGCTTAAAGTTTATGACTATAAGGTTAAGTTACATAGATTAGAAAGTATACATTTGCATTTCAAAATAAAATCAAAAATATTTTATTCAAAGTAGATATTTTTATACTTGACCAAAACTTCACTTCCCTGGAAAATATTAATTAATGAGCGCATTTCTTGTGGAAATTCATGAAGTATGTCTGCCAAATTCTTGAGAACAATTGGAATAAACTGCAAACTTCAAGATTCCGCGAGTTGTGAACAGTTGGTTGCAAGTTACTGTTGAGAACTACTTCCCATTCTCATTACTTAGTACATTAGCGCTCTATTTAGTATCTTGTCTTGAATATTATAAATTTAATATTAATATATTTACGTTGTAAATTAATTCGTAAGAATGTGACGTCAAATCTTGCAATTGAATTTTAAATTAACAGTCAGGTTTAACTGATTTAAAATTTAACTTATATTTTAAAAATGGTAATATTATTACTATTATTATCTTAAAATAAATAAAATAAAAATGCATTTATTTAAGAAAAATCCTTAAAACTAGTTCGGGGCTTCCTGGTAAGTAGTCAGAGACACTTGTGATAGGAACGCCTCTTATTATTCTCTTTTTTATATTATTTTAATTGTTATAATACTTTTGCTATATATTGTAACAAGTCTTGAAAATAAAACTTTGACTAATATATTTGACCTGAAATATTGCATATACTACGTTTGGTTTGGACGACAATACACGATAAGGTTAATGACGTCATGCTAAATCCAATATGTCGAAGCAATTATTTTTTACGCACACTCATGGTATGGGTATCAAATCAAAGGGTTTTTGAAACGGTACAAAAAACAAAATTACCTTAATGAAAAGCTAAATAAAAGGTAATAATTGTTACTAAGTGGTACTTTTTTACTGAACGAGCATGGAGTCAACATTATAATCCATATCGAATAGAAAAAAGACCTAAGATTTATAGAGAACCGAAACTTAGTTTTTTTAGTTACTCTGAAGTAGCAACTGAGCATGCTCTCTATTTTATGGTAACTTATCACTGCTGCCCTCCATGGTAACCAACTCTATATAGAACAGGGTTTCTACCTGAAACCGATTGCAGATGCGTTGCGACAAGGGCAAAGATGGTCGCCTAATACATAATCAGGTTGCAACATGAAGGTGGTAGACCCTTTGTAGTTCGACTGCGGCGGCACCACCACCACATCTATTTCTGCCTAATAACAGCAGTATTAAACGCTACTGTACTCTGGTTTGAAGGGTGTGGTAAAGGAGACGTACTTTCCCGAGGCATTTCAGCTTAGTCGTCAGGGGTAGCGACCCAATTGTGGTTGACGTCAGGTAATAACGATAACAGATGTCCATGGGCGGCGGTGGCCTCTTCCCATCAGGTAGATTGCATGCTTGTCTGCTACTCCTACATTATAAAAAAAGCTTGCTTCCACACCCATCCACCGAAACGCAAAAACAGCTTCACGGTAGAAATAGCTGTTTCTAACTCATTAAGTGTAGGTACTAGCACGCAAGTTACACAGAAACACTCATCATTTAGTATTCCGGAACTGTTGGAGCCAGTGCTCTATATTGGCTCACGGTTGTACGTGCGATATTTACGAATAGTGTCATGGTTTAAATCAAGGCGGTCTCTTCTGTACGGAGATAACGAAAAATCAAATGTACATAAATTAATAACAGTATACATATATGTATATTATTTAATTTAACTGATGTATATTTTTTTATTTTAAAAGAAGCAGCAAACGATCTTATATACTACGGATAATAATAAATAATTAATACTTTACAGTACGTAGAATCACTGGCTTACAAGTTTACACCATTTCATATTTTGAGCAGGGATGGTGCCATAGTCAACTTAAAAATACCTATCTGAAAATGTACAGTCACTTAATTTTCACTTCATAACAGCGTCAAATGCTGCTGTTATGGTTTTAGTAGCGTTTTGTAACATTTGCATTAAGCGTTTAAGTTAGTTCTTATCAGAAACATCACATAGATATGTCCGACCTTAGGCAGGATGCGAAATTCATTTGAGGTTGATTTTAAATATACATGGTCTGTAGATACCACTTAAGATCTTCATGCTCGTTTGCTATCTAAATTTTGGGAAATATCAATGTCAAAATAAGAACGTACTACTAATCAAAACGAGACTAATGTTATTTTTCGTATTCATTTAGAATTCGGACGTTGCGTGAGTTGGTCAGCGCTGGCTTACGTGTACGTGGGGTATTTACAAATTGTTTCAATTGGGGCTTTATTAGGCACTCGAAAAAACATATAAATCAATTTATTTATGTTGTTACTCGTTTAAAATTTAAAAAAAAGCAAAGGAAATTTATATACGTTTTTACAATATTTTATAACACACAAATTCTGCCATAACTAATTAAAATTATAAGGTAAAACATAGGCCTGATAGTATTACCATAAGAAACTATTACTTAAGCTAGAAGTATTAGAAGTGTTATCGTCGTTAATAAGAAGCTTGGATATTAACGATATCACATTTTTATAACGTTACATTAAAGTAATAAGTGACTCATTTAATACTACAGTTTAAAAACAGATGCGGGTAGGTGAAGTGGGGACGACACCTTGGCGGCGCTCGAATTAACAGAGAGCGACATTCTGGTCGGAGACTTCAGCAAGAGCAGTCGAATAACGGAGATACTTGTGTAGTTATAATACTTCTAATCACTAGTGTGAACTTACTTACGTATAATTGTTATATCGTTACTCTGTACCGTTTATGTGACTATATTATTACATGACTTCAAGACCTTCAAGATGACTTTGATTTCATCAGAAGTGTACAAGAACCAGCTCACAATCATGGACGGCGATTCGTAAGTACGAACATACTTGACACAGGAATAAAAACCGTGAGTTAAAACATTATTTTGTCGTATGTGAATTCATCTTGGTAGAATAAGTAAAAATGGGGGTAGATAAATGTCGTTGATGTAAGGGCAAACTCATTTGAATTAAGAAAATGGATAGATTGAGACTAGTAATTCAATGAAATGTTCATACCCTCTGAAAATGATATACTTAAATTTTGTGAACAAACTTTACTCTTATCAAATTACTTGTTAACATTGTAAACTGAGGTGTTTACTTCAAAATAAGTGCATTTTCTGTGAAGAAGTGTCTAAAAGTAATTTTGCAAGGCAGTTCTTGTGGTAAATCTGTCCATTTGGTTAAAGTCTGTGGTGTAAAAAGTAAATCCTAATTGTTCTAAAGTTACACCTACTTTGAAATATATAGAAATACACGTACTTATGAAAATATTTTAAGGATCTTTAATCTTAAATGTTAGGCTTTATAGATATGGGAACCTAATGGTTGTTAATATAGGCTAATGTACGCCAGAAATTGCATACAGGTTAGATTTGAATTTATTTTTGTTATTTTTTAATGTTTCAAACTGGGTTTACGTATATGCGTTTGTTATTATTGTATGGAAGGGACTATGCGGTAGCAACAAACGCAGTTACAAAGTACAGTATACCTACTAGATATTAGTGACACGTTTATTAAGTTGCAAAATTTAGATTATTCATAATTGTACAGAAATGTATAATATCTACGTGGTACATATTTAACTGACTGCAAATAAGTATCACGACCGTATTGAGTGGCTGAGTGTACCCACGAGGGAAATGGTAAATGAGTTTAAGGTTTATTGTTTTTTTTTTCGGATATTAATTGACTACTATATTTAAAAATAAACTTGCATTCACATCTACATTGTTCACTTTTTCATTTTATAAATCAATGAAAGTTTCCTTTTGATTTCATATACTTGATACGTAATTGTTATGAAAGAAGCATACGTACGTTGCCAAATTTAGCTTTCCATCAATTCTAGGCGAACTCACGCAGTACTGTGTACTACTGTGTTTTGACTCCCATAAAGTATAAATGCACAGTATTTAATGATCTATAAGAAAACAGAGAAGCTTATGCGCAGCGGTCTTTGGAATATTATATATAAAAAAATCTCACATTTTACTTCTGACTGACTCACTTATACAGAATATTAAATGTCTGTTTTAAATTTAGTATGCAACGTTTCGTTTTGTATTAATATTTCTTTACATCTCGTAATTTTAAACCTTTAAATTTGAATTTGAATTTGACACATTACACGTCCTTTTGGTTTGAAAATTGGGCACTATCAAAAACTAGTAAATGAAGTTTGTACCTTAAACGTTGAGAGGCTTAGACTATCGATATTATCAATTATGTGAGCCACTTACGAAATGATAAACGGGATCCACTTTGTATGGGATTCAGAATAAATAATTTTAAGTAAAATAATAATAAATTGATGCTTTTATAACTAGAGCTTAGTTCTATTTACAAGTTACAGCAATTAAGTTATTATACGTATTAAGTGAGAAACGGTCACTGAAGCCTACATACATTTAGATGTTTTTTTGTATACCATATTTAAAATGAGTCTTGCCTGCGACTTTGTTCATGTGGATTCAGAATACAATTTGAATTGCATTTTTAAAACGAGTCTTGCCTGCGACTTTGTTCATGTGGATTCAAAATATAATTTGAATTATACAATGCCCTCTGTCAAGATCACAGAGTACGTTGGTAATTTGGAATTCCCATTACCTGGTCATGTAATGTTTAAAAAAATAATTAATACTTTTGACATCAACTTCGTAGTTTTGGTTTTAATGCATTTTCAAACATACAAACCGACAGACAATTTTTTTTTCTTTTTCAAATATATTCCATGTAAACACGTGAAGATTTCATTCTTATTATATGTATATCATATCCAAATGAATAATAATGTTGTTTAATAATATAATCAAATAAAAGCATAGGTACATTTCGATGGGATTTTCTTATACAATAATTTACTTTTCATATAAATTACATACGGTTCACAATTGCGTCATGTCTAGGTTTTCTCTATAGAAACATCGAGCGTCTCCTTGAGAGTGTTGGTTGTAAATGATACATATTATCTTAACATAATCTATACAGATATTACGCACTAATATAATTATTATTACAAACTATATAAAAGTCAGGTGAAGCCGAGGCGTTTGAAATATATATAATAAATATGAATTGTTCGGTAATAAGGTGTATCATAAGATAGTTTGACTAACTGTTTGTTTGGCTGGCTGGTATAAAATCATGATCAACTTTAAAAGACCTTTTTCAGGTCATAGAAATTTTAGGTTGTGATTGATAAGGAGCCACATGTTATGTAAAACAGTTATAGTTTTAAATCTGACGATCCTGATGAGACAAAATTAGAATTGGACAAGATTATTAAAATCATGTCATGTCATAAGTATTTCAAAATTTTTAAATAAATCTGACCGTTCAAACTAGGTAAAAATCGAATTCAAATATTCCGTTACATACATACATACAGGTCAAGTTAATAAAAGCGTGGCAAAAATAAAAACGCATGGGTCCTTTGCTTTGTTAGCTAAATTTTGAAATTCATGTAATAGTATGTATTATTATAACTGAATATAAATTCAATTTAATGTAATGAAATTTCTTTCTGACTTTCAAAAGTGGGTTATGGCCCTACTTTGAAAGAAATAATTTGAATTTGTGATAAATAACGTAAAAATTTGGGTTCATACAACTTATTACGTGTTATATTGTGTGAAATTCATGGTTTGTTTACCATTATTTAGTCTTTAACTTTGATATAATTCATTTCAAATATAAACGATATATTATTATTCTGATACTGCTCCATCAGTTGATAAAAGACGTACGTTGGAAAGGCAAATATTTGTATAAAATAACATTGTAATAATTAAAAGAAATACTAAGTAGTAATAAAATAATGTTATAATAGTATTTTGAGTCGCACAGATTCATTTAGTGGCCAACTATAGATCTATCTATCTATCAGTATAACAGTTATTGAACAGGTTGTTGAGCATTCCGAAATGGACTAATAAGATAAACGTCGTTATTCTGATGCGTAACTTTATCGAATCAATAGTTGTTGGAGATTTAACTATTGGACTTAGAATCCAGGCAGTTAGATGTTGTCATTACTGTAGGTGTAGGAAACTTTGTGGTTTGATTTTTATTTATCTGGAGTTAAGATGGATTAGTGCAGATGCCTCTAGCAATGTGATGTTCACGGGTGTCTCTTGGTGATGCATATGGTTGGGTTGACCCAAGGCATCGAGTACCTGGAAGACATTAAGTGAATATTGCATTTTTGGAGTAAATTTGAGTTGAGCACTGGCCGAATGTTATCGTAAACAAGGTACAAAAACTGCGGTGATACATGACTAGAGTGATCCTATATGAACATCACCTAGTTATAACCGTGTTTTTTATTATTTAACAATGGTCTAATGCATTCGCTTCAATACCTGTCGCGCATATGACATTTATGTAAAGAGTCCTTATGAACTATGCCTGCAACAGAAATCCGTGGTGAACACTGTTGGGGCAGATATATAACCTAGGTAATACACAACTAGTGTGATTCTATATGAACATCACCTAGTTTAAGCCTTGGTTCGGATCAACAGTTCGGGCCTTTTACATGCGAGTCGGTATTGCAAGAAAATGCGTATAGTTTAAGCCATGTTTTTGATAAACAGTTCGGGCCTCTTACGTGCAAGTCGGTATTAAAAGAAAATGTGTAACTCTTCTGGACTTAGGCATTAAACAACTGGTTTTCTTTTGCAGCTCTTGCATCAGACCATACACGATCGAGGACGAACGTGTGAGCAGGACGGCCGAATGTTATCGTCGTTAATAAGAAGCTTGGATATTAACGATATCACATTTTTATAACGTTACATTAAAGTAATAAGTGACTCATTTAATACTACAGTTTAAAAACAGATGCGGGTAGGTGAAGTGGGGACGACACCTTGGCGGCGCTCGAATTAACAGAGAGCGACATTCTGGTCGGAGACTTCAGCAAGAGCAGTCGAATAACGGAGATACTTGTGTAGTTATAATACTTCTAATCACTAGTGTGAACTTACTTACGTATAATTGTTATATCGTTACTCTGTACCGTTTATGTGACTATATTATTACATGACTTCAAGACCTTCAAGATGACTTTGATTTCAGAAGCTATACGAAATACGACTTAAAAGAGAACACAAGGTTTATTAATAAACAAAATTTAGTAGGTAGTTTTTTGCGACAATTAAAAAGTGTTTTAAGTACTAATTTTGAATATTTAAGCGAGAGCCACTAATATAATTCCAAAAGCTACCATTTTAATTTACACTAAATAATTATTTATTAAATAAGACGAATACTTATAAATAACCTATATACAAAAAGTAGTCACAGCCAGTATCTGTAGAATTCTATACTTCAATCTTAGGTACGAAAATTGGACTCCTGACAGCCCTAAGTCAGTAATATCCGGATAATCCTTAAAGATGAAAAGTTCGCGAATGAAAAGACCGAAATGGAAATAATTTCGAAAAATGGCTACTTTATGCAATTACTCTTCGACTTACCTTCCATTCGGGACATGGACAGTCCATTTACAGGGTTTTAACACCGTCTAATTGCCATAGAATCCAGGATTAGGGGCTTAACGAAGACTTAAGTCTTCCTTTAACCAGATTAAGGCAGTTTACGTTACGTTAATATCGGTATAATATTTTCTATTCACTTCCCACTTTCTTATAAAGACTGTAAATTGTTTAACTGCTCGAAAGGCGGAAATGACTTTCATTTCTCTGAATTCGTTCTCGGAATGATGAAGCGTGATCGTTATTTTTTATTGAGGGCAAAGCGTGATGACTATTTTTTATTTGGATTAGACAAATACAAATTATATTGAATTTGGAAATGTATTTAAGTTACATTAATTGTATTATTACGTATTTTGACATTGTAGTATGTATTGGGTTAGTGTAGTTATATAAAACAAAAAACCCATCTCGTCTTTTTTGTGTTATTTCTTATATTATAATACGTTCGCTTTCATACAAAAAAAACGCCCACAAAAACAAGTCTACGTATTTCAGTCAACTTTTTTCTTTGTATCCATCGTCTCACTACGGCCTCCTTTCGTTCATTCATCTTTTTCTTTCACTGAACGGATATAAACTTTGTCCTAATTCTAATGCTTGAATATTGATCAAAATTCCATAAATCCATTCATTCTAAATAATACAATAAATGCCTCAAATCTGTAGAAAGCGGATCCGGCGTTCAGCTGTCGGGGCAACGATGATCGAAATGCCAGTTCAGCTTTGATTCCAGAGCTTAAAATCTATGGATTGTTCCGAACTGGAAAACTATGGAGTCGGTTAGTTAGTAACTTGGATTAAAAGCTCGCTTCTCATTAGGTGGGATTGGGAACGTCATATATGTGTCGGTTGTACAAATATCGTTGTTAAATAAATGTAAGATGTGAAATTGATTTGGGCTGTGAAAAAAATAATTAGAATTTAATTTTATATGTATAAAATATACACCTGTCGAAATGTCATCTCGAGTGTCGACGTATTGCTGATTTGCGTCGATTGAACCGAATAGCTAAGCAATCGCAGCTATTTTAATTATTAGCATTTTGATGAATATTGTTTTGACTAATTTATGTTTGTATTGTATTTGTTTGGCAGTTGAATTAATATTCACCGAAGTGAATATTTCTTTCGAACCTGTTGTAATATAAGAAAAAACCTGCTTTATATATAATTTGCGTGTCGCTTATACGCGTACTCAATAAATAAATATATTTATGCGTAAATACCGAGCAAAGAGTGAAATAAAAAATAATTTGAATTTGTTTTTGTATAGGTATTTCATATGATTTACATCGGTGAAAATTCCCATCCGAATCTTAAACTAACACAATATACGGTTATTTCAAACACAGCTCACAAGACGCCGCTAGTCAGGTTTCAATCGAGTGACTTATAATCATTTCTGCGGCGCGCACGACAAGCGCATGTCGCCCGTCGACATGTCATCTCGAGTGTCGACGTATTGCTGACTTGCGTCGATTGGACCGAATAGCTTGGCAATCGCAGCTGTTTTAGTTATTGGTGTTTTGTATGAGGACATTGTTTGGAAATGATATGTATGTTTGGCTCGAATATGCTAATGTCCTTTGCATTATTATCCAACCGTATATATTAAAAATATTGTTTTGTTACAAATGAACAATCTTTTAATTAATAAAACAATATTTTGATTTATAAATCCCTTATAACTCACTTTTATTTTAATAATTTGGAACGCCGAAAATTAACTTTAACAATTTGTACATTAAAATAATTTTAACATGACTGTTTTAAAAGCAAGACATTTTTAATTTACTATTAATGAAAATGTCTTTATATAACAGCCTGGTAAAAGGTTTCAAACTGTAATCTTACTTAATGTAAAATGGCAATTTAAATTTTAGTTTACTAATGATGTTAAATAATATTGAATAAAATGATTTATTGCGTAAGTACGTTCATTTCTATTATAATAATTTAAGACATTATTTGTGTAACAATTTATTAAAAATAGACCATATTATTTCAGAGCATATCATTATTCAGAAACTGATAAGTTTAAACCACCAGCCATTTCACTAAATATTTTGCTAGAAAGAAAAAAAGATAAAAAATCCTTCATTACATTCATGTTATTAAAATCATACAGAAATGTATCTTTAAATGCCTAAATCACAGCCCATTGCACCCATTTGCCAGTACTGAGTGACATAAATTCATTCAGACGTGCATCTCGAACGCATGTCAGCCGTCGACATGTCACTTGTCGAGAGGCGATCTCGACGTATTGCTGACTTGCGTCGAATTGAATCTGAATTGCTGATCGAGTACCCACTATATATTTATATTTTCGCAAAGTATTTTCTATGAAGAAGAAACGGCAAAAGATCCTTCATGCTACAGATATTTTACAGTCACATTCGCACAGCTATAGAAATATTTGTCCCTAAGTATTTGCCTAAGTCCAAGAAATATCCTATTTGGTTCTCTCGCGACTTAATTAACCGTCTGAAGGAAAAGCTTAAATATCGTAACAAGTTACGCAAGTTCAACAATAACCCTTTAGATCTTCTAGCATATGAACTGGCGAAAAAGAGATCTCAAAATCTTATGACATTATGTTACAATGCTTACATTACTCGTCTTGAAGAAAGCTTACGCTCGAATCCTAGGCTTTTTTGGTCGTTCATCAAAAGTAAAAATATGAAACACAGCCATTATCCTGCTCAAATGACCTTCGATCGCCAATCTGCATCCGAAGGAGAAGGTATTTGTAACTTATTCGCTAAACATTTTTCAACAATGTACAACAAACCCAGTAACTCCTCGCAAGGAATGAGCGAACCTATAGCTACGTTAACTAATAACTATCTAACGTCAAATAAGTTTAAGGACGATCAAGTGTTAAAGATTTTAAAAAGACTTGATACTCATAAAGGAGCTGGAGCTGATGGAATTCCTGCTGTCTTCGTAGTTAATTGTGCATTCACCCTTACTCATCCCTTGCAGCTCATTTTTAACAGATCCCTGCAAAGTAGCACATTTCCGTCAGACTGGAAACTGGCTTTAATCGTACCCTTATACAAAAATGGGAATAAGGAAAATGTTCAGAATTACAGACCAGTTTCTATTCTCCCAGTGTTCGCAAAAGTATTCGAGCAGCTTCTTTACCCAATTTTATCTTGGCAATTTAAACAATCGGTAATCCCAAATCAGCATGGTTTTATAAAGGCCAGGTCAACAGCTACAAATTTAGTCTCCTTTCTTAATAATATCAAGCTAGAACTAGATAAGCGATCTTCGATCGATACGGTCTATGTGGATTTCAGCAAAGCATTTGATCGCGTAAGTCATGAATTACTTCTATCCAAGCTTTCAGCCTATGGGGTCGCCGAGCCACTGCTTAGCTGGTGTCGCTCATACTTGACTGAAAGGGAGTCTTTGGTTGTAGCAGGAGGTTACTCATCCGAAACTTTTCCAATATTCTCTGGCGTCCCGCAAGGATCTCATTTGGGCCCATTATTTTTCAACATGTTTATCAACGACATTGGCAAATGTTTTCTTCATTGTAACTATTACTTGTTTGCGGACGACCTGAAAGTCTTTAGAGTCGTTAACTCACTTTCAGACTCAGCGCTCTTACAGGATGACCTCAACCGCCTTACCAAGTGGTGTAGTTTAAACAAAATGGACCTTAATATTTCAAAATGCTTCGTAGTCCACTTTTCTAGGAAAAAAAATCAAACTAACTATAATTATAAAATGCACAACGAGGTACTGGATGAGAGGGCCAACATAAGGGATTTGGGTATTATGATAGACAATAAATTAAGGTTCAACACACATATAGACAATATTTGTTCAAAAGCTTTTCAATGCCTCGGCTTTGTCTTACGCAACTGCAGAGATTTTAAATGTCCCAAAACAAAAATTTTACTTTATAACGCACTTGTGCGCAGTGGTCTAGAGTACTGCAGCGTAGCATGGAACCCCTTTTATGACGTTTATATTAAGAGACTTGAAAGTGTTCAAAAACGCTTCCTATGGCACCTTACCTACTCGTGCAACCTAGCTCAAACTATTCAGAGCTATACAGATCGGCTGAAACATTTTAATATGACATCGCTACTGAATCGAAGACGAATGCTGGACCTATTGTTTCTTTATAAGCTTGCAAATGGACTGCTTGATGGACAGCTAAACTTTTCTATTCCGTGTAAACTACCCAGAGCGTCAAGATTTTATATTTTCGAAGACACTCATTGTTATTCAAATCTTGGTCAGAATGCACCTCTTAACAGAATGGTTCGCGAATTCCGGGAAGTTTCTAAACATATAAATATTGACATTTTTACGCATGACATTTGCAAGTTCAGAAATAGTTTAAAATTAGTCTAAAAAAATATTTAAAAAATATTATCTACAAATGTACGTGTTCACTTCACCCTTATAATTGTATATACTCGCTTCTTTATATAGCATGCAGTCTTCACCTGTAACTGTAATGGCACTCACCTATTTTCTCTAATTATTTCACGCTTTGGTAATATCTTTAGTGTACATTATGTTGGTGTTCAATAAATAAATAAAATAAATAAATAACATTCATATCACTTCCTATCATACTTAAATTTCTCGTTAAATGCCTAAATCACAGCTCATTGCATCCACTAGCCAGTACTGAGTGACATAAATTCATTCAGCCGTGCATCTCGAGCGCATGTCGACCGTCGACATGTCACTCGTCGAGAGGCGATCTCGACGTATTGCTGACTTGCGTCAAGTGGAATCTGAATTGCTGATCGACTAAACCCAGTGGTTATTCATTTTGGTTTATCTGTTTGATTTGGAATGCAATTTGCCAGTTTATTTCCATAATCAGTAAGGTTATTTATATAGTACAAGGCATTCCAGCTTAGTCCTCAGGGGTAGCAGCGCATCTGTGGCCGACCTCAGGTAGGTATATCTAATCCTATCTGGGGTTGATTACAGATGTCCATGGGCAGCAGTAGCCACTTACCATCAGGTGGACTGCATGCTCGTCTGCTACTCCTATATTATAAAAAAAAGCATATTAGAATTCAGTTCGTGTGATGTTTCTGATCTGTTTCAGGCCGGATTTTTCTCTTCATTAAGAAGACATACGTCGGTTATCAGGCATGAACAACATACAGGGGGTTAATACCCGGCCAGGGATCATGCTGTCTGCTGTCCATAGACTTATTCAACCCTAAATAGAATGCCCTATTAAACATTGACAATAGATGCATAGATTGGAACCAAGCGTTACTAAAGCTTTGCCAAATCTTTTTAAAGAAGATGAACACTGCATACGATACATAATATTATGAGGTGTAATGGTATTGGTGGTGTGTAATATGTGTGTTGGTGTAATCATCGAATGAAGATTTCTACCACCTTTAACTATTACCGCCTATTAAGTTAAGATTAAAAGTACTCCGCAACAATCCGCTACAAATATGTATGGTATATATTTTAAACTATGCAGTATTTACCACCCTCCCTCATTGCATCTAGATGCACGCGGGAGACCTGAGGACGTTTGTATAATGAATCTGTCCCTTTAAAATATTCCGCCGTAAACGCTGTAATCGACTTCCCAAAATTTAGACGAACAAACTTCGCTCGTTAGCGAAACAGCGAACTATTAACATCAAAGGAGAGAAAAATGAAAAAGCGAACCAATAACTGACTAGCTCTGCCCTTGGACTTTGTCTCCTAAATACAAATTTCTGACTAAAAATAGTGAAAAGCACTGTTCTGGTTTGAAGGATGAGGTAAGGGAAACATATGATGCATTGTAACTTTGTTCTTACGGCTATGCGTGGATGACTTTAAGGAGAAATCTAATCCAACTTTGGGGCTGATTACGACTTTCTACTTAATATTATTGAAATTTAAATTAATAATGATTGACAATCAGGCGAACATCTTTGTCCGCGGCAGTAGTAAACCATATGCATACTTCGATGGTGATAGAATCCCTATTGGTCCCCACCTTTTTTTTTGTTTACGAGGGGGAAACCTTCAAAAGGTACCCAGTGTCGTGGGAGCGACACGGAGTTATGTGGGATTCATACCGCACTAAAACCCCCCCGGTGGCCGTTCTCAGCGTTGCCAAGAGGACTTCGGTATCTCCTGCAGAACGCAACCGGAGTCCTCTGAACGCGTCGCCCCTTCGGGCTCAATAACAGCAGTGTTTGGCGTTGCTGTGTTCCGGTTTGAAAGCTGTTGTAATGACACTTATTTGAGGCGTTCTAACTTAGTGCTCCAGGGTAACAACGCACCTGCAGACAACCTGAGGTAGAACTCTCATCACAGGTTTACTAGAGACGTCCATGGGTGGCAACAAGAACTGCATGCTCATGTGAAACTTCTGTATTACAAAAGGAATTTTCTCTTACTTCGAATTTGGTTAGCAGTTTATTAAGAAACCTACATACAAACGAACCGACTATTATGTATGAAATATTAATGCATTTGCGGGGTCGCAAAGAAAAAAATATGCAACGTCAGTGCAATTATGTAAAACTGTCGCATCCCTAGCACACCCCAAGAGATCAAACGAACCCCGGGGGTGAAAATACACGAGTCTAAAATAGAAAACGCATACAAAATGAGAGGATATTGCGTCACTCCGTGGTTTCTTTTTAAATATGCAAATTTAAATGCGATTAGTGAGAGCGGGATGGAAGATTGTATTTATAGATTGTGTGAGAGAGACGGAATTTTTTACAGTCGAAGACTTAAAAGCCTCAATGTAAAGTCAGCACTGATTGAAATTTGTAATTAGAAGATAATTAAACCATAGTATTTTTTGTAAAGCAGGGAAATAGGCTAATGATTTGATGATTGGTGATTTGTCTTCTTTAACTGGGGGTCTGGGGTTCAAGCCTTTGGTATTTAAAATTTTAGTGCGAAATAGAAATTAATCGGATACCATAATATTTTCCTTCACCATTATAACAGAGATAACGTTATAGGATATCATGTACAAACGTTACCTAAAAAAAGTTGTTAAAGGTTTGCTGATTTTACCCACCAACACTTGGCCAGCGTTATGGCCCAAATATTTCTCATTCTAAGACGAGATTTGAGCTCAGTAGAACGATAGAAATGAAAAACATTATGAATGAGACCTCACTTATGAACTTTACAAACCGGACATCAGTCAAACACCTTTTTACGATAATTGATAATAATTATAAATGTTTTGTGTTCTGGTTTGAAGGGTGTGGTAAGGGAGACATACTTTTCCGAGGCGTTCCAGCTTAGTCCTCAGGGGTAGGGGCGAATCTGTGGCCGACTTCAGGTAGGAATATCATTGAGTTGATTACAGATGTCCATGGGTGGCAGTAGCCACTTACCATGTGGACTGCATGCTCGTCCGCTACTCCTATATTATAAAAAAAACTGTACAAACCGGACATCAAACCGTAAAAAACCGTACAGTCATCCAGAACAAAGCTGAGCTGCAGCCATCATCAGATTTAACGTCCGACGTGATCCCTGATTTCCCTCGGGAGCGGGATACGGCCGCATGAAATATTTAATTCCGTCGCGTATCGCGGGACCACTCCTTATTACGTTTGCACTTGACAAATTATATTAGGGCGTACGTTGTTAGGTTTTATAGGCAGCCCTACCGTACTGCCACTGGCTTTCTACTTGGTTTGTATGGACCTCTAGTATTAATTTATAAATGTACGTATGATATATTTTGAGTATGAAATAACTGTGTGTATAAATAATGAGTTAAAGATTCCGTTACATACCCAGATACATACATACAGGTCAAGCTAATAACACCCCGGAAAATTGTTTTTTTTTTCCCTGACTGCGGTTAGTGACGTTTTTCGACTTTTTATTATGCAAACGGTGGGTAGCACACTAAAGGAAAATGAATATAAGGATGAATAAGATTACTCCTAAATTTGACAAATTCTAGTGCGCAGAAAATGTCATTCCTTCTCTACCAAATGTAATGTATGAGTAGCAACACAATACGAACATGCAGTCTATCTGATGCATCTTTAATCAACACCCTGGGGTTGCAAGTTAAGAGTCGTACCTGTGTGTCACAGATACGTTCCTTTCGCTGAGGACTAAGTTGGATCGCGGATAAGCATGTCTAGGGAGACATGGTAGGCTTTTCCTCTCCGCTGCCCCGCAGCCGAGAGGAACCCATGGATGGTTTCCTCAGGGGGAAGGGCACCAAAACACAGCAGCACTTAATACTGTTGTTATTATACAATATTATTTCAAACGGCACTATGTAATTTTAGCTATAGAATTATAACTAATCATCTTTGCAGTAACGCTGAACCGAAGCACAACTGACAGCTCTGACGTCACCGCAGTGCAACTGTCGTGTTAACCGCTTACAGTTGATTTGATGTCGATACCAGATTGAATTACGTTGATACGTGATGTTATTGTATGTGTGAGTATATCTCATCTGCGTATTTAGTACATTATAATATAGGAGTAGCAGACTAGCATACAGTGCACCTTATGATAAGTGGCTACTGCCGCCCATGGACATTCGTAATCAATCCCATTTAGGATTAGATATTCCTTCCTGAACTCAGCCACAGATGCGTTTCTACAACTATGAACTAAGCTGGGACGCCTCGGAAAAGTATGTCTTCCTTACCACACCCTTCAAAACGGAACACAGTAGCGCCTAACACTGCTGTTATTAGGTAGAAATAGGTGTGGCGGTGGTGCCGCCGGAGTCGAACCACAAACGGTTCTACAACCTTCACAATACACATATTGTAGTATGTTCGTCCAATGACCAAAATTCGACGATCATCATATATTTTCTAAATACTTGGCCACGTGCGAGGCGATCGCACACGGATGGTGCCGTACCATCAAACTTTTTTTATTTTTTAGTATTTTTTTTATTTATAATAAAAATGTTATTATAAATAAAAAAATGTTATGGGTGAACAACCCTTATCACTTAGGGGTATGAAATATAGATAGTACCCGATTCTCAGACCTACTGAATATGCATATAAAATTTGGTAAAAATCGGTAAAACCGTTTTGAAGGACGGTAAACGGTAACTAACATTGTGACAGGAGAATTTTATATATAAGATAAATAATATAAGCTAATAATTATGCTAATAAGCGATTATAATCCATTAAACATTCCATAGCATTTACTAATAGTTATAAGTGTTTAATTTAAAACATAATGGATTTGAGTTATGAAAATGTATTGCATACGTCCAGCTCTTTGACAGTGACGTACGTCGCGATGCAAATTAGTAACACTAAAATGCTCATCTAATTTGGTATGTGTGATAATTATTTGAGGACTGTATGATTTTAAGCTATTAAATAACGTTACAAATATGTAATGCAAGCTGTCATAGCCTAGTCAAATGCAAACATTTTATGGTATGCGCGTATTAATAATTATGTTTTTACGGTGTGAGAAAACATGGGAATACTTACAATCTGAAAGTATTATAAAAAAATCTAAGCTGTGTAAAGTCGCACTTCGCACTTGGCCAGCATAGTGATCCAGCAGCCTTAATCCAGCAGGGACATTTAATATATGTGGTTAGAATATATGAGGCATTCTAATTTAGTTTTTACTCGCAATAACTAACGTTTTAGGAAGTATATCTAGTACCATCATATTTGAAATCCCATTCAATATTTAGTTATTAGAATAAATATTGGGAATTTTGCAGTTATCGGTTTTAACCGTTTGAATGCGAAAGCTGATCATAAACTGATATCAAAACGATATAGCGGTCACGTGCATACAGTTTTCGAAGCGATAGAACGCTATAACAGTATTTAACAGTTACGTGGATTAGAAGGGTTCGTTTTTCGTTGTTTTTGTTATTAAAACGGCTTATTTAAACGGACTAAACCCTTTGAGCTTGTGACATGACACAGTGTAGTGTTAGTGAAATAGTGATAAGTGAACATTATAGAACACAAGAACAATGTGTCTACTCCCTTATGTGTTAAAACAAAGAAGTGCAGTGTCAGAAGACGCCACCTTCATTATATGATTATTTAGCAGTTTAAGTTAGCGTAGAATTACTCATTAGTCATAAATTTGGCTAGATCGTAATTAATATAAAGTACCTATTAGTCACTTGGTACTTTATACAAACAAAAAAAAAAATTAAAACGGCTTATGATAGAAAAATAATTGGCTAAGTGGAGGTTGATCTCGCACAAGAGGGTTCCGTAACAAAATTTTCTTTTATTTTTATTTGTACTACTTGTTTTTGTTATGGTTAGTCCATGAATTATGTTTTGCGTCGGAATGTAGCAGCCAAGGATAGATACAAAAAGACCGAAATGACTTATTACATAATATTTAATTTACACCAAATATTACATGGTTTAATTAAATCTAAACTAAATTATAACTACCTAACCTAAAATGGTGACTTGCTGGGGCGATGTTAGCTCCCAGAGTGAATTCCCACGTTCGGGACTATACGATGGAAACGGAGCGGTGGTGCGGAGTCAGCGTTCCCACGGCACGGCGGCGGTGCAGGATCAGATGGCTTCTTCATAATTTAGTTTAAGGCGAATGCCTAACTATGGTGGTTAAGGCCAATATATAACACATGTGATGACATCTGTAATCAACGCAGACGCATTCTTATCACTCAGCAACTCCTTAACACTGTTGTTATTAATTGGGGAGAAAAAGTTTTGGCAGTTAAACCAGCGCAATCAAACTATAAAATATGGTTATACCACCTTCAAATATTTATGTTGAAAAGTTTTGAAATTTGATCATAGCTGTTAAAAAGCAAGTTTAATAAGAACTAGTAAAAACCGAAGAGAAATGCAATTACATGACGGCTCACTCGCACCTATGGTCTTGTTACGAACTTGTTAACTTACTTTGTTAAGAACTGATTTAACTTTGAACAAGTTACGGTTTTACAATCTTTACCTTTATCTTTTTAGTTAGCTGCATAAAACCTAATAAAAATAATAAGTAAAAAACCTAATAAAACCTAATAAGCCTAATAAATGGGTCATAACAAAATCTAGTAAAAATTGATGGTCTGCATCCTAAGCGTTCTAATATTCAAGCGACCTACCTGGCTGACAATCGTCGCCGATTGTCGGCAGTAGTTGTTAATGACTGACGACGACAGTTGGTGACAGTCGTCGACGAGCGTCGCCGACTGCCGTTGATTGTCGCTGACTGTTGCGAGCAAGCGCCGACAAACACGGTCGCCGGTGACAGCTTGAGACAATGTACAATCGTCGGTGACCGTCGTTGGCTGTTGTCGGCAGTCGCTAGCGACATGCGGCTATAACGGACAACTACCATCAATAATAGGCACCAACCTACGGCAACTGGCGCTGAAGACCTTCAGCGCCGGTCTTCGGCATGGGCTGTCGTTTATGTATAGTGCCCTTGACCAAACCTAATAAAATTGAAAAAGAAAGTGGATCTCTTTAGTAAAAAGTAATAATTTCCATACTTCTAGGTTATAATATAGTCGAAGGTATCGATCTTAGTCCATTACATCGACTGAGAATCGTGATGCCGGTGCATTTATCTGAACAAAGTGCACAAGTAATGGATTGGTCACAGTAATTACCGCTCCGGGTTGTAACAGTCTTACCGCATTGCGGCACTGGGACCACTTTCTTGTAATTAATTATTTTAATAGATATCTTCATTTATGCTCAAATACTCCCAACACTAATTTAAAAAATAATACTTCAAAGTCTTTAAATATTATGCGGATGCTACTATTAATATTATTATGCACTTTATAAATAAGCGGATAAGAATAACCTGTTTGAATAAGGATTGTTATCATAAAAGGATAAGTTACAACGCTTTGGATGAGTTTGTTTATCTTACTAGATATGATAATGATGATATCTATTAAATTATGAATTTAATAATAATTTATTTAATAATGGTGTGGTGGTGCTGCGGGAGTAGGCGCACAGAGACCTTTAATATTATACCATACTAATAACGGCTACTGATTTTTCGCTCACGCTTCTGTGCTGTGTCGTAAAGAAAAGAAACTTTATTGCTACTGTGTGCAAGGCGTTTTTTGAGGTCTTCTGAGCAATTTTAAAATGCTACATGACGTCCTTTCGCCGATCTGAATTCAAACAGCTGTGTATATGCGTTTCAGGGCACCCTCGATTGTGCGAATAGCCCCATTCCGAGCAATGAGATATAAATAGAGGTAATAGTATCTAAAATAAATAAACATTTTTATTAAAAGATGACTAGTCTGCTTCAAACATTGTAACTTTCATTTACCTTTTTCTATCTAACTCCTTTTACTTCTTGCCATTGAAAGCAAGTTAATTGAAAACAAAGTAAGTTTAAAAACTGTCATTAAAGACATTGCAACGTCATCGCAATTACGTTGCAAACGGCGACAATCCTATTACAGCGGTCGGTCGGGAATCGGGGATCGGGAATCAATGCATTTATCTGGGAGCAAAGTGCGCAAGTAATGGATTGGTCACAGTAATTACCGCTCCGGGTTTTAATGTTACCGCAATGCGGTATTGCGATTTTTGTATACAAGAATTATGTCTTGAGTTATTTTTCAAAATTAAAATCAAAAATATTTTATTACAATGCATTCTTTTTGAACGTCAATAATAATCTGCGACTACTTTGCTAGGTGTTTGTTTACGGAAAAGAAGTTTATTATTTGTAACCAAGGTAGAAAATGAAATACAAACTTTTTTTTACGGCGGTGTGACTGCAAACCGTCTTACACACTAGATGGTGTTGCCAGCGCCAAGCTCACCTGGGCGGAGACAGACGGCTACGCGCTAAAAGGACTCCGGTTGCGTTCCTTTGGAGATATCGGAGCCCTCTACGCGGCGCCGAGGACGGCCACCTTGGGGGTTTACTGCGGTAAGAATTTCACAACCTTGTGCCGCTCCCACGGCACCGGGTACCTTTTGAAGGTTTTCGCCTCGTTTACAAAAATAGGTTTACATGACATAGCCTATAAATGTATTACCAGTTGTGAGATCAATCTGAGACATCTCTATTTCTACCCTTACCAGGTTAGTTATTCTCTTCCGGCAGTGAAAGCCTAGTGGTTAAGAAACCCGGTCTCTCGATCGAGAGGCCCGAGGTCCAAATCCCTGGCACGCACCTCTCTCTGTAAACATCGTGTGGAAACCTGCATACGTTAGAGATTTACAAAAAAATCTCTTAGGGTATGTGAAGCCTATCAATACGCACTTGGCCAGCGCGATGGACTATGGCCCAATCCTTCTCATTCTGAGAGGAGACCCGTGCCTAGCAGTGGGACAATAACGGGTTGACAATCAATTATATCTTCACACTAAAACAAAATATTCACTACATCAGTCTCAGGCTCAATGCATTTAATTAATGACTATATTCGTTTATTGAACTTGCACTATTCGATGCATTTCTAGTGCCAACAAAGCTGAATTTGTGATAAGTATTTAGTGGCACTATCGGTGCCAGTTGCGCTTAATTTGCCGTTCGATCGGTCGCGGCGCCCTAATGTTTGCCAGTAAATATTTGTATTGAGTTTCTGTTTTCCAGGTGTTAATATTAAAGTTAGCATTTGAATTAAAGACACAAGACACTACTGTCCCACTGTAAGATCATAATCCCCAGGCTAGCCAAATGAGGATACTCTCTATCTACTAAGACTTCATCGACCTTTGAGAATCACAGAGAGAATGAGAGACTCTATTACGAAAAATAAAGTAACTAAATTTGAAGGTAAGACTAAGGTGGTACCGCCGCCACACCTATTTCTTCCTAATAACAGCAGTGATAAGCGCTGCTGTGTTCTGGTTTGAAGGATGTGCTAAGGGACACATACTTTTGCTAGACGTTCCAGCTTAGTCCTTAGGGGTAGCAGCGCATCTGTGGCCGACCTCAGGTAGGAATATCTAATTCCATCTAGAGTTAATTACAAATATGCATGGGCGGCAGTGGCCCCTTACCATCCGTTGGACTGCATGCTTGTAAGCCCCGCAGACTATAAACTATTTCTGTTTTATTTTATCAACATTGAATCAAAAAAGTAAAATTTATCAAACAAGCTCGGACGGCTAAAATAAAACTCCATCACATAGCTAAAACATTTTTAATCTCCTGCAAATATTTAAGTAATATCCTTCCAAGAAATTGATTGTTCAAAATAAACAGCCAATAGACAATTTCTACTAACACAAAGTTTGCAAAGGGCCGGATATTGAGTTCCTAATTCTTTCGATACGGAACTCTTCAAATTGTCAACCCAGTGACGTTATATGGCTGTGTTCTTCATTGTTCAAAAGTGGATCGAGGAATATTAGAATTTTGTTTTTACTTTTGTATGTCCCGTGATATGCAAGATCATAAGTGAAATTACATTGAATTGTCGGGAAGATATGACCATACCGTATCAAATAACGGTCCTACAATGCACTGATCTACCCGATATTGAAATTAGTAGCCCCACAAAGACACGATAAAATATTAACTTAAAATAAGAGAAATGTGTTTCTATTTGTTTATGTAAAAAAAGTGGACTCCCCATTCTATCAATTGATTAAAGTGAAAACTATTTTTTTAGAAAATACCCTTTTTATTAATTTTTAAATTAATTAGAATAAGAACAGTCAATACTCTATAACTTGTTAATTTAAAATTTTAACTACTATCACAATGTTTATGTGATGCAAACCCGTAACATTATCTAACCGAAAACCGCCCCACGCCAAAGAACTTTTCACTCCAAAAATGTCAACGAGTAGGTACCCCGCGGAAACTTATCGTTGGGCATAATAAAAAATCCAATAGAATTTATTGCGGCCGGGTTTCCTCGAGCAAAAATTACAACCGCGACTAGCCTTGCTGATATTAAATTTTATCATTTTACCGGCCACGTCGAAATATCTTTGTTAAACAGAGCGTGAGTAAACCTTTTCGCGTACTTTTTCAGGCAGAATTTATTAGTGTTGGATCCGACGCAAAAATAGCGGTTCGTGTAAATGTTTAAACAGTTTTCGACCTGAGTGTACTGATGATACATGTTACGGGATGTATCGGTGCTCTGTGTCTGCGAATGTACTTTGGAGAGCTTAATATGGTTATTTTTGAGGTAGCTTTGTACATTATTTACGGGACCCCTAGAGATGTGCGCGGCTGAATTATTTACGCATATTAGAATGTAACGTATTGCTATGTTTTGCATGCTTCTAAAGCCATATTTTCCGGTTTTATATTACGAAGGAAGAAATGGTGGTGGCAATTTTTATAATGAATTTTTATGCTTGATTTTGTTTTGTTATAGCAGAAGCAATTAATCATGTATAACAAATGCATGATTAATTGCTTCTAATAAATATACTTAGTTTACGAGATAACAGCTTGAACCAAGGTGAACGCAACAATAATAAATTTAAACAATGGACTTTTATAATCAACCCTAGATAGAATTAGACTCCTATCTCAAGTTGACCACAGAGGCAGTAACCTCGCTTAGGAGAAGTTGCAAGGTTTCGTTTAAGTGTCTTTCCTGTACCACACTCTTAAAATCGGAACATAGCAGTGCTGTTTTTAAGTAGAAATAAGTCTGACGGTGGTGCGAAGTAGAATCACTGAGGTTTCTATAACCCTTTGATAACAAACAATAGGGCATACAAACAATCGTTTGTAATCAAAGGTTGCAGAACTCTCCTATGTCTTATGCACGCATTTATTAATTATTCTAATGCTACATTTGTTCGCAAAATTGTCACCCTAGTCCACTTACTCTATTGCATAACAGCCTTAATACCGCACGATAATCGGGGACACGCGACAATCCGGATTTATCATATGAGATAGAGTGAATATCTTTTAGAAATGGCCGGCATTTTTGATGTGAAACATCTATAGCCGCACGTAAAACCGATTTCTGGCGTGGCGACGCATGCCGTGGCGCGTCGCTACGCATCGCCAGGCTATACGATGGTATATATAGTATACAGTCTACATGCAGTAGTGTGTACGGTGTGGCGACGCGTCGCCATGCGCAAAAATCGTAATATTTTATTTTATCATTATGACATATTTAGTTCCTATGACAATATGTTCTTTTCTGCATATTACTTTTACAAAATAATGTCGATGTTTCACATCTGCCAGGCGTCCCGTGACGGCTCACATTGTTTTTATTTTTTTAATGGAAAGGGTATGAACAAACTTTTCTGATTATAATTCACTTTTTGAATTAAGTATGTACATTGGACGTGGTTTTTGTGTAACTGAAAATATATTATTTATAAGGATCTGCTGATTGCTTTATCTTTATATTTATTTAAATTTAAATGTGCTTTTAGTTAAGCGTCGTCGTTTGTTTCTTGCCTGCAACTAAATTAAGATCTCTTTAATTTTTATACAGTACTTATTTCTTATTGTATTAAAAGAACAAACCTTGTACTCGTATGTGACACCATTAGAAAATAGGTATTTTTTACTTGAAAACTCACCAACACACGCTTAGCCGTCGGCAATGCAACGCAAATATTTTTAAACGCTCAAAATTTTATGAACTTTTAGTTTACGTTACACTAATCCTTTAGTCTAAATTATCATAATGTAAATAAATATTTTACAAGAAAACCTTGACAATAGATGTTATTCTTGAATCTGACGTCTTTTTTCATGTGAAATTATCTCCATAATCGTTTCGCTTATTTCTAAGAAACCAACAAAAAAAAAGAAACCTAAGCTTTGCAAAGTTATTTGAACATTATAAATCACTCAAATTTCACATGCCATTTCTAATCGCTCTATGCTCTACATAACAACACGTAATTACACGTGATCGATTATCGACGCGTCGACGCCAGAGCGCGGTCTATCAATCAGGCTTTTTGTCACGCGTCGTCTTTTGTTCCCTATCTGTAACCCGTTAAGGATCTGTCCCACTTGCAACAGTTTAGCGGGTCCAATCATTGGCACATCCTAAAACTGTGTTTGACACATCCGTAACTCCTTTACAAACACAGCTTTCAGGCAGGCAAATTTGTGAGATGTCATGTCATGAAGCAGAGCGGCCACAAAAAGAAATTGAATATGAGATTTTTAGAAATAGTCTTTTTACTTTTCCTCTAAATCAAATCATTTTTTTTTAATTCTAAATAGGTTCTTTACAGAGCACTTTTTCAATGTCAATACAACTACCACTACTTCACAAAGTGTTTCGTTATGGAAAAGAAGCGGCGAAAGAAACTCCATGACAGGCATCTTTAAAAAATGTTTTTACAATGTCAAACTTAACCTAATGTTACATATGGAGCTTCAGACAATCTCCCTTATATTCTATCTATATCTATATACTATACTATCCATATACTATATATTACTACTTACCCGTATTATGTACTACTTTTTCTTCCCTTCGCCTTCCTTTCCCTTCCTCCTTAACAAAGTTAAATCTAGGCCCGTGATCTAGGCCAATGGCCGATATGTACAAATGAATCTTTCAACCATATTGATGACCAAAGGAAAGCAATAGCGAAAAAATACAATATATCACTTAGATAAAGCTTTTCGTCTACAAATAAATCACGTCATACATTGTTTTTCACAAAATGAACATTTTGAAAATGCTATTAGTAATCAAGTTTGTTTTTCAAATGCCCTTACACGTTTACGAATTATAAGTACGTTACACTAAATAAATCCAATGAAAGAAAGAACGAATGAAATTCAATAAGTTTGATTGATATATTTACTGATTGATTGACAAAATAAATGAATAAAAGAAACAAGTAAAATAAATAAAGAGTATCGCAATTTAAAAATAATCAAACATCTCACACAATTTAAAAACAAAACAAAGTAAACACAGTGTTAACAAATTCGAACGTACACGTTTGGCGCAATAAAAGTAGCGGCTGTGTTGTTTATATCCGAAGTAATGGACTGTTACTGTTAACTGTGGTGTACAACTGTCAATAGTTTATCGCGACTGAATTATTTTTTTTTTTGATGCCATCAGACTTACATATGAGGCGGCTATCACAGTTCTTAGGGGCAACCCATTTATGATAGGGTCTGTGTGGAAACCCTAACCTATATGGAGTCGGTTACAGATGTAGAACAATGACCACTTACAGGTAGGTACAATTTAATATAGGACAGTTGAGTATTTTACATTAAATTCTAGGAGTACTAAAAAAATATGAAAAACCTATCCCTTAAAGTCAAAATTACCTACAAACTGCATAGTATGCATAAAATGTCATAAAAATGCCAAAAATGTGCTGCATTTTGTACACATGACCGTTGATTTTTAATAGTCATCCAGGTTAAAGGATGATAAAACTCTTCATGCTTTGACTCCAAGGGTACCATCGTCACAGTTATATCTGTTTTATAGCAGTATCAAGTATATGTTTACATGAGACCTTCAAACTTTCCCTTTAGGTGTAACAACGTATCTGTGGCTAACCTCAGGTTGGACTATATTTCTATGTAGGTTAGGTTAGGTTAGGTTATGATTACAGGCATACATGGAATGCAGTGGCTACTGACTATCGCAGTAAGTCATCCTCGCTTGCTACTTCTATTTCAAAACAAAAAATTTGAAATTTAACAATTTTACTACATACTTCCTATGTTGTAAAACATTCGATACAGCATACAACTGCATCCATAAATAATTAAATTCCCGCACCAAAGACGAAATTCGTTTATAGTTGGTAGCGTTTCTTTAAATTATATTATTCTCTCGGCCAGAGCATGCGGTTTAATTACACTCACGGTTTCCTAAAGAGAAAATTAAAACTATAACAAGCCTGCAGGGCTTCTCGAATTTCGTTTAACGAAATAAACTAGCTTTGTGAAGCATTTGTGTAAACTGTCATGCGAAATGCAAGAAAATGTCATGCGAAATACGAAAAATGTCATGCATAACATAATGTTTTGGATTCTGAATGCATGAGACGGTTAAGTTATTTTATTGATAGATGTGTTTAAGTTATCTTACTGATAGATACAATAACAACCTTCATGTTACGAGAAAGAACATGAATGTCACTAGTGGTCACCCATCCAACTGCAGACTGCGCCCAATTTTGCCTAATATCAGTTGAGTGAGTAGCCTCGAGGCTAAACGTGCTTCTAAAATAAGTTTTAACGTCCAAAGCCTCCATTAAATGATGAATCAGATTCAAATCTACTTGTGGTACACCCATGCAACTCCCAACAATGAATTTAAGAGACGTGGGCAGCTCCCACGTCACTTAAATTCATTGTTGCATAAGTTGGGTTATGCGCTCTTCGAAAATAGTTATATGTATCCAATTAGGTGAAGAAAAGTGCACATTTAAATAACTTTATCGCTTCTAAGACCAATAAAGGGCAAGACAAGTGTAAAGTGAGTTTACGAGGGCGTAACTCACTCACACGTGGAGTAACTTTCTTTTAAGCCGAATTAATGGGGTATTACTGAGCCTTGCAAGCACCGCCAGCTTTATAGACAGAGGAAATTTTAAATTACTTTTTAATTTTTTTTTTTTATTTGTGACAAATTTTGTGAAGGTGTTTCGGATGAAATTTGTATGTTAACATAAAAATAAAATATTTTCTGGATTTTTTTACGTGAATGGAAAATAGTCATTGGCGCTTATTGGCAATATCAGCACAACGAGCTCCGAAGAAGAGCGTATGAATCTGTTACATGCAGTCTTCTTAATGATACGTGGCTATTTCCGTCCATAAACATCTGAAATCAACCCCAGGTTAGATTATATTCCTAACTGAAGTCGGCCATAGATGCGCTGCCTTCTTTGAGGACTAAGTTGAAATGGCTCGGACAAGTATGTACCACATCTTCTAAGCAAGAAAACACGAGCGCCTAACATTGCTGTTATTAGGCAGAAGTGTGGCGTTGGTGCCATTGAGTCGAACCATAGAGGATACTACCACCTTCATGATGTATGTTCTACGTTGATCCAAACTTGTAAAACAAGCGTTAAAAATAATAATGAGGAAATCAGCAAGATTAGTATTAAGTCAGAGACACATGGCGATGGTATTCCTTTTACTAAACTCCATCCACCTTCCGACCAGCTCACCTTCAAACTAGATCTTGCAGTCTCAACTTGTAAAACAAGCGTTAAAAATAATAATTAGGATTCCAGCAAGATTAGAGGGGCAGAGTAGACAAGGTTTATGAGGGCGTAACTCGCTCACACGGTGTGTAACTTTCTTCTGGAGCTGAGTTAATGGGTCATTATTTTGCGGAGCAGGTAACACGGGGTTTATGGGCGATAGCAGTTTTAAACTGGTTTATTGTTATGTCCTTACTGGATCGTTTGTTTAGGTGGATTTTTGATATATGTGGAATGTCTTAGGACAATATAGGATTAGAAGTTGAAGTTGGATTGAGGTTGGTCATAAATGTGTTACCTAAGAATTATGTTGGAACAAGAACGGAATAATGATATTGTTAGGCATGTGGTGGTGTGCCACCGGAGTCGGACCATAGAGGGTTCTACCATGTTCAAGATCTACGTTTTCTGTTTGTCCAAGTTTTAAAGTAATTAGAAAGCCAGTAAGATTAGTACAAGGCAGAGATAAGTGTGGTGATGGTACTTCTTTTATGACATTCCACCGTTCCAACTTCCGACCAGCTCACCTTCAAACTAGATGCAGTCTCAAACTTGTAGAACAAGCGTTAAAAATAATAATTAGGATTCCAGCAAGATTAGAGGGGCAGAGTAGACAAGGTTTACGAGGACGTAACTCGCTCACACGGTGTGTAACTTTCTTCTGGAGCTGAGTTAATGGGTCATTATTTTGCGGAGCAGGTAACACGGGGTTCATGGGCGATAGCAGTTTTAAACTGGTTTATTGTTATGTCCTTGCTGGATACTTGGTGTCCTGTTTGATAGATTGGAAATGTTCTTAGGAGAATCCTAGATAGAATTGGAGACGTACTCGAGGATTCCTATGGATTATGTTATGAAACCAGAGCATACAATTGCTTAACTATTATTAGGCAGAAATACTCGTAGATGTAGCGTGGCATGTGGTGGTTCCGGGGTGTCCGTAGTCCAGCCAAGGAGAGTTCTACCACGTTTATCTATATCACTCAGTTATGGATATATATTTTTAAGTTCCTACTCAAGAGGACTTAGTTGGGACTCCTCGTATAAGTTTGTCTCCCTTCGAACTAGAACACAACAGCGCTAACACTGGTTTTATAAGGCAGATAGGTGTGACGGTAGTGTCACAGTTCAAATATGTATCCATATTTCTACTGTGGTAGTGTCTTCGATTCGAAGTCTAAACGCGAAGAGTAGAGCGAGAAGTCTGGAGCTCTTTAATGCACCTATTAAATTCTCTTTAATAATATATTGTGTTAATTCCGGTACAAGTTAAGTTAGGCGGTACGCGTAACAAGAATAACTGCACTGTGTGGTGGACGTACAGACCACGTCTCTGAATTAAGTACGTAACTATGTTATATTGTTTCATAAACTTTACACGACGGTTTTATATTAGGTTTGCTTGGTAATATATGTTTAAGAGATGGTCAATAGGCAATTTAAGTTTGTAAATAAGACTATAGTTCTATGACCTACGAGTCTTTTTGCAAGTATATTTCAAAACGATATTTATAAGGATAGATGTTTTAATTAAGTCACTTTTAAGAAATAACAGAAAGAATAGATATAGTTACATGCCGTCGGTAAGTATTATTCGGATTCACAAATTATATATGAACTATGAATGTAAATTTTGTGTAATATGCATAAAAGTTTTCTTTCATTCCGTTTGGGTTTTTATTCAGTCTCCAATTCGTACTTGGCTAATTTGCAGTATGTCTTTTTATACTTTGAATTTTAGATTAATCTGACATAAATTTTACTAAAGAGCAAAAACACAAAATTGTTAAAACATCTCTACAAGAATATGCATAATGATACGTAATGTCGTAATAACGTTTATAAAGATTATCAAAAAGTAAATAATTAAAAATTAATATTAACGTATGTCACGTCATATCACGTATTATTATTAATAATAGGAATTATTAATAATACCCAGTAAATTAACAACGGAGGTGCTACGATAGTGACAAAGTTTTCAACGTGCAAGTAAATGGCGTCATTTACCAGCTTGTCACAAGCACGCCGGAGTGATAGCCCTATTTCCTTAGCAATTTACGCTCAGAATGTAGACGTGTAACAATTGACTTGCATTCAATCTACGCAGGGTTGTCATCATCATCAACCCATTACTGACCCACTGCTGGGCACGGGTCTCCTCTTCTGATCAGGGTTAGTTCATAGTCCACCGTGCTGATCAAGTGCGTTTTGGTAGACTTCACATACCTTTGAAAACTTTTTTTTAAGATTTCTCAGGTATGTAGGTTCCTCACGATTATTTCCTTCACCGTTTAAGCAAGTGATAATTAATTTCTAATACGCATATGGCAATCGTGCGTGCCTGGGATTTGAACCTCGGACCCCTCGATCAAGAGGCCGAGTTTCTTAACCATTAGGCTATCACTGCTTTTTTGCAGGGTTGTCAACTGTACGAGAACTCTCGTACAAATACGAGATTTGTGGTCTTTCGTACGAGGTATGAGGACACTATCAGCCTCGTACCAGGTGTTGATTTCATAAGGAATGAGAAGAATTTTGAAGACAAATACGTATTTCAGTAAATGTTTGTTTCAGTTATTTCATTTTCTTTTTCAGTGATTTCTTCGCCTATATACCGTCATTCCGGGAGCGTACGAGGTTTAAAATACGAGATTTTATCTATTTATGTACAAGAAAAAAATCAACAGTTGGCAACCCTAAATAAACGTGAATACCACTAGGAACAAACATTTCAGTATAGTCATTAGTAGGTCATTTTATTCCATTGTAACTTGGGATGAAACTACTGGTATTTCATCCCTTACTTAAGGTAGAAAACATCAAGTGAAAAATGGATGCTAAGTAGATTAAACATTTTCTTAGCTACTGTTCCTTCAGTTTAAATATGACAACTGTACTCGTTTTTTATAATATAGGAGTAGCAGACGAGCATGCACTCCACCTGAGGGTGAGTGGCTACTGCCACCCATGGACATCTGTAATCAACCCCATATAGGATTAGATATTCCTACCTAAGTTCGACCACAGATGCGCCGCTACCCCTGAGGACTAAGCTGGAATGCCTCGGCAAAGTATGTCTCCCTTACTAACCCCTTTAATCCGAAACACAGCAGCACTTAACACTGCTGTTAAATAAGATAGTCCTTTCATAACGACATATCGTGTTATTACGTCACGATGATAAATGAGAATGATATCGTATTTCATTCTTATTCCATTTCCCACGCTACTGTTGTATTGCTGAAATGATAGCTCTATTTCTAAAGCACTTTATGCTCGGAATGTAAACGCATTTATGTACTTACTACATGTATTCTGTAGTAATTACTATTAAACACATATCGAGGAGTTTTGTAGGTGAGAATTATTATGTATATTATATCCCAAATGAATTGAATTTACACATCAAATAAACAAATATGGCGCCCTAATGTCACGATACAATTCAAGGACTTAAAAGAGTGGATATCTAGATAAACAATTACGGTGACAAAATCACTGAACGGTAAAAAATTGTGATTATTAAATTAAGATTGATAATAACTAGGATGCAAGGTTTTTTTCATAAAATATAGAAACATTTAAAAAAATTTATATAATGATGATATTTATATGCATCTTGTATAAAAGTTAATAGCCATGTCATTAAAAGTATATTTTTTATAAAAATATTTTAATGCCTTTTAAAATATATTATTATATTAATTAATATTCCTTTACATATAGATATATAATGATTATGTATCCCAGAATAGTCAAACTGAATGACTCGATGACACGTTTTCGCATGTAACTATTTTTATAAGGCAACATTATTCATAGTCATTCGCATTGATAAGAGTAGTCTGTTAATGGGGGCGGAGTAAATATTTCAGTTTTCGATAATGTATTTTTGAAATATGTCTTAACTAGTCAGTCTTAGTAAGTCAGTCAGTCAGTGTAAAACTATTGTTATCGTCGTTAATAAGAAGCTTGGATATTAACGATATCACATTTTTATAACGTTACATTAAAGTAATAAGTGACTCGTTTGATACTACAGTTTAAAAACAGATGCGGGTAGGTGAAGTGGGAACGACACCTTGGCGGCGCTCGAATTAACAGAGAGTGACATTCTGGTCGGAGACTTCAGCAAGAGCAGTCGAATAACGGAGATACTTGTGTAGTTATAATACTTCTAATCACTAGTGTGAACTTACTTACGTATAATTGTTATATCGTTACTCTGTACCGTTTATGTGACTATATTATTACATGACTTCAAGACCTTCAAGATGACTTTGATTTCACTATCATGAAGTTAATTTACCTATGTGAGTTATATATGTGTGTAATGTGATAAATAATAAATAACTTGCGCGTAAGTGATTCATGTCTCTTTTTTTTAACAAATAAGTCAATTCATTTAGGACGGGGAATTTTACTTTTATCGGTTTATTGTGTCCTTTAATAAATTTAAAGAAATCCCTAAATATTGAAATGATTATTTAAATAACCAATATTACATTATAAACAATGTTATGATAACTGTCATAGTGCCTTAGTTCATACTCTGTTACTATATGGCCATTTAAGTACAAGGTTCTCATGAGGTCGCAAAATGATAACCCTATTTCCCCGTAGTTGACACTCTAAATGTAGATGTGTAATTTAATTTCAATATATAAACCATAGATAAGTATAGATATCTCACCGCCTTGTATTGAAGGAAGCCATTAAATGGCTTAAACGGATGGCAATCTGTCTGTCAGCCATTTAATGGCTGTCTTGGTGTAATTTACGCGGAACAATGCCCACATGCGCAGTTAAGTGGCGCAAAAACACGAAATCGAAGAAAGTGCGGAGAAATATCGTTTCAGTCGTAAATGAACTAAAACATTTTTTTTATGAAATAGATGAATGATAGCTTTTTTAAAATGTATCATAAGAAAATTAAAGGCAAACTGTAATAGCGACATAGTTTCCAACCTGCCGTTTACAAGGAAGTCACAGTGCCGCCGAAATGATAGCCTTATTTCCGAAGCAATTTTCTCTCAGACTATGAACGTATAATAATTTAGAGCAGTTACGCTGCTTCTCGTGGAATGCACAACAGTTTGAGTAACTATGACCATCGGTATTTTAATACTTTGGATCAGCTATGATCCATTTTGGAATTTAATGTTTATATTTTAGGAACTTTTTACATTTTAATTTATCAAAAGCTATTTTTATACGCTTTATATTTGATTTTGAAGGTTTTTTTTTTAATATAAGAGTAGCAGATGATGGTAAGTGGCTACTGCCACCCATAAACATCTGTATTCAATCCCAGATAGGATTAAATATTCCTGTGGTCGGTCACAGATGCGTCACTTTCCTTGAGGACTAAGCTATAGCGCCTCAGAAAGTATGTCTACGTTAACCCCCTTTAAACCAGAACACACCAGTGCTTAACACTGCTATGCTAGGCAGAAATAGGTGTAACGGCAGTGCCGCCGGACTCGAACCACCACCTTCATGAAATTCGTTAATAAGTTGAATAACCTAATATTTTACTAGACTAGATTATTTTTTGCTAGACTTTATCATGTTACGAGCTGCTCCGGCAAACGTTGTGTCGCCATATAAATAAAAAAATGTTAAGGGTGAACAACCCTTATCACTTAGGGGTACGAAAAATAGATAGAAGCCGATTCTCAGACCTACCGAATATGCATATAAAATTTGGTGAAAATCGGTGAAAATTTGGTGAAAGTCGTTTCGGAAAAGTACGGTAACTAACATTGTGACACGAGAATTTTATATATAAGATGATACCAAATTTGATTTTTATTTGTTTGTACCGTATTCGTATTATTAGAGATCACTGTCCTCCCAATACTATCTGGATAGCCTTAGATATAATGAGTTAGGTCTAAATGGAATATAGTACTATTTAGTCCAGAGACTTCCAATCTTTAAAACACCATTCTCCTTAGTTTTTAACTTGTATTTTATTATGTTACTAATATTAACTTGAGACAAAATGTTTTATTACATAATTTATTATCAGTTAAGTACATAACCAAGTATTTTTAAATAAAATTTTAATAAAAAAATAGTAGGGCCCGCAGCTTCGCCCGTATTTAAAAAACATGACATACATGTAACTGAAAATTTGAAATTGGAATGACAGTGGCGCCATCTGTCGAAAATTGGCACTGGTTGTACCAACTCAGAAACCTTCGTGGGCTCATGCACAACAACTTTGCAAAAGATCATCACATGATCAGAGTTAACGGTTCTATAAAGGACATGCAGACAACCATTCATTTTTATATAAATATGTTAAAATATCTTTTTGAACTTTGTATTGTATTTTCTTTTTTCTGCGCCTTTGCATCTCTCGACCTTATGGGTGCGACCACACTTTGAAAACCGCTGGTTTAGACCTTATTGTAACTGGAACCTAAAGCCGGGACAAAGCCAAACAAAACCCAACAGACATACCCTACATTACAGTGCGAGCGGATTTGCGCAAAATGTGGAGGAACTGTTAAGTAAATAAGGGCGTTAGGGTGGTTACACATGAGCGACAGTAGTAACACGATAATGCGCTATAGGATAGGCTGCTAATGCGCATCGGTATTTTGCGGCAGTAGCTAGATACTACTTGCGACAGTCTGCAACCGCGGGAATCGATTGTCGGCTGTCGCCGACGACCGTAAGCGATTGTGGCTGATTGCCGGTAGCTGACAAAAGTCGCGGGCAACGGGTGAAACACTCGACGGACTTTAGCGATTACCGGCGACTGACGCGGTCGTTAGAAATTGAAGCCGACCGTATTATGGCCTGTCGTTAACGATGCGATGTGACTACGGTAAGTGGCGGTCTCCGACGACAATGTAACTGTCTGTAACGGTTGTTGATTGTCGCCTCCTGTCGTCGGTCGCTCACGACGAAAGGTAACAGACGGCGATTGTTGGAGACGATAGTCTGTCGATGGAGACTGTCAGTGACGGTCGCCGCGAGTTGTCGCTCGTATGTTATCACCCTAAGTCGTTTGTCAGTAACACAAATAAAACTAAATAAAGGACCTGTTTCGCTGTTAGCGCCTGCTCCTCGTTCAAACAGCGTTAGTGCTAATCTGGGAATCGATTAAGAATAATTAACACGTTACTGTCCCATCATCAACCCATTACTGTCCCACTGCTGGGCACGGGTCTCTTCTCTGAATGAGAAGGATTAGGCCATAGTCCACCACGCTGGCCAAGTGCGTATTGGTAGACATACCTTTGAGGTTTTTTTTATAATCCTCTCAGGAATGCAAGTTTCCTCACGATGTTTTCCTTCACCGTTCTAGCAAGTGATAATTAATTTCTTATACGCACATAATGCAGAACAATCAGAGGTGCGTGCCCGGGATTTGAACCTCGGACCGGACCCCTCGATCGAGAGGCGTTTCTTAACCACTAGGCTATCACTGCCGTTACGTTACTATCCCACTGCTGGGCAAGTGTCTTAGATTGTGAGCTTTATACCGATTAGATTTAAATTCCTACTGTACAACTTTATATTTATTTAGATTTTTACCTCTGATGCTCTCTGATCTGAATTCATTAATAGAATGTGTGCGACTGGGTATCGAACCCGGAGCTTCGCGTGGCTGATCATTACAATAAGGACTAACACGAACACTACACACGAACCTTTCCAGTGTAGGCATTGTTCGTACGTCTTTCGCTATTGTGTAGGCGCCCTTAAGAATCTAAATTGCACAACAAATGCACTTTTAAATTCGGTAATTAGCAGTCTTACTTGAATTAATTTTAAAGATGCAAAATTAAGTATTTGGCGTCTATTTCATTCCTTCCTCCACGTCTAATTATATTATTAGTTTCAATACCAAATTCTAATTGCCATCACAACCAGTTAATGTTGCAGGTAAATTGAATAATTCGTAGTATTTGAGTTGCATCTGAACTGTTTGTTATTAAGATCCCAACTTCATCTAAGTATCGCGATTCAGATGCGCAAACTATTGCCAAACACTAAATTGGTTCGGGAACTGTGTAATCTGTGTAATGCTGGGTACTAATTACTCACTTAGTATTATTTAAAGCGTAACTTAGTTCTTAATGGAGCGCTTCTGTGATCAACTTAGGTAATATGTTATAGAAATTTTATAATTGGAAGGTAGTAGAATCCTTTGTGGTTCGATTCCGGCGGCACCACCGTCACATCTATTTCTGCCTATTAATACTAATGTTAAGCGCTGCTGTATACTGGTTTGAAGGGTGTGGTAAGGGAGGTATACATTTCCGAGGCGTTCCAGCTTAGTTCTTAGTAAAGCTAAAGTGCTCCCCTCAACCCACGCCTCCTACTACCCTCAACCTTGGCAACGGCACCTTCACTAAATCCAGCGAAGAGTCAGCAAGCGCCCTGATCAATCGATTCTACCCAATTGACACTCCTGATACACTTGAAACGCAAAGGCGCCTTAGATGCAGGGCAAACACGATACCGACCACTGCAAGCGAGGAGCCCTTTACACTCCAAGAGGTCATCGATTGCATATCTTCTATGAGTCCGCATAAATCCCCTGGTCCCGATCATCTTACTGCAGATATTTGCAACAAATTTACCGAAACCTTTCCCGAATTAACCTTGCAACTAATGAATCATTGCCTACATCTTGCCCATTTTCCAACAGCTTGGAAAAATGCCTTTGTCAAGACCATACCAAAACCAAATAAACCAGATTACATGGATATTTCGTCGTATCGCCCAATAGGACTGTTAGATGTTTTCGGCAAATTGCTGGAGAAATTAATATCTAAAAGACTCATACATCATCTCAATATCACCAATAACTTACACAAAAATCAATTTGGATTTCGGGAGCAAAAATCAACTAACGACGCACTGGCCGAAGCATTAACCCATATAAAAAATGCAAAGAATAGTGGGAAACTTGTCATTGCGATATCTTTGGACATTAAAGGAGCGTTTGACCATGCTTGGTGGCCTGCTCTCTTGAACAGGTTGCATGACGTCAAATGCCCTTCAAATCTCTACAGAATGATCCAGAGCTATCTCAATGACAGGTCCGTAATTTTAAACTACGCAGACGCCACTGTTCAAAGAGCATTGTCTCGAGGTTGTGTGCAGGGGTCTGTCTTGGGACCGCTCTTTTGGAACTTAATAATAGACGAAATTTTAAACACAGATCTTCCTCTTACTTGTCATCTTCAAGCTTTCGCCGACGACCTACTTCTTATCGTTTCAGCAGACAGTCTCACCAAACTGGAAAACGACGCCAACGATGCTCTAAGAACTATCACCGAGTGTTTATCAAACACGTTAACAATGCAATAGTTAAAGCCCAGAAGATTTATAAAAAGTTAAGTCGGTTTGTACGACCCACTTGGGGCGTACAATCAGAAAACATAATTATCATATACAATAGCGTAATTGAACCCACAATCACATATGCTGCGGAAATTTGGAGTTCCGCAACCAAATACAAAATAGTGTGCAATAATCTCAAATCACTCCAGCGAGGATTCGCCCTTAAGGCAATTAGGGGCTTTAAAACTATCTCAGGCACTGCCGCCATTGCCTTAGCTGGCTTTATCCCGCTAGATATTAAAATCAGTGAAATTGCTGAAATACAAAGAACCAAGAGATCAGGATACACCAAATTTCTACCAGCAGACATCACATGCGATCGTCCAGCTAACCCCTCTTATCTTTTACATCCTTCGACAAGAATCAGCATCACCTTCGACACTGTTTGCACCCAGAATGAAATTGACAACAACACATCACCGGATATGACCCAAATCTATACAGACGGCAGTAAACATGATGGTTTAGTCGGAGCTGCTTTTGTTATTTATCATCCGAATGGCAAAATAGAGACCAAGAAACTCAAACTACACGGCAGCTGCTCTGTATTTCAAGCAGAAATGCTTGCAATACAGAGGGCTTGCGAGCATTGCGTTGCGAGAGGAATAATTAAAGTCGTCATCCTATCTGATTCCATGTCTGCTCTCATGGAGTTGCAGAATCGGAACTCAACCAACGCAATGGCTGTAGAAATACATAAAAATACATACAAAATTCAACTTTTAGGCTCGATTCGGTTCTTGTGGATCAAGTCACATGTAGGACTCGCAGGAAATGAGGCAGCTGACCAAGCTGCCAAAGCAGCTGCCAGCTTGCACTCATCTCCCAGCTTTAGTAACTTTCCTATTAGCTATATGAAACACCATCAAAAATTGGAAACCGACCGAATAATCAATAGTAGATATCAGGCTGAAACCAAAGGAGCGCACACGCGACTTTGGTGCCCTAACATAGATATTATTAGAGATCTGCTCAAATCCACGACACTCACCTTTCAGCTTACTCAGATTTTAACTGGTCACGGTTACCATCTACACTATCTGCATCGATTCAAAATTTCCACCACCGATAAATGCCCCTGTGATGGTAACTCAATCCAAACAATCGATCACTTACTCAAGCAATGTCCAGTCTTCGCAAATGTACGTCAAGAACACGAATTTACTTGTAATAATATCAACATTGATCCTTACTGTCTGTCTGAACTTCTCAAGCAAAATTCATGCTTGCAAACATTTCTAAATCTTGCGAACAATATTGTAAATAGCCTCAAAAACTTAAACGAAACTTGATTTGTACTTTTAGTAACTCATTAGAGTATCATCAGTTTTATTATTTATTTTTGATTATTAAAAAAAAAAAAAAAAAAAAATGTCTTATTCTCGTCTTATAATATTATCGTCATATATTGTCTTATAATTATTGTCATTTTTCTATCAAATCACAGCTGATTATGTTAATAATTACAAATCATTAAATACAAGTACAAGTGGTACTGCTACAATATATATATCTAAATATATATTATTCTTATAAAATAAATAATATTATACACGTATGTATATACGTATTATATATCTATTTTCACCAAATCTCAGATTCAATAACCAAAATTGTCTAAAACATTTCTGCTTTTTAATAGCTTTAACTAAAAATCCTGTTTCAGGCCGCCCGTATAAAATTGCGAGGACCTCCAACAGTAGAAATCTTGTAAATCCGCCTTCAGCGGGGAAAAAAAAAAAGCTTAGTTCTTAGGGATGCGGCACATCTGTCGGCGACCTTAGTTCTAATCTTATCCTGCTTTATAACTTGTGTGCCCGTTAATTACGGTAAGGACTTCACAACGAGTGGTTCTACAGTGTAGGCGTTCGTCTTCCACTAGTGTGTAGAAGCCCTTATAGTAATTTCAATTGCAAAACAAAATGCACGTTCAAAGTCAGTATTTACCAGTTTAGCATTAATTTCAAATTTATAAGAACAGGAATTATTCTTAGAAATCACGAGTCTATTTTATTCCTTCCTCCTCGTCTAATTATATTATTAGTTTCAATACTAAATACTAATTGCCGTCACAACCAGTTAATATTGCAGGTAAATTGAATAATTCGTAGTATTTGAGTTGCATCTGAACTGTTTGTTAAGATCCCAATTTCATCTAAGTATCGCGTTTCGGATGCGCAAACTATTGCCAAACACTAAATTGGATCGGGAACTGTGTAATCTGTGTAATGCTGGGTACTAATTAGGCACTTAGTATTATTTAAGGCGTAACTTAGTTCTTAATGGAGCGCTTCTGTGATCAACTTAGGTAATATGTTATAGAAATTTTATAATTGGAAGGTAGTAGAATCCTTTGTGGTTCAATTCCGGCGGCACCACCGTCACACCTATTTCTGCCTATTAATAGTAATGTTAAGTGTTGCTGTATTCTGGTTTGAAGGGTGTGGTAAGGGAGGTATACATTTCCGAGGCGTTCCAGCTTAGTCCTCAGGGATGCGGCACATCTGTGGGCGACCTTAGGTCTAATCTTATCCTGCTTTATAACTTGTGTCCGATGATTACGGTAAGGACTCCTTCACAACGAGCGGCTCTACAGTGTAGGCGTTCGTCTTCCCCTAGTGTGTAGAAGCCCTTATAGTAATTTCAATTGCAAAACAAAATGCACGTTCAAAGTCAGTATTTACCAGTCTAGCATTAATTTCAAATTTTTAAGAATAGGACTTATTCTTAGAAATCAGGAGTCTATTTTATTCCTTCCTCCACGTCTAATTACATTATTAGTTCGAATACCAATTGCCGTCGCTACCAGTTAATATTGCAGGTAAATTGAATAATTCGGTATTTGAGTTGCATCTGAACTGTTTGTTATTAAGATCCCAACTTCATCTAAGTATCGCGTTTCGGATGCGCAAACTATTGCCAAACACTAAATTGGTTCGGGAACTGTGTAATCTGTGTAATACTGTGTTCTAATTAGGCACTTAGTATTATTTAAGGCGTAACTTTGTTCTTAATGGAGCGCTTGTGTGATCGACTTAGGTTGTTGTAGAAGTTTTATTATTATTTACAGAATTAATGCTTTTAGATGTTATGTTTTATCCAATAAATATAATCAGTCCCAGGATAAGAGGAGGCCTAAGGTCACCAACAGATGCACCACTATCCTTGAGAAACAAGCTGGAATGCCTCGGAAAAGTATGTCTTTCTTACCACACCCTTCAAACCAGAAAACAGCAGCGCTTAATTTTAACCGCTGTTGTCAGACAGAAATAGGTGTGACGGTGGTGCCGCCAGAGTCGAACCACAATAGTAGAACTCTTCGTGATGCAATTTCCACTCACCATCACTTCACTAATCAAAAAGTTTAACCCTGAAGTATCAAATATCACCCCATATGTTCCAACTAGCTGTCCCCTCGATTTCAACTGCGTTGGAAAGAAATCGTATAATATTATAAACAAAAAAAATCGTCAAGTCAATGATCTTTGAAATGTACCTCCCGGGGCCCTAATTTAATTTCAAGGTCTTCCTTTAGGATATACACGTAAAATAATACAAAAATGCTATGAACTATAATACCCTTCGTTTCTGATGTATAAACTATATTATTGGAAAGTTTCATCCTAATCCGATTAGCCGTTTTTGCTACAAGAACACAAACATCCATCGATACTTACAAACATTCGTATTTATAATATTAGTAAGATTAAAGAATGCACAAAGAAAATACTCCACGTTACAACCCTATAAAATTAGGGGATGGGTTATAATTAAAGTTTAAAATTCCAGAGCCAACCCGCTTTTGTTTTTCCGGACTTAATTCGTTTTCGCACTTAGTTGCGACGTCTTGTCAGAATACTTCCTGAAAATACTGAAAAATACAGTGAGAACTCGCCTAAAGAAAACGTATAATTATGAAAATATAATGTTGCATTTTTTAAAACGTAAGCACAGGCTTTTCTGTTGCGGAAGGTAATGTTTTTTTTTTAAATATGTGAGTAGTAGACGAGCATGCAGTTCACCTGATGGTAAGGCTACTGCCGCCCATGGACATCTGTAATCGACTCCAGATAGGATTATATATTCCTGCCTGGAGTCGGCCACATGTGCACCGCTACCCCTGAGGACTAAGCTGGAACGCCTCGGAAAAATATGTCCCCCTTACCACACCCTTCAAACCAGAACACAGCAGCGCTCAACGCTGCTGTTATGAGGCAGAAATACGTGTGGCGGTGGTGCCGCCGGAGTCGAACCATAAAATGTTCTACCACCTTCAATGTTTTTCGACCGTATGTATGCATGCAGGCACATGTATGTATTGTATGTATTATACATATGTATCATTTTTGGCACGCCCTGCAGTCCAAACGGCTTAACGGTTTTTAACATATTATTATGAGGTGTCGATGGATTCGTCTAAATTGTAGAAGTGCTGTAGACAACATTTTTAAGTGGTTGGGATTTTTGTTTTTACCATAATACACTATTTAAAAACGATGTTTTGAAAATTTGTAATTATTTTTATCATAAAATGTTAATCTCTACTAATATTATAATGAGTTTTGTTCGTTTGTTTGTAATCGATAAATTCTGAAACTCTAAAACAGATCTTTATTACCATTAAAAAAAGCTATTTTAATATAGCATTTTATATTATATCTAAATAATATGCAAATGAAATGTATATAAATAGACACTATTAATTTTACGTAGACAGTATTATAGTCGTCGCGTAACGCGAGTAAAACCGCGGGGCGCAGCTAGTAAATATACTTTTTTAAGAGGATAGTTAATCAAAATCATTTTAAATTCAGGTTCAAATTTAGGAATTTTTAATTAAAAATGGTATAATCTGTCTTTGTTTGAAAATGATGAGCTCCTTAAAATGAATAGGGACTGTTTGCCTTGTGTTATTATTAATTTTTATTCAAGTTTTTTCACAACAATATAATATTTGAATTGGGCTTACAGTAAATAGATTAATTTCATATAACCAAAAACTATAAAAACGTTTTTACTTCAGTTTAGTCATACTTCTATATGTTTTGACATTTTTAAAGGAAAATCTTTGTCCGCGAGTTTAAAAAGTAAGAACTAAGACTTGGCAAGACAACGTCATCTAGTGATTACATTATAGAAATTTAATACCTATTCATTTAGATATAATAATATATTTTAAACTGTTAAAAGGTAGAATCCTCTGTGGGTCGCACCACCACAGCAGAGTTCAGCGTTGCTAAGTTCCGATTTGAAGGGTGTAGTAATAATATACTTAGCTGAGGCATTCTAACATAGTCCTCGGGGGGCAAATATGCATCTGGTGGCCAACCTTTAATAGGAATCTTATTAATATTCTATCTGGGGTTTATTTAACGATGTCCATGAGTAGCAGTAACGACTAACTGTTGCTAAATCAATATAATAAAAGACTGTTTTAATTTATAAACCATAACTATAACGTGTCAATAATTGCAATATTATGTTTATGTTATAATAACATAATAAATAACATAAAAGCAGCTCATCGTTATGAAATAACCAATACCATATATCCTTAAACGGGTTATTGTGCAAGAGCATTATACGAGAATCGCTAGAGACGAACAATAAAATTTATAGCGCAAATAACAACGAACGAACATCCCTATTTAGTTCATAATATGAACTGAGGGTAGGGTTGCCACCACATCATTTGCCGGTAAAAAAATATAATTTCCTGAAAATTTGGTTGGGACATTTTTCCTGGACAAATTAGTAAATACATTGTATTAATTTTGTTTCAACTTTAACAGCTTCTTGCAATTTATTTCCATATATTTGATAAACTAAATCAAAAACAAAATATATTATTCGATTTTATAGAAATTATGTCGATTTCTCAATAAACATAGACAGCTTTTTTTTTCTCACAAGCGATCTTTCAACAAGCGAGAGGCAAATAATATATAATATCTTAATTATGTATTGAATACTACAATATTTTTAACAATAACTTCATTGGTATTACCTAACTTGTAACTGGATAGTAACTTAACAAAGTTCAATTTTAATTTATCCTTGATCATCTTATTGATAGAGTTTCCTGTATAAGAAAATTGCTTTTAAATGAACTTTAAAAACCTTCCAGATTTTAGAAGGTGGTGAAGAACCATTTGTGGTTCGACTCCGGCGGCACCACCGCCACACCAATTTCTGCCTAATAACAGCAGTGTTAGGCGCTGCTGTGTTTCGTTTTGAAGGGTGTGCTAAGGGAGCCACACTTTTCCAAGGCGTCCCAGCTTAGGCCTCAGGGGTAGCGGTGCATCTATGGCTGACCTCAGGTAGGAATATATAATCCTATCTGGGGTTGATTACATATTGTCCATCGGCGTCAGTAGCCACTTACCATCAAGTGGACTGCCTACTCGTCTGCTACTCCTATATTATAAAAAAAATATAGTTTTGTTGTTGGACACTGTTCAAACTACAATAAATCCAGGAAAAACCATGTAGATGGCAGCCCTAACGCACACCAGCTGTTTCATTCGCTCGATCGTTATTGCACGATTTGTATTTATACAGAGCGGTTATTACCTTCACTATTGTGGCTCTAATGTTCAAAACCTGTATATGAACATATTTATTACCATGAGTTTACTAGCTGTGAGATTTTTTTATATTTTTCAAGCATCAGCACATATATATTTTATAACTTGTAGTGATAAGAAGTCTTATGTTCTCCTTCTTGGGATTGGTTACAGATTAAGTATTTTTGGGGCATATTGATTGCTTACCGTGTTACCCGTGGAACCGCAAGCTATTGTTTACTATTTCTTTGTTAAGTAAAAAAATAAATGAAGTAGTACAACTATTTAGTTCTTTTGGTCTATTTGCTCTTCTGTTTCATTTTTAAGTGTGTTCAATTGGGCTAAGAGCCTACATGACCAATTTAACCAGACTTATGAACAGACTAACTACAGTGAGACAAAAGTATTCTCCTTTACCACGTGCCTTGACACAATATATTGATTATATGTGAAAAAATCCTAGTAATATTCTTAGTAGATTTCCTAGGAAAATATTTATACATATACACATTAGTCTTTTAATAAAAAATATGTCGAACCTACAAAGTAATTTAGAAATACACTGGACCCGGTGATCAGTATGAGCCGGCAGATGGCGCTACATATTCCCGGTCATCGGAAGCGCCGTCTGCGACTACACGCTTTAATAGTGTAGTGTAGTTTCATAGCTACATGCTACATATTGCATGGCCGCGCGATTTATTGGATTTGGACTTTGGTACCAACCCGTATAGTCTGGAAGTGGAATAAAAAACATAATTAAAAATCTACACGACATAATTTAACACGAAAGAGCAGCTAATCGTAATAAAATAACGAACACCATATATCTTTAAACGGGTTATTGTGTACGAGAGCATTTAATAACGAAAGTCGCTCAATAGCGACGAACAATACAATTTAAAGCTTAAGTAAGAACGCACGGACATCCCTATTTAGTTCATAATCTGATCTGAAACTGGGGCTGCCATCATAATATACATATAAATCATAGACGCCGGAAATCTCAATAATTCCGGAAATTCAGGGGAACAGGTGATTTTGATTTTAAGAATTTTCACTACATAAAAGTATTCAGAATTATGATTTGGGACCAAACCAGCGACCAGAAAAATATATGGAACCTATAAAGTAATTTAGAAATACACTGGACCCGGTGATCAGTATGAGCCGGCAGATGGCGCTACATATTCCCGGTCATCGGAAGCGCCGTCTGCGACTACACGCTTTAATAGTGTAGTGTAGTTTCATAGCTACATGCTACATATTGCATGGCCGCGCGATTTATTGGATTTGGACTTTGGTACCAAGCCTTATAGTCTATAGGTGGTAGGACTCTTAGCTGTACGATGCCCATTGCCCATGTTAAATTGAAATTTATTTCTTAGCTCCCGATTTTTACTATTTTGAAAAGGAGTCCCAACATGTTTATATACATTTGAATAATGTCCGAATCATATTACTATGACGTAAGCATATTTGACGCACTGAGCATAATTTTATAGTGCGTGCTAAGCCATAATCGTTCCATTTCAAATTAAAAAAAATATATATAAAACATCAGCTGTTAGTGACAATAGCCTCTATATAGATCTTATAGAATCTTTAACATACGACAGACATACAGGACAAAATCACAACTCTGTTTATGTTATTTTCCACGGAACCCAATAGCCATTTTATTCGCACATAAAAGATACAACGTAATGCGGAGAAAAATCAGCAAGAATCGTATTATTCAATACACAACAGCTTTAAAGGTTTACCCTCGTTAGCATTTGTATGGCTTGCGGATTTGTGCTAAATCGATAAAAATCTTAACCGCTTCGTAACTGTGTAAGGGATTCTACACACTAGCGTTTGTTGTTGAAGGCGTCCGAAACACTAAAACTTTGACCCGCGGGCCGGAGCGGTCACCATACCGGTCTGACCCGCAAAGGGTTCTGGGTTCGATCCCCGGACAGAGTGATCTGAGTGATGAATTTAGATATCTTCTGGGTCTGGGTGTTAGCGTATACGTGTGTGTGCGTTTCCATGGCACCCACAATACAGGGGATCCTAGTGTGAGGCTGTGAGTGTAGAAAGTTATTATTATTATTATTCTATAACGTAGGCGTTCGACAGACTAAAGCTTGTCTCGCACTGCTTGTCCCGTTGAATGTTGTTCTAGCAGCCACAACTCCCTTACTCGCGACATTCATCATTCATTGCTGTTCCGTCTTGAAATTCCCGCCTGAGGTCGGCCACAGCGCCGCTACTCCTGAGGAATAAGCTGGAATGCTTCGTCAAAGTATGTCTATTTTACTACACTCTTCAAAGCAGCGCTTAACACTGCTGTTATTTGGTAGAAATATGTGTGGACGTAGTGCCGCCGGAGTCGAACCACCGAAGATTCGATCATCGACAGTACTAAATGTATTTTAAACACAGTAAAATTTCGTTTTTCTAAAAAACACACACCAAAACAGAGCGGTCGCAATAAATGGAATTTATTGGGGAATGGTGTATTGTTGTGCGATTACCTTCGCTGGAAGATTTGTCGCCGGCCGGTGATTTCCCCCGGGCGCCGTGTTTAGCTGCATTGTTTGCGGGTACTTTGTTTCAATTGTTTTGTTTGAATCCTGTCAATAACCGTGGCAGTGATCTTAAGGGTATTTTACGCAAAGGACCTTTATTTCGACGACACGACACCGGCACGGCAACGACCAGATCGTTGTCGGCATCGACCCATTACTGTCCCACTGTTGGGCCCGGGTTTCTTTCCTTTTATAATATATTTAGGAGCAGCAAACTAGTACGCGGTAAATGGCTGCTACCGTATATGAAATTCTATAATAAATTCATATTTTTTTTTATTTACCAAAGTGCGGTAGAAAATTTACAATTCTCTTGTTCTGCTTTGTCGGCATTCAAATTTACAGTCAGTTATGTAATATATCTACACTACATTAAACCCCAGATAAAATAAGATTAGATTACCTGTGATCGATCAAAAATGCGTTGCGAGTGTTACTACCCCTGATGACTAAGTTGGAACGCCTCGAATAAGTACATCTTTATAAATTTGTACAATTTTCATATCTATTCCCGTACAACACTTAAAGATCTCAAAGACTAATTTGCATTTGTAATTAGGGGATTCGTTAAATTTGTCAAGTTTTATCCGGAGATTGTGGGGAAGGAAGAAAGATAAATATTGAAGAGGAATAAGTGCGTTAGTTTTAATGATTACAATTTAAAATTATTGTAATTTTTACTTAGTGTAAAACTGCTACTGTTACTGTTGTTTAGTTATAAAAAAATAGGTTGAGCAAATTAACTCACCTTTTTTTTTTTTTTTTTTTTTTTTTCTTTCTCGAGGGGGAAACCTTCAAAAGGTACCCGACGACGTGGGAGCGACGCCGGGTTATGTGGGATTTTTACCGCACTAAAACCCCCCCGTTGTGGCCGTCCTCAACGCTTGTTGGAGAACTCCGGGATCTCCGACGGAACACAACCGGAGCCCTCCAAGCGCGATGCCCCGATCGGGCTCTACCCTGGAGGAGCAGTTTTCGCTCCTCCCACACCATGTAGTGTTTACGACGGTATGCGACCACACATACCGCCGTCCTTCCCGGGGTCGCTAGCTGGACGGTTCGAGCTCCCACTCTTGCCGCCCGCAACCCCGGAAGCCCCCTTTTAGTCGCCTCCTACGACAGGCAGGGGATACCGTAGCCCTATTCTAGTCCCGGAACTACAGGGACAAAAAGACTCCTTTTGCGAGTATCTATCACTAGGACGTCTTACCACCCGGGCGCACATATACACATATCCCTTATACGGTGGGCAGGAAATTCGGGTCTCGAGTATACCGTCTTTGCCCGGGCAGATTCTCAGGTGGTCGAATGCCCTCTAGATTTGTAATATTTATTCATAATACTATCATCATCAACCCATTAATGTCCCACTGCTGGGCACGGGTCTCCTCTCACAATTAGAAGGATTAGGCCATAGTCCACCGCGCTGGCCAAGTGCGTATTGGTAGACTTCACATACCTTTGAGTTTTTTTTTTTATAATTCTCTCAGGTATGCACGTTTCCTCACGATGTTTTCCCTTCACCGTTTAGCAAGTGATAATTAATTTCTAATACGCACATAACTTTGAAAAATCAGAGGTGCGTGGCTGGGATCTGAAACTCGGACCTCTCGATCGAGAGGCCGAGTTTCTTATCCACTAGGCTATCACTGCCTATATAATATAACGTTATTTAAAACATTATAATATAATGAACGAGTATCAAAAAAAGTTTGGAAAATCCAAAAGTGCACGACTCATAATGCTCATTTAATTATGAAATATAAAAAAAAAAAACTTAAGTCGTTCAAAATTAATTGCCGAAAAAACAGCTGTAGTAGGAAGAAGGTACTGCACAAGCGCCCCTGGTGGAATAAATGTACATAATATCTATAGATATACAGTCTTGTAGTTTTCGTTTTTTATTAATTGCAATTAAACGACACTGAATTAATTAATGATTCGCATTCAGTGACCTACAATCGTCGATTAGAATTAAAAAAAAAATTAACTCAAATGATGGATTTTTTCACAAGTTACAGTGTTTTCAGGTTTCACACGTGACGGACAGGAAAATTTTTTGACCTATTTTGGTGTTTTTTTCCAATTCTATTGCAGTAAATCAATTTTTAAAAAGTATGGAATTCATCTCCATTAAATTATCTCGACAATAGTATGCAAAATATCTTGATTCCGTGAACTATCAAGGCTATAATAATAAAAATAGCCGCCAAAATGAAGCGAAAAAATTTTTTCGATCGTAAAGCACTCTCTGATGCTTCGCATCATGAGTCGTGCAATAGACCAACCACACTGTTAAGCGAGTGGTTCGGTACTTGTCGCGTCGTTACCGAGCGTACGGTCGGCCCCCTGATGGTCGGGGGTCACCATCTTTCGCGAGTGCGTCGCGCTTAAGCTACTTAACAGCTGCGTGAACAGAATCCTCTGTAGATGGACTCCGGCGACACCACGTCACACCGATTTCTGTCTCATAAAAGCAGTGGTAAACGCTGCTGTGCTCTGGTTTGAAAGGTATGGTAAGGAAGAAAAACTTTTCCGGGGCATTTCAGCTTAGTCTTCAGGGGTAACGGCGCATCTGTGGTCGATCTCCGGTACAAATGTAATATTATCTGGGGTTGATTACAAATGTAAAGTGGTAGTAGCCGCTTACCATCAGGTGAAGTCCATGCTCGTCGGCTACTCCTATGTTATTAAAAATAGTGGTTGATGAAATTGTAATTGTCGTTTTTTTCAGCATGTTTATGTTAATAGTCAATTGACCGTATTTCCAAATTAACATTCGTATAAAACGGTTTTAATATAACGAAGTGATTAACAGTTTAATTTAATCTACTTACTTTAAAATACGAGAAATATTTTTGACTGACTTTGCAAAGAACCTGTGTATTTCGTTTTGACTCCTACAACAATGCGTTGTAAGCATTATTCAGGAACAGCAGGATACAAACACATGCAAATTTTAATACAATTTACCTACATTTCCTATGCGGGCATCGCGTCGGTGGACTTGGGAACAAAAGTTTAATTCTTGCAGATACTTGGGTATATAAACTTGTATATTTGTGGATCAGTAACTGGGTCAGTGATCATGCAGTTTATCTGGTAACTACTGCTCATGGATATTATTATGATTAGAGATTTATGGCTGACCTTTAGAAGTAGAAGGCTTACCTTAGTAGGCTGTAGATGCCTTTTTTATAATATGGATGTAGCAAACGAGTATGTTGTCCACCTGATGGTCCAACTGAGCCAATGTTACTAGGCTGAAGGCGGTAGAACCCTTTGTGGTTCGACTCCGGCGGCACCACCGTCACACCTATTTCTGACTAAAAACAGCAATGTTAGGCGCTGCTGTGTTCCGTTGTGAAGGGTGTGGTAAGGGAGACATAATTTTCCGAAGCGTTCCAGCTTAATCCTCAGGGTTAGCGGCGCATCTGTGGCCGACCTCAGATAGAAATATCTAATCCTATCTGGGGTTGATTACAGATGTTCACAGACGGCAGTAGCCACTTACCATCAGGTGGACTGCGTGCTCGTCTGCTACTCCTATATTATAAAAAAATACAAGATATCGTTAACAAAAATTTGATGAGACATACTTTGGCCTTTTCTTTGTGAAAATCTGCGTCTTCGTTTCCTCAGGTAATATTTATTTTAATGCACATATATTTTTTTTTGTTTCTATTTTTAGGCCCAAGTCTAAAGTTTCCGCACCTACCCAGTTTCAAATGTCCTTCAATCCGCCGTGTATCGCAGATCTGAAGCGAACCGCCCTAAATCCGATCCGTATCAGAACAGCCCTCAGTCAGCGCTTTCCGTACAAATCTCATTCTCTTTTATTTATCCCAATTCCGCCTATTTACAAAATCCGATTCGGTACAATTGTCTTGTCCCAACACTAGCGGTTTAGTAAATCGTGTTTGTTTATCTTTTAATATATTTGTTATCTAAATATATATAACTCAAAGGTGACTGACTGACATAGTGATCTATCAACGCACAGCCTAAACCACTGGACGGATCGGGCTGAAATTTGGCATGCAGGTAGATGTTATGACGTAGGCATCCGCTAAGAAAGGATTTTGATCAATTCTACTCCCAAGGGGATAAAATAAGGTAGATAATAGATAATAAGATAGCCTAATGATTGGAACGCTGATTCTAAGTGGCACTGACGTTCTATTCCCAGGTACGCCACTGATTTTTCAAAGGTATGTGCGTATTAGAAATTAATTATCGTTTGCATTAACGGCGAAATAAAACATCGTAAGGAAACTTACACTCAGTACCTTAGAGTACATTAAAAAAGTTCCTTTCAAAATGAGGACACATTGAAGAAAATTTTGGAAAACTCTAAGGAATGTTGAGACTTGTCCCTGTAGTTCCGGGACTAGAATAGGGCTACGGTATCCCCTGCCTGTCGTAAGAGGCGACTAAAAGGGGGCTTCCGGGGTTGCGGGCGGCAAGAGTGGGAGCTCGAATCGCCCGGCCAGCGGCCCCGGGAAGGACGACGGTATGTGTGGTCGCATACCATCATACACACCAGATGGTGTGGCGAGCGTCAAGCTCGCCTGGGCGGAGCCCGACGGGGCAACGCGCTAAGAGGACTCCGGTTGCGTTCCTTTGGAGATCCCGGAGCCCTCTACGCAGCGCAGAGGACGGCCACCGGGGGGGTTTTAGTGCGGTAAAAATCCCACATAACCCAGCGTCGCTCCCACGTTGTCGGGTACCTTTTGAAGGTTTCCCCCTCGATAACAAAAAAAAAGGCATGTTGAGACTTGTGATTACTAACTTCTCATACGAAAATGACTTCGAAAATAAGTTTCCCTGAATTTAAACCCTCGACCTACAAAATGACACATATCACATTGTGCTCCCACTCTATCTCCAAACATTATATTAAATAACTTGAACTTAATCCAATTTAATTTGATAGCTTCAGCTTACGATGTAGCACAAATATCCTGATAAGGGTATGGGACAATTCCGATGAAAGATTTAATCCGGAATAGTTTCCAATTAATTCCGATTCGGTGGTGTATAGATCTATGTATATCTATCTTAAATTAAGGGCACACAATTTTCATCTTAGGTTTTTTATATAACGTAGGTACAATTCTTGAATATTTATCCGGTATAAGTGCGATAAGACTACGGTCAAATCTCTTTCTAAAGTGTGTAAAGTTTTGCGACATCATTCCTATTGCTATTGCTATCGCTAAATACAGGTATCTTCTATAAAGAAGGATTTAGTCCCAATCATTGCACATATCGCCTAAAATCATCAATGGCTGTAATATATCATGGCATCAATGGCATCAAGGATAATATGAATACTATTACACCCTTTTTACCTCATTTTCAGTAACCATCCAATCCCTTCATTTAAATGTCTGCCTAACCGAGAACTGAATCCAGATCCACCTGCGTAATATATTATTATGTTGACGTTGCCTTAATTTGGTCACCGGGATTCGAACCCGGAACCAGAACTATCCACCTAACCAACCCGCCCTCCATTAAACGATGAAAACCAATTAACATGATTTAAATTCCAATTGGTCGTTGTAACATAAATTTTAACTTGATAAGGGGGTATGGCTAATCCTGATGAACGATCTAATCCAAACTGGAATTCAATTAATTTAATTTGACGTAAACACAAATATAGTGAAGATTTTCGAAACTGTACAAATATATATGGGAATAAAGTTTTAATTGTTTTTATTTATAACACAACAAATGTTGTGTTGCCATATAAATAAAAAAATGTTAAGGATGAACAACCTATCATTTAGGGGTATGAAAAATAGATAGTAGCCGATTCTCAGACCTACTGAATATGCATATAAAATTTGGTGAAAATCTGTAAAGACGTTTTGAAGGAATACGGTTACTAACATTGTGACACGAGAATTTTATATCTTAGATAAAGTTTTAATTTATTTTTATTTATAATAATGAAGTTTTTTTTTTATATAATATCTATAGGAGTAGCAACGAGCATGCAGTACACCTGATGGTAAGTTGCTACTGCCGCCCATGGACATCTGTAATCAACCCCAGACAAGATCAGATATTCCTACCTGAGGTCGGCCGCAGATGCGCCGCTACTCCTGAAGACTAAGTTCAATCTGTTATACGTATGTATTCCTTACCACACGCTTCAAATGGGAACACAGAGGCGTTTATCACTGCTGTTGTTTGACAGAAAAAGGTGTGGACATCTGTAATCAATCCCAGATAAGATTCCTATCTAAGGTTAGCTACACATGCGTCGTTGACACTGAGGACTAAGCTAGAATACCTCGGAAAACCTATGTCTCCCTTGTCACACCCTTCAAACCAGAACACAGCAGCCCTTAAGATGTTATTAGGCAGAAATATATGTGGCGGTGGTGCCGTCGCAAACTAAAAAGGGATCTACCACATGCTCTTATTTTACTATTTTAAACGCGGGAAAAACCGCGGGGTATATAAACCTTGCTAATTTGTATAAAGTGCCCAATTATCTAACAATGGCTGTACATTCGGTTCATGTTACTTGAAGTAAATATAAATTTTGTCTCAGGGGCCATTTTGACAGATTTATTATTCTCTGATCTATATCTCTTCCGTCTTATGGTTTAAATGTTAAGTGAATTTCAAGGTGGAAGAATATTTTGTAGTTTGATGGTGGTACTAATAACAAGTAGCAATTGCTTAGTCGTTGAAAAGCGGGCAATCGAGGGGTCCGAGGTTCGATCCCAAGTGTGCATCATTGATTTTGAAGTAAAACCTGCATATCGGAGAGATCTTTGATATGAGAGGGTGATTTATTCTTAGCTATGTTAGCTTACTAAGAATTTTCGCTTCATATCAAACATACATAATTTTTTATGCATCTACTAATTTCTTTTTTGATGAAATAGAGTAAGTGACACTTATTGACATAATTTCTGTAATTTTTTAAAAGATGTGTGTTATGGATTTGCCCATTTGTCTCCACACCTCTTGCGGAGTGGCCGTAGATTAATTGACGCTAAAAAAATTAAAAGATCTACTTTGAATTAAACATGATTTTAGGATTTTACAAAAGCGTGCGTACATGTTAAAATTTTAAAACCACACGATAACGTTACGATCCGCTTCCGGAGCGACACGACGCCGACGGTCGGAAACGATAATTCTGACCTTCCTTTTGTAAGAACCGGCAAAACGATTGTATGTAACTAAATGCTTTGTGAGGATGAAAATAAACTGTAGACTTCGTACCTACAAGATATATTATTATATTTTTCATTTTACAATATATATATACCTACAAAAAATATGTACATATTTGTTATAATTTGAAGATTTGAACTTTTGCGGTTCTACTCCGGCGGCACCACTGCCACACCTATTTCTGCCTAATAACAGCAGTGTTAGGCGCTGCTGGGTTCCGTTTTAAAGGGTGTGATAAGGGAGACATACTTTTCCGAGGCGTTCCAGCTTAGTCCTCAGGGGTATCGGCGCATCTGTGGCCGACCTCAGGTAGGAATATCTAATCCTATCTGGGGTTGATTACAGATGTCCATGGGCGGCAGTAGCCACTTACTATCAGGTGGACTGCATGCTCGTCTGCTACTCCTATATTATAAAGAAAAATAACTAAGCGTTAGGATTTTACATTTCATATACAATTTCAATTCCAATCTATAGTTTGAGTTCAAGATATTTAAGGTTTGAGTTTTAAAGTTCCCCTATTCATTTATTTCGATAATTCGTGGTAGAGGGGTCTTCGTATCCGTATGACGCGCAGTGTTTGACGACCTGCGTGGCGGAGCGGTCACCATACCGGTCTGACGCGCAGAAGGTCCCGGGTTCGATCCCCGGCCAGACGTATATCTAAATGATGAATTTAGATTTCTCTTTTGTCTGTGTGTTTGTGTTTTCAACTTTGTTTGCAAAAAATAGTGTGGGGCTATGATTGTAGACAGCGTAGCATCATTTTCTAGGATACTCGGTACAGTTTAGTAAATCAGTACTTAACTGTATATACTCATGATATATTATTTAATAGAATCGTCGTTAATTCTTTATAATCTAACATTTTGGAGCATGACTTACTTGGCTCTCGATTTTAGCAATTAAATAATTTTGGACAATCAGTCTCCTCAATGTGTTTTCATAATTATTGTCATAATTTCGTGGCTTAGTAATTAGCATTACGACCAAGATTCTAGTCAATATATTAGGTACTTATAATTGATTATAATATACAGTGAAACCTGGTTAAGTGAGACATCAAGGGACCTGCAATGTCGTTTCACTTATAGAGGTATTCCACCTACCCAGTGTCTCAGATATACAGGTATAAATAAATATCTGTCTCATTTACAGAGGGTTCCATTAATAGAAGTGAGAATACAGGTTATTTCAGTTATACAGGTGCGATCATTAAATAAAATAACGTGTTGATCACGTTATGATAACGATTGTAGCTTTCGTTTTGACATTTTTCAAATAAACATCTGTATGATAGTAAAGCGAAACTAAAACTGAAGGTAATTGAAGCTCAAAATTTGTACTTACGTACTTGGAATTACGTGTGGAATTTGTGGGTAGAATAAGAATGAGTAAACAAACAATGTTATCTCAGTTACAGAGGTTTATGCATATAAAATTTACTCGCTGTCTCAGTTATAGAGGTAACTATGATGATAGAGTTCCAGTTATGGAGGTTTCTCACTTATCCAGGTCCCACTTAACCAAGTTTCACTGTACTAGTACCTATGCACTTTTCAAGTCTTCAAACAGATATAACATGAAAGATGGTAATATAAATCTTTGTTTCTTAACAGACGGGTCTCGGTCGTAAAAAGTAGGAGTTGTGACAAACGCCGCGCCGCGGTTGCATTGGCGTGAAAAATGATCCTTTTAGATAAAGGGACCGACAATTGTTATGTATGGCGGACCAGTGAAACTCTGACCCCTCGCTAGGGTTGGCATCAAGAAAGATTCCTCAGATAACGATTTTAAAATCGATATCTTAGGAATTGACTCACAAAAATATTTAAGGTTAAAAGATCGGCTTTTCTTTGAAGTGCTTTAATACTTTATTTGATACCGATTTCTAAAGAAAGTTCACTTTGTTAATTTATGTGCTGTCAGAATAAATCGTCAAAAATGAGGTTTTCCACAAAAATTGTAAGTTATTTTTTTTAAATTGTATGTATAAATTCTAAAGAAAAATAATGGTATAAGAATTCATGAATTAATTTATTTAGAACTTAAAAAATGGTAGATGAAAAAAAAATATGATTGAGTGAGGAAAAGTACCAAGAAAGATTTTTAATGTAACAACAGAAAACGTTGAACGTCGATTTTCTATCTAAGATCGATTCACTGTCGATCGATTAAAATATTGCCTATGTTTGACGTCTATGATAAAACTACTATTAATTTAATTGCAATTAAAACAATAGACTTTGTAGCCCAAAAAATCGATTCCTCGATTAATCGAATAACGAAGTAAACTAAGGTCGGAACTCCCTCCAAATATTGAATGTTACGAAGGTTAGGGGTCCGTCTACCTGGACGGGATCTCCCGCGGGACGCCCCTCGCGCTTTGAAATAATTTTCAAAACAAAGTTTTGTTTTTCAAATGTTTGGACGTGCCATTGGTTGTGTAAAAGATTGTTTTTCTTGTCTTAAAGTTTGTTCTTTAAGCAATACATATTTTATAATAGGGGTGACATATTAATAGGGGATACCACGTAAATCATACAAGTGACGTATAAAAAGTTAACTATTTTATTACGTAGTAAACTTTTTTTGACTAACGTATTTATAACAAATAGGATTGCATAGAAGGTATTTTTATAATATTTTATTTATCGTTATAGATGTTCACAGAATTTTTTCATTTCATATCTATATCATAGGGTCGTCAGCCATATTGGAGCGTTTGCCATTTTAGATTTAAAATGGCGTCACAAATCTCAACATGTATTGTCACCATAACCAAATGTATGAGCAAAATTGCATCAAAATCGATTAGTTTAATTATCAAATGCAAGACTTAACCCTCACATACCCACGAATTAACAAGGCAAGTTAAAGCTTGTAACATATTAAGACTATATTGTATATATTGTGGAGTTACACCACAAGTAAAATTAATATAAATGTACATCATGGGATTCTCTGTCATATTGGAGGAGGAGGGTGATTAGGATGGAGGAGGATTCAAAATAACGCCACTTATCTATATGTACGCAAAATTGCATCAAAATCGATTGAGGGTAACTGGTTTAAATGTTAGTAGCAAGATTTAACCCCCACATACCAATGAACTAACGAGGCAAGTTAAGAAAGCTCCTAACAAAGAAAATTAATATATGTACTCGTATATGATGGGATCGTCCGTCGCATTACAGCGCCCGCCATATGGGATTTATGACGTCATTGTGGAAGCAAAATAGCATCACAATCGATCAAGGCTAACTGATTTTTAAGATAACCCAAATACCAACGAACTAACGACGCAAGTTAAAGCTTGTAACGTATTAAGACTATATTGTGTAAGGTCACAGTTATTATTATACCTTATTGCGTTAGTTTAACATTATAAAAATAAATAAAATTAAAATAAGTTTAAAACCTTTCACTCGAAAAATAATGCTGGACACATATTTAAATTGGCTGTAACGCTGTATTCGTGATTTAAAAAAACAAAAGTGGATTATGGCGGGAAACGGCAGATGTCAAGGACGATGTTTGTGGAGGTCATGGAATTTATTAAAAAATAACGAGCTGGATTCAAGTCTTTCATTGGAGATATCCCCCAACAATTGTATATATTGTAGTTACCACAAGGGTCAAACCACACCAGTTGCGGTTGGCTTGCTTCGGTATAATTGTAAGCCATCCACTATAATCCTCCGTCACCCTCTGATATCCTAGTTAAGACTCATGTTTCTTTTTATTACCGGTAATTGATAAAATGATAAGTTAAGGAAGTAATGGCCTAATGGACAACCTAAAATCTCATTTATTCAAAATTGATTCATATAGGACTCTCTTTGAACGTCAACAAACTACCACCGCTTCGGATCTTTCGCTATGAAAAAGAAGCGGCGAAAGAAACTCCATATGTGCAAATTGGCATCTTTTAAAAAGTACATTTGATATCTACAATTTTACAAAGGGGTACATAATATAATTAATTATTTATGATGGAAATCGCTGAATTTATTTATTTACTTAATAAAATAGCAATACTAACAAATTTATGCTAAATATACCTATTTACTTCCAAGAGTATTTAGAAATTGATATACAAATTTTGAATACTAACCAGTATTCGTGGATCAGATACACAACGAAATTTGCATTCTTATCCCCTATGCATACTTAAACTCGGCTACATGTAAAACCTTTTAATAAATTACCATAATCACAAAAGGAATCATTACCGACTTTGGTAAATAACTTAGCAATATATGATGAGGAGTTGATGGGTTTTCCAAATAAATACACGTCTTTATTAAACCTTTACGGTAGTACCACTGGGCACGGGTTTCCTCTCATAATTATATATTGAAGGTGGTAGAACCCTTTGTGGTTCGGCTCCGGCGGCACCACCGCCACACCTATTTCTTCCTAATCACAGCAGTGTTAGGCGCTGCTGTGTTCCATTTTGAAGGGTGTAGTAAGGGAGACATACTTTTCCGCGGCGTTCCAGCTTAGTCTTCAAGGGTAGCGGCGCATCTGTGACCGACCTCAGGTTGGAAAATGTAATCCTATCTGCCGCCGCCGCCATATTGATAAATATTTATACATAAGTATGATTATAATTAAAATGAGTTCATGACTGTACAGTACACTCTTTAGAAATTATATTGATATAGCATACTTACCTAAATCCTCAACAGCCCTTTTTCCGATTAATCTAAATTGATTAAAGTTAATAACTATTTATATGATAAACTAATATTTCATCTAAACCGTCATAATATATTCATATAGATTTTAGTCTCTAAGCTTTGAATATTAATGAATTGCTTCATTTGAGAATTATTGAAATACTTTAAATATGAAAATTCTACCACAATTTCTTGCAAATCAATGTTCAGCTTATATTTATCATTGAGGAGACCTTAAAACTTAAGTTCTTTCTTATTATATTCTTTAAATATAATATCGTATACATCTTATAAAATACTAGCTGACCCGGCACACGTTGTGTTGCCATATAAATAAAAAATGTTAAGGGTGAACAACCCTTATCGCTTAGGGGTATAAAGAATAGATAGTAGCCTATTCTCAGACCAACTAAATATGCATATAAAATTTGGTGAAAATCGGTAAAGCCGTTTCGGAGGAGTACGGTAACTAACACTGTGACACGAGAATTTTATATATATGATGAATCGAATATATTATATGTTATATGGTGATAACAGTAATTTTCTTGACAATTTTTTAGGGTTCCGTATCTAAAGGGTAAAAATTTAACTCTGATTAAGACGGTGCCGTCTGTCACAGGACTTTATTTGTTATACAGTAATTGATTGATACTTATTTTTTTTAAAGAGAAGGTATATATTCCTTTTACAACAAATATTAAAAATAAAAAAAAAATAAAAGGGTGTCTATAATAAAAAAATAATAAAAATAAAAATAAATATTTTTATATTAACTATTGACAAATACTAAAAACAAAAAAAAATGTATTAAAAAAATATCAGTATTTTTATATTGATTACAAATAATAAAAACAAAAAAAAATATTGGTTACGGAATCCTCCATGTAGAATAGGACTCGTACCTAGCAATCGTTTGTAGCATTGGGTTACAAACTAGTGTATCTGTAATAAACGGCAAATGTATCAATTTCATCATACCGTTTAGCTGTTATTAATAATCAATCTATTCAATTTTTACAAGAAATTTAAATTTGCCAATGTTAATAAAGAAATTGTCAAATCAAAATCTTTGATAGGCGATACATTTATTATTAACGGGCAATATTTTATCAGTTTACCAGTACATATAATATGTGAACGTAGCCTTATTGATATATTAATAATATGTTAATTTCGAAGCAACGTTACATCGTACTTAGTTCCAAAACTTATTAAACCAAATACATAATTATGATTCTTAAGTAAACTAAGGGCCTAATAAGTTACTTCAAAGTACCAATCTCGTGACGTGTGTTCAATAAGTTCATAGTAAAGGTTTTGATACTGGGAAAGAGTATGGCGAAGCGCTATATCGGTTTGACAGTGTTTTGGGTTCAATCTCCGGTTGGGCTATCATTTATATGATTAATTTAGGTTGCGTTGGGTATGGGTGCTTAAATTCTAGTCTTTGTGTGCGTATATCAACTTATGTAGTTGATGGCATAGCAGAGAAATGCTATGAGTTTAAATATTCTATCTATTTCTGTCCAATAGCAGTAGTTAAGTGCTGCTGTGTTCTAGTTAGAAGAATGTGGTAAGGGAGACATACTCTCATGGTAGCAACAAATCTATGTCCGCTTTAAGTAGACTACAGATGTGATTCTACCATCCTACCCTTGAGTGCTGAACTCTAATGGCACTGGCCACTTCCAATCAGGTGGACTGCATGCCCCTTTAAGTGACAAACGAGCAAATAGTCCAACTGATGGTTGTAATCAAAGTCACATAAAATTAGAGTACTACCTAAGAACGGTCACAGACGCGTTACCCCTAAGGACTAAGGGCTTTAACATAACATACAAAAACAACCAAAACTGGTACCTATACTAAATCTTTAACAGCAAAATAAAAACTATGTACCATATAAAAATTCTATAGCAAACGAAGCCTTATTAAAATTGAATTTAATGGCATTTAATTATGTTAAAGAAACTGCAGGAGTACCTCTCAAAGTCTCCTTTTTCCGGGTTCTCGGGTGTTTTTGCCCAGAGCAACCCTTTTCGACTTAATTGCGAATTTTTGCGAACGAACACCTTTTAAATGGTGCGTTATTATTCAGTTATTTTTGCAGAGCCGTCTATGCATGACTTTTTACAGCTTTCTTTCAGTTTTATTTATAAAATGTCTGTTTATGAATGTTTAAAAATAAAATGTGCGCTGTTTATTCAGTATTTTATAAGTCAAGTTTTGCTTCTCCTTTTTGTGAATGCCTCGGGAAAATATGTCTCCCTCACCACGCATTTCAAACTAGAGCAGCAGCACTTAACACTGCTGTTATTAGGTAGACATAGGTGTTGTCCCTGTAGTTCCGGGACTAGAATAGGGCTACGGTAACTCCTGCCTGTCGTAAGAGGCGACTAAAAGGGGGCTTCCGGGGTTGCGGGGGCAAGAGTGGGAGCTCGAGCCGTCCAGTAAGCGATCCCGGGAAGGAAGGCGGTATGACGTGGAATAAACGGTCGTTTTCAAAACTGAAGATCAAGTATTTTTCTGGTGCAAGTTCCTGTTCCCAAGACTTACACAACACACATTCAACTACATGTGGTCGCATACCATCGTGAATACCAGATGGTGCGGGAGTAGCGAAAACTGCTCCCCCAGGGCAGAGCCCGATCGGGGCATCGCGCTTGGAGGACTCCGGTTGCGTTCCGTCGGAGATTTAGTGCGGTAACCACCGGGGGGGTTTTAGTGCGGTAAGAATCCCACATCAAGTCTATACCACTATTCTATTAATACAATATAAAGTATAGTTTCCAACAAATTGATTTCCAAAAACAAATTATTCTAAATCAGTATTAAGTTTTCCTTAGAATCTTTCTAAATACGGTCATAGGAAATATTTAATCCAAAATAGCATCGAATTTGCCAAGTTAGCCGGGCCAGTGGACCATATTGCAACGAATGTGCTCATTGCATATGCAATTTGAGATTATGCGAGACATTCGCTGGCATTCTTTTATGCACTTTCCATGCTAACCGTGGAACTGGCTTGGGATATAAAAATAAGATGTTATCTCACATCCGTATTTATGACTTTTTGCAATGTCGATCTAAAAAGTCAAGCAAGGTGGCAAGGATGGGCGACCGCAAGTGGTGTACCACTTATTTTACAAAGTTATGTATATTACAAATTAATTATAATTTACATTATGGTAAAAAAACATTGTGTGAAAACTTACATACTTGAGATTTATTCAAAAAGTTCTCAAAGGTGTATGAAGTCTACCAAATCGCACTTGGCCGGCGCGGTAGACTATGATCTAATTATGTAAAGGAGACCCGGTCCCAGCTGTGGGATATTAATGCCTTAACAAAACACACACAAACCCACACACACGCATAATATATGAAAATGGACGTATGTGTAAATTGAATCATCAAGCCATTACTGTCCCACTGCTGGGCACGGGTCTCCTCTCATAATGAGGACGACTAGGCCATAGTCAAGCCAAGTGCGTATTGGTAGGCTTCACATACCTTTGAGTTTTTTTTTATAAATCTCTCAGGTATGCAGGTTTCCTCACGATGTTTTCCTTCACCGTTTAGCAAGTGATAATTAATTTCTAATACGCACATAACTTTGAAATTCCAGAGGTGCCTGGGAGTTGAACCTCGGACCCCTCGATTGAGAGGCGGAGTTTCGTAACCACTAGGCTATCACTGCTTGCAGTGAACAGTAACGCCTTGATGAAGAAAAAAACACACACACACACGCATAATGTATGAGAATGGACATATACGTAAATTAAGTAACATATTCTATGAAAAACAACATTATTTATACAAAGTAAGATTACAAGCGCGTGAAACGTAACGCGAAAAAACTTTCATTCAACTTTGCGGAGCGGACAACGGGAAACCTTCTGTTTTTAGAACGGAACTCGGTAATTTATCTTGCTTGTTAAACTCTGGCCTTTTTATTTAGCTCGCGTTTTTAATTAGTTTTGTTTCTCGGATTCTATGAGATTTAGAAAAAATAAATAAATAAAGTCGCTGCGGAGAATACGTACAAACTTTCCTGTTTAAGCTGTTTTAGTTTTTATATATTTTTATGAATTTATTAAATTGTCCCACTATGGGCTGAGTTCTCATATAATGTGGTTGAGTAAATAATTTTGAAAATAATGTCGGGAACATTTTGACATACCAGTTTTTTCACTTTGAAGAGTCAGAGGTACCTTGGAATTCAAACATGAGACCTCGAGAGTATTATCACAATGACCCAGTAAAAATACAGCGATAGTAAAATGTGCGTGTTAGTTTGTTTGTTTTGGAGCAGTAAAATACACAAGCAGTACGGATCGATAGATTTAACTCAGTACATATGGAACTAAAGTGTTTTTCATTATTCTGTATTTGAAGAGTGTAATTAAATCAAAACACAGAAGCATTTAAAATTACTATTATTAAACATTTTAGTCTGCCTAAAATAAATTCTATTACATTAAGCTGTTTACATTAACATTTAAAACCTTGTCGTAAGTCACAACTCATAATATACAAAAATAAAGATCAATATCAAACCACATAAATCTTTTACACAATTCAGCGAAAAAGATAACTTTTACTACGAAAAAGATATCATTACGATTAAAAGAATCCATTCCAATTACAATCTGAAACGTTTTTTGAAAGGCAAAAAGGTTATACATCCGTCGAGACTAACAAGATATTTATTGCCTTAATTAAAATTTACTCGTGAACAAAGGGTAAAAACTCAAGGCCCGGTTTCATTACGCAAATTAGAAGAGAAAGGATTATTTTATTACAATTTTATACGAGTAGCGAAGAAAGCTAGAGAATTGTTACAAAAAAAAACCGTCTTCGTGAATATAAAGCGTATGACATTTACACAATTTAAACAAATCTAACGATACTACATACGTTAAAATCCGTCAAGTCGTTTGAGCTAGGAAGAAAGCGAGATTTATTGTAAAAACCAGACTGCTTACTTTAAATTTAAGGTCGCTGGCGCAGAAGAATTAAGATATAGGGTATGTCATTCCCATAATTTACATACGTTAATAAATAACATACGTTAAAATCCGTCAAGCCATTTGAGCTGTAGGGCGTGCGAAAAAATCAGACATACATATGCTCGAAAATCATTACCCTTCCATTGTATTCGGGATAAAAACAATTACGTCCATTTGTATCAGAATGTGCGTATTACAAATTAATTATCACTTGCTTAAGCTCTGAAAGAAAATCATCGTAAGGATGCCCGCATACCTGAGAAATCGAAAATAAAATATTTTCTGTGGTATATGAAGTCTACCAATTCACACTTGGCCAGTACAATGGACTATGACCTAATCTTTCTCATTCTGAGAGGAGACCCGTGCCCAGCAGTGAGGCAGTAATGGGTTGATGATGATGGTAATGACGATGATGTACCGTAAACTCTTCCTAAACATGAAATCAATACATAAACAACATAAACAAGATAGGAACTCGTTTCCAGTAATTCCGGTAATCATACAGTCTTGTGGCGAGAAGTGATTTCCCCAGAGCCCCCCCGTCAGCTCGCTACGAAAACATCATTACCATCTTAAGATTGTTTCGCGGCATTGTTAGTTCTTGAACGTCTAATATGGTGTCAGTTATCCGCTGCGCAGTTGACTTGTTTTAGTATTATTTGAGATTTATTTTAGCTGGATTAGATTCTATTTTGGTGACGCATGGCAGCGAGTCTACCGGCCTGACGCGCAAAGGGTTCGGGGTCTGATCCCAGGCTACACAGATATTATGAAACACATATATGAACTTACATGAGAAGTTTACATTTTATTTTATTTTTGTATAAATTAGAAATAACAGACGAGTATGCAGTCCAACTGGTAAGTGGCTACCGCCGCTCATAGATATCTGTAATCAACCCCAGATAATATTACATTCCTACCTGAAGTAGGTACTAAGTGCCTCAGAAAAGTATGTCTCCCACATCACATATTTCAAACCAGAACACAGTAGCGTTTAACACTGTTTTTATTTAGCAAAAATATGAGTGACGATAGTGCCCTCGACCCACAGAGACTTCTACCACCTTCAAAGTAAAATGAAACATAGAAATATAAGTCAAGAACCTTATAAAATGTACTTTACTCTATTTCTTGTAACAACATAAAAAGTCCAAGTTTTTCATAACTTCAAACAGGTATAAACACTTTGTATGTAAATAAAATGAGTCTTTAACATAACTTTCGTTTACTTAGAGCAGATATACAGGCAACCGGATATCACATCCCCGGGGGTTCATAAGCTAATAAGTTTCTAAAGGCTTGTTCACAGACGTTCAATATCCGTTCGTGTTGGAGGATTTTACAGAAATATTTTATATGGTAATTACGTTTAAGTTGTAAAGGAATTCTGTAAAATTGTGTTGAAATAGTCTTTTAAAATAAAATAGGTCAAAAAGAAAGATGTCTAGAAACTCTCATAAGCTGCGTGGCGGAGCGGTCACCATACCGGTCTGACGCGCAGTATTTGGGTTTATGGGTCTGGGTGCTTGTGTGTTTGTCTCTGTGTGTGTCCATAACAACCACGATACAGGAAATCTTAGTTTGGGGCTGTGAATGTAGAAAGCGTTTTATTTTCATTTTATTATTTCATCTTGCGGTGTATTTTTTAACCGACTTCGAAAAAGGAGGAGGTTACTCAATTCGACCGTATATATATTTTTTTTTTTTTTTTTTTTTATGTTTGTTCGGCGATTTTTTCGCGATGCCGCGACCGATCGACATGATTCATACACCATTGTATGCGGCTAGTTTCACAGGGGGTCCCATTTCGAGGAAATTTGAAAATTTCCGCCAGTTTTCCCGGAAAATTGGAAAAACCCGATTTCATATAAACTTGAATAAGTCGAGTATTTCTTAACCAATTTTAATTTTCTTTTTTTCATATGAAAGGGTGTTTCGTTGCGGTACTTTCCTACCTTAACATTAATACGCTCTGATGATTAGAATTTAAGTTATGGGGTGGAACTCATCATCACTACCCCTGCTTTTTACATATTTTATGACAACTTACCTTCTGCCCACTCAATCCTCATGAAACTTAAAATGAACATTGAGTGTCTAGGTTATCATGATATGATGGAAAATTTGACCTTCAACTCTTCAACCCTGGTAATGCAGAAGTGCCTCCTGCCTCAACCATACAAGTTAGGCATTTGGAACTTATGGATATTTAATAAAGTCGATAAGTTGAGATATATGATGGAAAATTTGACCTTCCACTCTTCAACTCTGATAATGCAGAGGTGCCTCCTGCCTCAGCCATACAAGTTAGGCATTTGATGCTTATGAATATTCAATAAGGTTGATAGGTAGAGATATATGATGGAAAATTTGACCTTCTACTCTTCAACTCTGATAATGCAGAAGTGCCTCCTGCCTCAACCATACAACTTAGGCATTTGGAGCTTACGAATATGAATAATATGTAGTTTGTATTTATAGGATACTACAGGAATAATATAATATCAAGACGAAATCATTAAGATACATTTATTTTTAAGACAATTAAATGACAAGTAAAATCTTCTAAAAATGTACATACATGCCACCCCAACACTTATTTATAAATATATATATCAAAATCAACAAATTCAACTAGTGTGATACGGGATCGCCAAAATGTACAACTGGTTTAATATTACGTTTCAACCTGGCGTTCTCCATCGGCGTGCTTGGACCGGTAACCTGTGGACTAACAGCCAACGGACTTGAAATTTTCGGTTCATAAATCCTTGTACCTGCCGGAGGAGAAGCCAGCCATATTCGGTTGCTGAAACCGACGCTCGGAGTATTAATGCCGCATAAAGAATTCTCTACTCGTAGTTTTATTTGGTCAATATGTCTCTTAACTTGTAACCCATCTTCCTTACTAACTAAGAAAATCCTAGACCCTATATATTTCTCGATTTGGCCTTTAATCCACCTTTCTTCCCCACTATATTCGCGTGCCCATACTTTATCACCTATATTAAACCTTCTAACCTTCCTAACCAGCTTTTCGTCTTGTTGAACTTGGACTGGCCGCTCTTCTACTACATCTTTCCTTAGACAATCCAATCTCGATCTCAGTCTTCGCCCCTGTAACAGCATCGCTGGCGTCTCACCAGTCAAACTTTGAGGTGTATTCCTGTATGCCAGTAAAAATGATTGTAATGCCTTATCCACTTCCATATTATCCCGTATTGCTTTCCTAATAGTCCTTTTACACAGGTTTACAGCCCCTTCTGCGGCTCCATTTGACGCCGGATGATAAATTGGGCTAAAAATATGATTAATACAGTTACTTTCCATAAATTGTGCTATCTCTCTGCTTGTAAATGGTGGTCCATTATCTGAAACTATACATTTTGGTAATCCAAAACGAGCAAATGTTTCTCGTAAAACTTTAATAATGGTCCATGCATTCGTTTTCCCGACTTGAAAAGCTTCGATCCATTTAGTTGTAGAATCAATCAATATAAAAAATGTTTTACCTTTCAGTGGACCCAAAAAATCCATATGCAGACGACTCCATGGTTCAATCATGTCTGGCCAAGGTTGAGCCGGTGCTTTTGGAGGCGCAGGAGATTCCTTCACACATGTCTCACATTGCTTGCACAATCGTTCAATGTCACCATCAATACCTGGCCACCAAACGAAACTTCGTGCAATCGCTTTCATTTTAACTATGCCCATGTGCCCAGTGTGTAATTCCAGCAATATTTTCTTACGAAATGAGTTTGGTATAATCATCCTATACCCCCACATTATACATCCCGCATCAATATATAATTCATTCTTTTTTAACAAAAATGGTTTCAGCTCTGGTTCCGGACAATGTGATGGCCATCCTGATTGTAAATAGGTTACCAATTTGTTTAATAATGGGTCTTCTTTTATAGCTTGCGATACTTCTTTATGAGTAACTGGCAAAAAATTGTTAACAAAATTTACATACGTCACTTCATCATTATCAGGTATTTGAGTATTCAAAGGAAGTCTGGACAACGCATCAGCACTGTTTTCCGCTGTCTTTACGTATTCAATATCATAATCATAACCAGATAAAATAACCGCCCATCTCTGCATACGCGTCGCAGCCATGATTGGTATTCCTGCTTTCGGGCCTAAAATTGCAACCAATGGTTTATGATCAGTCCTAAGAAGAAATTTCCGACCATATAAGTATTGATGAAATTTTTTAATACCAAAAATAATTGCTAACGCTTCTCTATCAATCTGAGAGTAAGATTTTTCTGCGGCATTCAGAACTCGCGACGCGTAAGCTATCGGACGTTCGCGACCGTTAGGCATAATGTGTGATACCACTGCCCCGACACCAACACTACTGGCATCTGATGTAAGAATAAGTGGTAGATCCGGATTATAGTGTGCTAGAACCTCACTAGACATTAAATTATCTTTTACTTCTTGAAAAGCGATCTCACAATTTTCAGTCCATATAAACTTTTCCCCTTTTTTAAGCAAAGAATATAAAGGATATAGTAACATGGTAATATTCTTAATAAATTTTCCATAATACATAACCATGCCTATAAAAGCTCGCAATTCTGTTACTGTAGTCGGCCGTGGTACTAAACGTATAGCTTCTACTTTCTCTGGGTTAGTACGAATGCCGTCCTTATTGATTACATATCCCAAATATGTAACAGACTCGGCAAAGAAAGTGCACTTCTCTTTCTTAATTTTCAAACCATAGCGTTGTAATCTATCCAATACCATATATAAGGTCTCCAAATGTTCTTCATCATTTTTACCAGTTAAAATAATATCATCTAAGAAAACTCCTACTCTAGGTATATTATAAAAAAGTTGCTCTATCATTCTTTGAAAAATTCCCGGGCTCGAGGAAAGTCCGTAAATTAACCTATTATATTGGAATAATCCTTTATGGGTATTGATTACTGTATATTTTCTAGAAGGTTCATCAATTACTAATTGTGCATATGCCTGTGATAAATCTAATTTAGTGAATTTTTCACCTCCTTGTAATTTAATTAATAACTCTTCCACCCTTGGTAAAGGAAAACGATTTACCTCTAGACATCTGTTTAAGGTTAATTTGTAATCTCCACAAATTCTAATTGTACCGTCTGGCTTTACCACCGGTACAATTGGTGTAGCCCATTCCGATGTTTCCACTGGAGTAATTATACTATCTTTAATCAGTTGTTCAAGTGCGCGTTCGACAGGTTCGCGCAGTGCATACGCTAGCGGCCGCGCTCGCATAAACACAGGTGCTGCATCCGGGCGTACTCGCAACGTCACCTCTCCACCCGTATATAGGCCCAAGCCATCTGAAAATACTTCCTTATATCTGGAATGTAGATACTGCATATTAAAAATACTATTGGACTTAATATTATTACAAGCCAATTCCTGAAATTTAAAATTCAGTTCGTACAACCATTCTCTGCCTAATAAGGGTTTCTTTCCGTTATTGACAACATACATATCCAAGTATTTACATTTATTTCTAAATTTAACTAACGGCTTGATTTTACCTAATGGTATAATTTTCTCACCCGTATAATAACACATCGTTAAATTAGTTTTCTTAATTGGTAAATTAATAAACATTTCTTTATATAATTTATAACTAATACAAGATATGGCGCTACCTGTATCTACTTCCATATCTAACATTTTATTGTCAACATTAATGGTCAATATAAATGGTTTGTAAAAATTAATATTATGAACATTAAAAGTATTAAAACCAACCTCATAATAATCCACCTCACTCTTTGAGGGGGAAACATTGTCGTGAATTTCGTTAGTGAACATTTGACCATAAATATTGTTCATAAGATTTGGACACATCTTTTTAAGATGCCCCTTCTTGTTACATACTCTGCAAACATAATTCCGAAATTTGCATGTAATTGTCCCGTGCTGTCGACCACATACACTGCACCGTATTTGGTTGTCTTGACCTTCATTTGCGTTTATTCCTCTCTGTTGTTGTCTATATGTCATTTTTCGCCCAAACGCTCTTTGAGCTTGACTCGTGTCAGTTCTATGTCCGCTATTTGAACGATAACTATTTGGTAAATTTCCACCAAGTGATTTTAATGGTATTTTGGTGTACTCAGAAATTCCATGATGACAAGACGACTCTACCATTGCGTCATGTATCTCCACAGGACATTTGACTGCGGCTGCATTCTTTTCCGCCGCTTCTATAGCCACCGCCAATTTATATGCCTTTTCAAAGGACAAATCTTCTTCTACAAAAAGTCTCTGTCTCATCGTTCCGCTATTTAATCCGCAAACAAATTGATCCCTTAAACTATCCTCCAACCATGTCCCGAATGCACATCCTTTAGACTTTTTTTTAAGTACTGCTACATAATCGGAAATGGTTTCATCACCGCTTTGTTTTCTATTACGAAATTTGTACCGTTCCGCTAATAAACTGGGTTTTGGTTGCAAATGATTTTGCATTATGAGTATCAAGTCTGCAAATTTCTTACTAGCAGGCTTATCCGGGGTACAAAGTGTAACGAGGAGTTCATAACTCTGCGCGCCCATTAGGGTAATTAAAATCGGAACTTTACCTTTCCTTCCTTCACTTCACTTCTTTTGCACTTCCTTTGTATTATTTACAATGAAATATTGTTCTAATCTCTCAATATACATACCCCAGTCATCATTCGCCATGTCAAAATGTTCAATTTTTCCGACAGCCATATTTTTTAAAAATTCTTCGAATTACAGTAATAATATGAACATAAATTCCATCCTCGTCGCCAAATGAATAATATGTAGTTTGTATTTATAGGATACTACAGGAATAATATAATATCAAGACGAAATCATTAAGATACATTTATTTTTAAGACAATTAAATGACAAGTAAAATCTTCTAAAAATGTACATACATGCCAGAATATATGATAAGGTCTTTGAGTAGAGACATATGATGGAAGATATGACCTTCAATTCTTCAATCCTGATGATGCAGAGGTGCCTCCCATGTAAAGTATATAGATTAGACATTTGTTGTAATGAAGTAGCTAGACAGAGATATATGATGAAAAATTTGACCATCAACTCCTTTTTCTTTTCTTAACTATTGAATTAAGGTAAATTGGACCGGTTCACTCGCAGAGTTTTACCACCTAGTTTGATTTATTTATTTATCTGTTCCTACTTAACCTAGCCAATAATTAGTATCTCATAAAGCTTCGCCTATAGTGTTTCGTATTGAATTGGTTAGGTTAGGTTGGAACATATTGGTGGGTTGGCGCAGGTTGCGCCGTCGTAACATGGATCACGGCGCGGTGGAGAGACAGCTGTACGAGGCCTACCGAGAGCGACGATTGGCTCTACAGCTGTCCATAAGCCAGGCAAAGGAAAAGGTCAAGATGGAGCTTCTCCAGGCCCTTAGCGAAGATCCGTGGGGGCGCCCTTATAAGATCGTAAGGGAAAAACTGCGTCCATGGGCGCCCCCTCTGACTGAGACTCTTCAGCCTCAGCTTGTGGAAGATGTGGTGTCCACTCTGTTTCCAGCCAGAGTGGCATACTCTCCTCCGGCAATGGCACCTTCCGATTATACATCAGGAGCGGAGGAGTCGGAGGTGCCTCAAGTATCGGAAGAGGAGTTGGGCGCGGCTATCCAAAGGCTCCGGGGTAAGAAAAAGGCCCCGGGACCGGACGGAATTCCTGGCCGCGCCTGGGTACTAGCTCTGGAGGAGCTAGGGGACCGGTTCCGCAGGCTATGTGATGCCTGTCTGGAGTCGGGACTGACAAAGACAGTGGAAGACGGGTGGCCTAGTCCTTCTCAAGAAAGAAGGACGCCCCGCAGAGTGTCCTTCGTCGTACAGACCCCTAGTGATGCTTGATGAGGCCGACAAACTTTTTGAACGCATTGTGGCAGGTCGGCTCAACAAGCATCTAGGAGAGGTAGGCCCGAACCTATCCGGTAACCAGTTTGGTTTCCGAGAGGGCCGATCGACCATCGATGCTATTATGCATGTAAAGGCTCTCTCGGATGAGGCGGTGGCCCAACGCGGGGTGATGTTGGCTATTTCGCTCGATATAGCAAACGCCTTCAACACCCTGCCGTGGGCCAGCATTAGAGAGGCATTTAAGTATCACAGGGTGCCTCTCTACCTCAGCCGGGTCGTTGGAGCCTATCTCTCTGATAGGTACATAACGTATCCAGGGCACGGAGGATACACGCTCAGTCGGCAGATGACGTGCGGTGTTCCACAGGGGTCAGTTCTTGGCCCGCTTCTGTGGAACATCGGATACGACTGGGTGCTGCGGGGTGATCTACCCCCAGGGGCTACCGTGACATGTTACGCGGATGACACGCTGGTCACGGCCCGGGGGGATAACTACGAGGAGGCTGCCCGTCTTGCCACAGAAGCGGTGGCACTGGTGGTTGGCAGGATAGAGATGTTGGGGCTCCAGCTGGCTAGCTCAAAAACCGAGGCCCTGTGTTTTCACGGGCCGAGGAGGGCGCCGCCGCGGGGGTCCCACATACTCATTAGCGGAACCCGTGTCGAGGTTGAGTCGTCTATGAGATACCTGGGACTCACCCTCGACAGCCGCTGGAATTTCCGCGAACACTTTAAGCGATTGACTCCCCGGTTAATGGGTACGGCAGCTGCATTAAAGCGACTGCTGCCCAATCTCGGGGGGCCAAAGGCGAGTAGTCGCCGCCTATACATGGGGGTGGTGCGGTCCATGGCTCTATATGGGTCACCCGTATGGGCGGAGGCCCTGACAAGGCAGAATGTCACCCTCCTTAAAAGACCACAGAGGGTGATGGCCGTCGGGGTCATCCGTGGGTATCGCACTATCTCCTTTGAGGCGGCGTGCGTTCTGGCGGGGTGCCCGCCCTGGGATTTGGAGGCGGAGGTCTGGGCTGTGATGTATCAGTGGCGCGCAGACCTCCGACTTCGGGAGGAACACCCCACGCCCAAAGAAATAGAAGAGCGGAAATTCCACGCTCTGCAGTCCATGACTAGAAAGTGGAAAGAGAGGCTGGCCGAACCTACGGCTGGCCTCAGGATTGTGGAGGCTGTCCGTCCAATACTAGAGGACTGGATGGACAGGCGGCATGGGTCACTATCCTTCCGGATGGTGCAGGTGCTCTCGGGACATGGGTGTTTCGGGAAGTACCTGTGCCGCATAGCCGGAAGGGAGCCAACCACCCAGTGCCATCATTGCAGCTGCGACGAGGACACGGCGCAGCATACACTGGAGGAGTGTCCCGCCTGGGACAGCCAGCGCCGTGTTCTCGTCGCTGCAGTGGGGCCTGACCTCTCGCTGCCGGCCGTTGTAAAATCCATGGTCGAGAGCGAGAGGTCATGGAAAATCTTGAAATCCTTCTGCGAGGATGTTATCTTGCAGAAGGAGGCTGCGGAGAGGGAGAGAGAGAAATCCTCGGACCTTCCAATCCGCAAGCGGAAAACCGGGCGTAGGAGAAGGGCTCCCCACGCTCATTTCCTACCCCCATAACGGAGGCATTGGCGTAGGACACGGGGGTGTTCTGCGTCAAAAAAAAACATCAAGCCTCGAGGTGCCGCGCGCGGTGTTCCCGCGCGTACCTCAAAGATGTGCGGATGGAGTTACTCCAGCTCCATCCCTACCGAGATGGGCCCTGATGCGGGCAAACGCCGTCGGGACTGCGGACGAGTGCTACTAGCGTACCCGTGGCCCCGATAAAGGGCGTCCAGAGGAACACCGCGGGGTTTTAGCCGGTAGGAGTCCGGCATATCCTCTCCGCTGCCCCCGCGGCCGAGAGGAACCCATGAAGGGTTTCCCCACGAAAAAAAAAAAAAAAAAAAAAGGTTGGAACATATAAGACAATATAAAACTAAGCGAGAAGGGCACGGCAGCGCCCTGCGAGCGGGTGGGTCCAATCCGTATCTATTCAGACCTTACCTTTATTCATGATCACATTTATACAGTTTTACATAATATTAATACAAACGTTAGCATATCATCACTAAAAAGGGTGAAAAAAAAAATTTTAACAAAAAAATAAAACCGACTTCTATGTCACTACAAAGTAAAAAATAATTGAAATAAATGTTGGTTTAGTACATATTTCTGAAGTCGGCGCTCATATTGGACACGCTGTTATCAAACGAAATATATTGAGCGCCGACTTCAGAAATATGTACTAAACCAACATTTATTTCAATTATTTTTTACTTTGTAGTGACATAGAAGTCGGTTTTATTTTTTTGTTAAAATTTTTTTAACATACTAACTTTGGTTTAAAATAGGTTTTGTTCATTAAACCAATGGGTGAAAGTGAAATGGGTGAAACCCCTAATTCGGATCTTAGACCTTAGATTATTAGATTTTAGATAAGGTAATTATAAAAAATTTAGAAAAATGAACAATTTTGAAACAGAGTATAATTTACAACTTTAAATATACGTTAATTTTTGTTAATAAAAAGTATTTGTAAGTATTTTCGATTCAGAACTTCTATATATTTTTTTTCATCTAATACATTGACGATATGTACGAGTATTTAAATATTTATGCCAATATCATGCATATTAAAATGGGATTGGTTCCCCCGAAAGGGATTACGTCACATAATTGCACCCCTGTTACCAGATCAGACTGGTTTTAGCTTTTTTTTTTTTTTTAAACGCTTTCTACACCCACAGCCCCACACTAGGATTCCCTGTATCGTGGGTGCTATGGACACACACAGACAAATACACAAACACCCAGACCCAGAAACAGAAGTCTAAATTCATCATTTAGAAATCTGTCTGGCCGGGGATCGAACCCGGGACCCTCTGCGCGTCAGACCGGCATGGTGACCGCTCCGCCACGCGGGTCGTCAAGCTTGTTCTTGTATTTCGATAAAAATAACATTTACAAACAGCGCCCCTAGCAGATTGTGTCTGAACTTGGAAATTGTATGGGCCAATACGTAAACAAATACTAAAACAGTCATATTTGTCAAAACGTAAAAACTCATGGTAAGGGTACTGGAACCATGAGACAAACATAGACAAAACTGAAAATCGAAACTTCTACCACATACTTACATACATTTCATTAACACTACATCGCATACCTAATTAAGTGACTGTGTCAATAAGCTCTTGCTTATAGCTGTTTATATTAGTATTGGAATTGAAATGACCAGCCAAATTAAGTACAGTAGTGTAATAATGTGTATAGTGTAGTGTTCTGTAAAGTAATGACTTTATAAGTGTTTCCATGGAAAAATTCTTTTAAACAATTCTACATAATTGAATTTTACATATAATTTATTCAATGAAATGGTTAATAAAATCAAGCAATTTTAATAGTGAACTAACGACATCTATAGCTTATTCATGACTTCTCACATGTCTGGTGAAAGGCATCCTTAGACAAACGTAGGGACAGCCGGCAATCGAAGCCTGTACCACATACATAGATTCATTTCATTAACACTACATCGCACACCTAATTAAGTGACTGTGCCAATAAGCTCTTTGGCGCGCTCGTTAGCGGCGGCTTAAGTTCCAGTGAAAAGGCAGCCTTGAGTCTGCTTATAGCTCTGTAGTATTGGAATTGAAATGACGTGCCAAATTAAGTACAGTAGTGTAATAGTGTGTAAAGTGTAGTTTACTGTAATGTAATGACTTTTCATAAGTATTTCCATGCTAATTTTTTTAAACAATCTTATGTAAATCAAATCCATCAATATCATTGGAAGGATTTGTTGATTTTTATGCAATGAAATAGTCAATAAATTCAATCAATTCTATGGATGAATGTATTATATCCATAGCTTGGCTACCTCTAAATTTCTGGCAAAACGGCATCCTTAGATAAACGTAGGCAAGATTTTAAATTTTAGATTCGAAATTTACATACATTTCATTAGCAATACATTGAAGCACACCTAATTAAGTGACTGTGCCAATAAGCTCTTTGATGCGCTCGTTAGCGGCGGCTTAAGTTCCAGTGAAAAGGCAGCCTTGAGTCTGCTTATAGCTCTGTAGTATTGAAATTGAAATGGACTGCAAAATTAAGTATAGGAGGGATCGATCTATGAATGCGTTGCTGATAGTGACATTTCATATGCGTTTCCATGATAAATTTTATTAAAACAATTTAATGTAAATCAAATCGACTAATTGGAATAGTTGATTTTTATTTAATGAAATGGCAAATAAAATCAAGCAAGTGTATTGGTGTATTTATCACATCTATAGCTCGTCTACCTTTTTTTTGTTGACGAGAGGGAAACCTTCAAAAGGTACCCGACGCCATGGGAGTGACGCCGGGTTATGTGGGATTTTTACCGCACTAAAACCTCCCGGTGGCCGTCCTCAGCGTTTGGTGGAGAACTCCGGGATCTCTAACGGAACAACCGGAGTCCTCCTAACGCGATCCCCTCTTATCGGGCTCTGCCCTGGGGGGAGCAATTTACGCTCCTCTCACATCTCCTGGTGATTACAGCGATATGCGACCACACAAACCGCTGCCGCTTTCCCGTGGCCGCTTGCTGGGCGGTTTGAGTTCCCACTCTTGTCGCCCGCAATCCCGGAAGCCCCTTTTAGTAGCCTCTTACGACAGGCAGATACCGTAGCCCTATTCTGGTCCCGGTACTACAGGGACATAGCTCGTCTACCTAGATAACTCTAACGAAAATGCACCCATAGACAAACTCAAGCAAAAACGGCAATCGAAACTTATACCATATACTGACATTCATTTTATTAGCAGTACATCGACGCACACCTCATTAAGTGATGGTGCCAATAAGCTCTTTGACGCGCTCGCTAGCGGCGGTTTAATGCCCAGTGAAAAGGCAGCTTTAAGTCTGCTTATAATTGAGGTATTGGAATTCACATGGCCTGGCAAATTAAGTACCATAGGGATTGATCTTCAAATGAGTGTCTAATAGTGACATTTCATAAGCGTTTACAAGCTAAATTAAATTTAAGTAACTATATTATTTTTGTTCAAAGAAGATTTTTTTGTTAGCTTAAAGGTTCAAAATCTCAATTGACGAAGCAACACATTTAACCTAGACTATTATTAGTCTTGATCTCTTCTAACCTGAAGACTTTTGGCTAGCGTTGCTATCAGCTATCAAAAAATCAAAATAAAACGAAAAATTACTAGGTGACCAAAGTTAAAGTTACAAAATTTCGTAAGTTTTTTATTTGGTTTACGTTAGTGTACGTTTTTTTTATTTGATTTGGACTCAACAACAACATTAAACCAAGCATAAACAACAAAATATATAATTATTTGACCAATAGCTTGTGGAATCACTTCTAATTAAGTGAGAGTGCAATAAGCGCTCTACTGCGCTCTAACGTGACATTTTAAGTGTCTCGGTGAAAAGGCAGCTTTGAGGGACACTGGGATATTATTAAAAAGTGGACACTCATTCTTTTCATTTTGATATTTTTTTTATATGTGGTCAACAGATTTAATAAATAATAGTAAATATGGATCACAATATAATAGCCTAGTTATTTTGATAAGGTCACGTAAAAGTCAGTTTGTTTTATAGTTTATAAATAAATTCTTACAATATAAATTTGATGCCAGTCATAGCTGATTGAATTGTATCGTCTGCTTGGGACACCTTGTGAGTAAGCACTATCTAGTTACTAAAATATTTAAAGCAACTTTCATATATCTACTATCTTTCAACTTAAATATCTAGTTCACCTTGTGTATACGAGTACAAACAAAAAATATATTTTCTCTTGCCTCTTCGATTTTATTATTATTAAACACGCTTTGATTTCATTACTATTACACCAACAGAATACAAATTAAAATAGTTAATTTATATTAAATAACGTAAACGTTAATTGGGTCAATCCAACTTAGTTCTCAAGGGTAACAACTAACAACGTATTTGTGCACTTCAGTACCCTTACCAGGAGTTTTTACGTTTCGACAAATATGACTGTTTTGGTATTTGTTTACGTATTTGCCCATACAAATTCCCATCAGCACCCCTAGCGGAATGTGTCAGAACTAGTAAATCGTATGGGCATTGGCCCATACGATTTCCTAGTTCTGACACACGTATTGACGTAAATAAATATCTAAACAGTCATATTTGTCGAAACGTAAAAACTCCTGATAAGGGTACAGGCAGGACTAAATCTTATGTGGGGTTGATTACAGATGTCCATGGGCGGCAGTATCCACTTACCATCAGGTGAAGAGCATGCTGATTTACTACTTATATTATTAAAAAAAAACATAATACGTTACTGTACTTTCATTCTAAACGTGTATTGTTTTGTCTAGTTCACCGATAGCTCATTGAATTTTCTAATTAAGTGACTGCGCCAATGAGCTCGCTCGCCCGACAGTGGCTTAAGCCTTTAAGTGAAAAGGCAGCTTTGAGCGTCAAGCATTGAAATTGTTCCAAATGGAACCAACCCTTGCTACTGCTATTGTTTTGTGCAATAGTGTACCTACTGTAGTACAATTGTTTACAATTTTCAGATAATTTAAAGTTATATATATTTTGTATATTTTAAATATATGCGAGTATGCAATTTACTTGATGGTAAGTGGCTACAGCCGCATATGGTCACATTTAAAATTTACCTAGAATGTCTCCCTTACCACACCTTATACTAAACATTTTTTATGCTACTAATTCATGTGATTCATATGAAGGTGGTAGAACCCTTTTGTGGTTCGATGCCGGCGGCACCACCGCCACACTTATTTCTGCCTTAATAACAGCAGTGTTAGGCACTGCTGTGTTCCGTTTTGAAGGGTGCGGTAAGGGAGACAGACTTTTCCGAGGCGTTCCAGCTTAATCCTTAGGGGTAGCGGCGTATCTGTGGCCGACCTCAGGTAGAAATATCTAATCCTATCTGTGGTTGATTACATATGTCCATGGGCGGCCAGTAGCCACTTACCATCAGGTGGACTGCATGCTCGTCTGCTACTCCTATATTATAAAAAAATGTTCAGAAGTCACTGCCGTCCGTGGATATATTATGTAAACAGTCCAAATATATTAAGAACAAGATCGAAGGGCGTGAATAAAATGGAAAAATTAAAATTAATTTTGTTCTCAATTACGCTAAACTTATTAAACTTAGTGAGCGTGTACCTATCCACGCTTTTTAATAGAAATTATTTGTGAATATTACAATTCACAAGACATCAAAAGTGTTTCACATTAAATTCTTGGCGCTTCATCAAATCTGCTACTTGAGTTAGGGTCTCGTAAAAACAAAGTAAAAACTTGACTAATTATCTTTTACCCGTAGCCTTTTGTGGACATTTGGTGACATGTCCCATCGTGAAATGTGAACTATAAGCGAATATTTATATTTCATCAAGCGAATATGTCAAATTTACATCTCAACGGTGCACCGCGTGGCGGACCGGTCGCCGTACGGGACAAATGCGTCCATCGTCGTAGAGGGTCCCGGGTTCGATTTCCGGCCAGACAAAATCTATACGATGTGGTTAGATTGCTGTTCTGTGTGTTTGTGTATTCGCCTATATATGTCTATGGCACCCATGGCACAGTGAATACTAGTGAGGCTTTGAATGTAAAAAAACGTTATCTCGCTTAATCGGTATCAAAAATCTCGCTTATCGCGTCATCATCATCGACATCATCGTCAACCAATTACTGTCCCACTGCTGGGCACGGGTCTCCTCTCAGAATGAGAAGGATTAGGCCATAGTCCACCGCGCTGGCCAAGTGCGTATTGGTAGACTTCACATACCCTTATCTCTCAGGTATGCAGGTTTCCTCACGATGTTTTCCTTCACCGTTTAAGCAAGTGATAATTAGTTTCTAATACGCACATAAATTTGAAAATCAGAGGTGCGTGCCTGGGATTTGAACCTCGGACCCCTCGATCGAGAGGCCGCGTTTCTTAACCACTAGGCTATCACTGCTTATCGCGTGAACTACAACAAGTGCGTCCCGACTTTCGCCGCCCTCCACAAAACCTAGCAAACTAATAATTGAAGTAATCATTTATTCAAGATAAGCGTCTCGTAACATCGCAGACGCACTTAGAACGAATATTAATTATTTGTTATCATTAAGTAACCTTTTGTCCCGGTTCGTCATAAGCTTGAGAAATAATAAGAAACATTAACGAAATATGGAAGCACTTGTCGTTATAAAGTTTTGTGGTGCGAATCTTTCGAAAACGATTTGTTTGTGTAAGCAAGCGAATTAATATTTTAGCATAGATGTATTATAACGTAAAATGTAAAATGGATGTTAGTCACAAAAATGTTAAATAGTAAATAAATGTCAGTATGTTTGTTCTATAAATTTCAGTGTCAATTTTGTGGACAAATCATTATATTATTTAAATGGGAATAACAGATTTAAAATAGTATCTAGTCAAAAGTAAATTAAAACAGTAAATCGATGCTGTGTTTTGTTTAAAGGGTGTGGAAAGGGACAGATATTTATACGAGGAACTCCAACTCAGTCCTCGCAGGTAGCAACACATCTGTAGCCGTCCTTAAAGGAATATTATCTATCAGATTCATAGATTAGTAAAGATACTTCGCCGCCTTGAAATTGAATGAAGCCACAATTGGCTTATTTTAGTAAGTTCTTTTTTTGAATTCTTGAAAAATAAAAACATTTTTAGAGAAAATTTACGAATAAATAACTAATTTACGTAATAATTACGTAATTTACGTAATAAATAAATAATTATTTCAAATATTTTAGGGACATTTTAGCACGTGGACATGGCAAAACGTTTTTACGCAACTATTTCAATTCTCAAAACTGGGTACATTTTCTTGTTAGGAGTGAGTAATCTTTACTAATCTATGATCAGATTATAGATGGTGCCCGGCCGAGACGACAGTTTGTGCCTACATACTTGTATGTGTATATGTGTTAATGTGTATGTAGTACAACAATATACCTATACACTACAGTAGGACTACCATGAGTTTACAAAAGTATTACTCGCTAGCGACTGCGTAAAATAAATGTATGAAAAATTGTACAGCGCCTCTGGTGGTTACTCGTAGAACTAAAATCCGTAGTGACGTAACTCGATACGTAAAAAACCTATCGAAATCAAATCGCTAGCGAATGTCATTATGATCTATTGCCATACAAATTCGGTCCCATGAGTCATTAATTTGACAGACGTTGTCAAGAAATACCGTAACGATAGTAGTTATGTTATTCACTAACAAAATGACAATAGTTTTCTATTTACCATTTCTATAGTGGCGTTTCTATGCCAACTCATGGTAATGCTACAGAAGGGCAGCAGTTGTGACTAATGCAGTCCATCTTATGATGGACTGCATGCGTGATTGCTACTTTTAAAATACAATAAGTAATAACCTAAAATAAGATAATTTAATCATATTTTTTTTAATATACCCATTATTACATATTATTTCACTTTTTCCTCAATTTACTACCACCGCCATGCATTTAAAAGTTCCTGGCATCTTTAAGTTGCATTACGCATACGAGTTTCTCATTACTTATTTTATTTGTATTTATGAGATTACTTCATCCCAAAAAGGTATTTAAAACATTAATTAATCCTAATTCATTTCCACACACAATACCATAAATCTGAAACAATACAGTCGTCGCAACAAATCATACGTAGCGAACATAATATTCGTGGAATTTTGGCCTTTATCGAAACCCATTTGGGGTGACAGTCGCTTATTCATTGTATTAATATTGTACTCTAATGTATCATCTCTGTACATCCGAGAGGCTACATGCGCACTGACGTTGAGAAATAAAACTTTTGTAGTATATAACTTAGATATTTTGAGATATAATAATAATTATTTTTAATTAAACAGTAAAAAGGCCTTATTATTGTTGTAATTTAAATAGTAGCTTTTATGCGAATAAAAAAATATCAATATAATTTTAACTATAATACTATAATCTTAGTGCTTAGGTCTTAGCGCATACCATTTTCCATAGTTCCAAACTTACTATCAGGTTTTTTTTATAATATAGGAGTGATGGTAAGTGGCTACTGCCGCCCATGGATATCTGTAATCAACACCAGATAGGATTAGATATTCCTACTTAGGGTCGGCCACAGATACGCCGCTACCCCTGAGGACTAAGCTGGGACGCCTCGGAAAAGTATGTGTCCCTTACCACACCCTTCAAACCAGAACACAACAGCGCATAATACTGGGCAGTATTACTGCACACTTATGAGGCCGAAAGGTGTGGCGGTTTGGTGGTGCCGCCGGAGTCGAACCACAAAGGCTTCTACCACCTTCAGAGGGGTTCTACGAAGTTCCTCAACTTTTCCAAAGTTGTTTAGCTTAACATCAGGACAGTTTTTAACGTTAACTTTTCCAAAGTTGTTTAGCTTAACATCAGGACAGCTTTTAAAGCTTTTTAAAGCTTTGCTACCTATATATTAAGTTAAGATTAAAACTACTTCGCAACAATCCAACAATCAATCAATCCAACAATGATGGTATGTTTTAAGGATCCTCGCTCAAAGGATGCGTGCAGGTGCAAAAAAATAAAAATATACACCACCATACATACCACCACCAACACGTGTTTCGCTCCAAAACGGAGCATCATCAGGGTAAGTTGACTCTACGACGGTTAATCGTTAAGTCATACATACATATTTGTAGCAGATTGTTGCGAAGTACTTTTAATGTGAACTTAATAGCATGGATTTCCGCATTGTAAGGCCTGATATAATTAACTATTCATCATCAACCCATTACTGTCTCACTGCTGGGCACGGGTCTCCTCTCATAATGAGAAGGATTAGGCCATAGTCCACCGCGCTGGCCAAATGCGTATTGGTAGACTTCACATGCCTATGAGATTTGTTTTTTTTTATAAATCTCTCAGGTATGCAAGTTTCCTCACGATGTTTTCCTTCACCGTTTAGCAAGTGATAATTAATTTCTAATACGCACATAACTTTGAAAAAATCATAGGTGCGTACCTGGGATTTGAACCTCGGACCCCTCGATCGAGAGGCCGAGTTTCTTAATCACTAGGCTACCACTGCTCAATGCACTGTGGGTGCTTTTGTTCAAATATATAGGTAGCAATACTACCTATATATTTGAACATATTTAGGTAGCAATAGTTAATTGCTACCTATTTATTTGAACACGAGCACCCACAGTGCGCATATCCCCCCCGTAAGATGCTCATAACCGCTACATTGTTAGATCTGTTGATTCAGACGCGTCCCGAAGTTGGCTCGTATTCAAGAGATTAAATCGTATCCAATGCTATCTTAATTTTACAGGCGAATGCTGGGAACGGATTAGGTTCGTTCTAATGTCTGGGATCTGTTTATTGTACGGGGCTAGTGGAAATGGCCAATCCTTTGGTTTGAATCAGAGCGTTCAAAGGTTTTACGTGGTAGAAACGGTAGTTAGGTAAGGGTGGTAAAACTCTTCGACTCCGGGGCACCATCGCTACACCTATTTCTGCCTAATAACAGCAGTGTTAAGTGCACAGGCTTGGGGACAAAACAAATACAGGTCTGTGGTTAAGCGCTGTTGTATTCTGATGAGAAGGGTATGGTATGGTAGACTTGCTTATCAGAGGCTTTCCAACTTAGTCCTCAGAAGTGGCAACGCATCTGTGGTCAACCTTAGGTGCTACTCCGATTTTAGCTGAGGTTGATAACAGATGTTAATGGGTACCAGTGTCCACTTATTACCAGGTAAATGGCATGCTCGTTTGCTTGTTCCCAAAAACAAACAAAGTAAAGTTAAAAGATGGTAAAAACCTTTATGGTAACTTCAAAGGCATCACGGTCATACCTATTGATAGTCGTTAACTTTAACCCATAGTGATCACGTGATACTTTTGTTGTACGCAATACCCAACCCCTTTTGGGCTCTAAAATGTTTCTGGGTTTGATTAAAAATGGGTGACAGTGGCCACTCATAATCATAATACATTCTACTTCAGTTACGAAATTCGGTAATTATGCAGTTTGGCTACTTTTGCGAAAATCAATGCAATAAGTTTTTTTTTAGCATGGGTGGCTTCAATTAGTCACCATTGATGATATTCCGTCGGGGGAGATTAACATTTCCTATTGAATTGGTTAGGTTAGGTTGGAACATATAAGACAATATAAAACTAAGCGAGCAGGGCGCGGGAGCGCCCTGCGAGCGGGCGGGTTCAATCCAGACCTTACCTTTATTCATGATCACGTTTATACAATTTTATATTATATTAATATAGACTTTTGTATGTCATCACTAAAAAGGGTGAAAAAAAAAGGTAATTATGCAATGTTAGCCTCCCCCGACGGAATATCATCAATGGTGACTAATTGAAGCCACCCATGCTAAAAAAAAAATTATTGCATTGATTTTCGCAAAAGTAGCCAAACTGCATAATTACCCGAAATTCAACTACTAATACTAACTTCATCACAAAAAAACGCATTTATCTCCCGTATATTTATCAAAACAATACCTACCCATTTTTCGAGTGTAAAAAGAATAAATTGTTCACAATCCATAAAAATCCCATTCAACGTGTCCCTAACGTTTATATCTGACTAGGGATTACTTACAATTCAAACGCCCATATACCGTAATAAAAGCCTCCGGACATAAAACAATCGTTAAGGTTAAATTTGATACCTCTGACATAGGGTTGAAGCGTTTGTTGGATTCGTTTCGGATCGACGTTTTCTATCAACATTTTTAGCGGAGTAATGTCGTTTTTATGTATTTTAACGAATAAGTAGCAAAGACGAATGTAAGTATAAAATAGTACATTACGATACGAGGACGAAAAATTTTTTTCTGACAAGTGTGAGTTTGCAGGCCGAGCCGCAGGCGAGGACTGCAATCACACGAGTCAGAAAAACATTTTTCGTCCGCGTGTTGTATAAAATTTTATATTACGGGGTCGGAAATGGGGGTTTTGCGCACGCGAAGCGTGCGTAAAACGTCAATTTACGCACGCCGTGATATAAATTTAATTATGTGTTACATCGGCGCACAATTTCGCTCCATGCAAAAATATGTGTTTTTTTTATAATATATAAGAGTAGCAGACGAGCATACAGTCCACCTGATGGTAAGTGGCTACTGCAGCCCATGGACATCTGTAATCAACTCCAGATAGGATTAGATATTCCTACCCGAGGTCGGCCACAGATGCGCCGCTACCCCTGAGGACTAAGCTGGAACGCCTCGGAAAAGTTTGTCTCCCTTACCACACCCTTCAAACCGGAACACAGCAGCGCCTAACACTGCTGTTATTAGGTAGAAATAGGTGTGGCGGTGGTGCCGCCGGAGTCGAACCATAAAGGGTTCTACCACCTTCCACATGTGATGTGTTACATCGGCACGCTCAAATTCCGTGCGTGTTTTTCAACACCTCAAAAACAGTTTAAGTTAACAAAATCATATTTACGCTCCACCTTTAGGTAAATTATGAGTAAATATGATATTCGACTCCACAGGTATTACCTGCACACCTATATTTATCTTAGTACAGTAGTGTGCACTGCTGTGTTTAGAAGAGTAGTAACGTAGAGATACATCCATCAAACACCCTTTGTGGATCGACTCTAGAGACGCCACCGCCATACCTTTTTCTGCCTAATTGCAGCAGGGAGATATATACTTATCCGTATATATCTCCCTGCTGCGTCACAACTCCTCCAGGGTACCAAGGGATCTGTAGCCGACCTTTTGTAGAATTCTTATCCTATCTAGGTTCATCACAGATGTACAACGTACATGGGCGGCAGTACCATCGGATAGACTGCACATTCGTTTTTTTCTAAAAGCAAACATACATATTTATTTAGCGACTGCGTAATATACGAGTATAAACATTAATTTTCGTACTGAACCTTAGTATTTTATATATCAGACCGTACATACTTTATGTTTACAGATGGAAAGTAATCAACATTAAAGGACCGGAGATCAAAGCCCCAATCATCTATAAAACATATTTGCACTGACATACGAAATCAGGTGTGACATCTCGTGGATTTCCCAAGGGTTGCTCGATACAAAATTCGATTCATTTTACGTTACGTTTTAAAAGATTACGATTAATCTTTTGAGTGGGAAAAACAATTTTATTTGAAAACGACAATAGTATATACCAGTGAACGGTATCCGGAAAAATTCTCGCAGCCTCCTTTGAAGATTACGGTCGTGTAGTTTAATTAGATTCTCAAGTGGAGCGACGCGTGAACGTCTACGCGCTTGGCAGTGCATGAGCCAAGTTGTGTACGCTTGCTGCTTATTTATACCGCTTTTACATTATATTATTAATCTTTAAATTATATTTAATGGATTTTGTTATGTAGCGCATGTTTTTAAAGATACGAGTAGTAAACTAGCATACTGTCTATATGGTTAGTGGTAAACATTTCCAGATAACAGGGTAAGATAATCAGTACCCTTACTTTGAGTTTTCAAAACATCCCACAATTTTACGTTACGTTTACTCAATCCATTATTCTGTTCCGTTTGCTTCAGTAGACTGAGTAAACGTAACAATAAGTAAGTGCTCAAGTCTTTTTGTCTGCCTCACATGTTCGCAAAAAAATTTTTAACAAAAAATACAACCGACTTCTATGTCACTACAAAGTAAAAAATAATTCAAATAAATGTTGGTTTAGTACATATTTCTGAAGTCGGCGCTCATATTAGATACGCTGTTGACATCGTTATCCAACGAAATATATTGATACGCTCATATTAGATACGCTGTTGACATCGTTATCCAACGAAATATATTGAGCGCCGACTTCAGAAATATGTACTAAACCAACATTTATTTGAATTATTTTTTACTTTGTAGTGACATAGAAGTCGGTTGTATTTTTTGTTAAAAATTTTTTTTCACCCTTTTTAGTGATGACATAATAACATTTATATTAATACAATATAAAATTGTATAAACGAGATCACGAATTAAGGTAAGGTCTGAATTTACATTGATTGGAACCGCCCGCTCGCAGGGCGCTGCCGCGCCCTGCTCGCTTAGTTTTATATTGTCTTATATGTTCCAACCTAACCTAACTAAATAGTCAATGATGAACTGGCTTTGCAATTTCATTAGAACCTACAGCAAATATCTTCAAACACAACTCAATTATTCCCATTGGTTGAGGAGTTACATATTTTGTCTCCGAGCCACATTATCAGATCCTCAAATAGTCAATGATAAACTGGCCTCGCAATTTCATTAGAACCTACACCAAATATCTTCAAACACAAGTCAATTATTCCCATCGGTTGAGGAGTTACATATTTTGACTCCGAGCCACATTATCAGACCCTTAAATAGTCAAAGATAAACTGGTTTTTCAATTTCATTAGAACCTACACCAAATATCTTCAAACACAACTCAATTATTCCCATCGGTTGAGGAGTTACATATTTTGTCTCCGAGCCACATTAGCAGACCCTTAAATAGTCAATGATGAACTGGCTTTGTAATTTCATTAGAACGTACATCAAATATCTTCAAACACAACTCCATTATTCCCATCGGTTGAGGAGTTACATATTTTGACTCCGAGCCACATTATCAGACCCTTAAATAGTCAAAGATAAACTGGTTTTTCAATTTCATTAGAACCTACACCAAATATCTTCAAACAAAACTCAATTATACCCATCAGTTGAGGAGTTACATATTTTGCCTCCAGAACCCACTCTGATCCTCATCATATTTAAATGGGACCAACTTGTAGCAATTGTCCACACACGAAATTAAAGGCATTAAAATAGGTTCATAAACGGCGAAGTTATGGCTGTTATATTTACATGGGTGGAGGAGTTCCCCTCTTTTTCTCCAGAACCAATCGATGGATCCTAACCATATTTAAATGGGACCAACTCGCAGCTCGTCTCTACACAATAAAAAAAGAATTATTAAAATCGGTCCACTAACGGCGGAGTAATTGCTGTACATACATAAAAAAAAAAAAAAAAAAAAAAAAAAAAGATACCGGCCGAATTGATAACCTCCTCCTTTTTGAAGTCGGTTAAAAAAGAGAGACAAAACATAAAGCGCCATTTTGAAATTTAGACATTTAATGTTACGTTACTGACACTATAGTTCTGATACACTCCGCTACGGGCGTTGATTGGAATTTGTATGGGCAAATACGTAAACAAATACCAAAACAGTCATATTTGTCAAAACGTAAAAACTCATGGTAAGGGTACAGGGCTGTCAGGTAGAACTCTTGTTCTACCCGAGGCCGGCTACATATGTATTGCTACCCCTGAGGACTATGTTGGAATGCCCCGAATAAATATGTCTCTTTCACCACACCCTTCACATTAGAACAAACACAGTAGGCAGATTGAACTGTAAACCGTACGTGCTTTCAATTATATAAATTAGAAGAAGATTAGCAACACCTACACCTACACATGCTCCAGGCATGCTCAAGTTGGGGGCAAAAAAGGGCTTCAATCTTGTTGTAAATGATGGATCCAATATAAAAAAAATATTTTTATTCATACAACTAAGTTTCTCTTAATATGAGGATTTTTTGTTTAACGACTTGGCCCTTCTTTTACCCTTATGTGTCGTGTAAGACTTTTTCGCTATCTTAAGGCATTGTGTTAAAGGACGGAGGGCTCCTTGACATCCTCCTGTTATTGTTGTATTTGACGTACAAAATTTGATCAAAGAATCTTATATTAGATACGGCTCTTTATTTAAAATTTTTACCTGGAACTTTAGCCTGGATCTTTAGCATAACACTTCTTTAAACAAAGTTAAAAAAAAACGAATCTCTAAAACTACACCATCCTGTCACTGATTAGAAGGTGGTAGAACCCTCTGTGGTTCGACCTCGGCGGCACCACCGCCACACGGTGGTGAGGAAGGCATACTTTTCCGAAGCGTTCTAGCTCAGTCCTCAAGCGTAGCGACACGTCTGTGGCCGATCTCAGATAGGAATATCTAATCCTATCTGGGGTTGATTACAGATGTCAAAGGGTGGCTGTAGCCATTGACCATCAGGTGGGCTGTATGCTCGTTTGCTACTCCTATGATATAAAAAAGTTGTTTAACCAAAATTAATAAAAATGTAAGGTTTATGTTTATCGATTTTCTATAACTATACCATCACTATTAAAGGCAATAATAATATACTATGAAGTATCTTATATAGGTACCTTTTCCAATGAAGGTCATATTGTTATACTGCGAAACTGAGAATTAGAACTTATTCAGGAGACTTCTATCAACTTCAAAGTTACTACTCACAGAAAACTTTGTTCCTTCTGAACTGGGGAGGCTTTGAATGAGCGTTCGCGATAAATGTTAGTCTCATTCGCAGTATAAGGGATGGGCCCGTCAGATAAGGGCGACGCGACCTCGATGCCCTTATTAATAATTTTCTTAAAATTTTCGTGCTTATTAATATAAGCTTTTGCCTATAGGAAATAGGTGTCGTAAATGCGGATATCTATACTTATCGTTTTGTACGATGTCTTAAAACGCGCGCCACTCGGCATGAACGCGGTCATGTCTAACTTAACATTACGTCTAAAAAGCATATTTTCCGCTATAAATAATAAGTAAGAACACAAAAAAATGTTATTGTTATTCTAACCTACAAAAGTAAGATATCAATGTAAAATCTGAGTAAGATGTCAATACCGTTTTCATGTTTCCTACGTATAAAGTTGTATCTCAGACTTGTCTGGCATGCTTTTATTTGCCTTTTCACGTAGAAACAGTCATCTGTCAGTTTTTCTGGTAAGTATAAAAAAAATATATATATATTTAAAAATACTAGTACAAACTTTCTAAAGCTAGAATAACATTATAAAAAAAACATTCGTAGAATTGTATAGAGAATTAATTCTAGAGTGGTTTGAACATTAATTACGCTCTCCTGTAAACCTGCGTTTTTGACATGTCGCTTTATACGTAGGGACCGTCGTTATATGTATTTAAAACAGATATCTATTCCAAATACAATCCAAAAACATTTTCATTCAAGGTATGCTCGACCGAAGTATCAAACCTTTTAGTTTATGACTAAATTAAATAAAAGATAAGATTGTAAGCCACGTGGAAACTATTCTTTATCTATTTCAAATATTTACCAAATAATTCATAGAACGTGATTCATTCTCATATTTATCGAAGTTACGACATATTATTTTAATAGTATAGTATAATACTTTACATATTAAACATTTACTAGCTGACCCGGCAAACGTGTTGCCATATAAATAAAAAAATGTTAAGGGTGAACAACCCTTATCACTGGGGTATGAAAAATAGTCAGTAGCCGATTCTCAGACCTAATGAATATGCGTATGCATTTGGTGAAAATCGGTATTTGGTTTCGGAGGTGTACGTAACTAATAGTGTGACACGAGAATTTTAGATATAAGACAATATATTACACATACAATTAACATAAATTCTTTTTGTATGTCGTAATGAACTACTTTGTATTTATACATAAGAAAAATCTTTGTATAATCAATTGTCTGCCTGTTAAAGTTCCGTCGAAATTGATTCAGCCATTCAAAGATCAATAAGCCCCGACAAATATCTTTTAAAAAATGATTTCTTATGTATTGAAGACACTTAATAATAACTTAACGAATTTTATAAACTGAAATGATACATAATTATATATTTTCACAAATTTCATTGTCCAAAAATATGAGGTATCATCAGACTGGCTTTATCAGACTTATCTTGTTATTGACTGTACAATTACCCAAAATTAGACTGTATATCTACGTATTTCGTCTCACTATCGGTCAAACGTACAACATTATCTTTTATCAGTGATATCGATATGTGTCGATATTGATAACGTATAAAACGTCGATATCATCCATTTGTTAGAAAACTGAGAGAGATTTTACTCGTATTTATAGTTTCGAGGTAAAATACCAAAATGAGTAGATTTAGGTATTATTTTGAAAGAACTGTGGCGTGGATGTTGAATAACAAGATAATAGTGTTTCTTAGTTTACTTTCCTTCTGTCTGTTTGTATCAACGTTGGCTATTGCTGGACAAAGGAATAGACTAAGCGCCGAACTAGAGGAGCTCAAAGCCAGCTTAACTACAACCAACCCGGGCACTGAAACTGCAGTTACTGATGTAACAGAACAAGCGACGGAGCAATCAACAACAGAATCGAGCATCACAGAAACAGATCCACCAACAACAGAATCGAGCATCACAGAAACAGATCCACCAACAACATCTGCTGATGAAGAAAAGCCACCTGAAGGCGAAGGCGGAAATCCAAAGGATAATGGACGCAGCGACAAATCTGAAGATAATAATGATGATAATAGTAATGTACCAGCAACCGTTGTGCCAGTGACTCCAAGTGATAACGAATTAAACAGTTTCTCTGATAGCAAGCTGATGAAAGTCCTAGGATACTCAGCGTAGTCTTATTTTGAACTTATTCATTTATTCACCAGTGTTGTTATTCATTTGTAAATATTCACGTATTTTTGTAACTGAGCAGATTGTGTGAAGTTCTTATCTGTCTGTTAGTAAAAGTAAGTTTTATTAAAAAAATTGTGAAACAGCTTTTTTATTTATAACTTATTCAATTAAATAATCGTATTTTCATTTATTTTTATACTCACCTTCCCTTCATATCCGTCCATAAGGCACTAGAAGCTGCTGGACAAAGACTATCATAGAAATTATTAGTTTAGCGGCGTCACTTTCATAGATATATTATTACGTTGGCAGCTAAGTTTCCGCCATTTTTTTTAAATTTAAACACATCGCATATCATAAAAAAATGTGGCCTAATGATTCGATGGAAAATGTTTTGTTGTCCTGGAATTTCTGTATTTTTTTATTGTTCAAGTAAAATTATGTTAATTATTAGATTGATAAAATGAAATGTCAAGTTGCTATGCTCGAAGTTTTGTTTAGTACTTATGCAGACATGATAATTTAATTAAATTACTTCTTAGCGTAAAAAATAAGTGATTTTTTTATGAAAGAAGTTGAAAACATTGTTTAAAAACCAACCAGTTATAATAAGTTACTTAACCAGACTATAGTCACCTATAATTTTGCACGAAGGTCGCTCACTACCATATGGTAATTTTTAATCAATCTAAGATAGCTAACGCTAGATAGTGCTGGATGCGTTGATACAACTGACGACTAAGTTGGAACGTCTAATGAGCGGTTTATTATATCGACCCTCACGGTGCTAATCCATTTTATTTTTTTCGAAATAAAAGTGTTCTTAAGTCATTAAGTTAAGATTAAAACTACTTCGCAACAATCCGCTACAAATATGTATGATGGTATGTCAAACCATGCAGTATGTAACACCCTCCCTCCCTCAAAGGAGGCGTGCAGATGCAAAAATTAAAAATATACACCACCATACATACCACCACCAACACATGTTTTGCTTCAAAACGGAGCATCATCAGGGTAAGTTGACTCTACGACGGTTAATCGTTAAGTCTATAAGTCTGTTCTTAAGTCTATAAGTTTCCGTTTACACAATATTTTGTAAACCTTTCAATGTTCAAGGTTAAATTTTATTGATTTTAACGCAGACAGGTATTTATATTTACTGATAATCGTATCTTATTGTCAAATTTATCACTTTGCCAGATTGTCGCACAAAGTTGCGATTTTTTTTTTTATAATATAGGAGTAGCAGACGAGCATGCAGTCCACCTGATGATAAGTGGCTACTGCCACCCATGGCCATCTGTAATCAACCCCAGATAGGCTTAGATATTCCTACCTGAGGTTGGCCACTGATGCGCCGCTACCCCTGAGGACTAAGCTGGAACGCCTCGGAAAAGTCTGTCTCCTTACCACACCTTTCATAACGGAACACAGCAGCGCCTAACACTGCTGTTATTAGGTAGAAATAGGTGTGGCGGTGATGCCGCCGGAGTCGAACCACAAAGGGTTCTACCACCTTCAAAGTTGTGTTCAAGTTTGTAGGGTAAAAATTACTTGTAATACTTTAAGTTTTCATGCGTGGTTTTCTAAACTTTCTAAGAAAATCTCTTGATTAATAGTTTACATGTTTCAATCTAAATTTTATGTTGAAAACGTTTGTGTAATTAACATAAACGAAGTTATTTATTAACAGATAAACATAATAATATTACTTGTAAAAATATAATGTAACGAGCTTTTGCCCGCGGCTTCGCTCGCGTTACGAAGTAATATTTTCATCCCCTATTTTATCCCCTTGGGGGTAGAATTGATCAAAATCCTTTCTTAGCGGATGCCTACGTCATAACATCTACCTGCATGCCAAATTTCAGCCCGATCCGTCCAGTGGTTTGGGCTATGCGTTGATAGATCACTATGTCAGTCAGCCACCTTTGAGTTATATATATTTAGATAAAAAACTTATTTTCTTGCATTACCAATTTTCGAATACAGAAATGTATAAGAAAGTTTGTTAAATTAAGGTAACGGTTTTCTCCAATAACGATATACCGAGACAATTTTCCATTTCAGTGGCTTAGTTAGACTTTAAAGTTTCCTCACCACAGCTCCATTTAGTTAGAGGCCATCACGACAACACGCCCTCTAGCGGGAACCCATCGAATTAGAATATAAATTGAACTCTTTATATAAACATTTATAATTTGCATTTAAGGCCGCGCTCCCACCAAACTTAGATATTATCTACAGATTACACGATAATATCGATATTATATACGTAAATTGCTAATCATGAGACGTCTTAGTCTGAAAGGTATGTAGAAGCGACATAAGACGCGGACGTATCGCTAATATTCTTCTTTAATTCTCTATTTAATCGTTTTGAGAGTGTCACAACGCAACCGCAACGTAACACGCAAACTGCATAACTTGCAAAGATGACACATCCGCGCTCCACGTCGCTTCTATGTGGCTTACATTTTGATTAGATTATAAATTAGATATGCTATTACACTTACATAAATATATATGAAGCGTCTGTGGATATATGATAGCGTAATCGCAAATGACATATAAGGTTAAATTATATTTGATGTAATGTATCCTTGTTGTTGACCGATAGTGAAATATATTAATATTTATTGTTTAATGCAATATACTCATCGTGTTAGCTACGATTAACGAGAAAGCAGTCCGTCTAATAAACGCTTTAAACGCTTTCTACACTCACATCCCTACAGTAGGACTCCCTGTATCGTGGGCGCCAGGGTTACACATAGACGAATACACAAACACCCAGACCCAGAACAGATATCTAAATTTTTCATTCCAATATCTGTCTGGCTGGGGACCGAACCCGGATCCCTTTGCGCCTCTGCCACGCGGGTCGTCAATAATGACTACTACTAATGACATACGAATGACAATGTTGATCAATTAGACATGTTTAGCGATATACCGATTCCGGGTCCGGTCCTCAGCCTGACAAATATCTAAGTGTACGACTCTACATTGCAATTTATTTTTCGAATCTGCCGTATTAAGGCCTCAGCGGCGTTATCTGACTCATGTAAAGGAAACAGGGGAATTTGCACGAGATATGACTAATGATGCGTCGTGTTGAGAATTTATACACGAATACACTTTTTGCTAAATTTATTCAACACTTTTTTCATAAAGTATTGTCGTGGTAAGCTCTATGGCACTGATGATAAAAGAAAAAATGTAGTGTAGAGATATGAGTCTAAAAAGCTTTGTTTATTCAAGCGTTATTTTATGTAATAAATACTAAAAAATAATTAAAAAAAATATCACTTAAACTCTACAATTTTTAAAACCCTACCCTTCTCTTAATGTAAAATTTTTCTGTGTACACACCGGACTCTACATTTATTTTGCGAAATACCCATATTAAGGCCTCATCGGAGTTATCTGACTCATGTAAAGGAAACAGTGGAATTTGCACGAGACTACTAATCCTGCGTACGAGATTTACTAATGATGCGTCGTGTTGCAAATTTATACACGAATACACTTTTGCAATTTTTTTCGACATTTTGTTTTTAGTAAGCACTTTGGCACTGACGATACAAGAATAATCGTAGTGTGGAGATATGAGTGTAAAAATTTATTTAATATTACAGTAAATTAAAATAAAAAAAATCAATTAATAGATTTATCACTTAAACTCTACAAATTTTAGAATTCTCTACCTTTCTCCAAATGGAATAATTTTCCTTGTAGTCACCCGGCTCTACATTTATTTTTCGAATCTCTCATATTAAGGCCTCATCGGCGTTATCTGACTCATGTAAAGGAAACAGGGGAATTTGCACGAGATATGACTAATGATGCGTCGTGTTGCAAATGTATACATGAAACACTTTTTGTTAAATTTATCGCATATTTATTTGTATGAGGTATAGTTGTAGTTTTGTGATAGACTTGTGAATTGTAACGTCATGAAATCGGCGTTTTATATATGTTAAAGTAGTGATAGTCTAGTGGTCGTAAATCGGCAACTTAGTCAGGTTCGAGGTTCGAATCCCAGACACGATCTTTGATTTTTTATAGTTCCGTGTGTATTACAAATTTATTAGTATACACTTGACTAGCGCGGTGGACTATGACCAAACCTCTCTCACGAGCAAAAAAAAACATTTGGCCCATCGAAATGAAAATTTAAAATAAATAATACTCGGATACCTTCGTAAAAGAATAATCAAATGCATTTCCTCATACAAAAACGACTTAAGATTCACCGGGAGCAAGCAGCTAATATGTTATAAATATTCATAGTTCTAAGTAGCTCCAACCTATCGAACGTTTAGAAAATCCAGTCATATTTGACCCGTAACTGCCCTAACAAAACCCCTCGTTGTAAACAAAGGTCTGAAGTAGCGAGGGGGGGAGTAGCTCAGCGTATATTGGACATGTCCATATTACTCGGAATAGGGGATTTCGATACATTTTGCGATATTTCAATACCGTATTTATATTTCCTTTGGGAGCGACATGTACTAAATCAGGGCGAATAAGATTGTTTAAGGCTTGCTTGTCTTTGCTGAGTTGGGTTTAAATATTAAAATTAATATGAAAAATTGTATACGGATGTACGCTTGTTACAATTTACGCTAGATAAATGATATAGATAGGTGGTATCAAAACAGATAATAAAGGATAAATCTTATCTTGAAATTTCAGACATAGCTTACAGAAACGCCAGATGGCGTTGTTTATATTATTAGTAATAAATTTCCATTTATAAATATAGTACTTTAAATAAAAAATTGCATTAGGTTTTCTCTATGAGGTAACTTCAGTTATATCAGTCCAGTACCAGTCCAGTAGATTTTTGTTTTATTAATCTATTATTTTTATCAGAAAAGCTGCGTTGGTAACTTTGCAAATCCGACTTACCTAATAAATCTTAAATCAATAAAATGGCACTTATTATAAAGAGAACATAAGATCACTTTCCTTTGAAATACCCACTTAAAGCCTTTAAATTCATATTTCTATTTCTAAGACGTTCAATGAAAGATACAACTTATCATTTTGCATAATTTATTAGTGCCGATGTATACAAAAATGAAGTACGTTAATAAGGTAGTTATATTACAATCTTCAATTTTTTTATATAATATAGGAGTAGCAGATGAGCGTATAGTCCACCTGATGGTAAGTGACTACTGCCACCCATGGACATCTGTAATCAACCCCAGATAAGATTAGATATTCCCACCTGAGGTCTACCACAGATGCGCCGCTACCCCTGAGGACTAAGCTGGAACGCCTCGGAAAAGTATATCTCCCTTACCACACCCATCAAACTGGAACACAGCAGCGCCTAACACTGCTGTTCTTAGGTAGAAATGGGTGTGGCGGTGGTGATGCCTGAGTCGAACCAAAAAGGGTTCTACCACCTTCAAAGTTGTGTCCAAGTTTGAAGGGTAAGGTAAGGGAGATTCAGGGCGTTCCAACTTAGTCCTCAGGGGTAGTGATATCTGTTGCCAATCTTAGTGACCCCTTACCATTAGACGGACTTTAATTTTACTCTTAATAAAGACCTTTGAAAATAAAAAAAAGTTGACTAAATAAACTAAACATAGAATGCAGTAGTTAACCTTCCTAATAATTATGTCATACACAATTTCTCACATAATATTTTCTCTTATTAAATCTCCTAAGATCGGTATGATTAAACTGGTTATGACGTAGAGTGTGTGATACGGAGGCACTCATCAGCGAGGGAGCAAATGAGATCACTTCCCTCCGAAAGCCCTCTTAGGTAAGGGAGGGTTGCCTCAAGTTCACGGAAATTGACGTAATAAAAATTCCCTTAATATTTATTCCCTTTATCTGCGATAATCATCTGTAGAGAGCTAATAGGAAAGTTGATGAATTTCTATGAAGTAGAAAATGTATAATAAGGGTGCTACTTTATTTCGATGGATGTTTTTTTTTTGTTGACGAGGGGGAAACCTTCTAGAGGTACCCGACGCCATGGGAGCAACGACGGGTTATGTGGGACTTTTACCGCACTAAAACCCCCCCGGTGACCATCCTCAGCGCTGCGTAAAGGACTCGTGGATCTCCAAAGGAACGCAACCAGAGTCCTCTTGGCGCGTGGCCCCGTCTGGCTCCGCCCAGATGCTTATGAAGCTCGCCACTCCGTGTGGAGCGTACGACGGTATGAGGTCACACATACCATCGTTCTTCCCGGGGTCGCTAGCCGGGCGGTTAGAGCACTAATTCTTACCGTCCGCAATCCCAAAAGCCCCCTTTTAATCGCCTCTTACGACAGACAGAGGATACCGTAGCCCTATTCTGATCCCGGAACTACAGGGACATCGCCGGCAGGCGTTACGTGCGCCCGCGGCGGCGCCTCCTCCGAGCGGGTTCAGCGCGCTCCCTGGCTCTTTCGGCGTCTTCCTTCGCAGACATGACCTCGTTGCAGAAGGTGATCATGCCGTCCCAGGCCTCTTTGCGCTGAACCGTCGCCCCAACAATGGCCGCCGGAGAGAGATCTTCACCAACTTTTTGAACGAGGACCCGACGCTGAGACTCCCATGTCGGGCAGTACTGCAGCGTGTGCTGTGCGGAATCCTCGTCGTTCCCACAGTGGTGACAACGGGCCGTCTCCTCTCTCCGTATCCTGCACAGATACTCACCGAAACAGCCATGTCCGGTGAGTATCTGAGTCAGGTGGAAAGTCACTCGACCTTTACTCCTCAGCCAAGCCACAAGGTTCGGCAGGATCGCGTCAACCACCCGTTGACGTATACAATGTGGTTCGATGGATGTAACCGACGGTCGCCGATATTCGTCATCTGTTGTTAACAACTGTCGTCAACTATTGCAGTCTCTTTTCAGCTACAAGTCATCTCCAACAGCAAATATTGTTGTATGTCGTGGCCTATCGTTAGCAACCGTCACTAACTATCGTCGACTGTTGTCATGTCATCTGCGAAGATCAACAACTATTTTCATGTGACGTCACCTATCGTCAGAACCGTCACTAACATTGTAGCACTACTATTGTAGCATGTCATCGGCGGTCGTCAACAACTATTTTCATTTGACGTCTGCGACCGACAGTGACAGTTGTCAACTATTTCCGCATGTCTGCATTAAATATCCACATTAAATGGTGTAGTATGTAATTATATAAGTAATTTAATTTTTAAGCGCTGTATGTTTTCCGAATAATATAAAATAAAATAAAAAAAGTGTGTGTGTGTCAGCTACGACGCACGATTGGAGTTTACTCCTTACGAACGATAATTATGATATATATCGAATAGAAAATAGTTAATGACGTTTTAATGTTTTATATATAGCTAATTATTTTTATTGTAATAATAACTTTCATATGGGATTTGAACTTACTGTATTTTAAATTAATAAAAGCACTCTTGATTCATATTTTGGTTAAAAACGCTACTTCCTTTTTGAGAGGATATGATGATTGTAATAAAAAGGAGGGATTGTAATGGATCATTATTAAAATACGTTGCCGCCACCGGACATGTATACATGTCCGAAACGAAATGTACCGTAACCGTCCACGGACATGTATACATGTCCGAGTTTAGCACCTTCGTATTTGGCTTATTTTAAATTATCTATGTTTTATTTGTGGCTAAAAATACTTTTAATATGTAGTCTGTAAACCTATTTTACCGATACAACACATTCCTTCACGTCACTAGTACAAAAAAATAAAATTATGACATTTCTATTCAGTGACTTCACTGGTGTTGCGCGTAAAGTGTAGATATATATGTTTGTCTCTTTCTACGTAACGCCTCAACTTTTCGTGTTACACTTGATTTTACTCCTCATAAAATTTCCGTACCGGGCCTTATAACTCAAATCGTTTCTTAAGGAGTAAACTCCAAAAATGTCATTTGCGACCATCAGCGACTACCGTCGTGTGTATTCAGTGTAGTCAGAGTCCATTACTGTCATCAAGTGTTGCCGCCTGTTGTCAGCAACCGTCAATTAGTGTCGACGACGTCAATATAAAATGTCGCTCGTGTAAATTCAAGGTTGTTCATGTGACCGAGTGTAACTTCTAACGAATTGCAGAACTGCTTTACACTATAAATAGAAGGTGGTAAAACCCTTTGTGGTTCGACTTCGTCAGCACCACCGCCACAGCCATTTCTGCCTCATAACAGCAGTGTTAAGCGCTGCTGTGTTCTGGTTTTGAAGGGTGTGGTAAGGGAGACATGCATTTCCGAGGCATTCCAGCTTTTCAGGGATAGCAGCGCATCTGTGGCCGACCTCAGGGAGGAATATCTAATCGTATTTGAGGTTGATTACAGATGTTCATGGGCGGCAGTAGCCCCTTACACCACTTACACATCAGATATATTATAAAAAGGTGTGAAAGTGGTACATACGGATTCTACCACCGTTCTAAACAAGCCCACAACTAAGAAGTATCTAACATCTAAGTCCATAGGCTCGATATTAAGCTATGTATAACTACAGGATCACTGGACGAATAGGCAAGATTTGCCGGACCATTGTAGCATATTTGATTTATGGACCCATTCGAAATACTCTCAGAATACCCTTCAGGAAGATCGTCATCCGTCACAAATTATAGACATTAACGTTGTAGGAATGGGAATGATCTTCTCATGTTTATATTAGACGATTGGGGAAGGTAATGTTTTTGGAGCGTATGTATGTCTTTATGTATCTATGTTGCATTCTTTAGGCACTACCTGCTTCCCAAAGGGCTCGACGGATATGACGCACTAAAGCTTTAACCGTTTGACGAATTTTAGTATACGTGGTGTCATTGGAATCCTTTAATTATTATTTAACGGGGATAGAAAACATAGTAAGAGATTAAAAAAAAAAATTCTCAAAGATATGTGAAGTATACCAATACGCACTAGACCAGCGCACTAGAGTATGGCCCAATCGTTTTTATTCTGAGAGGAGACACGTGTCCATCATTGGGACAGTAATATTTGCCGACGTCAGGTTATATAGACCCTTTTCTTTAGGTTTTAAGTAACTATTGTTTGATGTAGAACGTATTCTACTTGGTTCATAGTCAAGCATATTAAGCCGTACAGGGATCATGGGACGAATGGCGGAGATTTGCGCGCCTCTTGCGGCATATGATTTATGGCGCCTCCCAGGATCACCCTTAGAGGATCGCCATTTGTCACAGAAACCACTTGCAATTAAGACTGAAGGTTCAAGGTTATAGTTGCTATGCTGTATGTAAGAACAGCTTAATAGTTTGGAAGTCTCCTTCTCAATCGGGGGTTCGAGGTTCGAATCATTGGTTGAACGTTGATTTTTTAAAGTTATGAGCGTATTAGAATTAAATTACCACTTTGACCTTTGACGCTAAGAGGAATTATCGTAAAAAGAACTATCACCCTTAGAGGATCGCCATTTGTCACCGAAACCACTCGTAATTAGGATGGAAGGTTCAAGGTTATGTAAGCGGTATGTAAGCAGTGGTCGTGGAAACTCTGCCTTCCAAACGGGGGTCCGAGATTCAAATCATGGACTCTGATGTATTAAAATTATGTGCATATTAGAAATCATAAAAAAACTTCATGTCTGAGTTTTTTCAAAAAGTTGTTAAAGGCGCGTAAAGATTTCCAACCGGTGGCTACTACAGAAACTACGGGCTTAAATTCTAAGAAGGGACTTAATCAGATTACTGGTAGTACTGTTTAATTATAAAAGTTACATTAAACGTATAACGGGGTGTTAGTTTCGTGGCCCATAGTCATATTTACCAATCATACTTACCTGGTTATATAGGTTGAGTTTCTTCCACCTTCTTTATTTTTATAAAAACTTCTTATTTTTTTAATGAAGTATTAACTATGTCAATTATTACAAATTTATAATTATGGATATCCAACTAGTTCGTATTTATTTAACTATAATGAAAATGCTATGTCCATTTCTAATAAAGCCCGTATCGAGCACCTAAAAAGCTTTGTCGAAAGTGAATATACACGTAAAAGCAACAATGTAACATGTTACGACATAATAGCCCCAAGTTCGGCAGTTAGCGCAACCAGATATTTGGTGTTTGGTACAAATATATTAAATACGAGCTTTTGCCCGCGGCTTCGCTCGCGTTACGAAGTAATATTTTCATCCCCTATTTTTTCCCCTTGGGGGTAGAATTGATCAAAATCCTTTCTTGGCGGATGCTTACGTCATAACATCTACCTGCATGCCAAATTTCAGCGATCCGTCCAGTGGTTTGGGCTGTGCGTTGATAGATCACTACGTCAGTCAGTCACCTTTGAGTTAGATATATTTAGATATATTAAATGGATAAAATTATTTTATTATCATCATCATCATCATCAACCCATAACTGTCCCTACCAATAACCCAGCTGCGCACGGGTCTCCTCTCAAAATGAGAAGGATTAGGCTATACTCCACCGCGCTGGCCAAGTGCGTATTGGTAGACTTCACATACCTTTGAAAACTTTTTTGCAATTAATGACGTCACACTCAGGATGGGGTCTCACAAAATGTGACCAACTACTAGGACAAGGGAATAATGCAAAAAATAAAAAAGGCGTGTGAAGTTTATGGAGGACCCCTAAGACCAAGTTATTAAACTAACAAAATAAAGAGCGTAAACAAAACGTCAATCTTATCGCACTCCCAATCTGGGAACAAGACAAAGACCTTATCTCTAGTAAATTAGGCCAGCGTACGTACCCACCTGGCCAGCGCTTACCGAGTGCCCTAATGGCCAAAGTTTAGTTAAGTTTGTACACGCGAAATTACCTCAACAGTTATGATACAATACGTGATCCTATTACAGGTTATCGAGTGGAAAGTAATCAGTGGATTCGGATCTTATTTTTAAAGTTTAAGTCTATTTCCCTTGCTTACTTGCAGCATCTTTCTATTATGTTATTGCTATTTTTATACAATTTAACTTTAGTATTGTACTCATAGATTAGTAAAGATACTTCGCCGCCTTGAAATTGAATGAAGCCACAAACGGCTTATTTGTAGGTTCTTTTTTTGAATTCTTGACAAATATAAACATTTTTAGAGAAAAATTACGAATAAATAACTAAGACTGCGTAATTTATATAATAAATAAATAATTATTTGAAATAAATATTATAAATAAATAATTATTTAAATTTTAGGGACATTTTAGCACGAAGACGTGGCAAAACATTTTTACGCAACTATTTCAATTGTCAAAACTGGTTTCGTTTTCTTGTTAGGAGTGAGTCATCTTTACTAATCTATGATTGTACTTAATATTTCTTTTCCCTTTTTGGTTAACTATTTTACGCAGTTAGGTTTTGCCACCCACACATGTGTCACTTGTATACTATCGTTTCATACGCACATACACACAGACGAGACACGAAAAGACTGAAACTAGTTAATTTATGTGTGTATAGGACGCGATTGCGAACATAAACACGCTCTACAGGAGAAGCGCCTTGAGAAACTTACAATAATAAAAGCGTTAACAAAACGCCAATCTTATCGCTCCCCCAATCTTGGAACAAAAGACCTTATCTCTAGTAAATTAGGCCAGCGTACGTACCCACCTGGCCAGCGCTTACCGAGTGCCCTAATGGCCAAAGTTTAGTTAAGTTTGTACATGCGAAATTACCTCAGCAGTTATGATACAATACGTGATCCTATTACAGGTTATCGAGTGGAAAGTAATCAGTTTTGGGTTTAATTTTAAGAGTTTAAGTATATTTCTCCCGGAGTAACTTATAATATTTAATCTCTTTAATTAATAATTGAATAATCTTCATTTATTATTTTCATTATTGTAGTTTTTTCAATTTTTACTTCATTATTTTGAAGCAGTTGGTTATTTATTTTTTCACGATTTTAGGAAATCTGAATACATAAGGATTTAAGAATTCAATTTTGCTAAAAACTGCGTCATTGGTTTTAAAAATATCTTTCGAACGAGTTAATTTCGAAAAAACACACCCTATATTATTCCACTATCAAACAGTGTCGCTTATAAGGATCACATTTTGGGAAGTAATGCCTTTGTGATTATCACATTTAAGACAAATCCAACATAGTATCCATCATAGTATGTTAAAATTCCTTAAGGCGTTTTGCCTTTTTTTTTAATAATATAAGAGTAGCAGACGAGCATGCAGTCCACCTGATGGTAAGTGGCTACTGCCGCCCATGGACATCTGTAATCAACCCCAGATAGGATTAGATATTCCTACCTGAGGTCGGCCACAGATGCGCCGCTATCCCTGAGGACTAAGCTGGAACGCCTCGGAAAAGTCTGTCTCCCTTACTCTCTCACTCTTCAAACCGGAACACAGCAGCGCTTAACACTGCTGTTATTAGGTAGAAATAGGTGTGGCGGTGGTGCCGCCGGAGTCGAACCACAAAGGGTTCTACCACCACCTTGCCTGTAGGGTGTGCCGAAGAATGATAAATATATGTATATACACAGACTTGAAAAACATTACACTCTGCATATGGGTAAAAATAGTACATACTTTAATACAGTAACGTCCACTTGTACTATTTTAATCAATATAGAACACATAAAATTAACTTAAGTTATTTATCTGTACAAGACAGATTGACATGCCTAAGTATCCTTTATTCCAGGCCGTCCGTTACCGAATTTTCTACTTGTTCCCGGAGACAATTTAGTCTCCAAGTCCTTTGCGGTTTCCAGACACTGTCTGAGACATCTCTGCGAGATACGGTTCAAATTTGTTTTCGTCAAAAGACAAAGTCGTGTTCGTTTCTAGGTACCTAACAGTTATATAAGAACTAATTTTAAAAATACTTCGTTAAAATATTCAAATATTATTTTATCGTATTGATGGAGTTTCTTTCGCCGCTTTTTCTCCATAACGAAACACCGTGCGAAGTATTGGTAGTGACGTGCAAAATTGCTGTAAACATCCTGAATATTTTGAATAAAATATTTTTGATTTGATTTCAGACAATAAGTCTTATATTGAAATAGGAGGAATTGAAGGGTGTGGTAAGGGGGACAAAACTTCATGTAAGACTCGTAATCTTATCTGGGATTGATATCATGGGTAGTACTGATTTTCTCTCAGGTGGACTCCATACCTGTTTGCTCCCAATTTAATATACCCTTTTGTATGAGAGATGTTTACCGAAATGAAGATAAAAATTTTCACATTTTTTTTAGGCTTAAGTACATATACAATTTTTTAGGCTAACTTCTTGTCATTTTCGTGAAAAGTTTGTGTGTCATTGATTGATTGTCAACCCTAAACTAAAATTTTCGTCTCTAGCTTTAAAAATATTATTTTGATTCATGTATAATAATTAAAATTAGATTTTTAGAAATGCCAAACATGGTCATGCCATTTCTACTTAAATCAGTTCTGTGGTTACAATATCAACTTGTAATGTACATAGTTTTAGGTCAACGAGTTAGTGATGGATAGTTGTTTTGACGGCAGATATTAAATATTTGTGAACGATAAAAGGTCCCATCTATTACTATGAATACAAGCCTCTAATCGAAAGGGATCGCTTTTAATATCACACACTTTCTGTTATAAAGTGTCTGGAAGTGGCATTTATAAGTCGGCACATCTGTGCGTGTATCTATTCTGCCGTCGTTATGAAGAAAGCAGTTTGTGTAAAATGATTGTTCCGAGAAAAACGAGTTTGAATTAAAGATTAAGCGAAAAGCTCCTAAAAGTGAAGTAAAACCCATCGTGTTTCGTGAAACCCATTTCTTCAAAATGACCATGTTCTTCAAAATGGACCTCTTCCTTTAATTTGTCAGTAATTATTTCCCAGAATTTGATTCTTATAAGTAACACTATCAGAAAAATACATGGTATAGGGTACAGGGGAATAATACAGGGTACGTTTTTTTTCAAAGTGAACTCATTCGATTTCAGGCTTGGGAAAAAGATTTTTTTAAAAGTAATGTTGCAGTTTTAGGTTTTATCGAAAGCGGCATCGTAACTCCTTTCAGCAGTTTTCGCTAATTCTTATAGTTTCAGATTTGGCCCTGAAGGCCCATTTGAAAAATTCACCCTATGTATTATGATCCCTGCTGGAAATGCTATTGACGTATAGATTATGATATGTGTATCACATCACGGCTTAGTGTTTGTTGAACGTGTGCATTGATTGGCAGAATTTAGCAGCTTTTTTTTATTTCAATTTTGAATATCGTCCATTGATACTTTATAAATTTGATAGGTACGTGTTTGATAAACCGCTGTACAGAGTTGGTATAATCCGAAAATGATTTAAATTTGTATTTTCTACTAGCTCCTACCCTATACATATATGATTGTAAAGTTAATACATCGTTTGTTTATCAGAACTTAGCGGACATTCCGTATAAGTTTAGGTACGAGTATTTATATTGGAGTAGCGCCCGATCTCACAGTCCACATGATGGTCAGTGGCTACTGCTATAGGCATTTATACACCAACGGTCAACATCAACTTTCAACAGAAGAGATTGTACCTGAAACCGACCACAGGTGCGTTACCACTTCTGGAAATATACCAGCTAGCTACAATAAGCTACCATGTTGTAAATTCCAGCTGACCTATATATAAGCGAGGCGTATATAAGTCAACTGGAATTCCAGCTGACTTATATATAAGCGAGTCGTATATATAAGTCACCTGGAATTTACACTTTCTACCGAAACACAGAACTGCTTTAAGCTACAAATGGGTGTAGCTGTGGTACTTCCCCGTTCGATCCATATTAACTACCAACTTTCAAAATATGTTTCAATAGTATAGTCTCATCTATTTAAACTAGATTCATGTAAGCTACACAGTTTGTTCTTTGGTCGCGAAAGCAATGGATTAGCAATTTCTTTGATATCGCACATTTTCCTAGAAGAGTGAGAATAATTATAACCACTACATAAGTGGTTACAGTATCGTATGTGTTTCGAATAAGAGCTTTTTTTTTTTTTTTTTTTATATTTGAACCTGACGATAAAGCAGACGTGCTACCTGATGGAAAGTAGTCAACGTCGCCTATGGACATTTGCAACACCAGAGGAGTCGCCAATGCATCGCCGGCTTTGAAGGAGAGCTCTTTTTGCACCTTTTTTGAAGAGCCCCATGTCATAGCGCTCCGGGAATACCTCAGAAGGAAGTTCATTCCACATCTTGCACGTCCGTGGCAAGAACGTCCGCGCAAATCGAACCGTGGAGGACCGCCACGAGTCCAGTTGGTGTGGATGGAACTTCATCCTTCGGCGAGTGGTGCGATGGAGGAACGGTGATGTAGGCACCAGGTCAAATAGTTCGTGGGAACACTCACCATTGTAAAGCCGGTAGAACACGCAGAGGGAACCTATGTCCCTCCGTAAACTTAAAGGTTCTAGCCGGTCGGAAATCCTCGGATCGTTGACGATTCGTACTGCGCGTTTCTGTACGGAGTCAAGTGGGTTAAGTTGGTATTGGGGTGCTCCTGCCCAGAGATGCGAGCAGTACTCCATGTGGGGTCTCACTTGCGCCTTATAAAGCAGAAGGAGTTGCCCCGCAGTGAAGTACCGCTTCGCTCTGTTCAGGACGCCCAGCTTCCTTGATGCCAACTTCGCCTTAACGTCCAAATGACCCCGGTATTGCACATCACACGATATGTCAACTCCTAGGATCCCTATACTTTTATCAATGGTGAGTGGAATTCCCTGGAACCGTGGCGCTATGACGAATGGGGTTTTTTTAGCGGTGAACGCGCAGACTTGCGTCTTCGTGGGGTTGAACTCAACAAGGTTAAGTCGACCCCATGTCGAGACCTGCTCCAGAGAGTTCTCGATTTCAGACACAAGTCGGATTCTGCTTTCCTCCACGAGAGTCCGAGAGGTGTTTGCACGGCCTGTGTACACAGCATCTCCCGTACTATCATCTGCATAGCAATGAATGCTGCTAGATTTTTGCAACATGTCATTGATATGCAGAATGAATAGCGTGGGAGAGAGGACAGAGCCCTGGGGCACGCCAGCATTAACAGGCTTCGTGTCTGAGCAGCACCCGTCAACTACGACTTTGATTTGCCGCTCAGACAGAAAACTGCCTGTCCATGTGCACAACCTCTCGGGAAGACCGTAAGATGGAAGCTTCGCGAGAAGGGCCCTATGCCAGACCCGGTCAAAGGCCTTTGCGATATCCAGGCTAACCGCCAACGCCTCACCATTACTCTCAACGGCTTGCGCCCATCGGTGTGTGAGGTACACCAGAAGATCACCAGCTGAACGGCCCTTGCGGAAACCATATTGGTGATCGCTGATCAGCTGGCGATCCTCGAGGTACCTCAGAAGCTGGGTATTAACCACACGCTCCATTACCTTTGAGAGCAAGGAGGTTATCGCAATAGGCCTGTAATTAGCCGGGTCACTGCGGTCACCCTTTTTAGGAATCGGGTGAACGAGGGCTACCTTCCACGAAGACGGTACTTCACCTGTGGTATAGGAAAGCGAGAATAAGCGCGTTAAGATGGGAGTCAACTCGGGAGCACACGTCCTTAGCACCACTGCGGGGATTTCGTCCGGCCCACTCGACTTCTTGACATCAAGGGACAATAGAGCTCGCCTGACAGCTCTCTGCGTAAAGCGTATATCAGGCATAGAACCCTCACACCGCGGGATGGTAGGCGGTGTGGCCCCCTTGTCATCAAGAGTCGAGTTTGAGGCAAAGAGGTTGCCCAGAAGATCGGCTTTCCCCTTTGCCGTGTGGGCCAGAGAATCGTCTGATTTCCGCAGGGGCGGTAGTGAGGAGTGACAGAAATTACCCACGACAGCTTTGGCCAGCGACCAGAAGGCTCGACTCCCGGAGGGGTAACCAAGTAGTCGCTCGCCAATACTGCCAATGTGCCTAGACTTCGCCTTGGCCATATACTTCTTTACTGAACGGGAGGCAGCGTTAAGTGCGGTTCGTAACTCGGGGGTCTTCGGATCCTTGCACGCGTGCGCTGACGCCCAGGCTTGGTAGGCCTCTTGCTTATGACGTGAAGCCTTAGCGCAAGGCCCATCAAACCAGGGCTGACTCCGCCCACCGACGGACACGACAGAGTTTGGAATGAAGCATTCCATACCCTGCCGTATGACGTCGGCCACAGAGTCAGCGCACATGCTAGGATCACCCGAGACGAAGCATAGCTGCCTCCACGGGTACGAGGCCAGGAATTCCCGGAGCCCGTCCCAATCTGCTGACCTGTAGTGCCAAACTTGTCGCTTCCCCGGTGGTCGAGCCCCCGTGGGACGCGACAAGGGCACAGAAGAACTTACCAAGCAATGGTCAGAAGATCCAAGAGGAGCCTTGACCATCACTTGGTAGTCATCAGGATGGTTGGTTAACAGAAGATCCAGCAAAGACGCAGTATGGGTCTCAATATCAGGTACCCTAGTATGACCGGGTACGACCTGGGAGAGCCCATATGCCAAGGAGAAGTCATACGCAGTTCTTCCGGCGAAGTCCGTGATTCGGGAGCCTAGCCATTCAATATGGTGGGCATTGAAGTCACCCAGAATGACCAACTCCGCCGAAGGGCACTGCTGCAGCATTTTGTCAGTCCCCCACTGGACGTGCTCGAATAGTCGAGTTGTCTCAACATCTCCGCTGTAGGACCTATAAAGGCACGCGTAGACGCGGGTCTGCCCCCCAATATCCACGCGCACCCACAACAAGGATAGGTCCTTGTCTTCGAGGCAGCTGAGACGGCGGCAGCAGATATCATCCCGAACATACACACATACCCCGGCTCGACGCCTGAAGGCATGTTCTAAACTGTAGCCGGGGTAATTTAAATACGATGTTTCGCCCGAGGGCGATATCTGCGTCTCCGTCAAAAAGAGAAAAGCCGGCTTTGCCGTCTCAAGGTGGTGATGGACGGCATCCAGATTGGAATGGAGCCCCCTGATGTTGCACATGTCCACAGTAAGTGTGGAGGAGGTCGCCGCTGAGTAAACGTTTCCCTTATTATTCTGCCTTTTCATACTGGTGGTATAAGAAAAAGAGGAGGAATTTGAAAGGACTTGCGATGCTCCTTCGACGCCTCTCGGGACAAGGTGCGGATCCCGTAGCGCCGTGTTCACAGTGGTAATGTGGGATGCTGGCGCGGGGGACGGAAGGGCCCCCGGTCCCCCCCGTGCACGACTACCCGGCTCCACTCCGGTCTCTTACTCCGGCAGGGTAATCGTGCAACGGGATTTTTCGCCGGTTGGCGGGACAGCCTCCCGGGCCAGAGGTTGACGGTGTTACCCGGGTTCGGGTCCCCAACTAACCGGCGGGCGGCCAGCGGAAAACCGTTTCACCGGGTCTCCCTGGCCCCCGCGCCAATACACCACGCCTCCGAGAGCAACGACGCCTAGAAGGACCCACCGGACCCGAAAGGTACGCCGTCGGAAGCACCACAGAGGATGGGAAGGGAGGATAGGGGATGAACTGGCTCCCAGGCGCACTACCGAAACACGAAGAGTCGTTATTAGCGGTAGACTTCGGCCTGAGGGTGGTAGCTAGCCAGGCAGATCCCACGAAGAGATCTTACCACCAAGCGGGACACCTTTGGGAATTACGCCAGGCAGTGTCAGATCCAGCAACCAGTGGGACCGTCGCAGTAAGATGTTAAATGCCCGAGTAGACGCTGCTGCCCATCTACCCGGTAAAAACCCTTAGTCGCCTTCTACGACACCCACGGGCAGGTATGGGGTGGTCTATTCGCCGCCGGAGCCACACGGCAAAAAATCTCTTGTGTATTAGGTAAGCAACTAAGAGATAATTTAAGTATTATTCGCTTAATTTTGCTGAAATATATCTGGATAGTGGTTCTTCTTCTTCTTAGTCGTTCCTTCAGGGCTGAAGTTCGTGCCTGCTTTGGAAGTATTTTATGCAGGTGTGCTGCATATCCAACCAGTTTACTCGTCTGCTTTTCTAAAACACTCCGTAAGAGACATCTTGGTGAGGCCGTTGATCTAGTCAGACCACCTAGTTGGTGATCTTCCCCGCGGTCTTTTGGTTGGTGGGTACGTGACCAAAATTTTTTTGCGAAATTTAGTAGGTAAGGTCGTTATGTAATTTTGTCGACTAAGGGGAAGGGGTGGGTAAATATTAAAACTCTGCTTATGTTATACTAGAATAACCAGAGATTTCTTTGAGAGAGGTGCTTTTAAAAGCATGTGACAGTAGTAAATATATTATGTTTCACTATTGTGATGCTGTTTTACCTTTGTCAGTGTATCAGTTGCTAACATGTCTCAGGGTGAGAGACCTCTGCCCAGCATTGGGACAACCCTAAGTTGAAAACAATCAACGATGCCAAAAATTTTTATAGCAGTCCTTTTATTTTAGTATTATTTTATTTCTTCTATATATAAAATGTATAATTCATAAATCATTTAATTAGGATATACAATTATTTAATTTTTAACCCAAAGTTTTGTATGCGTAAGTTAAAGTTTTTGTTAAGCGTTCTTCAAATAAAAACAATACTTACTTCGATTAAATTATATACCTTTATGCCTCTCATTAATGAATAATAATCTATAGAACCGTTTTTAAACTGTTTAATTATTACGTATGTCTCGAGCGCTAATCACGAATTCATATCCTTTGTTAGACTTTTATTGGAAACGAGCTCCCCTCACGGCATTGTTTACACAACGAGGGTAGCTTAAATATCACTGCATGTCTGCCGTGAGAACCCCTTCAATGGTTCAACTGGAAATTTAGAAGTAACGAGCATACAGTCTTTTTTAAAGTGAAGTAGCAAAGGAAAATGTTTTGAAGATGGTAGAACCCTTTGTGGTTCGACTCCGGCGGCACCACCGCCACACCTAATTCTGTCGAATAAAGCGCTTACCGCTGCTGTGTTCTAGTTTGAAGGGTGTGGTAAGGGAGACATACTTTTCCGAGGCGTTCCAGCTTAGTCCTCAGGGGTAGCATCGTATCTGTGACCGACCTCAGATGGGAATATCTAGTTCTGTCTTTGGTTTATTATAGGACTTATAGCCACTTACCATCAGGTGAACTGCATGCTCGTCTGCTACTCCTATGTTATAAAAAATGTAGTCTTTTTAATATGCTTTTATTAGCTTCAGACGTATGTATGTTGGTATGTTGGTATGTTAGTATGTTAGTATGTAACGGAATCTTTGAACATGATTTTAACCCCCTTCAAAACGTCGGATTAATTTGAAATTTGGCATACTTATTAAGGACCGATGACAATTCAATATTTTAAACATTCTGACCCGTTATCCTTACTAGGATAATCAGGATCAGCGAGTGTTTTGTTTTCCTGAGACCCGGAAGGTCTGCGTTAAGACCAATAAAGGAATCTACCAGGCGCGCCGATCACCTAACCTAACCTAACCTGACCTGACCTGACCTGACCTGACCTGACCTCCTGACCTGACCTGACTTGACCTGACCTGACCTGACCTGACCTGACCTGACCTGACCTGACCTGACCTGACCTGACCTGACCTCAACTTCGACGCGTTTCGCGTCCGTTGTTAATAGCATCATGAAGCGGTGTCTCATCATCCTTATTCATTCAGCACTTCAACATCTGCACCTTCCTTTAACAAGATTTCCACTATTTCATTGTTCCCATTTCTTGCTGCCAAATGTAAAGGCATATATGATTTCAGCTCATCGTCATAGTCACAACTTATATTATTAACTCCAGCTGTAAAATTAATTAAACTACTAACAGTTTTAAAATCTCTGCAGGCAGCAGCAACACGAAGAGAAGAAATTCTAGAATTATTTTTGATATTAACATCATCATGCTGTAATATTAAATCGATGATTGGACGACGTCCTTTTGAAATGGCTAGATGTAAAGCAGTTGACCGTTTTTCTCTCGAGTATTGCCATCAGCGCCTGTTTTTAAAAGATGCTCTATCATCCTTTTTCCGTGATTACTTTTATCCAAGATAGAGGACCTGGGATATGGTATAAATTATGAAAGAAAGCAGTTAGCATTGGCAATTCGGATGTCATTCAACAACTCCTCTGGGATTTTCACGTTAACAATAAAAATAAACACCAATGTAAAACACCACTTCATACAGCTGTGTTAAACAATGACCCAATATTCATTTTTGCACTGCTAAGCAAAGGTGCTGATGCTGATTCGAAAGATAAACTTGATAATACGCTACGTAATAATCGTTAAAATAATCGCTAAAATAATCACTAAAAAATGAAAAATGAATAATAGTTAAAAAAGACTAAAAAATACGCTTTTATAAAAAATTCGACCAAAAAATGAAAAATAAATAATAGTATAAAAAAACTAAAAAAATACACTTTTTATAGAAAATCCAACTAAAAAATAGAAAATATTTTTTTTTAAATTTGAATTAAGAATAGTGTAAATAAGATAAAAATATTTTTTATTGTAAAAAAAGCGTGGGGTGCTTTTTAAGATATTATCAAAATGATAATCCTTCTACTCAATATCTATCAATAAAATATTTATAACTATTGACACCATGCACCCCACACTATTCTTAATTCAAATTTTAAAAAAATATTTTCTATTTTTTAGTTGGATTTTCTATAAAAAGTGTATTTTTTTAAACTATTATATATTTTTCATTTTTTGGTCGAATTTTTTATAAAAGTGTATTTTTTAGTTTTTTTTTTAACTATTATTTATTATAAGATTGAAGTACGAACAAGCAGTCCACTGATGGTAAGTGGGTAGTTGTACCCATAGATATTTGTAACCTTCTCCTGATAGAATTGGAGTCTGACATGTGATCGGCCATAATTGCGTTACTAACCCTTACCACGCTCTTCAAACACCAAATAATAGTAGATTTGACACTATTATTTTTTTTTAATAATAAGGCGTGGTGTTGCCTCCAGAATCGAATCAGGAAAGATTCTGTTACATTCGCGGTACTTGAAAAAAAAAACCAAACGCTTCATTATAACCTTATGGAATATGTGTACGTAACAAAAAGAATGCAGTTTTTTACATATTAGAGATGAATATTTTATTCCACTTCTCCCTTTTATGCACTAAACAAATCTACAATAAATTATTTCAAGTCATTATACAAAGACAAACTAAAAATACTATTCCATTTTAAAATTTCTGTCAGTTACAATAACATTTCTCTAAACGCGCTCAAAAATTTCTCTTCAAAAGGAACAAAATTTTGCAAAAGGATTATTAAAACTGCACCGTCCCTAATCAAGGTACTACGAACGAACGAATTTCGCTGCAGCGCTCCCTTAGACTGAATACCGAAGTTATTTCCCTTGCGTATTCCGTTTAAAAAAATAAAAAATACGTCCATCTTACGTAAGGGAATCCAAACACTCTTTGTTTTCGAAAATAGAACACCGGGAAGAGGAAACAAAACACATTCGTATTGCTATTCATGCTAAGGCGTAAGGTTTAAACGTTTGAGCTTGAGCGGTAACCTTTTCATGCGACGTAGCGGTTCTGTAGCGGCGTAGCTGTGTGGGTCTACGCTACGTTCAGTGTAGTTCGGGACGCGTAGCCGATCGGGTGTCACGTAGCGCATCGCACTCGTGACTTGTTGCGAACGTTAAGATTGAATTAACTGTGTAGCAACGCTGAATGGAATGTTTGTTCGAAATTAACAGCATCGTTACTGTTGTTCTGTTTTTGAAAATCGTTGTTTCTGTGTTTCTTGATATGTGAGATTGTTACGATTTAGGTAAACTGTACTTAGGATGTTATTTGTATAAATGTGTTGCGTTTGAGGTAACTATGATATCTGATTTCTTTTATTTCGATCATGTTTATGATGTATCATCACCATTAAACGCATTTTGACCCTGCTCAGGACATAAACTTATAACCAAAATATGAAAGAGTCATCATCATTTAAATAGAGATTGAATATGTGCTATCAAATGCAAGTTATTTGACTTCACTTATTTTAGAGCATATTATAGACATAAACTTAAAATTGTCCTCTCAGAGATTGTAGAAATTTCTATCAATTGTAAAAGACACGATATATTTCAGTAATTTAATTCTAATGCCAAAAAATCTGATTACGAATGAAAAACCTCACTGTGAAGGACTGAAAGTTATAGATACAATACAGTTAACCATGAAAATTATGGTGCTGAGGTACCATTAGAAACAATTCTTGTACATGAACCTATCCAAAAATTATAAATACACCATTTTTAAGAAATAAGTATACTGAAATGTATATTATTTATCATAAACATTGAAGTGTGTAATAGAACTCATGTATTTGGTTGATTTGCAAAGAAAAAAATCTCTTTAAATATACAAATACTTTGGAAAGTTCATTTCAATTCTAAAGTCATTGTACTCAAAAAAACAATTCAAAAATTACTTCTGCTTTGTATAGAATTCTCGATTTAGACGTCAAATCCTTCAATTATTTCCATTAAATATTTCAAAGAAATTCGTAACCAAATTTGAACAGTACAATTGTTATGAAACAGCGCCTGAAAAGGTTTTATTAACAATCTTTCAGTTTAGCCAAACGTTGACAAAGGTGAAAATTAATTGGAGTTTCTATCGCAAAATTGGAACTGAATAAATGGCAACATTCGATATCATATCAAATTTTATAATTTATTCCACTGAGCTCGAAACAAGTAAACTAAAACTGAGTTATGTAATTACAAACTTCTAAATAATAGGGTGAGGTACTTTTGCATTACTTTGTCCTTAGGGATAGGGACATTTATGGCCGAGCTCATGTAGCACTTATTTGGGGTTGATAACTGATGTCCATGGGCCGCAGTGGCTCATAACATCAGGTGGACATACTTGTTCGTTTAAAATTCAAAATCAAATTTCAAAATCAAAATTAACACACTCCAATGTATTTCCTTATAGAGAACAACAAGTCTACAAATAATACACTATTAATGCTATTCTAGGCTTACTCAGATAAACAGACAGGCCGACAGACAGACAAATTGAATATAGAAGAGTCTTTGGAAACGCTTTTTATGAGATTGGCTAAACGTGTATTATTTTCAATAAAATGCTAAAATTATCTTATTCTACAGACAGTTTTCTAGTTACTTAAGTTACTTATTGAAACGACTTATACTATATAATCGAAATTAAATCAAGTTTTGAAATTTTTAACAAATATACATCCTTGGTTTGATTAAAAAGTATTATTGGTATATTTCACGGCATCAAAATATATTTCATAAACTCCACATACATAAAAACGTATGGCAATAGTTTAAAATTGAATTATATGAAAAATGGATCTCAAATTAATTCTTTTCACAATATAAAATTATCATTGTAAATCTCAATACAAAATATAATTCAGTATTTTTGCAAAAATGTAGCGAGTTCAATTATTGTAAATCATATTATGAAGTGTAAAGTACACGAGCTTCATAAAATAACATAATTATTGAAAATTTTTCCTCCATTATTATTTCACCTTCGTCAGTGAAAAACACCTGAATTTTATGTTTAAATAATTTTAATTTCACAACTGAATATAATTGTTCAAGCTTAAAGAAATTTAATATTACAGGCATAAAAGGACTGTAATGTAATTAATATCTGTAAATAATAAAATAAGTTATTATAATATTTAAAATTAACCTAAAGCTCTCCTGTTTCAAATTTGTAAAACAAAACAAAGCGAAAGTATATTTACAAATTCTAATCGGGGTCTTTCTGCTTGTTTAGTGAGGCATTGTAATTTTCACGCAAACTTAAATTCCCTTTGAAATCCAAATTACACAGTGAATTACGGCGCGTGTAAACATATGTAACCGTCGAGACAAATAAATGAAGTCGCGTGAGAAATAAATGAACGGATAAAAAAATAAATGATCCGAGTGATTAATAAATGAATCGCGCGGTGTGAATGAACTCGCAGTGAACAGAATGCACTGTTTTGGGTGATGTGTGTGTACAGTTGGCGGGATGAGGATCGAGAGGTGCTGCTTTTGGTCCATGTTGCAAGCCCTGGCTCTGCTTCCCACGATGGCTTTGAAAGGTGAGTCGATTCATATATTTTGGATTTATTTATTTTTTTGGTTAAATTTTAAAGCTTACATAAGATGATTTGCAAAGGTGGGTTTGGATTCATATTATGAGAGGGACCCGTGCCCAGCAGTGGGACGATAGTGGGTTGATGATGGGTTTGGATTTAAAACTAATAACCTTTTTTGTGACATAAATATTTATTTACAAGGTTTAAAATTTGTTAAGGTATTATTTGTTAATTGATTTATTAAGCAATTTGAATGAGGTTCGCAATTCTGCAAAATTTATTTTACGTAATGTATTTTTGATGTATCTCTGTGGTGACCATGTAACCATAGTGTGTAAGGCGTACCGGGTTCAAACCTGGTCATTATGGTATTTTTTTTTAGATATGTGTAATTGGTGACCGTATATTCGTTTATTTTTATGAAAACGACAACATAACTTTTGTAATAATTAGGATATTTTCGAAAATCTTGGTAAAATTACCTAAATAGAGGTAAATATTAAAGGTTAAGAAAATTTGTTCGAAGGCGGAAGTAGTTAAGGCTGTTTAAGATATTTATCGAGTTAACAATGGTAATTGGCATTTGATGTCGAAACACGATTAATTAACTAAGAAACTTCTAAATTGTTTTAATTAAATAAATAAACGTAAGAATAATTACTAACAGTTCGTTTCAACATTATTATTTTTATAATATAGGTTTAGCAGACGAGCACGCAGTCCACCTGTTGGTAAGTGGCTACTGCCGCCCATGAATATCTGTAATCAACCCCAGATAGAATTAGATATACCTACCTGAGGTCGGCCGCAGATGCGCTGCTACCACTGAGGACTGAAGTTGGAACGCCTGGGAAAAGTATGTCTCCTTAACCACATCCTTAAAACCAGAACACAGCAGCTCTTAACACTGTTGTTATTAGGCAGAAATAGGTGTGGCAGTGGTGCCGCCGTAGTCTAACGACAAGGGGTTCTGTCACCTTTTTCTTCTTCTTGTACAGATAAATAGAATAATGTTGAGTCGTATAAATAGAATATTAAAAAAGTATTTTGGTGTTGTTACCGTTAAAATTATTAAAATACTTCCTATTGGGTTTTCCTCATAATTATAAAAGTTTCTAAGAATGAATTTTAAAACTACATTTTACAATAATCATATTTAATAAATTCATTATTCATAACGTGATTAAGATTCATAATTCTCGATTCATTCATATTCATAGCTTCTTTATAAAAACAATAATGCCATAGATTTTAATTAAACTTTTATCATAATTCTAAATACGAATACATTAATATTAACAAATTACGTGATTAATAACGCTTAAATTACTATTAAAAGTAATGTAATAAACGTAATTAAACAAAATTAAAACTACATCAAATATTATTCACTACTAATATTTAAAAACTGTCATCAATAAATTACAATTAAATTCCCATCGGTCACTCATATTTTAGATACTTTATCACAAAACTGCTTATCCAAAATTTTAAATTTAAAATGTGATGATCGTTCCTGGATGCAGGCAACTCTTCCAGTTAGGTTTGGTGGCATAGGTGTCCGCACGACGGAAAGTTTAGCACTTCCGGCTTTCTTGGCCTCCTGCCATAGTACGCTCGCCCTCATCACTGAAATATTAAACACTAATTTAAATGATGTTCGGGTGGCGTACATGTCAGAGGCCGTGGAGGTCTGGAGTGATCGTTTTCCGTCTGAGGACACTTCTACGTCAGAAAAGACCAAACAATCGGTTTGGGACACACCGGGTCTTAAATCTGTTTTTGCCTGCCTTCTGGAAAGATGTCCGGACAACACTGATAGGGCCCGGTTATTAGCTGTTGCCCAAAGCGATTCAGGGCATTGGTTACACGCACTCCCGTCCAACAATATTGGCACCGTGCTGGATCCTATAACTTTGCGTATTTCCGTAGGTCTCCGGCTCGGTGCCAGGATTTGCGAGCCTCATTTTTGTCCGAGTGGGAAGGAGGTGGACACGTTGGGTCGGCATGGCTTGTCCTGTACCAGGAGTGCCGGCAGGTTGTATCGTCACGGGACTCTGAACAGTTTGATTCGTCGGGCACTTGTTACCGTCTCTATACCTGCGACGTTAGAACCTCCAGGCCTTTTTAGAGACGATGGCAAGAGACCCGATGGAATCACTCTAGTTCCATGGAGTCTCGGACGACCCCTGGTATGGGACGCGACGTGCGTAGACACCTTGGCCCCATCGCACGTAAGCATTACATCTGTGTGTGCGGGGGCCGCAGCCGACCATGCCCAAACTCTCAAGCGCCGTAAATATAATAATTTATTAGACAATTATTTGTTTGCGGCGCTTGCAATAGAGACAATGGGTCCATGGTCATCTGACATGAAAAAATTCATGTCAGATATGTCGACCAAGCTTGTAACTGCTTCCGGGGACCAAAAAGCTGGCGGCTACTTTGCTCAAAGGCTAAGCCTTGCCGTTCAACAAGGAAACGCCGCCAGCGTTTTGGGAAACATGCCTCACACGGCAATTTTAGATGGTTTATTTTATTTATGATTTTTTTTTTACTCTTGATTGTCTATATTGTAAATTAGAAATAATTTGTATATATTTTAGCTTTAATAATTTCTTGTTATTTAGTAATAAAATTATAATAGTTTGTAAATAAATAATGCACTGAATTAAAATACTCGCTACTAAAAGTATAAGTCAAGAAGTTTTTATACAACAGCGTAAAATTATAAGTCATGAAAATTCCCGTAGAACATTGTAAAATTATAATTTATTTTCACCCAATCTCCGCTAGGGGAAGAGGTCTCGGGCCCGTTTCCGCCACTCGCCCTGATCTTACCAATCTTGAAGACATCCTGCTCCGAACACTTCAGATTTACTTGTAAATCGTCTAGTCTTTATATAAGTCACGTTGCAAAAGATAGGATAAAAGGTAGAAACAAATTGGTAACGTGCTAAGGTGTAACTAGTAACATTTCGTGCATTTAATTTATTGTATTGTAATAAAAAAGTAAAAAAAATATATTTTAAGTTAAACGGTTTTATATTGCAGATAAATGTTCTAAAAGCTAAAAAATAATTTCATGGATACAGTCATGGGTACCAATATGTATACATTGTTATATTTTCAAAATAAAGTAACTCGTAACCTACTCACTTTCTGGAAATATCTATGGTCACATAAATTCCTAAAAATGCAATATACATTTTTGAAATATACAAATTTTAAACATATGAATTGATTAAACTAAAATAAAATCGTGGGGCACGCCACATGCCATGTCTTTCGATTGTAAATATTGGACGTGCCCCACGATTTTATTTGTATGATTTTGTATCATCATCATCAACCCATTACTGTCCCACTACTGAGCACGGGTCTCCTCTCAGAATGAGAAGGATTAGGCAATAGTCCACCGCGCTGGCCGCGCGTATTGGTAGACTTCACATACCTTTAAGATTTTTTTTTCTCTCTCAGGTATGCAGGTTTCCTCACGATGTTTTCCTTCACCGTTTAAGCAAGTGATAATTAAATTCTAATACGCACACAAATTTGAAAATCAGAGGTGCGTGCCTGGGATTTGAACCTCGGACCCCTCGATCGAGAGGCCGTGTTCCTTAACCACTAGGCTATCACTGCTTTTTATAGTGCACTAAATTCTACTTGACAAGCCCTTTCATTTTATTATACTTACCAAGCCCTTTATTTTGATGCCCATATTGATGGGATTGAAAACTACATTATCCGCCATTTTGTAGCAGTGACCATCTTTGATTTTGATTTTGTATAGTGCACTGAATTCTAATTGACTAGCCCTTTCATTTGATATTCATATTGAGGGGATTAAAAAAAAAACTAAGTTATCCGCCATGTTGTAGCGGCGGCCATCTTGGATTCACAATAATATTGAATATGGGTAATTGTATTGTCACCAGAATCAAAGGCGTATACCAAATTTCAGATCAATCGGTTAACGGGAAGAGGGTTAAATTTCAATTACTAAATAAATTTGACCCAAACAAACAAACGGTGTGGGCTAAATAAAACCGTTTAATAATAAAAAGATATTGTATATGATTTTTATAACCATTTATAAGATATTTACTTTTAATTAACTTTGTAAGATTTATGTTTAATGTTATGACATTAACGTTTATATTAAATTTTACATTTGTTTAACAAATTTAGGAACGAACATACCTCAGGTACCTTATGAAAGAGACCTATAATTTTACCTCCTAAACCCCTAATGATCTTTATAAGCGCTATGCGACCGGAGTCATCTGTGGACCACCATGAACATCAGGGCAGAGTCCGATGGAGGTGTCAAACTCTGCCCTGGTGTCCATTAACGCTTACTATGCCCCTCGGATGCTTACGAAATGCTATCACACTTACCGTCATCTTTTCCGGAATTATGATATACATTACCTACCAACTTTCATAGCACTAAGTATATCATTAGTGGCAGTATTACCAAGTAAGATAGACATTAGGATAAGAAAACTAAATTACTATGGAAATTGAAGTTCTCAACTAAATCCAAAGCATTTGCGTCAGGAACTCTGCGAAATTGATAAGATCAGTGTGAATGAAACCGTGACTATGTAGAAGATGTTGGGAATTATTAGGAAGGTTGTATAAAATGCAGTTAACGAATAGGTCACTTTATGAAAAGACATCATTTTTTGACGTATATAAATTTCTGAAAAAAGAGTTGGTAGTCAGTCCTGATATCGGCCGTAGTAACAGTTCTTCTCCAGAGAGTTGGTTTTGAAGGTAAGATCCTTGTGTTTTGACTCTGGAGGTATCACCCCACACCTAACTAAACAGCCTTATAACAGCAGTGTTCAGCGCTACTGAGCTCCGGTTTTAAGGCTGTGGTAGGGACATCCTTTTCCGAAGCATTCCAACTTACCTCTCAAGAACCGACCTCAATTTAATCTTATGTAGGGTTAATTTCAGAAGTATCAGAATCGGTAACACACTTACCATCAAGTGGACTATTTCAGCCACTCAGCTTTAACTAGTAATAAATTGATTATAAAACATTTAATACAATGTGTAATGTAATACCAAACGAAAAACAGGTATACGTAATTAACTCTGACCTCTCGGCAGCGGCGAAGGCCGACCCATGTTTCCGGCACTCGATCATGCTTAACACAATGAGTTTATCAGTAATACTTTCATCATCTGGTTATTCAAATTTGCATATATTTTTTAATAAATAAGGGTGGTAGTATACGGGCGACTGGCAAAATGTCACTTACGTTCGACAATTGTCACAATCTGTCGACGGCGACGGTCGTCGGTACAAAGTGTCGATCGTATAATTATTGAGTTATTGTGACTCTTGTGTTACGTCCCTAAAGCTGTTGTCATATTTAAAATATTTACAGTAGTTCCTGATATCTTCTTACAAGCTAAGTTAACGCAGCAATCATAACAAACACTTTTTAATAATATTTTTATTCTGTCATCGAGTCGAAAGGATTGTCACGAAGCAAAATACATTATTTTCTGTATTATGTTCTTTGTACTTTTTTCAAAACAGTTATAAAAATAGAAAGCTGTTTATATACTCGTCCTTTTCGAAACTGTTTAAAAAAAAACAAAAATCATTTTTGTTAACAGATTGAATCATTTCATCTCCGCTTGATAAAAACGTAAATGTTTTCCTTTATGTTAAAGCTAACAGAATACAATGTTATCAACCAGCTTTATATATAATTCTAGCTATCTAGCTAATATTGCCTACTACAACACTACAAAATGTAAAGGTAACAAACCAAAGATTTTAGTAATAAGGAGTAACTTTGACTACCTTGACATAATCGTTACGGAAGGTCGACCTCGTGCAGATATCCTGTAACACTTTCCTTCACCGGGGCAGTGCATTAGCATAGAGCGGTACTGCCTGCATTTAAATAATCCGTGAATATTTACTATCCGTGAATAACTACTTAAGCTTTATATAAGTATAAAAAATATAAGGTTATAGCAATTGTAGTGTAATTTTAATGTGGTTAATCTCTTTGTGGTACGTTTCCAGAGGCACCTCTATTTGCCTAACCATATTTCTGCCTAACAATAGCTGGACGCTGCTGTGTTCCGTTTTGAAGGGTGTGGTAAGGGAGACATACTTTTCCGAGGCGCTCCAGCTTAGTCCACAGAGGTAGCGGCGCATCTGCGGCTGACCTCAGGTAGGAATATTTAATCATATCTGAGGTTGATTACAAATGCCCATGGGCGGCAGTAACCACTTACCATTTGACGAACACGAGAATTATTTCCATATATGTATTTGAAATTCGCTTTACATACGTACAAATTTAACAATTTTGAAGTAACATTTTTAAAGTGAAAATCTCTCTAAATATTTAGGTTTAAACATATCCCTTGCGGGTAATATTTGAGTAAAATAGAAAATATGTCGCTTACATTATTCCTTATAAAATTTCAAGAATGCCTTTTCCTCATCTCGTAACCGCTTCGGAAGGTATCTTTTGAAATACCGTCTAAATGACGTGTCTTACCAACGTTGCTATGCTATAAGCGATAATAGTAAGCGATAACTTTCTAGCAAAAACAATGTTTTTGAAAGTTACGCCATGTATGAACAATGAAACTATATAACTGGCACAATTTTATATTTTTTGTTTCTTATTCTAAACCAATATATAACAGTTTCGTGGAGGTTGCCCGACAATCAACGCTTATTATAATTTTTATTGTATTTTTTTGTCATTTGACTATGAAATATGGGCCGAAGTTTTATGATAATAATAACTCTACAAATTTGACAACGTCGGACGAGTAATAGCGTTAATTTGGTTAATTACTAAAGTCACCGACTTCACTCGTTGTCCTTGGGTGGGAGTTTTTAATCCCTCTAGAAAACCTTGTGCATGATTTGAAAACATTCCACACGAGTTTCTCATACTTATTTTGCTAGTGAACAGTGGAAAATAATAGTGATTGCAATCCACCTTTTCACAGTGGCCGTTAATAAGACCATAATATATAATCCTACATTTACTTCACTTCTTAAGCATCGAGCGAAAAAAATCATTATTTCGTAAACGAGATTTTAGCTTACACTTTATCGCTGATCGCATATTGTACGGCAAGTCTGCGAAGGACGGTGGTCGTTAAACTTTTTCACATAAGAGATTAGAGATACGGCTGATCGGGGGTTGGATTATGTTTATGAACAACTCCTTATTTTCTTCAGGGACTTTTTGCTGAGTAAAAGCTCTTATTATAAGATGTTTAGCTATAAAATGATATAGGATAATCTGTGCTAATACATCAAATTGGATTGTAAAATCATGAAAAAATGCCATTTTGTTAATATTGCCATATTGCAATGAATGGGTGGCCACTCATTGACTACGACCAATCGCTTAAGCAACATGGTAGGTTAAACAACTATCACTCAAACGACAGGCGGAAATCTGATTTTTGATTACCTGATTGTTTTATATAAAAAGCAAAGTAGATTGCAACCCTCATGGCTACTGCCACCTATGGACATCCACTTGGATGGTAAGTGGCTACCACCGCCTATGGACATCTATAATTAATCTACCCCAGATAAAATTAGAGTCTTACCTAATATCGGCCACGAATGCGTGGCTCCTTAGGGCACCTTTAACTTCACTGCTGTTATTAACTAGAATAAATATAGTTCAAAAAACTAAAAAACACGCTTTTATGATAAACTCAACTAAAAAGTAGAAAATAATTTCCAATCTAGGAATCAATTAAGGAACAGTAAATAGTATAATTGTGAAAAAAAGCGTGAGGTGCTCCACTTATCAATTTTCGAAAATCACCCCACAATTTTTCCACTATACTTACGCTCCACTCCACTATTACTTACATACATACATACATACATACATACATACATACATACAAACATATATACATACATACATACATACAACCCAAGCTAATAAAAGCGTGTTAAAAAGATGTGGTGGTAGTACCTACGAAATTGAACGACAACTTGTTTTTCTCCCTGTATATTAGTTATGGCGCATATAAGAATAGTTATGGCGCAATGAGACACAATAATTGGCCAAGTGCAAGTCGTACTCGGTTCCATATCACCAACATTTTCATTTTTTTCAGTATTTCTTATTATAGCAGCCACTGAAGTTAATACATTGTGAAAATTTGAATTATCTACCTTTTACGGTTCAATAGATAAAGCCAAAACCGTCGAGAAATAGCGGTGACTTGTATGGCGACCCTCATTTATTTCCATTTTTTTATTTTTAGTATCTATACTATTGTTATAGCGGCCATCTTTATACATACTTTGTAAAAAATCAAGTGCCTGTCTATTATGGTTCAGGAGATAGGACCCTGTGACAGACAGACAGACAGCGGAGTCTTATTAATAGGGTTCCGTTTTTACCCTTTAGGTACTGAACCCTAAAAAGGTTTTCTGAATATATCTAAAAAAGTAATAAACATCGTCCTCAATTGCTATATTTCCTAGAAATCGAATAGAAAAATATTTCATATGAAACGCGCGAATGTAGAGAAACTAATTTGCAAAAATGGAATATAATATTACTATTGAAATAGGACTCAAAAATACTTTTAGTATTCAATATTTCATGTTCGATAGGTATTCAAATATTGAAATCAACAATCATTGCTAGGTGAAATTCATTGATATACAAATATAATAAATAAATTGAGGTTTGAAATTAAAATATTTGCCAGTTTTGTACTTCACGTATTATTGCAGTTAACTATCTAAATTAGTAGCCCAGTTAACTACCTACCTTTTACATTTTTGTCTTAATATTTGTATCTGCTTGACTTTTTTTTATAATATAGGAGTATCAGACGGGCATGCAGTCCACCTGATGGTAAGTGGCTACTGCCGCCCGTGGACATTTGTTATTAACCCCAGATACGAATAGATATTCCTACCTGAGGTCGGCCACAGATGCGCCGCTACCCCTGAGTACTAAGCTGAAACGACTCGGAAAAGTCTGCCTCCCTTACCACACCCTTCAAACCGGAACACAGCAGCGCCTAACATTGCTGTTATTAGGTAGAAATAGGTGTGGCGGTGGTGCCGCTACACCTATTTCACAAAGGGTTCTACCACCTTTGTCGGTAAGGCGAAGACCAAGTCGATTTTGATACGACTTTAATGCTGATAAAATCGAACCTTGAACTATTTGCGTCACACAAAGACCAACACACAAACACAAAGACAAAAAAAAAATATTTTTTTGCTAAAAAAATATTGATTTCTTAAAAGTTTAGTTTAGTTTCATTCCCACAATAAAGACGAATCCATCAACACCTCATATTTGTAATGCCGTCATGCTGTAAAGGCTGTAGGGCGTGCCAAATTTGTCCCTGTAGTTTCGGGACCAGAATAGGGCTACGGTATCCCCTGCCTGTCGTAAGAGGCGACTAAAAGGCGGCTTCCGGGGTTGCGGGCGGCAAGAGTGGGAGCTTGACCTGCTCGGCTAGCGATCCCGGGGGGTTTTAGTGCGGTAAAAGTCCCACATAACCCCGTGTCACTCCCACGGTACCGGGTACCTTTTGAAGGTTTCCCACTCGGAAAAAAAGGGCGTGCCAAAGAATGAGACATACATACAAACATAATATGTGCATACGCTTGAAAAACATCATTCTGTAAAGTCGGAAAAACTGAGCTCTAAATTACGTCAAGAAGCGTAGGTTTTGTTTTAAATTGCGAACCGACATTAGAAGTGTCTGGTTGACTTTGAAAAAATGCTCGTTTCACGTATAAGCCGTATTAGCATACCGTGACAGGTGCGAAGCCCTCGACCTTCGAGCATACGAAGTTTTTACCTTTTGTAACACCCTTTATTTCGATTCGGACGGAAAAAGTATTGTGGAATGTCGAAAAGTGATAATAAAGGATGTTTTTTTTTTAAGTAATGTTGTAAGCATGTAATATCCCTGATGGTTAGCTCATTTAAATCCTTATGACGCTACCGGAGAGGTGGCTACTGGAATGCCTCGGAAAATAATATCTCCCTTACCAATCTTATCACACATTTTAAACCAGAACATCGAATAACGTTACTATTCTTATAGACTAACGTTTGTTAGACTGCATTTAACAGTTTCTCATAGGCAGAAATTGTCAAAGTTTTTGTACGCAGAAAAAAATAATAGATTAATTATTATTTATTAATGGTGCGTAAGTTATAATGCCTACTTTTTATAAATATCTGCATTTTTTACCGGTTAATATAGAATACATCATTGCTTAAAATTATTGTTGAATAAATAAGACAGAAGCAGAGGTAGCTTCCGCAGTCGCCCCACGAAAGTTTAAAATTTATTCAAGAATTGTTACCCAAGATTATAATTACTATAATAAAGTAAAAGAGCTTGCAAACGGATGTCATTTTGAAATAAGTCAGTTCGTCTTACCACAAAGGGTTCAATTACTTTTAAAAATGTTTTTAGATTTTTAAATTTATCGGATATGAAAAAAACGCTTTCTACACTCACAGACCCACTAGGACTCAAACATCCACAGTGTCGTGGTTGCTATAGACACATACAAAGACGAATACATATTCACCCAGACCCAGAAACAGAAATTTAATTTCATCATTTAGATATGTCTGGCCGGGTATCGAACCCGGACTCTCTGCGCGTCAGGCCGATATGGTGATCGCATCACCACGCGAGTCCTCAAACGGGTTTGACTCTTATTTCAAAGCAAATAAAGCTGTTGGCTTTGAGATAAGAATGAAACATTTTAATATCATTTATATACATAATAATGAAAACACCGTTTAAAATTTACATTTCTTTATGAAAGTACTGAGAGCGGTAAGATAAAACTTCTTCGAATTATGTAGGATGGTGCAAATTACGCCATTAATTCTATCAATTAGACGAGGTTATTCCTAGTATAGTTATAAGAATGCTAAGAACAGACCTCTCATTATTACCTAGAAATCTAATTTGAATATTTTTAAAAGTATATTCATTAACGGTGGTAATAATTTTTTTTTATTTATTTATTTTGTACACCTTAAACTAAGGGTTACAAAGGGTAAACTTAATGCCTAATGGCATTCTCTGCCAGTCGACCCTGGGTGATGGCGATACCATGTGGTAGGCATAAACATAAGCAGTAATGATAAAATATCAAGAAATACAACTATGGAAAAAACATACAATATCTACATATAATAATTATAAATAAATAGGTATAAATAATATATAAATATATAATAAAAATATAATATATACAAATAAATATATACAACACAGTGAATTAAGGAAAGTTGAAAGACTCAAGTATTTGAAGACATACATAATAAAGTACGTTAAATACGTAATAAAGTAAGTAATGCTCCCGAACCAATATTAGAGGTTCGACTGGTGAGCGATCACCGCCACAATTATTTGTACCTAATAAGACTTTAATAATAAATTTTGCCTAATAAAAGGTGTTGATTTCTGTTATGTTCTAATTGAAAGGGTAAGGGAGAGATGGTGCTACACAACATACGCCCAATATAAATAATATTAACCAATCTATTTTTTTCATACCAAAGATCAAAATTTGTTGATCTTTAGTAAATATTGAACAGATTTAATATTAATCACGGCTGTCATAGATGTGTCAACGTATCTTTACTCGACGTCCGATAGGATTTAAATCTAATTTCACGACAAAGAAATGCAATCGGGACTGACGTCAGGTTGAGTTTTAATGCCATTTCAGATATTTATAAGCGACATCAACCACTTATTTTCAATGAAACTATATGTTCATTAGTTTTTATCTGCTACAGCTTTATAATCAACTTGACCAAATAAAAGTTTTTTTTTTTGTAAAATTCAAGTAGGAAATGAGCATTTAGCCCATCTAAATATATATAACTTAAAGGTGACTGACTGACATAGTGATCTATCAACGCACAGCCCAAACTACTGGACGGATCGGGCTGAAATTTGGCATGCAAGTAGATGTTATGACGTCGGCATCCGCTAAGAAAGGATTTTGATCAATTCTACCCCCAAGGATAAGATAGGGGATGGAAATATTACTTCATAATGCGAGCGAAGCCGCGGGCAAAAGCTCGTTTAATTATAAATGGTCTCCGCATAGATACTTCCACGAAGTCCATGCAGAACAAGGGAAGGGATTCTACCTGAAGCCGATGACAGAAGTGTTGGTAACAACGACACATAAAATCTTAAAATCTATAGTCTGATTATTATTAGGTGTCCAAAATATAAACAAATAAATAAAAACTTTAACAAACTCAACAAAAAACTAAAACTTTACTATTTATTTTATTATTCATAATTTAACAAACGCGCTATGTAAACGATAATACGTTCGAGTTCAATTACAATCACGAAAATGAATAACATCAGCTACGAAACTTAAAAATGACGACACAAGAAATGTTCTGGTTTCCGATTGTGTTACCATTATCACATTTTAATTTTCTACCATAAACCTTGTTTTTTTATTATTATTACTGTATGGAACGAAATTGAGGTAATATAAATATTAGAAAATGTGGATTGATCTTAATTTTTTTAGATTATTATTTTATTATTGTTGTATTAATTTGATATTGTCAAAAATAAGAATCTACCATTTGAAGGGTATGTTCTTGGTAGGTCAACACCTTTGTTTACATTTTGGACACCTAATTATGAATCAGACTATAATATAATCGTCTCAAACGTTAGTCAATGGACACCCCTTCCACTGAAGCACAGATATAGTTGCGGTTGTAATTAATTACATTAGAGGTTATGCATATTAAAGCAACTTATCTTCAGAAGGCGTTGTAAATGACCGCTTAACTTATAAAATTGCGCGGTTTATGTAAGTGTCCGTTTGACTTATAAAACGCTCGGCTTACATATAAGCCGCATTAGCATTCGGTGACAGGTGGGAAGCTCGCGACCTGCGATTCACGACCTTTCTTTTTGACCTTTCGCTCACCGTATTGCGTTTATTTTTTATATCACCTTTACTTTTTGCTTCCGTGATATTTTTATTGAAATGAAGTATACAGCGTCATATATATTTTTTTATAATATTGGCGTAGCAAACTAGCATGCACTACACCTGATGGCAAGCTACTGTCGCCCATCAACATCTGTAATTAATCCCAGATAACACTAGATCGTACAGATGTGCCGCTACCTCTAAGAACTAAACTGGAACGCCTCGGACAACAATGTCTCCCTTACCACACTCTTCAAACCAGAACACAGCGCTTACTACTGTAATAAGGCAGAAAAAGGCGAGACGGTGGTGCCGCCAGAGTCGAACCACAAAGGGTTCTACTACCTTATAAATATAAATCTTGCTATTTCATTATAAACAAAAAAAACTCCTTAATGCCGCGGAAATCAATATGCTTTAATATGTAAATTAGACCATAGTTATTCACTAATTACGATATTATTAGTAACAACTCTATGAGTACCACTTGAACTTTATTATAAAATCCACTCTACGGTCTAAATTACAAAGTTAAGAGTTGCCCGACATTTGTTAATTTTCATATACCATTAACAGTAAATTAAATAAATTATGAGCGGTTGAGATGATGTTTCGCGCTAATATAATATTGTTGAAATTATACTTTTAATAATAAGTTTTTTTTTTAATATTGAAGTAACAAGTGAGCAGTTTATCTGCTGCAAGTAACGGTAAGTGGCTACAGTGCCCTGACCATGAGTTTTTACGTTTTGACAAATATGACTGTTTTGGTATTTGTTTACGTATTTGCCCATACAATTTCCAATCAGCGCCCCTAGCGGATTGTATCAGAACTATAGAGACCTACTTTTCCGAGACGTTCCAGCTTAGTCCTTAAGGGTAGCGGCGCATTTGTGGAAGACCTTACGTAGAGATATTCAATCCTATCTCGGGTTACAGATGTCCTTGCGCGGCAGTAGCCACTTACCATCAGGAGGACTGCATGCTCGTCTGCTACTCCTATATTATAAAAAAAAAATCCAGACCCTTTCACCAAAACAAGAATTGCTCCAAAATCGAAATAGGTATACCTCCCTCATCGAACCTTATCGATTCCACCACCCTTAATATAAACAGTATGTAAAATAATCATTTCAGTTTGAGAAGACCCTTACATTAATGACGTTATTTGATCCGTGACTCGATGCTTGGAAATTCAAATGATTTGTCTCTGAGCGAAACTCAATAAAGCATACAAAATAAATATCTTAATGCTCAAGAGATCTGGTAAAATTCAATAATGGCCGTCCTCGTATGGAATAGGGTATCGACATTTGTGTATCGATACTCGTGCTTTCATTTTCGATACGTTTTGATCGATACTTTTAGACGAGTTTAGAAAGTATCGATACTTTTAATTTTATTTAGTTTATGTCGAGAAACGTAAAAGAGGTAGGAATAAAAAGTATTTAAGATAGTACTTACAATTTTGATATTCGCATGTGAAAGAAAGAAAGAAAGAAAGAAAGAAATACTTTATTCAGGAATATTGCAACACACAGTACAATTACAAACAGACAAAATAAATACACAAACTGCACGGTTATAAAACTAGTTAATAAATAAGACAATCAATTTAGAATAGATCCTTTAAAAAAACAAATAAGATTAAAAAGATACAATACACAACTGAACTTATTTATTGCACAATAAATGAGTTTATTATAACATGCTATGGCATGTATGACATGTGGCATCACAACCTTACTTATTTCTTCCCTATAAGAGTGGAGTGCTATAGTGTTCCATTTTTGAGTCATATTGGATTAGTGCTCAAGAGTTACATCTGTATAGCTACTATTATATTTGTTATTTTAAATTAGTCAAATGTTTAGAAATATCTCGCTTAAACAATGCCGCACTGAAAAAAAGCAACCAAAACGAACGTAAGATACCTCATATTAAAATGTATCAGTTGAACTCAAAGCCTTGTCTAAAGAAACATATATATATATACAATTACACCTTATTATATATATTCATGTACCAAAAAAAAACATGTATTTTCTTATACAATTGGGTAAATATTTGATCATTAAGAAAATCAATATTTTCAAATCAAATCAAATCAAATCAAATTTATTGTGGAACATGGGTACATGGTGCATGGTACAAACATATTTTGAGTCCAACATATTCCCGCCACAGGTGGGCATACAATTATTGTGCAATAAGATATAAGTAGCAAATCATTAAAAAAAATATTAATTACAACAATAGAAATATAATAATTATTATTAGTCATTTGAATTAAATTATAATGGAAAATAATTAATATTGGATAACAATGTTTATTATATAGATTTGTCATTTAAAAAGTCATTTAGTGAGTAATAACACTTGTCAATTAAAAAATTATATAATTTCCGCTTAAATAGTTCAATTTCAATAGTGGAACGGATCGTTGCGGGTAACTTATTATATATAATTGGGGCTTTGACGAATATACTTTGTTTATATAAGTGTGTTTTGGATGCTAATATACATAAGTTAGCTGCTCTACGTGCTCGAGTCTTAAACTCAAATAGGTGAATGTTAAGGTACACAAATATACTGCACTCTAATATATAGAGACATGGCATTGGTAGGATTTTAAGATGTGTAAAATAAGGTTTGCATGACTCCCATGGTTTTAAGTTGCATATCGACCTGATACAGCGTTTCTGTGCTTTAAATGCAATATCTTTATCTATTGAATTACCCCAAAATATGATACCATATCTAAGTGTTGAGGCGACACAACCATGATATGCAGTCAGAACGGTTTTTTGAGGAACTGTTTTTCTCAACATACGAAGTGCATACGATAATTTATTCAATTTTTTGCATACAAAATCTATATGAGTTTTCCATTTTACGTTAGAATCTAAGTATAGGCCCAAGAACTTTGTGGTTTCTGTTTCCTCTATTTTGTGTCCTAAATAGTTAATGTTAAGATTTTTTGCAAAATTTTTTCGTTGTCTAAAGTTCATTATTTTAGTTTTTTCTAAATTTATTTTAAGATTATTTGATTCGAGCCATTCAATTAGACATACCAAGGATGCGTTTATGTCACTTTCTAAATTATTTATGTTTTCATTGAAAAATAATATGGTACTATCGTCTGCGAACAAAGTCAGTGGATATTTAATTACTTGGGGTAGAGGATTAATATAAATGATAAATAATAATGGCCCCAGTACACTGCCTTGTGGTACACCAAATTTGATTACTTTGCGGTCTGATTTATATGTAAGGTTACAATTTGTTTTGGGACAGAATTGGCTAAGTTGTGTGTATTGTTGTCTGTCTGTTAGATATGATTTAAGAAGGTCATACACGTTACCTCTTATGCCGTAGTCATATAACCTACATAAAAGGATATTGTGATCCACGTGATCAAAAGCCTTAGTTAGATCAAGGAATAGAGCAGTCGTCGGTATTTTATGATCCATCTTTGACATTACGTCCGATAAAAAATTGTATATTGCCATATTGATTGACTTGTTTTTCCTAAATCCGAACTGCTGGGGTGTCAATATTTCATTTTTATCTAAAAACGTTAGCAAAGACTTATAGATAACTTTCTCAAAGACTTTTGAAAGGATAGGAAGCAAAGCTATTGGTCTATAGTTACTCATGTCAGACTTGTCACCTTTTTTAAATAATGGCTTTATTACGACCGTCTTTAACTGATTAGGGAAAACACCTTTTTCAATGCAAAGATTTATTGCATGGGAAATGATAGGAGATATAATTTCCGAGCATTTTTTAATTATCTTAGTGAAAATTTCGTCGTGGCCGGTACTTTCGGTATTTTTTAATGATAATATTATCCTATGAATGTCATGTGGTATCGTCGGGGGTATAAAAATGGAATTTAATTTTTTATATGTCGGACCATTGTTACATTGTTTATTAAATACATTATTGTCAGCCTTTGCTAGATCAACAAAATAATTATTAAATTCATTAGAAATTTGTTGTGGGTCTGTGATATCTTTACCATTTATTTTTAACGTGGGTGCAGTTATCGTGGGACATCTAGTTTTTTTATTGTTAATAATTTTCCATGTAGCTTTATTTTTATTGGTAGCATTGTGTATATAGTAGCTGTTTTGAGACATTTGGGTCTGTTTAATGACTTGCTTGTAACGTTTATTATAGACCCTAAATAAATCTCTATTAATTTTATTAGGGGATGTTCTGTATAGCCATAACAACTGTCGGTTTCGTTTACTGCACGTTTTGATTCCTCGTGTGATCCATTTAGGTTTTACCTCACTTTTTATTTTTATTTTCTTTTGTGGAAAGCACAGGTCATATAACAACTTGAACCAATCATAGAAAATATTGAATGCCATATCAGGGTCTTTACTAGTATAGACATCTTGAAATGTAAGTTGTTTTAAACTGTTCTGAAACTTTTTTATATTCTCTTTGCAGTAATCACGTCTGAAAATATACCAAAATTTTAATTTACACTCTCTTTTAACGGGACATGTTAAGATTTGCGCTGTGTGGTCAGACAATGCTAACTCAATAATTTGGTTTTTACAGCCTTTTATGTTATGAGCGAAGTTATCGATGCAAGTTTTACTAACTACACGAGTCGGTTCTTGTAATTCAAGACTCAGATTAAAAGAAGTTAAAATTGATTGGAATTCTTTTGAGCATTTGTCATGTTTTAATGTATCAATATTGAAGTCTCCACATAGTATAACTTGCTTTTTATTATGAAAGTGTTTAGACAGCATGTAATGCAACTTCTCCCAAAAAATTGTATAAGACTGAGAGTTAACTTTTGGCGCTCTATATACACATATCACGTAAATTTGGTGATCAATTAATTCAATAGCCGAAAACTCTACGATTCCCTCCAACGATATTGAGTTGATGTCATGTATAGTATTAAATTTATGTGTGTTCCTTACGAGAATGCAACTACCACCATGTCTATTTTGCCTCATATATGATGCAGCTAATATGAAATTGGGAATATATAAACTATATTCGTCATCGCTAATCAAGTTGTGCTCGGTAATAATTTTATTCTATTACCTATCGATACGACCCTACACAGCGCGTAAAGTATCGATATATTTGAAATTTTACGGCACCCCAGGGTAGAATGTTCGGTGTTTTTGCCCGCCGAGACCCCAGATCGCGGTCCAACTTGTATTATTGCGTTAACTTGACCCATTTCGTGTTCCGTGCGAAATTTTAAACCGATCTGTCATTTACGCTTTGTGGAAAGTGAGTCGAGGAGACACGGATTAACAAGATTAACATTTAAAAGAGTTCTTGTTTGTTTTAGAGAAGGCTTCGTCCGTTTTTATTTTTTAACTGTACTTTTGTTTGTACAAATAAGGATACCTATGAATAATAATATTTTAGAAGGATTCATCAGCACATAAAAATGCATTTTTACGTGCTGAAAAATCTTTGTCTATTTTTCACGTTTTTCAATTTGTTGAGTGGATTATGTGTACTGTACAGGTAATTTTTAAGTGCGTGAATGATCTAATTGATAATTTATAACATACGATTTATTTTTCTTTGATTTAAATTAAACTTTAACGATTCAATTGTTAGATACTATGACCGTTGGTTTCAATATAAGACAAATTAAGTATTATATAAACTGATATTATATAAACTGAACACTTTTTATGTGAAGAAAAACATCTTACGTAAAAAGCATCTACCCAAATCTTCCTACCCAACAGCTTTTCAAAATTTTGCAGACACCACCTGCAAGGTGTATAGTATATTAATTCTAAAAAAACAAACCCTTTCTGAAAGCGAACTAAAAACCTACCCGAGGTTAATGATCCCAGTCCAGCAATGTTTAACTAAGTTTATAAATAAGTATTCTAAGCAAAACTTGTCGCGAGAAGGGAACTTTACGGGACTTCCGTTATACATAACCCTGTTCACAAGTAATAGGGTCCATTATCGGTTTCAATTTTAATTATAACTCCATTTCAGACTGTTAGAGTGCTGTGTCTTTCGATATCTAGACCGTATTTGCTTAATGAGGTATTCTTTGCAACCTTGGAAGATCAAAGCTTTGTAAAGGAATAATTGTGCAAGCGATATTTGTCAATAATACTCGTTTTAATAAATTGTAGATTTATTCCGTATCTTTATGATCTTATTATAAAAACTGTTGATAAAAAATAGTGAAACTTAGATAGTATGCGGTTCAAGGGCCATTTTCCTGTCACGCGGCCCTGGGCCCGCTTGCAGATCTGGTCCACATATTATGTACTACACACACGCGGGTCTTTTCGAAGCGAGAAAAAGTCGCAGCGAGTTAATTTACACGTTCTGATGGCAAGCGTGTGTGGTAGCAGATCCGCATGACACGAAAAAGATCCTAAGATCCATATAATTTCAACTTGTTTCTATGGTTAGCTATATTTGACATCTTAAATTTTGTTTAATTATTGCCGTTATAAGAATATTAAAAACTTGTATACAGGCAGAAAATGTATTAAGATTTAAGTCTTTAAATTTTGCAGATACAACATACAAAATATATAAGTACATAAAGATTATATAAAACATACCCTTCGAGGTTAATGATCTCAATCACGCAATGTTTCAATAAGTCTAAGCAAAACTTGTCGTACTAAAGGAAACTTTACAAGAGTTCCATTAGGCATAACCCTATTCGCAAGTAATAGGGTCCATTATCAGTTTCAATTTTTATTATAACTCCATTCCAGATTGTGTTTTCGATATCTAGACAGTATTTGCTTAATGAGGTGTTCTTTGCAGGCTTTGAAGGTCAAACCTTTGTAAAGGAATGATTGTGCAAGCGATATTTCTTAATAATGCTCGTTTTAATAAATTGTCATTAACGTATATATTTTTGTGGTATTATTATAAAAATATTTTGGATAACAATAGTAGGATATAGAAATTATGTGATTTAAGGGCCATTTTCCTGTCACGCAGGCATAGACCCGCATGCAGATCTGGTCCGCGTGCGTTGTGATCAAACGCACGCGACTTGTGAGTCGTGGGGAGGTTAGTTCCCGGCGAGTTGATTTACGCGATCAAAAGGCACATGCATGTGGTCGCAGGGCCGCGTGACAGGAAAAGGCGCTAAGATTCGTTAATTTCTATAGTTTTTTATTGCATAATATATTATAGATATAGAAGTAGCAGACGAGCATGCTACCCACCTGTCCACCATGTCAAGTAGCTACTGCCGCCCATGTACATCTACAATCAAACTCAGACAGGACCTTCCCTCCTGACCGCCCACAGATGCACCGCTTGAGGACTAAGCTGGAACGCCTCGGAAAAGTATATCTCCCTTACCCTTCTAAACAAAACACAGCAGCGCTTAACAGTGCCTTTATGAGACAGAAATAGGTGTGGCGGTGGTGCCGCCGGAGTTATACCACAGGTGGTTCACCTATCTTTTACTACGTTGACTATAATATTGCTTTGCGACTCTGTTCGCTTTTCCATAGTAATTACGATATTATTGCAATAAATATATTATTTAATTGTCAAATAGTTACATACAGACACTTCAATTTATTTATTTGTATATAAACAGAATAAACCAGCTTATTCCGCAATCTTGACGTTGTTATACTGCCGAGATGGAATATTAATGGCTGTTTATAAATTGGCGATGCCAAGTTTAGGTTTCCGGTTGTAGTGAAGGAGCTACTATCTGTTAGTTTTCAAAATTATTGCTTAAATATTATAATAAAAAAAAGATTAAAAAGTTAATGAATAGGTATTATTAAGACGCTGAATAAACAATACATGTATATACTGATGTGTTTCGTTTTGTGGTAAGGGAGACATACTTTTCCGAGGCGTTCCAGCTTTGTCCTCAAGGGTAGCGGCACATCCAGCGGTGCGGGTTGATTACAGATGTCCATGGGCGGCATTAGCCACTTACCATAAATAAGGTGCACTGCATGCTCGTCTACTACTCCTATACTATAAGAAAAAAACATAGTAAACCAATATTAAAAGATACTATATCGTAATAAACGATGCTGAAATTCTTGATCATACTAATATTTTATATCGAAGCTGTTTCGCTGACTGAAACTGACAGTGCAGCTGGACAGGAACCACGGCTACATTTTTCTATTGTAAAATAGTTCTAGTATTTCGATGAAAAGGTGTGGATCCCAGTTGACTTATATTTGAAGCGACCATTTTAGTTCTACGACCATCTTAGTGGAAACGCATGATCGATAGAATCCTTTTTTATATGATTGCAAATATATATGGCGACGTGAACACTTGCCAAGATATGTATATTGCATGCTCGTTTACTACTCTAATCTTATAAAAGAATCTACAAGTTCACTAAAAATAAAAACGTTTTTAACAAAAAATACCAAGTCTCGATACACTCGAGAAAAAAATGACAATCCTTCGAGTAGCGCACACGTAGTAGGGCTCAGCGGAACTACGTCATTTATGTTAATGAGCTTTCAAAGGGCTGTCAGAACAGCGGCAGTGGTTTGAAACCGCTTTATTCATACTGAAAATGAACAAATTGAGCGTGGGGTAATTCTCTATGTAACTAATTAAAAGGATTACATATTAGTTGAAACTACTTTTCAAACTTACACAAATTTTAATGATTATAGCTAATTTTATATATGTTATGAAACGCATGTATTTTGATCTATTAAATTAGATAATATTGCAAATAATAAAATTATTTGTGCGCCAATACTTGGTACAGTAAGCGTCGTTTATTAGCACCCTAAACATAAACTGACAAATTTTGTAAAAATAAAAAAAAAAACCCGACCGTTGAAAAACGTAAGTTAAGTCAGTCCCACAATTAAGAGTAATCCTAGATACTTTATATTAGAATACGTCCAGCTGCGGGGCGTTCGAAAGAATAACAAATACATATTCATACGAACATGCCAATTACGTTAACGACAGCCGGAGGACTCAAAAAAAACCAAAGTTACTTTAAACTAATTTATTAAACTAATTAAATTACAATTTAAGATTATAGTGGTCGATGTGAGATCCAGCTATATAATGACAAATAATTCTAATTATAATTCAAATGAAAATTATTAAATGCTGATGTCGCGTCAGCTACATCTAAATTGAGGGCGCGCGTGGAGTTAACACGCGCTGCAGCGTCGGCGGTCTTCATCTAGGTCGCGCATGTAACACCTCCACCCCCAGAGCAGCAACTATTTGAGTACCTTGACCGAAAATGTTGCTGGTACGGCCTCCTGGGTTCTGGATCCTTCAGGAGTAGCATAGGTGTGAGCCTCGTCCTTTTTGGGTTCTGGTTTCTTTTCAGAGGTAGCGGTAGTGCGGTTCACATAGCGGCGAATTATTATAACTGCGGTGACTGCGAGTACCCCAAATATAATAGTGTAGAAGGGTAGCGTCGTATGGTATAGTGAAGAATTTGTGTTGTCCAAGGTGAGTGGCTTCTGAAGAAATATCCTGTCTTCTAATTTATGTAGACTTTTCAGGTTGACGGAGTTAAGAGTTATTTGGTTCATATTACTATCGTCTACGGAAATGTGATGATTGGGGATCTCCGTAATTTTCAGTGGCTGTCCTTTTACTTCATCGTTGATGTTAATGATTGTGATAGATTCTGTACGCAGGGAACATTCATATGGAATAGTGGCGAGATAACTTCCAGAAAGAGATAAGTATTCTTCACGGCCACACTTTAAATCCACTTTCGTAGGTTGTGGGAAGAAAAGAGTGTAGTGTTGTCCGTCCAACTGCTCCATGGCCTCCTTGGTGACTGTAATTTTTGTAGGACTGCAGGATTTATCTATCAGCTGGTGCGTAATGATGCTCTGGATACAATCAGTGTGCTCTCTTAAGAGATGGTTAATATTTTCTTCACAGAGAAGGTGGTGACCGAACTTCGGGCATTCAGCCTCCATGTACATGAATGCTTTTCCATCGGTTGCCATGAAAGGATACGGAGGTAAAAAGGTTTGTAAGAACTTGTTAGGAACGATGGAAAGGCGAAATAATTCGTAAGTGTCCGGGGATATAATCGGAAATTTAAATATTAATACTAATCGTTTATCAACGAAATAACTACCAGGTTTAATGACGTTATAATACTCTCTTAAATCAGCATCTAATATCTCATTACTACTATAAATTTTCCTAAGTTTAGTTAACATATGTTCTAAGTTATCTATACTTATCATACTATGATGAGTGCTCGATGCACGAATAAATGCTAAAATATTTTCTAGTTTAATTATTTCTAAATATAAATCCTCAGCGTTTTCACTGATAATAGCTAAGAGTTGTGCAAATTTGGCATACTTAACTTCGTAAATGTAATTTTTATCTAAAAGTAATTTAAATGTTTCATTTAACTTCTGTTGGTTCTCCACTAAGATGTCAATCAATTGTGAATGTTGAACCATCCAGGCTTTATTAAGGCTAACATGATTATTGAACTCAGATAACAATCTTTGCTCGTTATTCTCTAATATTTCTATTGCGCTGTTATATTTTTCGGCATCCAAATGATCCAAGTTACCAGTTACACTCTTAATTAATGATCCTAATCCATCGAAAATACCTCTTTTTGTGCGGTTAGGTTCTAAGCTTTTTAGTTGGGATCTTATCTTTATAAGTTTGGAGGTCAAATAGTCAATTTGAAGTTCATATATGGGTAGGGTGTTGTTGTCTAATTCAGTCTTAAAATAGTTCAATTGGTTGTCAATAGAGTTAAGTTGGTTTTCCAAGTCTGAGAGCTGTATATACTGTACAAAAGAATGGTAATGGGTAATAATTTTAGTTTGTCCAAGGTTAAAGGGTAGTAGTCCAGGTCCATTGTCAAGTGGTTCCAGTCTTATCTCGAGCGCCATCGTCAGGTGAGCTAACAGTACCAGTCGAAACCTGTAACAATTTTATTTGGGTTTCTTAGGCGCACGTTTAAGGCGGGATTTAGCGATGGGTCCTTTCTTTTTTGAGGTATATATGTGAATAGGGAGGTCGGCAAGGACGGTATCCTGTGTATATCGTGGTGCTAGTTTCTGTCTATTAGCTAATGGGTTTTTAATAAATACTTGTTGGTCAGGTGAGTATTCTATTTCGGGTTCGCGGTTCTTATTTCGGTTATTCATTAATTGGTTACGGTCAGCTGTGGTAGACTCGTTTATCAAGTCGTATACAGTCTTCATTTGTTCACGATGAGTTAAGATATACTGTTGCATTAAGTGCTCGGTAATGTCAATGTCCAGTGGGTCTCTAGGGTCAAAATGTCCTCTTATTATGTCGTGGGGTCTGCATTTAGTAAAGCTGTGTACTGAACTATTATATGCTAATATCGCATAAGGCATCTGATTAATTGTCGGTTCGTCCTTTTGTCTAAGTCGTAATATACGTAAATGCTCTAATAACGTCGAATGAAATCGTTCTATGATTCCATTATCATTAGGTGAATTAGGCAATGTTCGGTGGTGGTTAATTTTGTGAAGTCTTATAAATTCGGCGAAAAGTTGATTTGTGAATTCGGTTCCATTGTCGGTCACTATAGTCAGGGGTAGTCCGTGATGTGTACAGTAGGTCAATAATCCTTGTAAGATACTGAGGGCTGTACCGTCACGTAAATGATAGGCTTGTCCGTATTTTGAAAAGGAATCTACGAAGGTCAAATATTTCTCATTCTGTGCAGTGAATAAATCCATATGTACTATCTCAAAGGGTCTAGTTGCGGGTGGTACGATATTAAATTGTGGTTTGATAGGGTTTCTGTCATATTTAGTCTGTCCGCATATTGTACATTCGTTTATGTATTTGGTTATTTCTTCCTTCATTTTAGGCCAGTAATAACGACGGGAGAGGGACAAATAGCATTCATTAATGCCTCGATGGTTAGTCTTTCCCTCGTGATAGTGTTTTATTATCTCCTGTTGTCTTAGATATTCCTTTACGTCTTCTAGCTCAGTTTTAGCTAAAACTAAGTTCATAGACGAGTTTCTAAAGTTCCTCTGAAGGATTGGAATAACAGAATACATCCCTAGTGGTGGTGTGATTTTAAGGGCGGTCTTTATTTTGGGGTTAACGTATTCTTTAATTGCATTGACAACGTCTTGTTCTAAAGTCGACTCGGAGATTTGGATGTGGGTTCGTGTGTGCGTGTCAAAAGGTTTTGTAACTGTTGTCCGTCGTTTAATGTCACCTACGATTGTCAAGCAAATTTGTCTGTGGAATTTATTTAAGGGTTCGTCTGTGATGGGGATCTCTAAAATAGGGTCTTCATTGGATGTGTGTATGGTGGCTGTTGAAGATCCAGGGGGTTCAGGTCTCGTGGATAGATCGATTCCACATTCTCTAAGGAGGGATTCTATTTCCTCGTTATTAATCTGAACTCGGGATAGGGCGTCTGCGTTGGTGTTACATTTTCCTTTTTTGTAAATGATAGTGTAGTCGTATTCGCTCAGTTTAAGTCGCCATCGTGTCAGTCTAGAGTTCGGTTCTTTCAGGTTCATTATCCATTGGAGGGGTTTGTGGTCAGTCAAAATTTTAAATTTTCGTCCAAACAAATAGGGTCTGAAATACTTAGTCGCCCATACTATGGCTAAAAGTTCTTTCTCGATAGTGCTGTAGTTCATTTCACTATCGTTTAAGGTTCTAGAAGCATAGCAGATGGGTTTGTCTGAACCTATAGTACCTTGTGAAAGTACGGCTCCTATCGCTACGTTAGAAGCGTCTGTCGTTAAGATAAAGTCCTTTGTAAAGTCGGGATATTGGAGAATGGGGTCGTTAGTCAGTAAAGTCTTACATCTCTCAAAACAGTTAATGTATTCTGAGTCTAAAGTTATTTTATTTGATTTTTTTAAGCATTTAGTCATTGGTTTTGTCAGTCGTGCAAAGTCCGGTATAAATTTCCTATAATAGCCTAAAAGTCCTAAAAATTGTTTTATTTCTTTACTTGTCTTAGGTATTGGGTAATTTTGAATGGACTTAATTTTATCAGGGTTCGGTTTGATGCCTTCTCTAGTAATTACATGTCCAAGATAGGCTGTTTCTAATTTTAGAAATTCAGATTTATCCATCTGAATCTTAAAATTAGATTCTCGAAGTCTACTGAAAACCTTCTCGAGATTCAACATGTGTTCTTGTAGAGAAGTACTGAAAACTATGATGTCATCTAAATAAACCAAACATATTTCATTTTGAAGTCCTCTGAGTACATTGTCCATGACTCGTTGGAACGTCGATGGAGAATTTTTAAGTCCCATGGGCATGCGTAAGAACTCAAAGTGCCCATGTTCGACATTGAACGCGGTCTTAGGGATGTCGTCGGGGTTCATTTCGACCTGATAAAAACCTGAGGCTAAGTCCAAAGTTGTAAAATATTGACACCTACCAAGTTTGTCTAAGACGTCTGAAATATTAGGGATGGGGTATTTATCGTCAATAGTCTTGTCGTTAAGTTTTCGAAAGTCGACTACCAGTCTCCACTTTTGTTTGCCGGAAGCGTCCGCTTTCTTGGGTACTACCCAAATAGGCGAGCTCCAAGCAGAGTCCGAAGGTCGTATTATGCCTTGTTGTAACATTTTTTCTATCTGGTCTCTAACTTCTTGTCGGTGTACGAAAGGGTAGCGATAACTTTTGGTATATACTGGGATTTCGTCATGGGTCCTAATATTGTGTTTGATTTTGTTGGTAAATGTCAGGGGTTCTCCTTCTATATAAAATACGTCGCACACTGTGCACACATACTGTGCATACATACTGTGCACACAAGGTCTTTAAGTTAGCTTGTTCTTCGGGGTTTAGGTGGTCAGTTCGAAGTCGGGCTAGTACGTCACTAACGCGACTTGGGTCTTGTTCCTTAAGGGTACACTCTGCGTTACAGAGTTCAATAGTCATTGGTCGGTCAAAGGTAAGTAATACGTCATTGTTTGTCGGGTTTCGGATCTCCACTATACCAGTATCGTCTGTCACTGTCGTAATGCATTCGTGTATAACACAATTGCATAAAAACTGTTCAGGGATGTATACGTCGCCATTAGGGTGATGAATAGGGATGGTCACTAGGCGAGAGGAGTTGGCCGGAATAATTTCTTCTGACTTAGGTTTTCTACACTGATAACGTAATAACGGTATACTTGCAAATTCAGTTAACAAAAGGTTATGTTTTAAATCTATTTTACAATTTTCTAACAAATCTAAGCCAATTAATCCGTCGAAATAGTTATGAAATTTATATATGAATAATTTAATATTTTTCTGGCTATTGAATTCCGGAAAACTAGGTATAGTAATTGAATGTTCATGCGTACTTGTCACACGCGAATTAGTGACTTCAAAAGGATCAAAGTTTCTTTGTATGTGTGAGAAAAAAGTATTTACGGCTTCAGGGCTTATAAAGGACTGGTTTGCACCGGTATCTACAAGGAATTTAAGAGGTGGATTGTGGAACTGAATATATGGTAATTCTTTTTTTGATTGCAAATTAAGTTCTATTCTGGTGTGGTTTCGCAGTGGTCCTTGGGAAAATCCTTCTCGGGTTTTCTGTTAGAGGGTTGCGGCGGTTCTTTAGAGTGCATGGGACGTGAGCCCTGACTCTCACAGTACTGAGGGTAATTTTCGTAGTGGTAGTCTGGTACAGTGTGGTAGTCATAATAATTATTATAGTCAGGTTCTGTATAGTCGGTCTGATAGTTATAATAATAGTCATAATAATCATAATTATAGTCATCGTAGTCATAACTCTCATTAAAGTTCATTTCTCTTGTCTTAAAGTAGTTAGATGGAGGGGGATTGCCAAATCTTTGCCAATCGTGACCAGAGATTCGCGGGGGTAACGGCTTAGGTGTAAAATGACTAACTCCGCTCATAGGTTTTGGTCCTGTAGCCTGAGGGGCGTTCCTGGGAGGAAGTCTAAATCCACTATTATTATAGTTTGGAGGGGGAGCTCTGAACATTTGCTGCGTACGAGTGGGCTGCATAAACATACGCTGCGGGGGTTGGTTAGATTGAGGAGGGGGACGCCAATGCTGGGGTGCATTAACAGGCGTGGGGGCAGGCCTCTGCCAGCTTGGTCCGGGAGAATTTAAATTAGGCACAGAATAATTGTTAAAATACGGTACTTTTGGTGTTGGTTGTGGTGTGATAGGTGGACGCCGGTCCGAGGAAGAGCTATTGCGATTCTGAAGATACATCACGTTAAGTTCCTCTTGGACAAATTCCAGAGCCTTCTCTATAGTTTCGGGTCTCATACACCGTATACGGGACCCGAGAGGTTCTTTCAAACCTCTGACATACGCCTGCTTGGTTAATTTACGATAAAGGTTTCGCTTGGCCTCAATGGTTGTAGCCACAGACTCATGCAAAGAAACGTATGTCATAATTGTACTAAAAAGGGTCTGGCATCTGTCATAAAACTCTTGAGGGGTGTCGTTACCTTGAGTCGCTAGAGATAGATCATTGTAGAGGGCAGTTTCATCCCTCTGGTCGGCAAAGTTATTAATTAAGGCCTCTCTAATACCTAGCCAACTATCGGGAATGCCGTTGGAATTAATTGTACGAGCTGCGGCGCCCGTAATTTTATTTAAGATGCCATTTATTAAACATAAATTCGTCAACTCGTAGCCTGGATCATTTTTAATATATTGTAGTACTAATTGGTCACAAAATCTTATAAATCGTGTGAGAATATTAGGATTGCCGTCAAAATCTGGGACTGAGCGTAAAGCCTTAAAAATCGTATCTGGGTCCATATTTAAATTAATTATCGTACTATCTAAATATAAGCTAGAACAATTTAAATCTACGCTACAGTTTAATGAATCTGAATTATTAGAATCCGAATCTAATGTATCCAAATTTCTATTATAATCTAAAGCACTATTTCTATGAATCTGTCTTGAAGAGACAGATTCTTCCCCGAGTTTTCTTAGATGGAAAATGGTGGGAAGGGATAGACAACACGAAAAGAAAATGCAATTCAAAGCACTTACATGTGTCTTCTCTGGTCTTTTTCGGCGCTGATTTCTGAGTGCGGCCTCGGCTGAACGTACGATGTTCGGGATACCTCGACGAAACACTTGATAGTGTACGCAGCTGGTCCTCTTCTGTCCGATTTCTTGGTCTTCTAGAGCCTAACCACTGCTTCGAAGTATCCTACCGACTGCGCCAATTACGTTAACGACAGCCGGAGGACTCAAAAAAAACCAAAGTTACTTTAAACTAATTTATTAAACTAATTAAATTACAATTTAAGATTATAGTGGTCGATGTGAGATCCAGCTATATAATGACAAATAATTCTAATTATAATTCAAATGAAAATTATTAAATGCTGATGTCGCGTCAGCTACATCTAAGAGCCGGTCCACACGGCGCGTTGCGTCAGCGTTGCGTCGTCGCAACGCAAAGGTTTTACGCATAGCCGGCCACACGGGCGCTGCGCCAACGCAGCGTTACTACGACGGAGTCGTAACGCTCCGTAAGTGAGTACTCCCCCGCCCGCTTCGTCTCGTGCGCTGCAGCTCAGTCGCGTATGCGCTGCGTCGACGCAGCGCACCGTGTGTACACTATGATTATTAGTATGTAAAACGACGCAGCCACAGCGCTACGTCGACGCAACGCTGACGCAACGCGCCGTGTGGACCGGCTCTAAATTGAGGGCGCGCGTGGAGTTAACACGCGCTGCAGCGTCGGCGGTCTTCATCTAGGTCGCGCATGTAACATGCCCGCATACACACATAAATATATACAATTTTGAAGGTGGTAGAACCCTTTGTGGTTCGACTCCGGTGGCACCAGCGCCACACATATTTCTGCCTCATAACAGCAGTGTTAGGCGCTGGTGTGTTCCGTTTTTACGGGTGTGGTAAGGAAGACAGACTATTCCGAGGCGTTCCAGATTAGTCCTCAGGCGTAGCGGCGCATCTGTGGCTGACCTCAGGTAGGAATATCTAATCCTATCTGGGGTTAATTACAGATGTCCATGGGCGGCAGTAGCCACTTACCATCAGGTGCACTGCATGCTCGTCTGCTACTCCTATATTATAAAAAACACATACACTCGAAAAACGCTGTCAGATGAAAATATGATTATTATAAGTTGTAAATGAAACATGTCTTAATCTTGTTACAGATTCCCAAACAACCACAAAGAAATCCTCAGAGGAGCCGGAGTTTGAGCGACCGATCGGCAACCACACGTTCTTCCTCGGCAGGGAAGCCGTGCTGGGCTGCGCTGTAGTCAACCTTGGAAAACATAAAGTGAGTTGCACTTATTTGATAAATTAGCTGACAAAATCCCCGTCGCTTAATTTAAGGGGAAGACTAGATGGTTTTGCTATCTCTTATCGCACACTAGGAACACTAAGAGCCACTTTCCTATCACGCAAGCTAGGATCAGCAATCAGCATGCGTTTCTATTCTGCAGGCGTACTACTTGGATATACGCTGTCAAGTTATAATACAATAGATATGTGATAGTCAGGCAGTAACTGATGCTAAGTACTTATTGCCATAAATCGACGTCTGTGACCTGACCTGAATACCTTTCAAATTAGAAAAATAAAACTTTTTCCTTTGCAAGTTATAATAATTAATTTGCAAGTTTAAGCAAATTATAATAATTAATTTATAATGCACATTTAACTTTATAAAATCAGAGATTCGTCTGGGATTCGAACCTTGGACCCCCCATCGAGAGGCCAAGTTTCTAACCACTAGGCTATAACTACTTTTGTAACTAACCAAGGTATAGTCAACGTAAAACTGCTAGTCCGCTCTGAATATAGAAATGAATCGCGTCGCCATAGCAAATTGTATGACTACACCTGCTCGCAACAACGTCAGAGCGGACTAGCAGTTTGACGCGGACTATAATACTTCAAAAACGGACTTCAATAAAGTGATGAATAGTGGAACATTGTTCTCATCCAAGTTTTATTCATATTTACACGTATTCGTTTGTATTCGGTAATTGATGGCGAGTGTAACGTGTTTGCATTCGCTGAAAAATGTGACATGTGCAACATTTATGCACGTATTTACGTAAGTGAATCATGGATTCAGTATTTGTATGTACCGATGCAAAGTTTATTGAAAACCCGAAGTGTTGTCAGAAATTGAATTTAAAATAAATAAAAAATAGACACATTTACGTCTGTTAATTAATGCATATAAGCTTTGATGACATTGTCATTTGACAATGTAATATAAAAGTCGTATTTTTTCAATATTATTTAATAATTTCTTGAAAACCTAGCTATGTTTGTGTATTAGTTTGATTTAAATACGTAAAATAAGATTTAAGTTAACAATAGTAAGCATGGACATTTAATTATCGATTCTTTGTTTTAGGTAAGTACCTAAGCTGTAGTTGATATTTTATATGTAAATATAAATATTGTATTTAATATATAAACTTTGTTTTAGATGAATCACAGTGTGATATGCTTCAAAAGAAAATAGCCCCTGATCTTATATGCATATTTGCAATGTTTTGTTGGACAATTTGAAAGAAAGAATTTCTATCTTTGCCGAAAATCAGATATATTAATTATTAATAAAAAGTTTTCTATCGTAACATTGTTCTGATGTTGCGCATTGATAATAGAGCTTGTACGTAGATACTGTATGCGCGTTAGAAGATTTTCTTTTTTTTAACAAAAAAGGTATTTAGGGTATGTTATATTAAATTCGTATTTAAAAAAAATACTATTTTGTTGCCATTAATTTATTTTTGCCAAACAGGTGTCAAAGTTCATGGAACTTCTCGTTTACGTGAGAAGGTGTGTCCTGTATAATCAAACTTGCTTTTTCATCAGCCCCGGATATTCAATTCTTCTAGGCGAGGCGACAACTGAAAATAATTCTAACATTTATTACTTATTAAATACATATTAATATATATATATTAATATATATATATATATATATATATATATATATATATATATTTATATATTTATATATATATATATATACATATATAATAGTTATATATTTATAATATATACATACGCTAATATACTCCCCCCCCCACACACACACACACACACACACACACACCCAAGCACGCACGCACGCACTCACACTCACACCACGCACACAATAACATATTGTACCTGTGTGGAATTTAGTGACAGGTGTATAATTAATGTATATAAAATGTAAATCCGTTATTGGCTTTAGTTTAAAACGTAAGATAAGTATGCTTGTAACATGTAGCTGTGGATTTTATAAATAAATAAATAAATCATAATACCACCATATTCATTTCATATTAGTTATCATCCACCATACATATATCTTGTACATATATCTTGTTTTTTTATAATATAGGAGTAGCAGACGAGCATACAGTCCACCTGATGGTAAGTGGCCACTGCCGCCCATGGACATCTGTAATCAACCCCAGATAGGATTACATATTCCTACCTGAGGTGTGCAAGTGTAGCAAACATACAAACAAACACATTCGCATATTTTTTTTTTTCATTTTGTTTTTTCCCAGTTGTAGGTAGATCCGTGCCCAAAAAATATAAAAAGGGTTGCATTCCCACGTAATGTTCTAGAAAATAAAAATAATTTATTTTTAATCTTAAACATAATACAAGCGAAACTAATTTAGATGGGAATTTTAGTTACGTCGGTAGGTAAACATCAAATGCGGTTAACGTCGTGATGTTACGTGTTTTGTTCATGTGGTGGTCGTATTTCAGGCGAAGTGGGAAAGTTCCGAACTACAGAGCGACTGACTCGCTGAAATTTATTGCGAACATTTCATTGACTATTTTCAAGAGGGTGCAGAGCTACTGCTGTTAGACTTGAATGTGGTTAACATTAATCTAACAAAAATCTACCCTTGCAATAGAAGTGCCATATTTTTTGTAATTTTCAGAGCCGAAGAAAGAATAAAAGAACCTAAGATTTTTGGCTTAGTAAGAAAAAATATCTTAGAAATTTGATAGGCGCTGTAAAATATAAATATACGTATTATACTATTAATACCCAAGGAATTATTTCAGTAGTAGGTATCTACCTACAACTGGAAAAAATCACGGATCTCCGTGCCCAACAGATATGAATACAAACGTTGTATAAATAAAATTAAAATAACTATATTAAAATATGTTTTATGGTTCTTATATCTACTTATTATAATACCAGTTATAATAGTAGGTCTAAGTACGGTCTAAGAGTTAGATCGAAAAATGCCGAAAGATACCGGTTTGTTTTATGGAGACTCCCTTTAATATTCAACTTTATTTGATTTTTAGTATTTGTTGTTATAGCTGCCACCGTTATGCATCTTCTGTAAAAAAATCAACTGTCTATCTATTACGGTTCTGGAGATATAGCCCTGTGACAGACGGACAGACAGCGAAGTCTTAGTAATAGGGTTCCGTTTTTACCGTTTGGGTACGGAACCCTAAAAAGGTTGCATTCCTATGTTCTAGAAAATAAAGATAACCATACGATTCAAATGTAATTTTAATCAATTGTGCTTTAGAAAGCTTAGTCACTAAAACCATTATTTATGAATCAAGTTAGATAATAATTCTGTTATTTATGAATAATAAAATTGCCCGTTACAATAGATAAACCAAACCAAACCAGAACTTTTATTAAATTACAAGGACAGTTATTGATGTTTTCGTAATGGTACATTAGGTTAATCGAAATATCACTAACATTTGGTAATCAATTTCAAAAGTAATCAGGAGCCCATTGAACGCAGCTCCAAAGCTAATTATTGTGTATAAGTTCCCCGTACGGAAGGGTCTGACCTCATTTATCATAATATTTAGGGCTGTTTACTAGCATAATGTGATGACTACGCAAATTAATTAATGGTCATTTGAAAAATTCAATTCTAAAAGGGTAGCAATCGCATCTGTAACTAACCTTAGGTAGGACTCTTATCCTATCTGGGATTGATTACAGATGTCGATGAGCAGAAGAAGCCACTTACCATCAGGTCTAGTGCATGCTTGTTTGCTACTCCTATTTTATAATATAAAAAGTGCCAAATTCCGAGAAGAATTTAAGAAATTACCGTACCGACGGTGCCTTATGCATCAATCCACAGAGTTGAAAATCCAAAAAATATATAAGTGCCATAGAGACTCACAAATCAAAACGATTTGATCCGATCGTAAGCGTATAAATAAAAGAACGCCCTAATAGTCCAAAATACGTTCCTCTAATAACTAAGTCAGTAATGACCTGTATCACGATATTGGTCATTAAACATCCACTATGGAACAAATGTTAGCGGTAATGGCCTTAAATGGATATTACAATTTATATCGGTTGAAACAGACCAGATTATTGAGCTCCAGAGACTCATTTTAGGAGCTATGTTTAAAAGGGTTCGCTGGGGAGATGGATATTATAATTGATTTTTGTAATATGCTGTATGGTGGATGATAACTAATATGAAATGAATATGGTGGTATTATGATTTATTTATTTATTTATAAAATCCACAGCTACATGTTACAAGCATACTTATCTTACGTTTTAAACTAAAGCCAATAACGGATTTACATTTTATATACATTAATTATACACCTGTCACTAAATTCCACACAGGTACAATATGTTATTGTGTGCGTGGTGTGAGTGTGAGTGCGTGCGTGCGTGCTTGGGTGTGTGTGTGTGTGTGTGTGTGTGTGTGTGGGGGGGGGGAGTATATTAGCGTATGTATATATTATAAATATATAACTATTATATATGTATATATATATATATATATATACATACGCTAATATACTCCCCCCCATAACTATTATATATGTATATATATATATATATAAATATATATATATATATACATATATAATAGTTATATATTTATAATATATACATACGCTAATATACTCCCCCCCCCCCCACACACACACACACACACACACACACCCAAGCACGCACGCACGCACTCACACTCACACCACGCACACAATAACATATTGTACCTGTGTGGAATTTAGTGACAGGTGTATAATTAATGTATATAAAATGTAAATCCGTTATTGGCTTTAGTTTAAAACGTAAGATAAGTATGCTTGTAACATGTAGCTGTGGATTTTATAAATAAATAAATAAATCATAATACCACCATATTCATTTCATATTAGTTATCATCCACCATACAGCATATTACAAAAATCAATTATAATATCCATCTCCCCAGCGAACCCTTTTAAACATAGCTCCTAAAATGAGTCTCTGGAGCTCAATAATCTGGTCTGTTTCAACCGATATAAATTGTAATATCCATTTAAGGCCATTACCGCTAACATTTGTTCCATAGTGGATGTTTAATGACCAATATCGTGATACAGGTCATTACTGACTTAGTTATTAGAGGAACGTATTTTGGACTATTAGGGCGTTCTTTTATTTATACGCTTACGATCGGATCAAATCGTTTTGATTTGTGAGTCTCTATGGCACTTATATATTTTTTGGATTTTCAACTCTGTGGATTGATGCATAAGGCACCGTCGGTACGGTAATTTCTTAAATTCTTCTCGGAATTTGGCACTTTTTATATTATAAAATAGGAGTAGCAAACAAGCATGCACTAGACCTGATGGTAAGTGGCTTCTTCTGCTCATCGACATCTGTAATCAATCCCAGATAGGATAAGAGTCCTACCTAAGGTTAGTTACAGATGCGATTGCTACCCTTTTAGAATTGAATTTTTCAAATGACCATTAATTAATTTGCGTAGTCATCACATTATGCTAGTAAACAGCCCTAAATATTATGATAAATGAGGTCAGACCCTTCCGTACGGGGAACTTATACACAATAATTAGCTTTGGAGCTGCGTTCAATGGGCTCCTGATTACTTTTGAAATTGATTACCAAATGTTAGTGATATTTCGATTAACCTAATGTACCATTACGAAAACATCAATAACTGTCCTTGTAATTTAATAAAAGTTCTGGTTTGGTTTGGTTTATCTATTGTAACGGGCAATTTTATTATTCATAAATAACAGAATTATTATCTAACTTGATTCATAAATAATGGTTTTAGTGACTAAGCTTTCTAAAGCACAATTGATTAAAATTACATTTGAATCGTATGGTTATCTTTATTTTCTAGAACATAGGAATGCAACCTTTTTAGGGTTCCGTACCCAAACGGTAAAAACGGAACCCTATTACTAAGACTTCGCTGTCTGTCCGTCTGTCACAGGGCTATATCTCCAGAACCGTAATAGATAGACAGTTGATTTTTTTACAGAAGATGCATAACGGTGGCAGCTATAACAACAAATACTAAAAATCAAATAAAGTTGAATATTAAAGGGAGTCTCCATAAAACAAACCGGTATCTTTCGGCATTTTTCGATCTAACTCTTAGACCGTACTTAGACCTACTATTATAACTGGTATTATAATAAGTAGATATAAGAACCATAAAACATATTTTAATATAGTTATTTTAATTTTATTTATACAACGTTGTATTCATATCTGTTGGGCACGGAGATCCGTGATTTTTTCCAGTTGTAGGTAGATACCTACTACTGAAATAATTCCTTGGGTATTAATAGTATAATACGTATATTTATATTTTACAGCGCCTATCAAATTTCTAAGATATTTTTTCTTACTAAGCCAAAAATCTTAGGTTCTTTTATTCTTTCTTCGGCTCTGAAAATTACAAAAAATATGGCACTTCTATTGCAAGGGTAGATTTTTGTTAGATTAATGTTAACCACATTCAAGTCTAACAGCAGTAGCTCTGCACCCTCTTGAAAATAGTCAATGAAATGTTCGCAATAAATTTCAGCGAGTCAGTCGCTCTGTAGTTCGGAACTTTCCCACTTCGCCTGAAATACGACCACCACATGAACAAAACACGTAACATCACGACGTTAACCGCATTTGATGTTTACCTACCGACGTAACTAAAATTCCCATCTAAATTAGTTTCGCTTGTATTATGTTTAAGATTAAAAATAAATTATTTTTATTTTCTAGAACATTACGTGGGAATGCAACCCTTTTTATATTTTTTGGGCACGGATCTACCTACAACTGGGAAAAAACAAAATGAAAAAAAAAAAATATGCGAATGTGTTTGTTTGTATGTTTGCTACACTTGCACACCTCAGGTAGGAATATGTAATCCTATCTGGGGTTGATTACAGATGTCCATGGGCGGCAGTGGCCACTTACCATCAGGTGGACTGTATGCTCGTCTGCTACTCCTATATTATAAAAGAAAACTTGCATTTCATAATAATGTAACCGATTGTCTTTAAACTTACACATTTATTTAAACGTACACATGTTGTCAAGGATTCCAAAAACACGCTTTTATGATAAAATCAACTAAAAAGTAGAGAAGTATTCTATTTCATTCTTTCATACACGCAGAGTAAGATAAGGATGTATGTTGATCTCTTTCTACTGAAAAACGGAGTTACTCACTGACAAACATATAAGTGAAGCTTATATAAAGCGTGTAAAAAGGACATTGTTTATCTTTTATCCCGAAAAACAGTCCTGGTCCTGAGGGATAGATAAAAACAACTTTTAAGGTTCCATTCACTATTCGATGTCATCAACCTCTGACCGCAAAGAAAGCCGCGGATAAAAACTAGTAGGTAATATTAATGAGTAAAATCAATTTCTAAGTAAAAAGAAATATTATCTTATAAAATACAAGCCGACCCGGCAAACGTGTTGACATATAAATAAAAAAATGTTAAGGGTGAACAACCCTTATCACTTAGGGGTATGAAAAATAGATAGTACCCGATTCTCAGACCTACTGAATATGCATATCAAATTTGGTGAAAATCGGTAAAGCCGTTTCGGAGGAGTACGGTAACTAACATTGTGACACGAGAATTTTATATATAAGATTATCATAACTTTGATAGTAATTGTGATTAACCCAACCCTTAATATAATCAATCTCTAATGCATAACATAATTTAGTTGCTAAAATTATCTGTCAGTCAACCAAGCACATACTGACAGTTTATAACTTTGCTAAACTTCCCCAAATAATGGATGGGATGATTACAAACTTTCAATAATGTGTTTAACGCTTGGCCATCGTGCGGGTTATATTTCAAGTAAAGTGTGAAAGTTCCTAACTACTAACTACAGAGCGCTGACTGCTGATATATTGCGGGAGTTTAGTTGACTATTTTTTCTGTGACAGTTCTTGTCCATAATTTAGTCGCTTTGGGGTAAAATTTTAACCATACTTTCTGCAGTGTTAAGCGCTGCTGTTATCTGGCTTGAAGGATATGGTAAGGGAGAAATATGGTATGGTATGGTAAGGGATACCTATCGAAAACTTTTGAACGTTTTTTTTTTATAATATAGGAGTAGCAGACGAGCATGCAATCCGCCTGATTGTAAGTGGATACTGCCGCCCATGGACATCTGTAATCAACCCCAGGTAGAATTAGATATTCCTACCTGAGGTCGGTCACAGATGCGCCGCTACCCCTGAGGACTAAGCTGGAACGCCTCGGAAAAGTATGTCTCCCTTACCACACCCTTCAAAGCGGAACACAGCAGCGCTAAACACTGCTGTTATTAAGCAGAAATAGGTGTGGCGGTGGTGGTGAACTTACTCATGGTTAGTAATGAATCTGTGGCTGACCTCACGTAAGACTCAAATCTAAGATAGGGCTGTGGGTAGATGTACGTGTAACTTTTCCACTATAGTAAGCAACGTTTTTGATACTCAAAAAATTGCATTTTACCTGGCGCACTTAACCCTCTTTAATCTAGTCGTGCATGCATTCATGATGCATTCATCTACCCGTAAATCTGTGATATAGGAAAAAATCAAGATTACAACAATTACAAACTTTCAATAATGTGTTTAAGTGTAGTTGACTATTTTTTCTGTGTCAGCTTATCCCTAATTTAGTTCTTTAAGGATGAATTTTCCGAAAAAAATCAATGTTAAAAGCTTTTAGAAACGTAGTAAATCGGTTGGGGTTAACTGGCTTCATATTCACTAAAATTAATAAAATTTAACTCTCACATACATACGATCTAACAAGGCAAGTAAAATTGAACCGACCATTTCTCGGCAATTCGAAATACAAACAAATCTAAAATGTCCTTGCGTTAAATAAACTGGGAACAAACATTTGTGCTCTACTTACACTGTGTTATTATTGGAAAATTGTTTCATGTGGAAATAAAATTGTACGGTGTATTGATTGAATTGTATATCGTTAGCAGATAGTAAAATGCTAGCTGGTAATATATGATTTCAAATATGAAATGGTGATAGCCTAGTGGTTAAGAAACTCGGCCTCCCGATCGAGGGGTCCGCGGTTAATATCCCAGGCACGCACCTTTGATTTTTCACAGTTATGTGCGTATTAGAAATTAATTATCACTTGCTTAAACAATGAAGGAAAACATCGTGGGAAAACTTGCATGCCTGAGAAATCTTAATAAAAATATTCAATGATTTGTGAAGTCTACCAATTCGCACTTGATCAGCGCGGTGGACTATAGCAAAATCTTTTTCTAAGAAGAGACCCGTTCCCAGCAGAGCGACAGTAATGGATTGACGATGAATATATGATTTCTGAGTTATTTTTTTGGGCACAGTAACTAAATATAGTAGCAGCGGTCCACCTGATGGTAAGTGGCTACTGCCGCCCATGGACATCTGCTATTAACCTCAGATAGGATTAGATATACCTACCTGAGATTGCAACAGATGTGCCGCTACTCTTGAGGCCTAAGCCTAGAGCGAACACAAAACACTGTTCAATAAATATAAGAAACATATACATAATTTTGAATTTCGTTCAATAGATTCTTATATATATAGCGTAGATAAGCAGTTAAAAATATTTTGGTAAATTCATTTTTTAACTGACTGAATAACATAAAATATTGATGTAAAATATTTTTGCTATGAGAAGAATAAATTATTGTACAATCGCATACCTAAAACTTCTATACAAAATCCTTTTTAACATTACAATGGGCTTAAACAATAATCTGAGACTTACCTAGATATAATACAGATTACCTAGTTGATACACGAATAAATCTGTTTTTACCATTTAACTTGTTAGTAGTTGTAATCTTCAGATTACGTATTTAAATCACTTTATTGGCTTTATAATTGTTATATGTTATATCAACATATCAACATATGTCTCATAAATCTCATACATTTTATGTATCTTATAAATTGTCCGCTTACCGGGTGGTTTGCAAGCGCGTTTGCTACTCTTATACTATAGAAAAAAGCCTTAAAAACGCCACAAAAATACATAAAATGAGTTCAAGGAACCTCAAATAGTCTTATCAAAATAGTGATAAGAAAATCTAAGAAGCACAGCTAATATATTCATAAGCTTAAAGCTCCTACTCCCAAGATACTGCAATAAATTATACCGTTACCTAAAATTTAAGTAAAGCTTACTTGAAATTACAGAAGTTTTCTTATTACGATTTCTTATTCACAAACTAAATATAAAGAAAATAATTTGAAATATTTTAACTCTGAGATTAAGGACGAAAAATACTAATTTCCCTTGAGGACTCAAAACCCTTATTATTATGTTTGTCCTGTCGTGTACTTTTTGGATCATTTTTGGATGTGGTAGAACCCTTTGTGGTTTGATTCCTGAGGCACCATGGTCAATATGGTCATGTCTATTTCAGCCTAATAATAGTAGTGTTTAGTTTCATCATCAACCCAATATGGTCCCTCTGTTGGGCACGGGTCTCCTCTCAAAATGAAAAAGATTAGGCCATAGTCCACTGCACTGGCCACGTGCGTGTTGGTAGACTTCACACACCTTTGAGATTTTATTATATAAAATCTCTCAGGTGTGCAGGTTTCCTCACGATGTTTTCCTTCGCTGTATAAGCAAGGGATAATTAATTTCTAATACGCACATAATTTTGAAAAATCAAGGCTGAGTTTCTTAACTACTAGGTTATCGATTCGGCTGTCGCCCTTTGAGTACGGAACCCTAAATTCAAAGTAGATAACGTCATTATTGTCTTTATATAAACCAATAAGTTAAGGAACTCGGCCTCTCGATCGACGGGTCCGAGGTTATGTGCGTATTAGAAACTAATTATCACTTGCTTAAACGGAGAAGGAAAACATCGTGAGAAAACCTGCATACCTGTGAGATTTATAAATAAAAATATCTCAAAGATATGTGAAGTTCCAATACGCAATTGGCCTAATCCTTCTCATTATAAGAGGAGACCCGTGCCAAGCAGTGGGACGATAATGGGTTGTTGTTGAATCGAGTTATTTTTATAAAGTTCGTTAAAACTTATCTTACACTGTCAATCATTATACCTCGCGATGTAAAATTGGATAGCAAAACTTATTACAGGAATCAAACTAATTAAGGAAAGGAAGGAAAACGGGGTTCTTTGACTGACAAGACAACGCGAAGTAAGAACAATACAGTTACGATAGTTTTCTTTTGTTCTGCTAATTGCCTCCACTACAATAATTCTCCCAATTTGTGGGGAAATTCATTGTAATGTCAGTATTGTTTGGGGTTTATTTGATGTTGGTTGCTTTGAATTGAAATAATCGCCAATTTGTTGGTACACTAAAAGGTCTGTTCAAAATTGTTTAGCAAATATTTTACCGTAATATTATACTATAGTTTAAAAATTCTATTTAGAATACAAATTTATGAAGTCAGTAGTTTTTTATAATATAAGAGTAGCAGACGAGCACGTAATCCACCTGATGGTAAGTGGCATTTGCCGTCCATGGACATCTGTGATCAACCCAATCAAAAGGTAATATTAGATATTCCTACCTGAGGTCGGCCACAGATGCGCCGCTACCCCCGAGGACTGAGCAAAAACGCCTAGAAAAAGTATGTATCCCTTACCATACCCTTCAAACCAGAACACAGCAGCTCTTAACACTGCTGTTATTGGGCAAAAATAGTGTAGCGGTGGTACTAACGGGGTTGAACCACAAAAGGTTCTGTCTTCAAAATATATTGTATAGTTTCCATTTATTATGTGTAACGTTACATATTACATGAGCGGTCCAAATTATCCTCCGGGAATTACGGGAAAAACACAATAATGATACCATCTTTAACAGTCTTTTATTTTCTGTTCCACTGTATCTGGATATTCGAAACCTTTTTCTTTGAAAAAATTAGCCTTAGCGGGTAATTAGAGATTACTGTTATTAATATACTTGCTGTATCCGTTGTCTAAATACTGCGAAAGAGGAATATGTGTGTAATATGTATTGTTTTTATTAGAGGATAAAAATATTTTTCATGTATATTTTTTACTTGTCATCATCGCATTATTGTTCCATTGCTGGGCTTGGGTCTACTCTCAGAGTGAAAGAAGTTTAGGTTATAGTCCATCGTGCCGGCCAAGTGCGAATTGGTAGACTTCGCACATCTTTGTTTACCATTTTCTTTTTATAGAGTTCTTCGCACGAACATAACTTTGAATAACGTTATTATTTTCAAAACTAAAAATCACGTTATAACAGTTATTGAAACTAAAAAGCAATAATTGTTGCAATCTAGTTACTTTGCGATGAACTCGTACAAGGCTCTCTAAGGCGCTCGAACGATCTCGCCTCTAAAATCGTTAATCCTGAGGATGTTGATAAGGACAATAGTACAAAATCACTTAAATCGCGTATTGTCATCGGTTTTTTATAATTCTTCAAAATTGTGAATTTAACTGAACGTTCAAAGTGGATAGAAATCGGGTCCAAAGATTCCGTTACATTGTTTCATACATAAATACAACCCAAGCTAAAAAAGGGTGGTAAAATCAGATGTATGTTTGCGATTTGAAACTCGCGTCCCTCTCTTTTAAACCATTAGGTTATCATTGCCTTTTTATCTACTAATTCACCTTTATTTAATGATTTCAATTGATTCATAAATCTTGAAGAATTCGATGCACATATTCTGTCCTGTGTTCGAATCAGAGATGTAGATTTTTCCAACCTTATATTGAAAATGAATTGCGTTACTTTGCGTTATTTATTACTTTGGTAGGAAAATATCTATAATAACTGCAAATTATATTTATCAGAAGCGTACAACCACATATGATCCACAATACACACACACACACAAATTAAATTCGTCCACGCGTCAAATCTAGGAATCTCTTTAACCGGAGTAAAAGTCAGACGGAATTTTCTTGACTTTAGCTTTGACTTTCCAGGAATACAATGCTTGAAAATAAAAATGCTGCGTCTTGTTCGCAGATGTGTTCAGAATTCAAAATTCCGCAGGTGTAGCATTTGAGAATTAGGAACTTGTCCCAGTTTTTAATCAGACCCACGTGAGTTATGGAAGAATGGATTGTAATTTGACGCTTTTTGACACTACACTATGACTGCAGGCGACATATGAGGCGACTAGTTTGTTCCGTAAAAGTGGCGTCACATTTGTGATCGTAAAATAACATAATTTCAACGTACTCAACGTCTACCCAGCTCCAGTGGCTCCAGTAAATTATAATTGTAACGCATTTAGCCATTATTACGCATTAGCCTACTGGGCAAGGGTCTCCTCTCAGTTTGAGGGGTTTTAGGCCACAATCTATCGCTGGCGAAGTTACCACGTTCAAATAAAACAAAATAACATCTCTAACTTGCAGTTTACTTCCTTTGCTACAGTTGCACTATAAAAGACACATTGGCTCCATTCTTTTACAAACACAATGCCTAAAAATCGGGCACCTTTCTGGCTTGAACGTGTTTAGAGTCCGAAACTGTCGTGCCCCTTTCAGAACGGATCTGAATTAGGATCGTGTGCCAGTTTACTGCTTTGCGTGGTCTAATGGATTATGAATCTATCTTTGTGTAGTTGTAGCAGATCTTTTGATTTTTTTTATACTATAGGAGTAGCTGACGAGCATGCAGTCCACCTGATGGTAAGTGGCTACTGCCGCCCACGCACATACAGTACTTATTAGATTCAGGAAATAAAAATCCATTTAGAATATTAAAGGAAAGTCTATTTTTCCATCATCGCTAAGAGGGATCCAGTAATAACGAGTATATTTTTAGGTCTGTAAGGAAAGGGTTGTTATTTTTCCTGGGAGTTAAAAATAAACATTTGAAGTCCCTCGCAAAAAATTCTAGGAATTATTTTCTTGGATAAACATCGAAATACGGCGGAGGTGGCTCTGCGCAGGAAATTATAATATAATATGAATATCTAAAAGTAGAATGAGTTACATAATTTGTTTACTATAACGTCATACCTATTTCAAGATTAAGTGTTAAGCGCTACAGTGTTATGGTTTGAAGGGTGTGATAAGGGAGAGACACGAAAGGTGATAGAACCCGTCGTGGTTCAACTCCGGCGGCATCACCGCCACACCTATTTCTCGCTATTAACAGTAGTGCTAAGCACTGCTGTGTTCTGGTTTGAAGGGTGTAAATGGTGTCCTATATTATAAAAAAAAATTAACAAAAAATAAAACCGACTTCTATGTCACTACAAAGTAAAAAATAATTGAAATAAATGTTGGTTTAGTACATATTTCTGAAGTTGGCGCTCAATATATGTCGTTTGATAACGGCGTAAACAGCGTGTCCAATATGAGCGCCGACTTCAGAAATATGTACTAAACCAACATTTATTTCAATTATTTTTTACTTTGTAGTGACATAGAAGTCGGTTTTATTTTTTGTTAAAATTTTTTTTTCACCCTTTTTAGTGATGGTATGCTAACGTTTGTATTAATATTATGTAAAATTGTATAAAGGTGATCATGAATAAAGGTAAGGTCTGAATTCATACGGATTGGACCCACCCGCTCGCAGGGCGCTACCGCGCCCTTCTCGCTTAGTTTTACATTGTGTTATATGTTCCAACCTAACCTAACCAATTCAATACGAAACACTATAGGTGAAACACGATAGTATCTCATATAGGATACTACATTATTGGCTAGGTTAGGTAGGAACAGAAAAGTAAATAAATCAAACTAGGTGGTAAACTCTGCGAGTGAGTCGGTCCAATTTACCTTAATTCAATAGTTAGAAAAAGTAAAACATATTCTATGGTTTAGCTTGGAAGCACACCAGCATTATCAGAGTGAAAGAATTTAAGGTCATTTTTTTACATTACATTACATTTATCTGCGTGATAGTTATATGTGTGAAAGCACTAAATGGCTTATTCATGTGGTTTAGGCTGGAGGTACCTCTGCATCATCAGATCTAAGGAGTTGAAGGTCAAATTTTTCATCATATATCTCTGTCTAGCTACTTCATTACAACAAATGTCTAATCTATATACTTTACATGGGAGGCACCTCTGCATCATCAGGATTGAAGAATTGAAGGTCATATCTTCCATCATATGTCTCTACTCAAAGACCTTATCATATATTCGTAAGCTCCAAATGCCTAAGTTGTATGGTTGAGGCAGGAGGCACTTCTGCATTATCAGAGTTGAAGAGTAGAAGTTCAAATTTTCCATCATATATCTCAACTTATCGACTTCATTAAATATCCATAAGTTTCAAATGCCTAACTTGTATGGTTGAGGCAGGAGGCACTTCTGCATTACCAGGGTTGAAGAGTTGAAGGTCAAATTTTCCATCATATCATGATAACCTAGACACTTAATGTTCATTTTAAGTTTCATGAGAATTGAGTGGACAGAAGGTAAGTTGTCATAAAATATGTAAAAAGCAGGGGTAGTGATGATGAGTTCCACCCCATAACTTAAATTCTAATCATCAGAGCGTACTAATGTTAACGTAGGAAAGTACCGCAACGAAACACCCTTTCATATGAAAAAAACAAAATTGAAATTGGTTAAGAAATACTCGACTTATTCAAGTTTATATGAAATCGGGTTTTTCCAATTTTCCGGGAAAACTGGCGGAAATTTTCAAATTTCCTCGAAATGGGACCCCCTGTGAAACTAGCCGCATACAATGGTGTATGAATCATGTCGATCGGTCGCGGCATCGCGAAAAAATCGCCGAACAAACATAAAAAAAAAAAAATATATATATATATATATACAGGGTGAATTTTTAAAACGGGCCTTCAGGGCCAAATCAGAAACTATAAGGATTAGCGAAAAATGCTGATAGGAGTTACGAGGCCGATTTTGATAAAAACTAAAACTGCATCATTAGTTTTTTAAAATATTTTTTTCCTTAGCCGGGAATCGAACGAGTTCATTTTGAAAAAAAATTACACCTCTATATTATTCCACTATCTGATAGTGTCGCTTATAAGGATCAAATTCTGGGAAGTAATGTTATGTGACAAATTAAAGGAAAAGGAAAATTTTGAAGAAAATACGTATTTTTCCATACATTGGCATACTAATCCTTAAGGATTATACATAACAAATGATTTATGTATAATTCTTTAGAAACAGACATAAGTCATACCATTGAAGAATTTGTTGGTTAATCAACTAATTATTCGATGTTATGACTATAACATACGGCTTAGTATGAGAAAGTAATAGTTTGGCAAATAAGTTACCGCCGTTTTTAGGATTGATTTTTTAATGAAAATAGATAACTGATTAAATAGTAAATTCTTATTGTTTGTTGATTACAACTTCGTTTCAACGTTAAATATGATTTTCTATATCTCTTTTTTTAGTAATCATTTGGATTTGACTCTAAAAAGTAATTCTCGCGAATTGTCAACTTTACATCTGTATTAAACGATACTCCGCCCATAGCAAGTAAATCTATTTTAATGGTCCTAAAAATAACCTTAGCTAAGTCGGACATAAAAATATAAATTATTGGAAAACAAAACGTCCATTTCGAATGATTAGAAACATTGAGCCAAAAAAATTGTTAATACACGAAATGTTTAAATTGATGAATGGCGGGAACTTAACTGCCAAATTAATATGAAAAAATATGTATTTTCTTAAAATTGAGGCTTTTCTTTTAGTTTGTCATTTATCATTACTTCCCAGATTTTGATCCTTATAAGCAACACTATCAGATAGTGGAATAATATAGAGGGTGCATTTTTTTTTCAAAATGAACTCGTTCGATTCCCGGCTAGGAAAAAAGTTATTTTAAAAAAGTAATGATGCAGTTTTAGTTTTTATCAAAATCGGCCTCGTAACTCCTTTCAGCATTTTTCGCTAATCCTTATAGTTTCCGATTTGGCCCTGAAGGCCCGTTTTAAAAATTCACCCTGTATACGGTCGAATTGAGTAACCTCCTCCTTTTTCGAAGTCGGTTAAAAAAAAAAACTAAAAGTGAAATAAATTACATATTATATGTTTACTATACCGCCATACCTATTTCAAGATAGTGAACGTGTTAAGCGCAGCAGTGTTATGATTTGAAGGTTGTGGTTAGGGAGAAACACTTATGCAAACACCATTGAGACCGCAACCGAGTTTTGTCGGTATCCGTCCCGACAAACGCTGTCCAGAGGAACACAGTGAGGTTTATGTCGGTAGGAGTCTGGCATATCCTTTCCTCTGCCTCCGTGACTAAGAGGAACCCAAGCAGGGACAGGTACTTAGAAAAGGCATTCCGATTTAGTTATTGGTCCGTCGACTCCAATAGTATTTGGAGTTGACTACAGACTTCCATTGGTCGCAATGGCCACTTACTATCAAGTATTAGTAGACCTCACAAACCTTTGAGAACTATTCTGGTCAAATCCCAAGCCACGAAAAGCTTAGTAGCTCAGTCCACATACATTTCTTTGTCATTTAAAAATACACAACGCAATCAAAAACCCTATTCTTTTTGACAATAAATTGACGCATCCATCATCCACTAAAACCTACAAAAACCTACCAAGCCAGTCTCCACATCGAATGCATGACAGCATTAAAATTCACGACGCATATGCATGCTTTAAAAGCTTCAGTTGGTTTGTGTTTTGTAAATAACTTCGCGTCTCTTTGTAGAAATACTAGCTGGCCCGGCAAACGTTGTGTTGCTATATAAATAAAAAAATGTTAAGGGTGAACAACCCTTATCACTTAGGGGTATGAAAAATAGATAGTAGCTGAATCTCAGACCTACTGAATATGCGTATAAAATTTGGTGAAAATCGGTAAAGCCGTTTCGGAGGAGTACTGTAACTAACATTGTGACACGAGAATTTTATATATAAGATATACGAGTAATATTCTACATTCCAATTTTATGTATACTTTTTGTATGTTGTAGCAATAACAAACGAGCATGCAGTACATTTAATAGTGAAGCCTTCTATGGACATAAGTTAAAAACCTCAGATAAAATTAGTGTCTAACTTTTTTTTTTTTTTATAATATAAGAGTAGCAGACGAGCATGCAGTCCACCTGATGGTAAGTGGCTACTGCCGCCCATGGACACCTGTAATCAACCCCAGATAGGATTAGATATTCCTACCTGAGGTCGGCCACCGATGCGCCGCTACCCCTGACGACTAAGCTGGAACGCCTCGGAAAAGTCTGTCTCCCTTACCACACCCTTCAAACCGGAACACAGCAGCGCCTAACACTGCTGTTATTAGGTAGAAATAGGTGTGGCGGTGGTGCTGCCGGAGTCGAACCACAAAGGGTTCTACCACCTTTTATAACTTGGAATGCCTCAGATACCTATACATTACCTTTAAAACCAGTAGAGTAGAGTGTAACACTATTGATATAAAGCAGCATTTTATTAATGTGGGACTAGCAGACCACATGATGGTAACCCACTTGCCACCCATAGACATATGTAACACTGTAATCAACCCCAGTAGCATTACCATGAGTTGGCATAGAAACGCCACTATAGAAATGGTAAATAGAAAACTATTGTCATTTTGCTAGTGAATAACATAACTACTATCGTTACGGTATTTCTTGACAACGTCTGTCAAATTAATGACTCATGGGACCGAATTTGTATGGCAATAGATCATAATGACATTCGCTAGCGATTTGATTTCGATAGGTTTTTTACGTATCGAGTTACGTCACTACGGATTTTAGTTCTACGAGTAACCACCAGAGGCGCTGTACAATTTTTCATACATTTATTTTACGCAGTCGCTAGCGAGTAATACTTTTGTAAACTCATGGTAGTCCTACAGATAAGATTAAATTGATACCTTAAGTCGGCTACGAATGCACCGCTATCGCTGTGGTCATTGGAACGCCACGTAAAAGTACCTCACCTTGCCGCACCCTTCAAACCAGAACACAGCAGCGCTTAACACTCCTGTTATTAGGCAGCACTAAGTGTGATTGAGGCGCCACCGGAGTCAAACCATTGTTCTACCACCAATCTTGGATTTCAAAAGCCTTTAATCCGTGGATTATATCACAAACGTCTAAAGTTAAACTAATAAGTTCAGTTGATATTTAAGATACTTTGTATTTTCACATTTAGTTTGTAAACAAATCTATTTTCTTAGTAAACAACGCCAGAGGTTACGTCGTACGTATCTATTAGTTTTGTTTTCTCAACGTAATTGTACGTAATAGGTCTAATAAAAGGTAAGGTTTAAGTAAAACAATCAATCTATTATTTATGTACTATTCCACATAACATGAACTAGTTTTGCGCGCGGCTTCGCGTATACTTTAATTATGCACTTAGTCATGGTTGTAGGCTTCTACAGGGCTATACGCTTGCATACCTAGTCCTGCGGATTGTAGAGCGTATCGACTTTCAAAGTTAAGTAACACCCGATAAGGTCTGGATTAGGATGGGTCGCCATTAGTATCGAAATTTCATACGCTTTCTGCAATGGAGGGCACAAGAAGCTATCACACAGCGACCGGTAAACTCTAAGGTTTGAAAACATCCAAAATGAGTTGGTCACTAACCTGTAAGAAACGAACATGCTCCTGATGTTAAGATCCCATTGGCGCCCATTTGAAGATCTGTAATCAACCCAGATAACATTAGACTGCTACCTGAAGTCGGCCACAGAAGCGTTGCTACCCCTGAGTTCGAAGTTGAAACGCCTCGAATAAGTATGTCTTCCTTACCACACCCTTGAAACCAGAACACAGAAGCGCTTAACACTGTTATTAGGCTAAAATAGGTGAGGCGATGGTGCTTCCGGAGTCGAACCACAAAGCGTACCTGTACCCTTAGTATGAGTTTTTAAGTTCTTACAAAAATGACTGTTTTTGTTTTAGTTTACGTATTTCCCATACATTTCCAATCCATCCATCCATCCAATCAGTTCTAATACAGTCAGCTCGGGGCGCTGATTGGAAATGTATGGGCAAATACGTAAGGAAATACAAAAACAATCATTTTTGTACAAACGTAAAAACTCATACTAAGGATACTGTAAACGTACCTAATGTGTCCTCCGAAGCGTAGAGACACGTGTATCTTCTATGTAGATATATTTACGAATAATCTCAAACAAGGTTAACTTAGCTATTAGCGTTTCCTAAATAGTTTAGTAACTTCATTAAAGTTACTTTCAAGGTTTCTTAAGCCAAATTACGTATTTAATTTTAAGCCACGGCTTCCTTAAGCACGTGTTTACATAACACAGCGTATCTCAAAGTTTAAACGTCGTAATGAGGATTAAACTTTGAGAATTATGTTTCGGTTTAGTGTATGAGTTATATGAAATGATATTTATTATTTGTATGTTTCTTCATGGAGGATAATATAAGAATCTACTAGATTAAAATACATTTTAGTTCTAAGATATAGGTGCCTAGAATTCAATACCCTCGACCAGAACAACTTTATTCCTTCAAGAAAAAGATTTTTTTTTTAATATAGTAGAACACTTAATGGTTAGGTGTGGAGGCACGACCACCACACCCATTTTTGTCCTATATAAAATGAGTCGAGCGATGTTGCGTCTTGGTTTGAAGGGAGATATACTTAAACGCGAAACGGGACTTATATGAGGTAAGGGATACTTTAACGCGGCGTTTAACTAAGTCCTCAAGGAGAGTAACGCGTCTCTCGATCTCAGTTAGTACTCTAATCCTAGGGCAGAGTCCGATAGAAGGGCTTCGCGTTAGGAGGACTCCGGTTGTGTTCCGTTGGAGATCCCGGAGTTCTCCACCAAACGCTGAGGACGGCCACCGGGGGGTTTTAGTGCGGTAAAAATCCCACATAACCCGGCGTCACTCCCATGGCGTCGGGTACGTTTTGAAGGTTTCCTCCTCGTCAACAAAAAAAAAGGACTCTTCGTTTCGGGTTGATTATAAATGTCCAAGGCAGTTGTCATTTATCATCAGATGGACTGCATTTTAGCTCCTTGTTGAAATTTTAAAGATAACTTTTCATCAGGTGGACTGGACCCTTGATACACCTATATAATCAAAAACTGTAAACACGACTTTGTTGACAGGTGGGCTGGTTGCGAGCAGAAGACCAAACAGTCCTCACGATGCACGAGCGCGCGGTCCTGGGTTCCCGGTACGCGGTCAGCCTGGACGCTCCTCGGACCTGGCAGCTGCGCATCCGACCCTTAAGGGCAGAGGACCGCGGCTGCTACATGTGCCAGATCAACACACAGCCAACCATGACGTGGCAGATTGGGTGTATTGATGTTTTTGGTAAGTAAGTTTGTTATAGTGCTGTAAGTAAAATAAAACTTATATTTGAAAAGAAATTGAAAAAGACTTCGAGACACTAAGAATTGACGAAAGGGTAAAATGTAATGCGTATGTTTTTGCCCACAATTTTCACAACAATATCAATGGTTTGATCTAAAGTATCGACCCTTCAGGGAACAGTTACGTTAAACTAGAAGTATACGCATAGTAGTCTACTATTAGTAACAGTATTATACTACGAGTAGTACTTCTACTAGTAGTATTGGTAAGACCTAGTTGGTAGAACCAGTATGTAACCAGTATGTAAGTGTATGAACAAGTATGTATGTAAGTATGGAGGAACCACCCCCTCACCTACGTATGTCTACCGTGAGATTTTTTCTTATTTATGTGGAAGGAAAATGTTGTGGATATTAGACTTATGGGCAATCATATTAGTATCCAGAAGTACCAAAGTAATTTTAGACTTCGAATAGAATCCTTGTTCTACATCCATTGAGATATCTGTCTCCCTTACCACACCCTTCCAAACGGAACACAGCAACGCCTAACACTGCTGTTATGAGGTAGAAATACGTGTGGCGGTGGTGCCGCTGGAGTCGAATCATAAAGGGTTCTACCACCTGTGGACTTTTCCTAGGCGTTCCAGCTTAGTCGTCAGGGGTAGCGGCGCATGTGTGGCCGACCTCAAGTAGGAATATCTAATCCTACCTGGGGTTGATTACAGATGTCCATGGGCGGCAGTAGCCACTTACCATCACATCACGTCTGCTCCTCGTATAGTATAAAAATTATATCTGTCTGATTGGGAATTAAGCCTTTGCGTATCAGACCGGTATGGTGATCACTCCGCCGCGCGCCACATGCAATATTTATATTATTATAAGTTGATCCGTTGAATCCAAATAAGCTATCCACAACCCCTTTAGACAAGTTGAATTTATTTCTAGTGAATTACCAAATAAGTTATCCGCAATGCCTTTAGACTTGTTGGATTTATTTCTATCTGTTATGAATAAATTCTGCTCACCGTTACGCAATTATACTCGTACTATTTTCGTTATTTTAATGAACGAAATAATAAACGTCAATTCGAAAGTGCGACAGGATTTCAAAAAGTCGTCCTCAGTCATTTCAATTAGTAAATCTCAGTTCTGATCTCGATATCGTATCGTATCATGATCCGAAATGTGATCCGAAACTTGATCCGAAAGTGATCCGAAACCTATCATGATTCAGCAGATTACATCGACGTTTCAGTAAGTGCTTTTTCTGATCCGCTTGACAAATAACCGGTGAATTATTGATACCGTACTTTGAATTGGGCTGCCCTATTTACTATTGATGTTGCTAAAAGGTGGTTTTGGTGAAGCAAGGTAAATATTGGGTGAACTGTAAGCCTTTTTCGTCGCACTGATGGGAAAACGTCTCTTTCAAGTTGCAAAGCATTTTTTAAAAGATTTAAGTAACAAACTAGCCACCTGATGGTAAGTGCTACCCATGGACACAGTGGCCAAATCCATATACGAGTAGAACAGGGGTTTTATTTAAAGTTGATCACCTAAATAGAACCAACTCCGAAGGATTAAGGTCCATTAATTCTTAATGTATTCAAGTACTTTCTTATCAAAGACGATATATCACAATTTCTAGTATCTAATTCTAGTAGTAATTCACATAAACAGTAAAACGCTATAACCGCTTTAATACTAGAAATAGATACTTTAAATTAACAGAAATTCTAGAAAATCGGATAATCATCTTAGAAATAATCCGTTAGAGATACGAATGTTACTAGCTCTAAATTTAGTTTTATTTTTAGAAAGATTAAATAGAAAATAGGATTTGAAAGTTAGTAGAACCAATAGGGTTCGCCCGGGGAGGTACCACCGCCATACTTATTAGCATAAAGCAGTTCTGCATTTCATGGGAAGAGTAGAAGCTATTAGTCTAGTCAACAAGTTCAAAAACGTGAAAAATAGAGATAAAGGTCCTAAAAATATGAGCGATGGCTCATTCGATTCGTAATCACCTCTAGAAAAATGTTTTTGAAGGATTTTGGTGCAGGTTAAAAATTGCAATTGTTATTAACAAAATAAGATGAAAAAAAATGATGTTTCGTTTTTTGTTAATAACTCGAAAAATATTAACATTTAAGAAATTTTGAAAGAAGATAGAAGTGCAGACGAGCATACAGTTCACCTGATGGTAAGTAGGTTCTGCCACCAATGGACGTTTGCAATCAACCTCAGACAACACCGGATTTCCCACCGAAGGTCGGCGGCCATAGTGGCGTCACTATCCTTGAAGACTAAGATGGTTTGCCACGCCAAGGTATATTTCCCTTACCAAACCTTTCAAACAAGAACACAGCAGGGCTTAACACTACTGTTAACAGGCAGAAATAGGTGTGGCGGTGGTGCCGCCAGAGTTTAAGTACAGTGGGTTCTCAAACCTTTGTTATCTTACTTATTTCTCCGTTGTTATAAAACAGTATCAAGTTAGTACACTAATATTCCTAATGAAGGTCTAACAAAGCTAACACAAATTATCTGAATCACGGACGATCGATCTAATTGGCCCCGCGAAGCCCTTAAATAAAACCCCTCGAGCCCTATCGAAGCGTTCGATTTATCGCAGCCCTATTTGGACGATTAGAACTCGCTACTGTTTGTAGGGACAACAAAAAATGAGTAAGATACTAAAACTAGTATAATCCGCGCCAAACTGCTAGTTCGCTCTGTAGTTGTTGCGAGCAGGTGTAGTCATGCAATTTTCTATGGCGACGCGATTCATTTCTATATTCAGAGGCGGACTATAATTATCATAAAAATAAAAGCCCGACGGTTTGAAAGAATAGCATTTGGCACACCCACATCCCGTATTCAACACCTCATATGTTAAAATTCGTGAAGTTATTTGGGCTGTAGGGCGTGACAAGTAGTGAGACATACATACATATTCGCGAAAAACTCTGCAGTTGTCTAAAAATGTGTACTCTGAAAGGCGAGATTGTTAACATTCGTGAAGCCATGTGGGCTGCAGGGCGTACTAAAGAATGAGACACACATACGTGCGAAAAACTCTGCAGTTGTCTAAAAATATGTGTACAATACTCTGAAAGGCAAGATTCTGCCAATTTTTACTTAGCCAATGTAGGCGATCACGTTTTCGTACTGAAAATCTGCCTGTAAAAGGTTGATAATGATATTCAGATACCTTTTTATGCCCATAAATAAACATATCAATAGACGAAATTCTTTTCCTACACAATACCGACATTAATGGGGTACGGAGGCGGAAAACACAGAGAGTAAATATTTACCTATCAACCCCGACGAATAGGGTGAATTGCGATCATTTGTTATGGAACACGTGTTTGCCTAACACCTACTCGCTAAATGCGTTATACAACTACGAGCTTTCACATTATTTAACTCTTAAAGGGTTGATTTTCTAAAAACTATGTAACCGGTGTTCTATAATTTTTAGCGTTTTTTTTTTTTGAAAGTTAAATTTAATTTTAGAAGTATGTCAAAATCAGCAGATTGGAAATTTTCATTTATTATTTCATCCCCTCAGGGGTAGAATATCAAAACTCCCTCCTGGGTGAAAACCACTCCATAAAACCCACTTTCCAAATTTCATATTTCTAGTTTCAATAGTTAAGGCTTTGCGATGATGAATCACTCAGTCAGTCAGCACAAGTCTTTTTATAAATATATTACCGTTTTAACTAATAATATGCCGGCTATCTATTTTAATATATTTCAATATGGTAGAACTCTTTGTAGTTCGATAACTTATTCAGCGCCGCTTGGTTCCGGTTTTGAACGTATAAGTTTCCTCACAATGTTTTCCTTCGCCGTTATAGCAAGTGATTAGTTTCTAATAAGCACATAATTTTCGATAAATCAGAGGTGCGCGCCTGAGATTTGAACCTCGGATCCCTCGATTTAGAGGCCGAGTGAACATTTGTAATCAACTTCAATTGGGATCGGTATCCTACCTAAGACCCGCCGAAAATGAGGTCCAAATTAGAACGCCTCGTGTAAGGTCCACAGCAGACATGCTACTTTTAGAATCGACTGACTGTATAGCTGTTTTTCAAGCTAAATGTAGTGATCAAACTAAACAAACTATGTTTGAGCGCTAGTCACAGTTACTTTTGGACGTTATATGCGATATAACGGGACGATGTTATAGGGTTTACATACTTAGCCATTTCCAATCCAGCTTAGTCTTCAGAGATAGCAACGCATCCGTGACTAACCTTAGCTTTCCTAAGAAATATGCTTACATAAGACCCTTATCTTATCTGAGGATGATTACAGATGATTATGGCACTAACCACTTACCTTTAGGCAGATTATATTGTCATTTCCTATTTCAAATTTATGAAAAAAACCTTGGTTTTATTATCCTTAAAATTAGAACACAGAAGTGCGTAACATTACAATTAGTTATAACAGAGCTTAAACACATTAGGACCTCTTTAAAATGTACTTAACTCTTAAAATAATTCTTAAAGGCCATTTTTCTTTTACACCCGTCTCACATTTTAATAAAATTACAGTAAGCTGACTTTTTGCTGATCGTACCACCGCCTCACCTTACGTTTCTGGGGCACGTGACGTAATCGATCGGTCAGCCGGTCACAAGGAAAGTGCACTAGGATGATCTATAGTATCTTCTATTATGTAGCTACTCGTATATTGGACCTAAACGTAGCTATTTCGAACTTTGAAGTTAATTTAAAATTATAATGTGAAAGTCATTGGAAAGATTTCAGATTTCAGACACACCGAATTTCATAGAGAAATCACATGCGCGTTTAATATGTTAACAAAAGGAAATAATAGAAAGTTTCAATTTATGTTAGATATTTAAACCTAAATCTCTAGGTAATGTAACTGAACTAAGAGTACATTTTTTGTTAATTCAAATGAATACGCGGTTTTATTTCAGTCAGAGAGGCAAAGGTATCAATAACAATGTGATTTATTCAGGAAGCCCACCTTACCATAAAATGTCTTTTTATAAAATGCCTTTACGCATCTCAGTATTAAACACGAACGGTTATTCTAGCTCCATATTACGTAATGTTCATAAAACAAGACTCCAAACTCGCGCCATTTTAAACAAAACAACGAAACAAAACTGAAAAAGCTTTTCTAAATCCTAAACAATGTCGATGCTTGCAACTTTTACCGCATACAACTCCGTATTTTCATAGTTCCCAACTTATATTTGCAAGTGGAGAAATATTCGAAGAACTTGCACAGTTAATCCATAAAAACTTCGTTCAAACCAAGTGTCGAGGAGTTTTGCAATATTGTAGCCAGTATTTGCATGTGGCGCGGGATTTCTTTTTCAATTTGGAAACTTGTTTCATACTTTATTGGGGTGTCACCCGGGTCGACATGGGTGATGCCTAAATGAGGGTGCCGAGCTTAAGAAGTTTCTATTTCAGGATTTTCTGATCGAAACTTTATTTTCATTTCGTATTGTTTTCTTTTAAAAACCTGTTTCGAAGAATTTCGAGTCCTGACTTTGTGGGATACTCAGTTTAAACTTTTATGCCTTATGTGCCGTCACCCGGGTAATACTTCACATATGATATGTTTACATATAGACATATAGAACACATAAAATATGTTTCACAATTTGTTAGATATCATTTTTTTATACGCTCAGACATGTCTTATTCGAATATGTTCCTATTTAAAAGTGCATGCGTACTTTGTGTGATGTGCAGTTTTACTAAAGTTCTATTGTAAAGTAGGGCAAGAGTTATGTGGATCGATACTCAGGACGCCTATATAAGGTTACGAAGCTCAATAATTTAGATAAAAAAACTTAAAACTTCATCATAATATATCTTGTTAAAAACATCGTAATAGACAAGTTGGCTGTCCCTAAAAGTTTCTATACTTGTGGTTCTTTTTAAATATGATTGTTATTTCATTAAATGCTTCAATGCCTTTTACCAATAATAAAATATTCGCAAAAATGTCTCATAATTTTGAAAAAATAATGTAACTTATTTCATCAAATTGTTCGTTAAATATTTCAATTGGCTGATCTTTGAAGATTCTTTCTTCGTTTAGTTTGAAATCAAACCCCTCAAGGGAATATTGTAATAGAAGTATTTGCTTAAAACTTTTTTCATATTACTCTTAGGATCCATTACTTTCAGATCATTCTTAGACAGTAATTGCTTCTTTAAGGGCTTTATTAAAGGAATAGCGGAGATATTACCTATCGACGGCAAGAAGGGCGCGGACACACTAAGGCCTGTTATTAATAATCAATCTATCCAATGTTTTTCCTATCACAGATTTAATTTTATCTATTTGTGATTACAAGAAATTGTCAATTTAAGATTTTTGGTAGAGTAAAATTTGATATACTCTTTGATAATAACGGGCGTAAATTATAACAGAAGCCGTAATGTAATGTACATTATCGATGTCAGTCGATAAAGACTAAGTTGGAACGGTGTAGGATATTTATTAGGTATGTTTGTCTTAAAATGTTATAACATATAAATTATACAAAGCAAATAACATTTTTACAGTCGGGACTTTTTCTTACACGTCATTATCAACAAACCATTATAACCGTCTCACTGCTTTAAAATTGAATTAAATGCCTAAACGTGCTTGGTATTAATTTTATAAACAACCACCGCTTTACCATCGGAATAGAAATATCTTTTGAATGTTTAGTTTTTACTTTATTATGGAAGTGCCAATAAATCATAATTATGTACCGGCACCGCCACCTCACCTATTCCTGCCTAATAACATAAGTGTTATAAATTGAAGGGTGTGGTAAGGGAGACATACTTTTTCGAGGCGTACCAGCTTAGTCCTCAGTGGTAGCGTCTGCACCCGACTTCAAGTAGGAATATATAATCCGATCTGGGGTTGATTATTGATGTCCATGGGCGACAGTAGCCACTTACAACATGCTCGTCTGCTACTATAAAATATATTATAAAAAAATACAATTTGGGAGAGCAGCTTTCGCTCCTCCTACGCCATCTGGTGTTCACGACGGTATACGACCACACATACCGCCGTCCTTCCCGGGGTCGCTTACTGGACGGTTCGAGCCGACTCTTGCCGCCCGCACCCCCGGAAGCCCCCTTTTAGTCGCCTCTTACGACAGGCAGGGGATACCGTAGCCCTATTCTTGCCCCGGAACTACAGGGACAAAGGGTACGATGTACCTACAGATTAAGTCAGTTTCTTAAATACGCGTTAGTTGAAATAATAAATCCTTTTGGTTAAAAGAAAACTTTCAGTGAAGAAAGCTTAATAAGGTAAAATGTTTCATACTTGACAGATTAATTGTTTGGGCAGCGAAAAGTTTAAAGAATCCCAAAGTGAAGGATTAAGAAGCACTTTGGCTCTTATTTTTCGACTTTATAATCTTCATGAATAAATGAAATGAAAAATTTTACTCTAAGAGTGGTTAATGGTCCAGTGTTGTTATGACGCTGTAAATTGGTATTAAGGTGGAAGTTTTTGTAGTTTGACTCCGAAGGCACTACACCTATTTCTGCCTAATAGCAGCAGTGATAGCCTAGTGGTTAAAAAACTCGGCCTCTAGATGGAGGGTTCCGAGGCTCAAATTTCACGCATGTTACCTCTGATTTTTCAAAGTTATCTGAGTATTATGCTTAAACGGTGAAGGAAAAACTTAGTGGGAAAAACTGCATAGGTACCTGAGAAATCTAAAAAAAGTTTTCTAAGGTATTCACATACCAATTCCCATTTGGCCAGCTCGGTGGACTATGACCTAACCCTTTTCATTCTGAGAGGTGCGCCCAGCAGTGGGACAGTAATACGTTGAAGATGATGATGATGAACAGAAATATTAAGCGCTGCTGTTCTGGTTTGAAGGTTATGGTAAGAGGAACATACTTTTCAAAGGCGTTGCAATTAGTTGCCTGAGGGTAGCGGCATTTCTAAGTTATATTTATGATACTTAGAAGTATGAATGTATGTTCGGATGTAGATTCATCAGCGTGAGAGGTCCAAGGTACCGACCACATTACTAAACATTAAGTACTACTCATAATATATAATGTAACAACGATTACAGTACTTATAGTTCATACGAATACATTACGCAAACAACCCACTAAAACGTATCTTAAAGCACATAAAAACATCAACATATTTCATATACTTTTAGCAGCACTAAAGTTTTAAGCAAAATGAAACACAACGTTCCCCAAAGGGAAGATATAAGAATTCTTACATTAAACATTTCCACGGGAAGTTGGGAATAAAATGAAGTTCCCGCTCAACTATCCGTCGATGTCTGGCGACAGATGCGCTCTATTACAGCACTTGATAGACTCGTGAGATAAAATAATAAGACGATTCAGAACGTATTACGTTATTTCTGGTGATATTTGTGTTGATTCGATTTTTATTTCTATCAGATGAGAACATATTTTTCGGGATATGTAATGATGATGATGATAATGAATTATTATCGTCAGCCTATTTTAGTCCGCAGCTGGATATAAGCTGCTCACAATTCACACCATTGAGCTCGGTCTTCAGTTCTCCGCATTCAGCTAGTTCACGCCGCAACCTGTAAGGTGGCGTCTCACATTACGTTTGCCTAAACACGGTATCTACTCCATGAGCCGTGTTTACAATGGAAAGTGAATATCTGTAAACAGTTTCACATAAAACAGAAGCTCTATCTGAAATTAATCGTAACGTGTTACTCTTAAGAACTAAGCTGAAAGCGTGCAAAATTTATTTACGTTACCACATTCCTTCACAATAAAATACAATATAAAACTGCTGATATATGCCAAATACGGATATAGAAATATAGTATTATATAATACTAGCAGAACCCGCGGCTTCGCCCGCGTAAAAAATATGATATGACATACAAAGAACTGTAATTGAAAATTTGTACCTTTAACAATTTTAACGATAAAGTAACTTTAATATTTCATTAATAAGTTTTTTTTATTAATGAAATATTAATACATATATTTTTTCGTCCCTGTGTACCTAAATTGGTCAAGCTTTCTTCAGAAACATACAATTCGTTTTCTTCAGAAACTTCTTTAAAATATAAGTTTCATGTAAGATAACATAATTATTATTTACACTAATCCATAGGAACCGTCCGTGTTATTCTCTGGCACATAAAGTACCTTACCACTATGCAAAATCATAACGATCCCTTGGTATGTGAAAAACGAAACACAAACGTATACATGGGAACCGAATGGCAACTGTTTGGTGCCAACCGTATGGCAAATTATTAATTATTTAAAACCCCCTCTCACAACTTTTGGTGTTTAGTTTAAGATATGCGGCCTCATATACAGTGGTTCTTTCCAGGGTCGCTGGGGGGCGGTTAGAACTCCCATTCTTGCCGCCTGCAACTCCAGTAGTCCCCATTTAGTCTCTTACAACGTGCAGGGGATACTGTAGCCCTATTATAGCCCAAAATTTTTATCCAAGGTCTATGTGTCTACCACATCACCATCCACGTATAATCACAACTATACCCCACGGCAGGGACAAAATGTCGGCAAGCAGTGTACCAAACCAAAGTGGTTAGAATGTAGTGAATGTGGTTCATGTGAATAAAATTACGCATTATCGTATTTGAAATTTGCACCCGTCCACGTTGACGTGTAGCTCTGCTTACGTGTGAACAGACGCTATCTGAAATTTCAGGTTTCTAACTTTGAACCTAAAAAAAACCCGTATAATGCTTATAACACTAATTTTACCTCCTAAGTGGAATTTCAAAAACATTCCTATGTACATATGTATCAATAAATATTTCATCAGGAAAATTCTGAATGCTAACGTTTAACACCAGCGGTCGGCAACCCGTGACCCATGGGTGGCGTGTGCACCGCTGTTCAGCACGCGGAATACATTCCCATGTTAAAAAACTGTGTTACGATGGCCCGTGCAATATCGCTTTACACTAAACCTCTCTGCACTCTGTTCTTTTTCCAAACACGCCAAAAGAATTTTAACTTCCATAACGGTTTTTAAACTTCAATAACCTTCTTTACTTATAGTATCCTAATGGGGTTGACTGTTGAGTAGCTAAAAATGCTGAAACAGGTGAAACACCCTTTTAAAGCCGTCTTAAGGGTTGATCTAAAAAAAAAAAACAGTGACTCAGATGCTTCATTGCGTCCAATGATAATTTTCATAGTGCTTCATTCCAAATTAAAGGATTATAAACAACGTTCCAACCCCTATTTAACGACGTTAAGGGGTTTATTTTCCAAAAACCGAGAAATGAGTATTATATTAATTACAACCCTAAAGCCAAATATAAATTTTCATAGACTTGTCTTCTTAATCGGCTTACTTCTAAACAAACTTTCAACGCCTATATAACCACTTAGGTCTAGATTTTCCATAAATGGTGTTAAAAAGTTCTATCATTCCAAACCAGAAAACCAATTGCTAATTTTTACAGTCCTTGCTTCCAAATTAACTTCTTTTTAAATAAAGTTCCATCCCGTATTAAACGACCTCAAGGGTTGATTTTCCAAAAACGGTGAAATAGGTGTCCTATTATTTTCAATCAGAAAGCCGAATACCTAATTTTATAGACTTTGCTTCAATATCTGCGGACTTCTAAACGAAGTTTCTTCCCCTATTTTACCGACTTAAGCGTAGACTTTCCATAAACGGTGTTAAAGAATATCTATTATTTCGAATCAGAAAGCCAAATGCAACTTATACAGTCTTTTTTCGAAATTAACTAATTTTAAAATATTGTTCCATCCCCCATTTAGCGACCTTAAGGGATGATTTTACAAAAACTATGAAATAGTTGTTTAATTATTTTCTACCGAAAAGCCAAATACCCGATTTTCATAGAGATTACATCAAAACTGGGGGATTTTCATGCAAACTTATAACCTTTATTTAACCCACGTAAGGGTTGATTTTCCAAAAACAGTTGAATTAAAGTTGCACTATATCTAATCAATATGGTAATGGCTAACTTTCATAGTGCGGGCTTTCAAATTGGCTAACTTTAAAATAACCTGTCAACCCCTATTTTACAACTTAAGGGTTGATTTTCCAAAAATTGTGAAATAGGTATTTAATTATTTTCTATCGAGAACCCAGATACCGTTTTTTATACAGTTTATATCAAAACTGGGGGACTTTCATACAAACTTACAACCCTTATTTAACCCACATAAGGGTTGATTTTCCAGAAAACGGTAGAATTAAAGTTCCACTATATCTCACCAGTAAGGCAATGGCTTACTTTCATAGTGCTGGCTTTCAAATTGGCAAACTTTAAAATAACCTGTCAACCCCTATTTTACAACTTAAGGGTTGATTTTCCAGAAAACGGTAGAATTAAAGTTCCACTATATCTTACCAGTAAGGCAATGGCTTACTTTCATAGTGCTGGCTTTCAAACTGGCAAAGTTTAAAATAACCTGTCAACCCCTATTTTACAACTTAAGGGTTGATTTTAAAAAAATGGTGAAATAGGTTATTAATTATTTTCTATCGAGAACCCAAATACCGATTTTCATACAGTTTACATAAAAACTGGGGGACTTTCATACAAACTTACAACCCTTATGTAACCCACATAAAGGTTGATTTTCCAAAAATGGTAGAATTAAAGTTCCACTATATCTCACCTGTAAGGCAATGGCTAACTTTCATAGAGCTGGCTTCCAAAATGGCCAATTTTAAAATAAGCTCTCAACCCCTATTTAACCACCTTAAGGGTTGATTTTCCAAAAATGGTGAAATAGGTATTTAATAATTTTTAATCGAAAACCCAAATACCGATTTTCATAGAGTTTACATTAAAACTGGGTGACTTTCATACAAACTTACATCCCTTAATTAACCCATATAGGGGTTGATTTTCCAAAAACGGTAGAACTAAAGTTCTATTATATCTAACCAGTAAAGCAATGACCAACTTTCATAGTGCTGGCTTCCAAAATGGCAAAATTTAAAATAAGCTGTCCACCCCTATTTAACCACCTTTAGGGTTGATTTTGGAAAAATGGTGAAATAGGTATTTAATAATTTTTAATCGAAAACCCAAATACCGATTTTCATAGAGTTTACATTAAAACTGGGTGACTTTCATACAAACTTACATCCCTTAATTAACCCATATAGGGGTTGATTTTCCAAAAACGGTAGAACTAAAGTTCTATTATATCTAACCAGTAAAGCAATGGCCAACTTTCATAGTGCTGGCTTCCAAAATGGCAAAATTTTAAATAAGCTGTCCACCCCCTATTTAACCACCTTTAGGGTTGATTTTGGAAAAACCCTTAGATTAGATTTTTATCACTTTAAATCAGAAAGCTAAATACCAATTTTCACCCAGTTTGCTTCAAAACTGACGGACTTTCATACTAACTTTCAACCCCCATTTAACCCCCTTAGCGGTGGAATATCAAAAAATCCGTTCTTAGTGCGCATCTACATTATAAAATAAAGCTATATTTCAAATTTCATGATTGTAGCTTCAGTAGTTTAGTCAAAACCTTGATTAATACGTTTTGAACGTGAGTATCTTTTCGCTTTTATATATATAGATAGATAGAAACAATAAAAAATCTACTTACTATATTACATAAATAGCCCGCTAAGAGTATACCTTACAGAACAATAAAATGAAGTTCTCGCTCAACTATCTGTCGTTGTCTGGCGACAGATGCGCACTATTACAGCACTTGATAGACTCGTGAGATAAAATAATAAGATGATTCAGAACGTATTACGTTATCTCTGGTGATGTTCGTATTGATTCGAATTTCATTTCTTTTTATAATATATAATAGAAATTGAGCACGCATTCTTCCTGATAAATGCAACCATATTATCCATTTTCGTCATCATCTTCAGTCCATTGCTGGACATTGGCTTCTCCCAAAGCATGCCACTGAGCCCGATTTTAGGATTTATCATTACATATGAATATCTGTAAATAATTACATCTAGAAAAGGGGTTGTATTTGAAATTTATCACAAATCCTTTACTTCTTCTAAGAACTAAGTTGAAATTCGTCCAAAGTTACTTTACCACGTACTTCAAACCAAAACACAATTGAACACTAGTATTATAAGACAAAAATACATTTTATATAGAAATATAGCATAATATAGAAGCAACTTAATAATATCTAGTTACTATATTACATAAATAGCCCACTAAAAGTATATCTTAAAGAACAATAAAATGAAGTTCCCGCTCATATATCTGTCGTTGTCTGGCGACAGATGCGCTCTATTACAGCACTTGATAGACTCGTGTGATAAAATAATAAGACGATTCGGAAAGATATACGTTATTTCTGGTGATATTTGTGTTGATTCAATTTTTATATATGTATATTAGATGAGAACATATTTTTCGGTATATGTAATGATGATGATTATAATGAATTATTATCGTCAGCCTACTTTAGTCCGCAGCGGATAGCTGCTCGCAATTCAAACTATTGAGCTCGGTCTTCAGTTCTCCGCATCCAGCTAGTTCACGCCGCCTATTTAGTTACTATATTACATAAATAGCCCGCTAAGAGTATATCTAAAAGAACAATAAAATGTAGTTCTCGCTCAACTATCTGTCGTTGTCTGGCGACAGATGCGCTCTATTACAGCACTTGATAGACTCGTGCGATAAAATAATAAGACGATTCAGAACGTATTACGTTATCTCTGGTGTGATGTTCCAGTTCAAGTATATTTTTTATCTTATCTAATAGACATAGCTAGCGCATATGCAACTAAACTGATGTACAAAATGTACACATATCGTTTAACTATTTTAGATTAGTTATTTTATTCCGTATTTACGTTATTAAAGAAGAGGAGTTCTACTTTAAATTATAACAGGACCCGAAGACCACGATAGAATTCCTGGAAATAATAAAAAATCTTTATAATAAACATTAAAGAATTCTGCCAAATTTGAAACACGATTTACTTTTAAATCATAAGTTTTGATATCACTTTAATTTAATTAAGAAGTATTCCTTAATAAGAACATAGTAAATGTAGGCTACTAACTAAAATAATAAGACTTATGTAGACTTCAACAAAGACAAACAACAATGTTATTGTTCTGATCGTGTACACCTAATGATGTCTAGAATTCTTTTTGAAAAAGACTGATATTTTTCTTATTACCACAACGCCTACACAACAGTCGCCTAAAGGAAAATGACACGAGTAATATTACATGAAACATTTTCCCGGGAATTATATAATGGTACTGAATAAAAATGAAGTTCGCGCTAAACTATCTGTCGCCGGCGACAGATGTGCTTTATTGCGCTACTTAATACACTCGTAAGAGGTGATATTAGAGACTTAAAGTGGAATAGGAAGAAATTCTACTTATTGCAGATACAGTCTTTAATCTTCAGATTATTTTCTAGGGTATTTCTTTTGCTTAACTTTATATAAGGCTTATTTTTAGGAGAGGGAGACAATTAACATTAGATGTACACAAACGACATTTATTTATTAATTTTACAGTACTGATGTAAATTCGCTGATATTTGCAATGTGAGAAGTCTTATCGTCCAGTAAATCTTATTGACATTCGGTGTAAAACTTAGAGATGATAGATCTTTTTCTAGGAATTCCAATATAAACAATTGAAATCGATAAAGAGACATTAACATTAAGACTTAACGATTAACCGTCGTAGAGTCAACTTACCCTGATGATGCTCCGTTTTGGAGCGAAACACGTGTTGGTGGTGGTATGTATGGTGGTGTATATTTTTAATTTTTGCATGTGCACGCATCCTTTGAGGGACGGAGAGTGGTACATAATGCATGGTTTAAAATATATACCATCATACATATTTGTAGCGGATTGTTGCGAAGTAGTTTTAATCTTAACTTAATAGCATGGATTTCAGCAAAGTAACGCCTGATACAATTAACTATCGATAAAGAGACAATTTAAGATCGATTTTATACAGGCTCCTTGTTCTGTATGAAAATTCGTAGGTAGCTGTAACATTTTAGCCGTTAACCTTTAAACATTAGCTGGACTAAATTTTCCACTGTTGCTATATTCCAGTGTATTTCTATTTAGCTGTTGACTAATTTATTTCCTTTTAGCTTATTAGACGAAATTATTCTAAAATCATATTTGCCTTAAAATAAGTAATGAAGCATTTAATGACGTTACCATAAAATACAGATAATATGTATTATCTTATTTTTTTCTATAAGATAAAGCAAAAGTTACTGTTTACTTAAGAAAATGGGACTAAAAAGAAAAGTCCTACAAAACCGTCTCTCGTATGGCAATAGATCTGCTCGCTGGAGTTGATAGTCTCATTTATAGTGATTTAGTGCGAAGAAGTCCTGTATTAGGTATATTATACTAGATATTATTCATTCAGCATAAATATTCTAGGTCTTGAGTTCGAACCGTAGCCTATATCCTAAGTTTCGATATCTTTTTATGAAGTGAATGAATGAGCGTGGAATCCATCTGATGGTAAGGCATCCGAGGCATATCAACTTAGTCTTGGATAGCTGCACATCTAAGACTGACCTCGGATAATATCTGGTCATATCTAGGGTTGAATACATTTGGTACTTCCATAATATCCTATCTAATTATAAATTTTTGAAGGTGGTAGACTCCCTTTGTGGCCCTTTGTGGTTCGACGCCGGCGGCACCACCGCCACACCTATTTCTGCCTTATAACAACAGCGTTAAGCGCTGCTGTGTTCTGGTTTGAAGGGTGTGGTAAGGGAGACATACTTTTTCCGAGGCGTTCCAGCTTAAACCTCAGAAGTAGCGGCGCATCTGTGGCCGACCTCAGGTAGGAATATCTTATCCTATCTGGGATTGATTAAAGATGTCCATGGGCTGCAGTAGACACTTGGCATCAGGTGGACTGCATGCTCGTCTGCTACTCCTATATTATAAAAAAAAATGCGAAAATGAGTGAGTTTGTTTGTTTGATACGCTTTCACCTCTTAATTTCCAAACCGTTGCAAATTTGTACACGCATTGCCCGGAGTCCAGAAAATGCTACAAGGTACCTTTTATTTCGAAATACTCCCGAGGGATAAAAAAACAACAATTATCGACCTCTGCCCGAGAGCAACGCCGAAGGTAAAAGCTAGCAAAAATAAATTTAAAAAGAAATGCTGTATGCCGCTATAGGGTACCAAAAGGTATAATTGTGTTACCACAGTCGGGACTACCTTTACATAAACAGACTAAGCACTGCCTGGCACCGAATAATATCTATGGTACTGGTGATTTATAGCCGCAAACGATTTTTGTTTTAGTAATATCTCATTTCCAGACGTTTCGTATTTATTTCTTGGTTGCGAATTCCTTAGAAATGAAACGAAACCTTTGAACAATTTGGCCTTGCAACTATATTAAAGTTTGTTTGGGTACGAATCTAAAAATGGGTCACTGTACTACGTAACTTGTATCAGTACCCTTAGTATGAGTTTATACGTTTTTTTTTTTACAAAAATTACTGTTTTTGTATTGGTTTACGTATTTGCCCATACATTTCCAATGGGATGGGAAATACAACAAATACAAAAATAGTCATATTTTTGTATGAACGTAAAAACTCAAAATACTAACGGTACAGGAATTCATACATATTGTCAAGATCTTTTGAAAGGTTTAATAATGAGTATGGTTTTGACCGATGATACCAGATGCATAGATATTTCTAGTGTAAAACAGTTTTATCGTTTCGGTAAAAGAGTATGGACGCCGTTTTTTTTACATTAGTTTTGTAAGGGTTAGAAGTAAAAGTTTAAAAATGACTAATGATATTAATCATTTATTTTCCTAATTAATTGCAAAGTAGAACCATCTCTTTGGCAAATAATATCGTTTTTAAACCAAGATCATATTATGACTAAGTCAATGTTTACATATACGTAGTATTCTCTATTAGTTAGACATAATAAATACATTTTGAGTAAATTACCTTGATCCGTCAAATAGTTCAAAAGTTAGACGCAACAACGATTAAGCACATGAAGACATTTCTATGCAAGATACCATCTAGCCAAAGCTTAGTGAAAGTTACGTGGAAAGTTCGCTATAAGCTCGCCCACAAAGTTCTCGTCACTCCGCAACAGTTGAGTACAGTTGCTGACATATTGATATGTCACCTTGGCAAGTCTGTAAGCAATATGCATATTCCGTCTTTGCGAGTAAGCAATATTGTAGGTATCCGCATTCAATATTGGAATTGTTTTATCAATATGGCAATTCGTTTTACGATGTGCATAATAACAGCATCGTCTTCGTTTTTATTTTGAAATAATACTATATTATTAACTGCGTTTTTAAGTAATCCGTGAGTTGCGCTATATTAATTTGTAAGGTCCACTGAAAAACTAAAATCGTGTAACTCATACAAAATATAAAAAAGGTATTAAAAAACTAAATTGTGGACGACTTCCTGCTTTACATGTAAAAATATTCTTTACATAAGTCAAAAAATCTATGAAGGTTTATGCAACTCAGTCAAAAACTGGCGAATTGACATAAAATATAAAACTGAACTCACCCAAAATAAAAAAACTATTCGATAGGTAATTCTGTTTTTCTTACAAAACGATTTCTCCCATTAATCCTCGCATCAAATCGATACACCAAAGTATCAAAACGTTTAGTCAAAATGTATGAAGGAAATGCCAAGTGCAAATAAAAAACGGCGGCGAGCGGTAACGTATACTACGAGTATATAACTGTAGCAAATCCAGAAAAAAAGGAAACAATACTATTTACATCCGTATTCTTCCCAAGACCTTGTTTTTCATATAAACGATCTCCAACGTTGATTCTCGTTTCCAACCGATTAGCAAAACGTATGAAGTTAATGCAACTGCCAACTGTCAATCAAAAGCCGACGAGTTGACATAAAAACTGCAGCCCATCCAAAATAATATTTACCTAACATGTAACCTTTACCGCGTATTGTACACTATACTCTATTTTGCATATAAAACGATCTCCCCTTGATCCTCGTTTCCAATCAATACATCAAAAACGATTAGTCAAAACGTATGAAGGTAATGCAACTGCCAACTGCCAATTAAAAAATCGACGGATTGACATAAAAACTGCAACCCATCCAAAATAACACTTGCATCTATACAAAAACACACACCAACACACCAGCCCATCCAAAATAACACACGTGCAAAATAGTATGTTTTGCATATAAAACGATCTCCCCTTGATCCTCGTTTCCAATCGATACATCAAAACGATTAGTCAAAACGTATGAAGGTAATGCAACTGCCAACTGCCAATCAAAACGGGTTAACCCGTATGATCAACGATCCGTACACCACAGTTTTATTTATACGTTGTCTGTTCGTCGATCAATCATGATGGATTTAACTATGTACGGAAGAAATTAAGCCTTATTGACAATTGAGAGACGGTTCGCGTAATTTGTTTTGAATCTCCCCGAATTTCGGGTAAGTTGGGGAATTTTCGCGATGCATATTTTAACGTGTGTTGGTTATTTAATAGCTTTTTTGGCAATAGCAGGAGTATTTTGACGTTCGGACTAGATTTGTGAATTGCCTGGTGCATATTTAGAGCCGGATAGAGTATTTTTCTTTTTTACTAAAGGTTATGAATGTTTTGGCGTCTGGTTCAAATTTGGTTTAGTAACTGAATAACTGTTTTAATGAACCTTCTTTATCTGGTGGAAACAGGCTAAAAACGGCTGAGGTGTGTATCATGGGCATCATTGAGATTATTGCGAGGAGTACAAGTACAATTTGAGAATTACTATACGTCAATAAAATGGATAACCTATTCAAGCTCTTAAAATTTAAAAGGTCTGAATCCAAAAAATCATGAACAGTAGAAACAGAAGACATAAAACAATTTGAATTTAAAATCTTAAAACATAGTTTCAAAGCTGAAGTTGGGAATTCCGCAGAATATATTAACGTGTTTCGTTTCAACTTTGCGTCGTCTTCGTGAATTATCCTGACAACCATACTAATTTTATTATATCCGGGCTTGTCTAGACCTTGTTAAGTCTATTACCGTCGCATGTTCACGTTTTAAAAGTTTCAGCTTTATCCTTGTTTATGTTTCACTATCCTCATAAATTATACCTGTATTTAGCGTTTGGTAATGTTTAAAATGTTTATATAAAATTAGTTCATGAGAAACTTAATTTTAGTCACTTAGAAGATTGTAAAAAATTAAATTTACCAGTTTTATGAAGTTAAGATAAGCTAAGCTATACCAAATTTAGAAAATAAGTAAGAAAGATAGACAATGTAGAGTAAATGATTTCTAAGTCTAAGTAGACAAATAAATGAGTACAAAATAATTACATATCAAATGTGATTGGATATTTGTTAATTATAAATTCCATTACAGAAATATAAACAACAAACTACTTAGTAATAGTTGCTTGTCTTGACTTCCTTCTGATCTCAATAACTAAACCAATTTCAAAATAAAAGACGTCCTCATTAAATCCCCTACAGATACACGTTCAAAACTTTCAAAGAAAAATATAGTTCAGAAGTAGTGTCGTAGAATGCATAAAAATTCAACACTGCGACCAGAACAGCTTCTTACAAATTCCACGTTATAAGATTTGCGAATTAAATCTTTCCGAACAAAAACAACCGTAAAAGAACTAATCGAATTTCAAGAACGAAGTCCGTTCCGATATTGCACAAGTTCCAAATTGGAAAGGAAATTGTGATAGTATTTCCCTTTGTTAAGACCCACTGTAAATTCTACACCGCGAGCCTACTTACAATGGAAGACAGAAAGAAGGTAAGAAATGATGCGAAAAATTCACAAATAATTACTGCTGTTGCGCAGCACTTCACTTCGAGTGATATGGTCATATAAGAAGTTGTTGAAACCATACAATGTAAATTTTATAGATATTAACAAACGCATGCAACCAGTTTGTTGACTTAACTTTATCGTAATTATAAACGCATGTAGGTGATATATCGAATTTTCATTTTTGTTACGAATTGATATTATTTAAACGCCCTTTATTTGTCGGTTAAAGATAAATAATCCGAATCCGGAAAACTGATAGACATACCAGCTATCCCGTATCACCAGCATCAAAAATGTTTATTTTCTGACAAAATAGAAAACAATGAAATAACCATAACCGAAAACTAATAGATACATGAGCTATCCGATATCAACAGCATCAAAAAACAGTTTGGACATAGAGAAAACGAAAACAATGGAATAAAAATAACCGAAAAACTAATTCACGATCCGGACCGACCGATATTGCGCAACTTTCAAATTGGAAAGGAAATCGTGACGCGATGCAAATCGCGGGCGCGAATAAAACGTGAATCGCTAAACTTAGTGTTTTGAGGGAATACATCGTGGCGAATGCCCCAAGGCTATGTAAATTTCCTGATGTAGTTCGATCCTTATATAGGGTTACGTGAAATATTGTGGGAAAGTTACGTCTTGTTGGCCTTTCGATCAAAAGTGTCTAACCGTATTATTCAAATCTTGGCCTTAACCAATAACTTTATGTTGCTTCGGGAGTCCCGTGACCGTTCAGCAAACTGAATTTGTTATGAAGATAAATAGGAATGGTCGTTTTATACCCATGAGTGCAGAGGTTATTATACGACCATGTTATGCTTAGGTTCTGAATTCGTTTCTCGGCTAGGCAGACATCTAAATGCAATTAGGTATTTAAGCCACGATCTATATGTTCTTCTACAAAGTTAGTACTACAAGTTATTATGTTCACGCGATGTCATTTATGGCTAGATTTTTTGTCATAAAATTAAAAATAAAGGAAATATTCTAGTTTTAAATATGAATTCTAGCAGAATGAACAATCATGACACATTAGGCATCGTACATATCCGACAAGTAGATATAAATGCGATCTTAGTAGTTTGTAGCACATAAAAAAAACTTCACAAATTAATATCATAATACATTCACAGATTATGCTTGCAATTAACCTCAATGCAATAGTAATTATATCTTAAGCGATAAACCCAATGTAATTTATATCACCTGTAAATTCAATATCGCGATCGAGCTTATGACAGTAATGCTGTAATTAGAGCATAATTATTATTAACGATAATACGTTCAATGTAGACGAATAAACAGTTGATATAGATGTAAACTGTGCAGTTTTTGAAATAATAGAAGCCGTAAATGAGATTTTATTTGAGGTAGCTAATTAATTTAAGGTTCATATGATTTTTTTTTTATAATATGAAGTAGCAGACGAGCATGCAGTCCAACTGATGGTAAGTGGCTACTGCTGCCCATGGACATCTGTAATAATACCCACATAGGATTAGATATTCCTACCTGAGGTCGGCAACAGATGCGCCGCTACCCTTGAAGACTAAGCTGGAACACCTCGGAGAAGTATGTCTACCTTGGTAAATGCGACATGGGTATTTGTAATAACCCCGAATAGAACAGACTAGTTTCTACCTCAAAAGAATAACTATACCTAAATTATTAAGGACCCTGAGACACTCTTCGAACTCGGGTGGATACTATTACATGTATTACGGGCTTTCTGTAACTAAAGGTATTTAAAATGTAGCTACTGATTGATGTATGCATATTTGTAATAAAACATCAAGGATCTAATAACTATTAAAAACAATCTTCCAACCAACCAATCCAACGACATTTCATATTAAATTAAAGTCAATTAAGCTGTTTGGAATTGGCTGAACGAATGATACATACACACGAGTACATGCAATAGAAAAACATACCCATTCCCCGCACTTAACTTTCTATGGCCAAAATTATTTTATTAGGATATAAAATACCACAGACCTGTATTTGTTTATACAGTACCCTTACCGTGAGTTTTCAAAACATCCCACAATTTTACGTTACGTTTACTCAATCCATTAATCTGTTCCGTTTGCTTTAGTAGACTGAGTAAACGTAAGCAAGTGCTCAAGTCTTTTTGTCTGCCTCACATGTTCGCAAAAAAGAGAGACAAAACATAAAGCGCCATTTTGTCAATTTGGACATTTATTGTTACGTTACCGTTACTATAGTTCTGATACAATCCGCTAGGGGCGCTGATTGGAAATTGTATGGGCAATACGTAAACAAATACCAAAACAGTCATATTTGTCAAAACGTAAAAACCCATGGTAAGGGTACAGGTCTGTGCAAAATACAGCTACTAGGAAACTAATGCCTTGAAGATGAATGAATCTAAACGTTGTTTATTTGTAGAGGTCTTTGTTTACTACGAAATAATTGTAGTTTAATTGTTAAATTAAAGTTTGAAACAGGAATCCATCTGAGTTTGGAAGCAGAGACAAACTTGTGGCCTACTTTGTGGAGAGTTAGTTTGCAAGTATCATACGAACTTAATGCAAGGTGGGGTGTACTTGTTTGTCGTCAAATTAATTAATTTATCGTCTGCACGCTACTATCCTCTATTTAGTGTCATTAAGGGATGTTTTTTTTAAATCCTTGACTTTTTTATTTTGTGTATTTTTGGTCAAATCATTTGTTTTGAGCTTTGCGTTGATTATCTGTAGAATTTAATTGTGATTTGCTACATGATAACGGCGATGGGGAACATCGTGACAATCTAATCACTTTCAATACCTACAATAATGGCTTAACGATTACATTGTCTGTTTTTACCGGCAACAGTAGCACTACCATGAGTTTACAAAAGTATTACTCGGTAGCGACTGCGTAAAATAAATGTATGAAAAATTGTACAGCGCCTCTGGTGGTTACTCGTAGAATTAAAATCCGTAGTGTGAGTCACTACGTAACTCGATACGTAAAAAACCTATCGAAATCAAATCGCTAGCGAATGTCATTGCCATACAAATTAGTATAATATATCTATGGTAACGATAGTAGTTATGTTATTCACTAGCAAAATGACAATAGTTTTCTATTTACAATTTCTATTGTGGCGTTTCTATGCCAACTCATGGTAGTGCTACTGAACGGAGGCGGTATATGCCTTTAGGGTTAGAGGATGCTTGTACAAGCCTACCTTTTTATTGTGTGCCTATGTTAGCATTTTTGCTTATTGTAGTTTTTGAAGACTGACTTAAATTTAAGATGGTAAGAGAAAGATAGCTCTACTGTAATGAATATAATCATCGTATCTTGTAAAGTAATGCTACAGAAACTAAAAAAAAACATATCAAAATCAATTATTTTTGAAGAAAAAACCATTCCAAAATCATTGATGTAATTTTGGAAAAAGAATCCAAAGAAGTTTGGAAGAAAAGAAACGTGAATCAAAAGACACGTAACAAAGAGATGTTACAACGGAACGTTGAATGCAAATGGCCGACGAAAAAAACGGTTAAAGTAACAAAAAGTCGCCATGTTATCCCGTCAAGAAAGATAAATCACGACGATATTGTGAAAATTCACTTTTTCCGTCCACATGAGGTGTTTCGTGAAAAACTTTTCGCGTTATCAAATTGGCAGCCTGTTTGCGGTGTCGCCTTTTGACTGTTTCAGGATTTTATATATATCCGTCTATCATCATCATCAACCCATTACTGTCCCAATTCTGGGCACGGGTCTCCTGTCAGAATGAGGATTAGGCCGTAGTCCACCGCGATGGCCAAGTGCGAATTGGTAGAGTTCACATACCTTCGTAAACTTGTTTTTCTTAAGATTTCCCAGATATGCAGGTTTCCTCACCATGTTTTCCTTTACGGTTTAAGCAAGTGATCATTTATTTCTAATATGCACATAACTTTGAAAAATGAAAGTTTGCGTGCCTAGGATTTGAACCTCGGACCCCTCGACCATGAGTCCGAGTTACTTATAAATGGTCCAAGAAAAAAAATTTAAAGTAACAATAAGTCGCCATATTATCCCGTCAAGAAAGATAAATCACGACGATATTGTGAAAATTCACTTTTTCCGTCCACAGGAGGTGTTTCGTGAAAAACTTTTCGCGTTATCAAATTGGCAGCTCGCTTACGGTGTTGCCTTTTGACTGTTGTGGGCGATTTGAGTTGTGTATTTACGATTTTGTCTTCCGGTTCAATGGTAGTGGACATTTTATTTCGTATTTTTTTATTTTATTTTTTACATAAGGTTGAAGCAGCAAACAATCATACAGCTCATCAGTCTTGAAGAGAAGTGGTCACTACCGCCTATGGATATTCTAACTGAAGGTCACAGATTCGTTGCCACTCTTGAGGACTAAGATGGTCGCCATATATATAAAACAGCCGACATCAACATCCATCCACTGAAACACAAGAATTATAGAAATTATTAATAGTAAAGCACGAGTCTCTCACAGAATAAGAAGGCCCGTAACTCATGTATTTTTCAGTTTTTGGTAGATCCTCGTTTTGCCTTGAAAAAGATGGCAGGTTTTGTGGGACTCGTACCCCTTCTGTGGATTTCTCAGTTCAAATGCCGAATTTGCTTAAATGACATCCACTATCGTAGACCCCTTTCTCATCCGATCCCCTATTCCCTTTCATCATTCACATGCTTACAGATCCCTTGCAGGACCCTCGCAGCTCATCATTCCTGGGGTTCAACCACTTTTGATTGGTTAACGTTATTCATTATAAACACGTTATTACCTCTAGTTTCAAAGTGTACGCGTGTGCGTGATACGATCCACTTCGTTTAACCAGGTCACAACAACGGAAGTTGTTCCTTTACAAGATTAGCGAGCGTCATCGTGATACTCACTGTTAGCACTTGTAGTCTAAATACTTAACACCGTTGAATATACTGGAAAATATCGTCTTATTATCTAGAGAATTAGTATCAAATAAAACCCGATTGCTTAATTAAGAAATAGTGTGTATCTCTCGCACAATTTCGCGATTCTAAAGATGCCTTATGCCACAAAATAAGAAATTCGTACGTGAGAAACTCATTAATTCATCGTGAAATCAATATGTGGCCCCCAAAAACTAATTTGTTTATTTTAGGTAATAGGACGTAATAGCAATGTAATAACTACGTAATGTTAAGTGGTTCCTGCCGCCTATGAACGTCTGTTATCGTAGATCGACTTATTGTAAGCGGATCAAAGGCTAGACCTCTTCTTAGTACCACTCAATACAATACAATATAATAATGCTTCCTAAATGTACAGTTATATATACAGGGTGTCCCGTAAGTACCACGACAAACTTGAAGAGAACATAGGTGAGGGTCTGACATCTCTGGGAAAAAAAAATTACCTTAGTAAAAGTGTCTCCGTTTTTGCACTATCAATTGTTTTAGATTTTTTGAGAAATTCAGCCCTCTTCATCTTCTTTCGTTAACTGCGTGTACAAATTTGGTGATGCAGTGTTTATTTCTTCTGTTAAATACTATCAGATAGTTGGTCTATCATATTGAAAAGTAAATTGGTTAAAAGATGTAAAGGAACCATGAAAAAAATAGGGATATTTTTAGATTTTAATTTTTTTACTATTTTTCCCTCAACTTTGACTCGTCGCGGTGAAAAAAAAATGTACTGGACTATAAGTGTACGTTGCGCCAAAAAATATGTCCAGTTAATAGAGATTTCAAAAAGGTACCACAGTTACTATTTAAAGTTGAAAAAAAAAGTTAAGGCCGTTTTTGCATGAAAGGGACTGAAACCAACTAAAACGTAATGATAGAGTTTTTATTTAAATTACGGTTTCTACCGACTCACAACGTGTCAGGCAGTACTAAATCACATTATTACCTAGTTACACACTTAAAAATATCATTCTTCATTTGTAAAAAATCAATTTAGTAACTAACTAGCAAACAAAGTATTACAATTTATTAAGTCAATTTTTACCTACTTTGAACTGTCGTTTCGAAGTAAAACTTCGTACATGTATGTAATTTGAATGACAATACCATAATTTGACATCTTGGAATAGATCTGATGATGGAGCCAGCAGGTGCATGGTTCATTTCTTAGTAAATCCCTCGAATTTAGGCTAAATTGGTAAGAAATCTACCATCCATATCCTGGCTCCATCATCAGATCTATTCCAAGATGTCAAATTATGGTATTGTCATTCAAATTACATACATGTACGAAGTTTTACTTCGAAACGACAGTTCAAAGTAGGTAAAAATTGACTCAATAAATTGTAATACTTTGTTTGCTAGTTAGTTACTAAATTGTTTGTTTACAAATGAAGAATGATATTTTTAAGTGTGTAACTAGGTAATAATGTGATTTAGTACTGCCTGACACGTTGTGAGTTGGTAGAAACCGTAATTTAAATAAAAACTCGATCATTACGTTTTAGTTGGTTTCAGTCCCTTTCATGCAAAAACGGCCTTAACTTTTTTTTTTCAACTTTAAATAGAAAGTGTGGTACCTTTTTGAAATCTCTATTAACTGGACATATTTTCTGGCGCAACGTACACTTATAGTCCAGTACATTTTTTTTTCACCGCGACGAGTCAAAGTTGAGGGAAAAATAGTAAAAAAATTAAAATCTAAAAATATCCCTATTTTTTTCATGGTTCCTTTACATCTTTTAACCAATTTACATTTCAATATGATAGACCAACTATCTGATAGTATTTAACAGAAGAAATAAACACTGCATCACCAAATTTGTACACGCAGTTAACGAAAGAAGATGAAGAGGGCTGAATTTCTCAAAAAATCTAAAACAATTGATAGTGCAAAAACGGTGACACTTTTACTAAGGTAATTTTTTTTTCCCAGAGAGGTCAGACCCTCACCTATGTTCTCCCCAAGTTTGTCGTGGAACTTACGGGACACCCTGTACATATATACGTTATGAAATTATTGTAAGAAGCATCCCCAACGGAAAGATAAGCTATTGATGTAGAATCCTGAATACTTTGCGTGGTAGATTTCGAATGGTGGTGGAACTAGTATGGTACAACCGGAGAGTTACCACCGCCCATTAAATGCATAAAGTTCTTGTGTTTCAGTGGTCGGGTGTGGATTCCGACTGCATTTCATATTAGCCAATCATCTTAGTCTTCAGGACTTGCAATGTATCTGTTATTAACTTTAAGTAGAACAACCGTTTTATTCAGAGTTGGGCACACACGTACTATCAGGCAGGCGGGTTGCTCGTTTGGTGCTGTATCTACATTATGAACTCCTTCACTAGAAATGCTTTACGGTGGTACATCCCGGGTAGGACTATAATTTTACCAGCTCGTTGGATTACGCTCCTCCAGTTTTAGAGTCTAGATTGAAACCTGTAATCGTAAACCTGGAATATACCAAGGATTTTGTCTCTAATCTTTCTATTTCTTTGTCACCAGTTCCACCAGACATAGTCAGCGACGACACGTCAGCGGACGTGTCCGTTCAGGAGTTGGAGAACGCGACCCTCACCTGCAAGGCTACCGGCCATCCACCCCCAAAGATCACGTGGAGGAGAGAAGACCACGAGCCCATATTGCTCAAGAAACCACTATCCAGGGAGTTTGAAAAAGGTCAGTTCAAGGTTTAAAGTTTAGACAAATTCTTTTTAAAGGTAGTAGAACCCTCTGTGGTTCAACTCCGACGGTTGTTACATAATTTCTGCCTTATAACAGCAGTGTTAAGTGCTGCTTTGTTTTAGTTTGAAGGGTGTGGGAAGTGGTAAGGGAAACATAATTTTCCTAAGCATTCTAGTTTAGTCCTTAGGGGTGACGGCGTATCTGTGCTCGACCTCAGATGAGAATCTGATCTTGTCTGCGGTTTATTGTCCATGGGTGGCAGTAGTTACTTAACATCAAGTGGACTGCACGCTCGTCTATTATTTTTATGTTATAATATAAAAAGCCTAATTTTCCTACATTTTAATAAAACGTAGACTTCATGTCTCAAAGCTTCAAGAAAAATGTGCAAAAATACATTTGATAAGGAACGTCGTACAATACTTAATTTAGTGGCTTTATTTGCTCGTATATCAATTTCCTGTAGTCAGAGTGACTTCATTCCTACTGCCAGAATGTCTAGGATGCTCATAAATAGATTTTATTGAACCGAATGAGGAAGTTCCGTTTGAAGCGTGGCCTCTTGTCACGCATGTTGCGTCATATGAAATATGAAAGGCGAAGCAGTTTATTACTCGTTACAGGTAAATTGCATTTATTTTACAGAAGAAGGATATAAAACTAGTGAATAACTCCTTCTTTAATTGAATCAAAGTTATGATTTCCAATAAATTTGTTGCACGAGTTGCAAATCCGATGAAATATCTAAGTATAATAACTTGAATGTAACTGAAACTACAATATTCATTATCACAATATTTATATTATTATAACTACTATTTTTTATTGATTATTGATTAATAAAAAATATATCTCCTATTTCAACATTTTTTGTACAAAAAGCTAAAAGTCGAGCAGCGTAAGAATCGTTTAATCGCTCAATTTCCTGCAAGTTTTGTTCGAATAGACTAACGTTGAATAGTGCAGACCGCAATCTGCTAGCGACAGGCGAGTCGCAGGTGCGTTTGCAAATTGCCGGAACATTGGAGCGCCGCGCTGGATTTCCCCACCATTTTGGCTAGTAGGGTGCAAAACCGCTGTATGGTAGCAACGTTTAGGTTCCTATCTGGCTCGAAGGTCAAAAATGTAGGTAGATAGTAGAGTTGGATGTGCTTTTGTAAATGGTATTGATCGCTTTGTTAAACTAATTCGTTTATTAACAAACGAATACTAATGCATAATCATAAAAAAGTTACGAAACGAAATGATTAAAATCATCATTTTAATAATATAAACGCTAAATGATCAATTTTAAGAGTAAATGTAAGATCCTAGTGATTTTCAAACATTTTTATAGTACAAAAAGCTAAAAGTCGAGCAGCGCAAGAATCGTTTAATCGCTCAATTTCCTGCAAGTTTTTGTTCGAATAGACTTACGTTGAATAGTGCAGACCGCAATCTGCCAGCGCCAGGCGAGTCGCAGGTGCGTTTGCAAATTGCCGGAAGATTGGAGCGGTGCGCTGGATTTCCCCTCCATTATGGCTAGTAGGGTGCAAAACCGCTATTTCTATATAACGGTTGCGCTAGCGTGCTGATAATTATAAAGCGTTTTTTAGCGTTTTTTATAAGTTGTTTTATAACGTCCTCCACTGTTACACCACTGCTAGGCACAGATCTCCACTCGAAGTGAGAGAGATTATGTTCATAGTCCATTGAGCTAACAAATTGCGGATAGATAGACTTCACACGCCCATAAATATTTTTAAAACTCTCTGACGTGCATGTTTCCTCTTGATATTTTTTACCGTTAAAGCGAGTGATCATAAATTTTTGATCCAAACATAATTTTGAAAAAAATGAGTAATGCCTGGGATTCGAACCTGGGGCCTCCCAATTTAGAGCTTCGGTTTCTAACAACTAGTCTATCACTGTTTTCTATATAATTTAACGCTAAAATGACTTAATGTTGTAAAACGATAGTGACTCCAATCACGCGATTCATTAGTCCAAGCGACAAACAAACATTAGTAATGACGCAACAACTGCAGGGTTAGCTATCGTGCTACACTATGCTATCGCTAGTGCAATGGGAGATATTTCAACGATACATAAGATAGCATAGCATGTGCTATTCGTTATTTGCATCTAGTGCGCTATACTCATTAAAGTACCTAGCAAAATGCCTACTTGATATTGCATTTTAATGATAACGCGAGATCTTCAAGCAATATGTATAAGAAAGCATAGTTTCTGCTAATTAATTAATAATGACAAATATGCTTTATAAGCCTTTACACATATATAAACATACGTTTACTCCACAAGTCACGTGATCAAACGGGAATTCAAATAGCAAGAATCGTTTAATCGGTCAATTTCCTGCAAGTTTTTATTAGAATAGTCTGAATAGTCCGGCCGCAATCTGCCAGCGACAGACGCAGGTGTATTTGCAAATTGTTAGAAAATTGGAACGCTGTAGCATTACCATGAGTTGGCATAGAAACGCCACTATAGAAATGGTAAATAGAAAACTATTGTCATTTTGCTAGTGAATAACATAACTACTATCGTTACGGTATTTCTTGACAACGTCTGTCAAATTAATAACTCATGGGACCGAATTTGTATGGCAATAGATCATAATGACATTCGCTAGCGATTTGATTTCGATAGGTTTTTTACGTATCGAGTTACGTCACTACGGATTTTAGTTCTACGAGTAACCACCAGAGGCGCTGTACAATTTTTCATACATTTATTTTACGCAGTCGCTAGCGAGTAATACTTTTGTAAACTCATGGTAGTCCTACTGTACTAGATTCTTTCTTCGATACTGACTTGTGTGGTTGGGCTTTGTTGCGTACATTGGTTGAAGGGCATGGATCTGGTAAAGTAAGGAGTTCTAATCTCATTGCTTTCTTATCATGTAAAGGTAGAATTAGCACGGTTCCATCAGTGAGAACCGATTTCGAGCGTGAAGCAGTGGCACGTATCGAAAGGGTGTGGATGCAAGTTGACTTAATGAGGCAACCATATTAATCCTCAGGAGTGGCAATGCATCTGTTATTCTTTTAGAGCCTATTCTATATGGAATTGGTCACATTTGTCAATGGGCGGCCGTGACTACTTTCCATCAAGTGGACCGAAAGGTATTTTCCAATCTTATAAAAAACACTTTCGTTTGGAGCAATAACACGAATACACTGAAATTATTCTTAATCAATTATATTCCCTAACTTAGACCAATATCATAAGGATAAATAAAAAGCAATTTTACATTTGACACGTCGTACGAACGCCAAGAAAATCCCAGCTAATTCCAATATAGCTTTTTAAAATCTCGGAATGTCTCGACTTCATCATTCGCTCCGACCGTCGCTAAAATTGAACTTCTATTCCCAGGAAATTGAGGAGCATTCGAGAAGTGTAGCGGAATTTTTACAGAGAGTTTTGTAGCTACCTTGTATTGGAAGCTTGATGTATCTGCACTGCTGGCGATGAGGAGATATATTTTGTTACGATTATAAAAATAAATTGTTATAAGGTGCAATGAAAAAAATAAGAAGATAAGTAATAATAGAAGTAGAAACATATTTAGAGGCATCCGCAATATTGGATTTAAAACGACGGCACTCAGTTAATGTTGCATGAACAAACGTGTAAGCAAAATTTCAGCTTAATCTGATGGGATTCGTTGTTTAAAAATATGTTGATTTGGCCCTTAAGTATATACGGACTAACTACGCAAAAGTAAATATAATCTTGTATAATAATACAAATGTAAAGAATTTTTAAATTTAACTACACTGATGGCGATGAGGAAAAATATCTCATTTTATTAATAAATAAATAAAAAGCTTTAAGGTACATTGAACCCAAACAACAACAAAAATACCACGTTAGCGCGATGAATTATGACCTATTGCGAATTTGTAGGCATCAGGCCTTGAGAACTTTTTAGTACTTTCAGACATGTAGGTTCCATCACGAACTTTTCCTTTACCATCTAAGTAAATTATACTATCAAACCCCAGATCTCTTACGACAAGGTTATCGTTACCTAGTGATTAGAAACTCGCTTGGTTTGTTTAGATCATAACTATAAAGTTTATCGGATGCATGGAAGTTGGATGGGTGACCGCATCCGCTCTGAGGCTATGTAAGTTTTCGTTTCCGGTTATATTATTATCGAATATTTAACTTTGTCTGAGTTTTTGTAAGTGGTTTAAATAAGTCTGTTATTAATTAGTCACTAATCTTTATTTTCTTACCTTCTATCATTTCTATCTACCATGATGGAGTCTGCTCCAGGTACATTATCCAGGAGTGGAATATAAAAAACTTTTACTGGTACAGTGATTTTTTTGCTGTTTTGTAACAATTTTCGGTCCAAAAAAGAAAAAGACTTTCCTTGGAGTTAAGATAAACTTATCAGTAACCAATGATCGCAACATGTTTCAAAGTGAGAAGGGTAAAAATAAAAAAATATGGTCCAGCAAAATTTAATAGAAATTATTATACCTACTTAACAAATTTTCAGTCAATTTTAGAGGGTGATGATAAACTTATAGGAGGCGTTCGAAACTAGTCCTCAAAGGTTACAACAGTCATAGGAATATTTGGGCTTACTACGATTTTTTTTTGGTTGCAGAAACCATTATACATCATATCGACTACAAGCTCATAGCAGCTCAGATAATAGAAAGCAAATAGTTTTTTTCCTTTATACAATGGAAGTAGCAAATGACCATTTAATCCAACTGATGGTTGGTGGTCACTGCCGCTCTTGGATATTGGGAATCAACCTCAGAGTAGATTAGTGTCTTATTTGAGGTTAGCCACAGATGCGTTGCTACCCCTGAGGTCTAAGTCGCATCGCCTTGGATAATTTTATTTCCCTTATTAAAATCTTATCTAACAATGCTGTTTTAATAGACAAAAAAGTAAAAAAACGGTGTCGGTGCCTTCGGAGTCGAACCACAAAGGGTTCTACCACCTTCACACTTTAATGCTCAGGTTACTTACTAAGGAAATGTCGCTATTTGCAAACAAAACAGTTCTGAATTTAAAAAGAAAAACAGCATGAAAATGTAACATAATGTATACAAAACGTAAATGTTCGGACCGCACTTTTTGTCTCTTAAAACATGTTGACTCTTCGCAGATTTGATGACACAAAAAGATATGGAGTTTTGTTTTATGTTTACCCGTAAACGGACAGCACCTTGGGTTGGGTTATATGTTATTAATACCTATAGTAATACAATTTCAGCCTTATTTATTTTTCTCTACAAAAATCACATTAATGTTATAGAGCTAAAAGATTTGTTATTTTTGTAAACGCAGTAATATGTGAAAGTAGTGTTTGAAAAGATCTTTTTGAATTTTTTGAAGTTTTTTTTCACTTTAACGTTTTATTTTTTTATTTACAATATAATAATTTTGAACAGCAGTGATAACCTGTTGGTTAAGAAACTCGGCCTCTCGATCGAGGGGTCCGAGGTTCAAACTTCAACCACACCACCTCTGATTTAAAAAAAAAAAATTCGCGTATTAGAAATTAATTATCACTTGCTTAAACGGTGAAAAAAGACATCGTGAGGAAACCTGCATACCTGAGAGTTTTCAAAGGTATGTGAAGTCTAGCAATACGCACTTGGCCAGCGCGGTGGACTGAGGTGGAATCCTTCTCTTTCTGAGAGGAGACTCGTGCCCAGCAGTGGGACAGTAATGGGTTGATGATGATGAATATAATCATTCTAAGTAAGTAAGTCACCAGAGCCTCCTTTTAAGTACTGAGTGCTTTTAGTAGGAGACTCATTCATAATTTAAAAACAAACTTAATCAAACTTTTCTCCTTTTAGTAGACCATTGAACATTTTGTATATACTGTCGTGGTGGCGGATTAACGATGTAATTTTAGAGAATCTTTGAACAACAGGATCCACAAAGTAATGCCTAAATGCCTCTTAGCAGTTTATAGACATTACGTAAAGCAAATACAGTGAAATATCTTCAAGTAGAAGATGTTTGGATCTAAATAGGTATGTTTCCAAGAAACAGGCTTCGAATTCATTGAATTTTAGGCACATAATCCAGACGCAAATAGTGGGGAGTAAAATGTATCTCTAATACAGATTTGAACGTGTAATGTCACTATTTCTGTTTTAATTGTGTTAAGCGTTGTTGTGTTCTGCTTCACGGGTGTGGTAAGGGAGTGATACTTATCCGAGGCGTTACAAATAGGTCTTCAGAGGTAGCAAGGCGTCTGTAGCCGACGTCATGTAGGAATCGAATCTTAGTTGATTACTCATGTCCATAGGTGGTGGAACCAGCTCATCAGGTTCTGTTTATGCAATCTTGTTTGTTACTTCAAGATAAATAAATAATTGGCCAAGTGGAGTGGAACTCGCACATGGAGCCTCCATCCGTACCATACCATACCATCAAATGTTCATATTTTTATATTTATGGTGATAATGCTAAATGTAATTAAAATTATAAGTTTATAATTATTATTACAATAAAATTACTTGAAATTAACAGAAATAGTCGTCACAATACGTAGTCGTACAAATTGTTTCATTCTCAACAAAAATAAATTCAATTAAAACTACTGTATTATAATATATATTATTATTCTTATTTGTGTTTTTTATAATAGCAGTTACGAGTATACGTAGTAGTAAACGGTTTGTAAAAAAAATCAACGGTCTTCCTAGCACGGTATAACAGCTAAAAATTTCGAAAAATACTAGGTAGTTGTATGGAGACCCCCTTTAATATTCAACTTTATTTTATTTTTAGTATTTGTTGTTATAGCGGCCACGGTTATGCATCCTCTGTAAAAATTTCAAGTGTCCATCTATTACGGTTCCGGAGATAGAGATCTGTGACAGACGGACAGACAGCGAAGTCTTAGTAATAGGATTCCGTTTTTACCCTTTGAGTACGGAACCCTAAAAAAACGATTTTTGTAGGTGTCTTCGGATTAGAATATTTTTAATATCTTGACTAAATACATATAACGTAAACAGGTGTAAGTACATTAGCCGCAGGATCTGAAATAGGTACTAAATAATTTATGAGACTACGACTAGATAATTATATTAAATAGAACAATCTAACAAGTCTCATACTGTGAAACCTTAAAAAGGGATAAACGATTTTAATACCCTTAAAACCTTAAAGCAGAAATGTCTTTAAATACAGTATAAATTGTGCCCTAATCCATTTAATCCTTGTTTTAGATTCATTTCTATTCGCTGGGTCACGGGTAATTTAAAGATTATTACTAACAGATATTTTACTGGGATATTTAATATCCTTTTAGTCCGAATAAGAACGAGAATATTACAGACATTTTTGGTACTATTGCAGTATGATGGAAGTTCGAAAACCTGATATGCTTCGACCGGGGTGGTACCACCACTACAGCTGTTTGTGGCATGAAGTTGTTTTTGAGTTTTGGTAAAAGAGTGTGGAGGTGGACGCCGTTTGACTTACCTATATGGCGACCATCTTATTCCTCCGTGGGAACCCATATCGAAGTGTTTACATATTCATGGGCGGTTGTGGTCGAATGACCACAACTCTTAGGTCGTTTGTCCGCCGCACCGTCACCGAGCCGATACCGAGAACGAGATTATTTCGGGCCGATTTTAATATGTCGTGACGGCGATATGTCCACCGCGACCGATTTGAGAGGTTTATTTTGTTCCAGCTGTCACGCGTGTGATGGCAGTGTAAGTACAAGTTCCAATGTGTTTTATATTGTCGATACATCGGCCCGTCAAAATTTCGGTGCCGATCTAGCGGTCACGCCGATCTACTCGAAATATCGGCGGCCGGGATGACGGTGCTCGGGTGACGGACGTGCGGTGGACAAGCGGCTATAGTAAATGTATGTACGCTACTTCGGCACCGTCATAAATAATCGGTATCGGTTCGGTGACGGTGGCGGTGGACAAACAGCGTTACATGAATTGCATGTTAGTTTGCCACTTCAATATTATAAAAAAAAAAACATCTTATAGGAAACCAGGTCATTATTGGAGAATGGAGTAATGTGTAAAGAAATACCACTATTATATGATTCCCACAAACCCATATTAAAACGGCGTGGTAATACAGATCTCGTTCACTTCTAGCAACATAAAAAGGGTCGAAGTATATGAGCTAAACATAACTTACCTCCAACCTTTAAATCCGTCCAAGTTTGAAAAGTTAACTTAAAAATATTCCGTGCTATAGTGGAAATACCTGTATACGTTCAAACGGAGAGATTTGCGTCGTTACTCCTAATTCCGTTTACTCGGAATTTGCGCCGACGTGACGTAGACTCATGTTGAAAACTACACGAGCTAGTGGTGTTACTTTATATCGGTATTTCAGTGTTTGAAGATGATAAGTATGTATAGTTAACCCGAGAGCGAAGGGTAATGTTTTTCGAGACAATTTTGTTTCCTTATCATGAGATGATTGGCTGAGTTTTCCATCATTTAAATCATCATAAATTAATTTCAACTAGAGTTACATTATAACCCTTTAAAACCAACTCCTTTTTACTCCGTCCGAGTCTGGAAAGTTAACTTAAAAATATTCCGTGATATAGTGGAAATACCTGTGCACGATCGAATGGAGACATTATTTTGCGTCGTTACTCCTAATTCCGTTTGCTCAGAATTTGCGCCGACGTGACGTTGACTCATGTTGAAAACTACACGAGCTCGGGTGATACTTTATCAATTTTAGTGTGAGTGTGATGATGATAAATATGTATAGTTAACCAGAGCGCGGAGGGTAATGTTTTTAGAGCGTACGTATTAAGGTTTTGGTGAATTATTATTTTTTCCTTTTCATCACTACATGATAAGCGGAGTTATCTATCATTTAATAATAATTTCAAATAGAGAAATATTATTAAAAAAACCCGTCTGTTTTAAAAAATATAGTCTATGTTACTCCCACAATTTACACGGATCCCACGACACTTCATAATTATAGCAAATTCAATTAAGCCGTTTAGCCTGCAAGGCGTGCTAAAAAATCAGTATACATACACACATGCATATATGCGCTCGAATATCATTACCCTCCATCAGGTAATAAAAGCTACGTTACGTAAAAAATGATGAAAAGTAAAAATCCGTTCCTTAGTAAACCAGTTCGGTCAAAGTGATTTGCGTCGTTTGTTCTAATTCCGTTTTCTGCGGAATTTTCACAACGACCGTGTTTCCTGATCGTTACGACGCTGCGTTAGAAGCGAACTTAATGTCGGGTTCTTTGTAAGCGTTTTTCATTATTTAAAATTGAGATGCATGTATCGTTTAAGGGGAAATTAAGTAGTAGTGTTATATGTGACATGCATTTATACATTTATTATCAATTAATAATACTTTGTCAATATTTAGAACGTAAAGGTCATTGCTGTTTATTAAACAATTTTTTTTCGAGCAAATGTTAGGTAGAGCCAAAAATGTCGAGACGTAAAAATCCGTTCCTTAGTAAACCAGTTCGGACAAAGTGATTTGCGTCGTTCGTTCTAATTCCGTTTGCTGCGGAATTTCCACAACGACCGTGTTTCCTGATCGTTACGACGCTGCGCTAAAAGCGAACTTCATTTGCAGTTTTTTGTAAGCGTTTTCATTATATAAAATTAAGATGCGTGTATTGTTTAGCTGGGAATCAAAGCAGTTATCCTCTATGTATCAGGGTGTTATAAAGTTATTGCCAATTATTAAACCGATCCCAATATTTAGGACGTTAGGATTTTTGCTGTTTACTCAACAAAATTTTTCGAGCAAACCTTAGGTTGAGCCAAAAATGTCGAGACGTAAAAATTCGTTCCTTACTAAACCAGTTCGGAGTTCGGTGATTTGCGTCGTTCGGTCTAATTCCGTTTGCTGCGGAATTTCCACAACGACCGTGTTTCCTGATCGTTACGACGCTGCGCTAAAAGTGGACTTAATGTCGGGTACTTTGTAAGCGTTTTTCATTATTTAAAATTGAGATGCATGTATGGTTTAGCTGGGAATCAAAACAGTAAATCCTATGTATCAGGGTGTTATAAAGTTATTGCCAATTATTAAACCTATCCCAATATATAGGACGTAAGGATTTTTGCTGTTTACTAAACAATGTCGAGACGTAAAAATCCGTTCCTTACTAAACTAGTTCGGACAAAGTGATTTGCGTCGTTCGTTCTAATTCCGTTTGCTGCGGAATTTCCACAACGACCGTGTTTCCTGATCGTTACGCCGCTGCGCTAAAAGCGAACCTAATGTCGGGTTCTTTGTAAGCGTTCTGTGTTCGTATGTTACAGTATAACGTTAATGTATTTTTTGTAAGACCTTCTTGTTGAAAACCTTCTTATGCCCCTGTCTGAGCTCACTCTTTTTACAACATAGTGATAGCAAAGGAGCATGCAGTCCACTTTACCGTGAATTGCTTTCGTCAATCCCATATAAGATAAGATAGATAAATAGAATCTTCTTTGTTGCACACTTCAATAGATCATAACAATAATATGTACACAATTAGAAGCCTACATTAGGTCGGCCACAGACGCGCTTTTACCTCTGAAGTATCAATTACCATACCCAAAATCTAGCAGCGCTTAACAATGTTGTTATTAGATAGGAATAAAGGTAAAAGCTTCACGCTTTAAGTTTTAATCGATTTCAAAAAGAAACTGTAACGTAACAATCTTATTCTTAAAGTACCGTCAAAATCAGTGAACCATTTTCAAAATTAGCCTTGTGCTTCTTTCGGAGGAAAGGATACGTTGTGAACTAAGTTAGTGGAAAGTTAGTGGAACGGAGTCACTACAAACTAACATACTTTTACACTTAGTTATAAGTTTTCCTTTTATATACAGTTTTCCAACAGATATTTTTCTACCTTTTCTATAAGATTGTTGTAGTATTTTTTTTATAATATAGAAGTAGCAGATGAGCATGCAGTCCACCTGATGGTAAGTCGCTACTGCCGCCCATGGACATCTGTAATCAACCCCAGATAGGACTAAATATTCCTACCTGAGGTCGGCCACAGATGCGCCACTACCCCTGAGGACTAGGCTGGTACGCCTCAGAAAAATATGTCCCCCTTACCACACCCTTCAAAGCAGAACACATCAGCGCTTAACACTGCTGTTATAAGGCAGAAATAGGTGTGGCGGTGGTGCCGCCGGAGTCGAACCACAAAGAGTTCTACCACCTTTTAAACTTTGTGGTAAGTGGTCACTGCCGTTCATGGTCATTTGTAGCCATATAGAACAGGGGTTTTTCTTGAAGCCGATCACAGGTGTGTTGTCACTCCTGAGGACTACGAATACTCCATATGTAATATAGCCGCCTGATCTGTACTCGTTCGAACCATACGGGTTCTAACACACTGCTGTGCACTGGTCTCCTCTCAGAGGGAGAGTCTTAAGTCATAATCCAATACGCTGGCCAACTTGGACTTCACACATCTTCACGAATTATTTCTTTTTAAAGAACTCTCAGGCGCGTAAGTTTCCTAACGATGCTTTTCTTCGCCGTTTAAGCTGGTGGTTATTAATTACTAAAACGCACATAACATTGAAAAATCAGATGTGCGTGCCTGGGAAACGATCCTTGTACCCCCGTCCGAGAGGCCGAGTCAAATACAAGGCTTTACAAATTTCTGACATCACATACATATAACTGCTTTGCAAGAATAACAGCACAACTCAAAATCCATTTTTCTGTTAAAAGTTTAAGGTCTAACTGTACTGTGGTTACATATGCCTATACCTAGATGTACGAGTACCTGTATTTTCCCGAATTTTAACTTCATTTATTAAAAAGATCTCGAAACGAAAACATTGTTTAATTTTAAACTGGCTCCCCTAGAAAATTACCTTTTTTGAGTTGTGCCAATATTCTTGCGAAGCAGCGATATTATTGTGTATGTAACATATCTTCATAATATCCAAAATGTATGGTTTTATGTACTTTAGAATGTTTTCAGTATTCAAATACCTATGTAATCATGGCAATCTGTTAAGCGGCATAGAATGTACACAGATACAACCAATACAAACACGCCCGTAGTTCGGAGCAATAATGGAAATGAATGCTCTTTGATTTTTAAACCTGATAATTCTCAAAAAGGCACTCAAAATATCGGGAAAAATATTACGAACACCAATATTTCAGTAAAAACTCCATCCGCGTCAGCATTTGTAATAAAAATTGCATTTATCTCTCATTTCATGTTTCGATGTAGGTTAATGGCGCAACTGATACTTATTACCGGGCTGTCTCACTGGCGGTGGTGAGCGATAAACGACAAGCGATGGAATGCTTTTTATTTTAAAAAATACCAAAATTTAACGTGTCAAACACTGGCTGGGTCAGACAGTCATATTTAAATACAGCTGTTTTAAGGTAGATTTAAATATTTTAATATCTCCTCTCCTCTCATTTTAAAATCACCTCTCCTAAGATAATACTATTTTATCAGCATGAACACACGTCTGTCATCCTCCATGATATAATTGGACCCTTACTTTTGAAGCAGGGATGGATTTATCACCTGCTTAAACGGTGAAGGAAAACCTCATGAGCCTCTGAAAGTTTGTAAAAAAATCTTAAGGGTGTGTGAAGTCAAGTGAACTTCAATACCGTATACTTCAACACGTAACGCCATCTGTAAGTTATCAAGGGTCAGGAACTCGCTACAACAAATGCTCAATGAAGCCAGCTACTTAATGTTAATTTACTTATCGTAAATTCAACCCCCCCGTGGGACAGATCCTTTAAAGAGCGGATTTACGCGTGGCAGAATAATAAAGAGATCGCGGAAATATGAATATATTTTAAAGAGAAAATGCAGTCGTGTATGTTCCAAATATCAATATTTTCGACTGTAATTGTATGAGTGGTACTGGGGTAAATAATAGCGTAGTGGATTTTTTTATAATATAGGAGCAGACGAGCATGCAGCCCACCTGATGGTAAGTGGCTACTGCCGCTCATGGACATCTGTAATCAACCCCAGAGAGGATTAGATATTCCTACCTGAGGTCGGCCACAGATGCGCCGCTACCCCTGAGGACTGAGCTGGAACGCCTCGGAAAAGTCTGTCTCCCTTACCACACCCTTCAAACCGGAACACAGCAGCGCCTAACACTGCTGTTACTAGGGAGAAATAGGTGTTGCTATGGTGCTGCCGGAGTCGAACCACAAAGGATTCTACCACCTTCTATTTGAATTTGATTGAGGTTGAATCTCGGACTTTATTTATAATAGTGACTGGAGTTCGTATCTCGCGAATTTCATCACTCTCACAAATTTTATTCTGGGCCGAGCCTAAATAAGCGTGTACACTAGCGTCGTCAAGAGCAGTAATAACCTTTTTGTTGCCAAGGAGGAAACCTTCCAATGTTATCCGGTATCGAAAAACGACTAGGATTGAAACGATTTAATTTTTTCTAATCCCAGGTGGCCGTCCACAGCTGCATCGCTGGTAGAGCGGTTCAACCTAAAAATCTCGCCATTAGTAACCTCGCAAGCCACCTTTTAATAGCACCTTACGATAGGCAAGAGATAGGTAGTATCTTTATTTTTGTCCGGAGAATAAAAGAACAAAGCAGTAGTAGCTTTTTTTTTTACGAGGGGGAAACCTTCAAAAGGTACCCTATGCCGTGGGAGCGGCACGGGGTTATGTGGGATTCTTACCGCACTAAAACACCACCGATGGCCGTCCTGGGCGCTGCGTAGAGGACTCCGGGATCTCCAAAGGAACGCAACCGTAGTCCTCTTAGCGCTTTGCCCCATCGGGCTCTGCCGAGGTGAGCTTGACGCTCGTCACACCGTCTGGTGGGCACGACGATATGCGACCACACATACCGCCGTCCTTCCCGGGGTCACTAGCCGGGCGGTTCGAGCTAAGCAGTAGTAGCCTAGTGGTTACAAACTCAGCCTCTCAAGATGTGTAAGCGCGTACTGTCGCCGACGGTCACTTACGATCGCCGACTTTCGTCAATATTCACCGGCTATTGACGATCGTCACTAGCGACTGCCGACTACTGCTAACCGTCACTATTATTTGCCTCCGCCCAATAACCATCCACAATCGGCCAATGCCGCCGATCTCACCTTTCATCAACAACCCATTACTGTCCCACTGCTGGGCACGGGTCTCCTCTCATAATGAGAAGGATTAGGCTATACTCCACCGCGCTGGCCAAGTGCGTATTGGTAGAGAAGTCTAGGAAGGTATGTGAAGACATACCTTTGAATTTTTTTTTTTTTTTTTTTTTTAATAAATCTCTCAGGTATGCAGGTTTCCTCACGATGTTTTCCTTCACCGTTTAGCAAGTGATATTTAATTTCTAATATCACCTTTAAAAACATTATTATTTTTTATATTTTCTTCTGTTGGTTGTGTTACCACAGTTGCGCCACAAAAAATACCTTTGAGCTTTCCCCATATACTAATAAACCACGTAATTACGAATGTTTCATATCTCTAATTACGACCCACAAGCAAAACAAACATTTCGTGATTTCAAATGAAACGTCATATTTGGCAACGCTGATTAAAACGCTAAAGGTTCTAATCTGGGTCTTGGTTGTCACAAAGTAGGCATTTCCCTTTGATGTCTAGGTCACATAGGTCTAATAGTGGTGGAAAGTCAAAAGTTGGTCTGTTCTACTTTTTTAGAAATTGAAGTAGAAAATGAGCATGAAGTGACTACGCCCGTTATATTTATTGTATATATCTTATCTGTATCATATATCTGTTATATATATAGTAATATTTTGGGTACCAGAGTTCGAAGTTTAATAACTATTTTGTTAGAAAGTCAAGTTTCAATGAACAAAGAATTGGTAACTACCGAACGCTGATAGTCAAGAATTTATTAATGAGATCTATTTTAGGGACGACCTCCATCTCCCCTTTTAATGGATGAATCGTATTTTATATCAAAGTTGTAACCATTTTTTTTACTTTTAATTAATCATAGTCTGCCTGCTAAAACATATTTTGAGAGGCACGGCCCGAGTCTGCGTGGCTCTTTTACAGTAAATATTCACACATAAACACGTATAATATACATATTGTATGTGAGAATACCTTATTTGTCTGGCACGTCACGCGTCTGACACGATCTGTCTATTTTTGTAATATAGGAGTATCAGACAATTTTGAAGGTGGTAGAACCCTTTGTGGTTCGACTCCGGCGGCACCACCGCCACACCTATTTCTACCTAATAACAGCAGCATTAAGCGCTGCTGTGTTCCGTTTTGAAGGGTGTGGTAAAGGAGACAGACTTTTCCGAGGCGTTCCAGCTTAGTCCTCAGGGGTAGCGGCGCATCTGTGGCCGATGTCCATGGGCGGCAGTAGCCACTTACCATCAGGTAGACTGCATGCTCGTCTGCTACTCCTATATTATAAAAAAAAGACAAGCATGCAGTCCACCTGATGGTGGCTACTGCCGCCCATGGACATCTGTAATAAACCCGAGATAGGATTAGATATTCCTACCTGAGGTCGGCCACAAATGCGCCAGTATCCCTGAGGACTAAGCTGGAACGCCTCGGAAAATTATGTCTCCCTTACCACACCCTTCAAACCGGAACACAGCAGCGCTTTAAACTGCTGTTGTGAGGAAGAAATAGGTGCGGTAGTGGCGCCGCCGGAGTCGAACCACAAAGGGTTCTACCACCTTCAAACCGTTGACGTTTGCCGCAAACTCCAAACATCCTCAAGCGGTTAGCTTGATCAAAAGCTAGTACAAGCGCTTGCAAAGCTACACACATTCAGTCAAGCTCTATCCACACGCATCAATTTGTGACGTTTCGGCAAGCACGCGGCATTCGTCGTAAATGAATATAAATTTTACCTTAGACAATAATTATATATTGACTTTTAAAGGTCTATGAACAAAGAGTCCTATAATTATAATATAATTACACTGCTATGATTAGTATTGGACGTTGAAAATACTCCACTCCTTTTAGTCGAGTGTCAACGATATAAATTATTCCACACTTTAAAAGGTAATTCGGTCCGGAATACGGACTTTAATAATACAGAAACGGATTCAAACTGACGTGGCTTACACAGTAAATTTTACAGTCAATGTTATGTTCCACTGCTGGGCACAGATTTATTTCCATAACTTGCTTTTTACAGGAAGCTCCAATGTGAATTTAAAAAAGTGAAGGTTTATAGCATGTTACTTTCAGATTTTTTTTAAACCTTCATAACGCCACTGACAAGGTTTATGACTGTTATCCAATGATAACAAAAATTTAAAAAGACCATGTATAGTTTATTACTCTTAACCGCACTTGACTTAAGCAATTTCTTAAGTGGCGTATGTAGGAAACTTTAATGTATTGCTTCTCAATCAGGGGCTTGGATCTAAGGTCAATGGTCACCTGGATTGAGACATCCTGGAATCCTGTAGCGCTGAGGACCGTCACCTGGGGTTTAGTGGGTAAAAATCCTAGTAGTGTTTCCCATTGTTTGTGGTGGTGGGTTTTGAATGATCCTCATGGTCAACGCACGCTCATAACTTTGAAAAGCTTTAACTTTACTTGTATTACAATTTTTTATTTTTTTTTTATTTAATATTTTTTTTACATAAAAAAGAGAATACATATAAAATCAGAAGACATAGAAATGAAGTACAAGGGATTGCTTATTCCAATATACTTATTTATGACCTTATACTTTAAAAGTGCAAGAACATCGTGAGGAAACCTAAATGACAGTTCTTAAAAGTTCTCAAAGATGTGTGAGCTCTATCAATTCGCACTTGCCCAGCGTGGTCAACTATGGTCTATACCTCTTTCGCTCTGAGAGAGACCCGTACCCAGCAGTGGAACAATTATGGCACGACGACTAAATGGCTTAACGATGAACTTAATTTTAGTCAGCAATAACGTTATAAATCTAAGAGCGATTAAAAATCAATTATTTCCATCAGAAAATCCAATTTCCGCTGAATAAATAATGACAGTACTAGCTACTGAGCTAGCTTTTTGGACGGGTGTCAGGCAAGGCATAAATTATTCTGTATTATAAAGCTAAAGTTAGCTCGAGCGATGGCCTGATAAGTAACTTTGAATACTTTTTGGAAATAAATAGCAATGACGGCCTAGACGATAGAAACTGTGCAATTCAATATGAAGCCCGAGGTTTGAATCCCAGGCATGTGTCACTGATTTTTCAAAGTTATTTACTTATTAGAAATGACCACTTGCTTAACACGTTAGGAAACTTGCTCGCCTAAGAGTATTCTTAAAAGAAGCCAAACTACCAATTCGCAATTCGCCACAGGCACTAAGTAATACTACTATATTGTGAATGCAAGATGTTGAGAAAACTTTGATAGCGTGATTAAGGATACTTTTAGCGCCATCTGTTAATTAAGCCCGAAAAGTCGTTACAATATGAAAAAAAATAAAAATGTCGTAATTAAGACAGAAAAACTAGGAAGAAAATAATTTGAATTTTTATTAAATTTAAATGAATATTCAAATAAGGAAGTCCTTAAAGAATCCCTAAATAATAATCATGTAAATAAAAAAAAACTATGTATTAAGTTGTAAGCCCACAAACACACTGAAAGAGGAACATTTGATATGTAAAAGATAAAGAATGAAACGAAGTTAGTAGCAATATCAGAAAAGAAGCTTAATAATCCTCAGTTGATGACCGAACTTAAGCTGTTCTTATTTTGCGCTAAGCTGCTTTAATCAGTTTGTGCTGCATTTTATTAAAAAACTTAAAACCTTTTCCCGGAAAAGTTCACAGAGCGGTTACCCTTAATCTTTCAAAGTATTGTGGGATGGCGCGGAAAGAAGTTTCTAAAGCAAAAGAAAGCAGTTGTTTATTTTTTTCCTAAGCAATGGGAAGACTTTGCTGTGCTTGACTTTCTATCTCAGGGTATGAACTCCAGTTTCTTACACTAAGGTCAAAGGTTAAATTCTCATAAACACATTTCTTTTTCGAGGTCTTAATATGTATTATTACTGGCTGGAACCATCCTATGTTGATATATTCCTTTCTTAATAACTGAGGAAGCCTAACGCATCATCAACCATATTGCTTTGAGCTCCAAAGCAATATGGTAGACAATATGCGTTATATGCTTTGTATGCAATATGCGTTTACTTCCGTGGTTTGGAGCGCGCGTTGAATCTTTGCTCCCAGGCATCATAGGAAAACAGTTGTTAAACTTTGTATGAAGCCTTGGTCCGGATTTGGGGGAGGACAGGTGGGCAAACTGCCCCGGCGCCTCCACAAGACAGAGTTCCTACAATAGACATAAAAGAAAATATCGACAATTCAGCAAACTTGTTTACTTCAGTTTCTTTTCAGGCCGGTTCTAATGAACCAAGGAGTCAAGTTAGACAGCCGACCCACTTCGAACCGTATTAAATCGTTTCCTCCTTCAATCGGAGCAACTTGATGTTCATTCTAACGTAGCTTTTGCCAGTTGTAGAAAGAGTCTCGTACCCAATATCATAACATAGAAAGAAGCAAATAACAAAAGCCAAAATGCATCCAAATACTATCAAAACAAAGGGAAATCCTACGTATTTTTAGACCTATTGCGTTCGCTGTCCGTATTTGCATCAGAACAAACACGGCTTAATCAGTTTACGTCGAAATTCGTTTGTCATTGTTGTCAGTAGTCAGCTGCAACAGGAAATTCGCTTTAACTAGAACTATTTTTATTTTACTTTTCACTTTAACTACATGTTTGTTAAAGCGGATAACCTGATATTTTGATGGGAAGTACAGTTTATGCTTAAATTTCGTTTGTTTTGTATCACTAGCTTCTTATAATAGTCATTTCACTGTGATCCGATGTTCTGTTTGCAAGAAGAATACCTTATACGATACAATATCACATATCCTGTCCTATATGAAGAGAGTTAGAGATGTACATAGGTGGAAGTTGCAACTTATTATCAGGTATCATTGTAAAATGTAAGAACTCTTTATGGTTCAACTCCGAAGCACTACCGCCACATCAATTTCTGCTTAATAACATCAGTGTGAGCACTGCTGTATTCCGCGTTGAAGGGTAACAGACTAATCCGATTTCCTACTTAGTCTTCAGTGGTAGCAACGCATCTGTAGTCAACCCACAGTAGGAATTTAATCTTATCTGGTATTTATCAAAGATGTCCATAGGAGACAGTAGCCACTTACCATCAGCTACTATATGCTTATTTGTTTCTTCAATGTCATGTGAAATATATGCTTGCTCATTTGCTAATTCAGTGTTACAAAAAATGAAAATGTAAAGATATATAGAAACGTTTTTGTCCACAGTAGAGAGCTATGTGGGCAGTTCCATGCACCTGTGGAGAGTGGACCGGAGACAAATGGGCGCGTTCCTGTGCATCGCGTCCAACGACGTTCCACCGGCTGTCAGCAAGCGGATTATACTGTTAGTTAACTGTGAGTATGGATTGATTTTTAATACTTATTTTTAAGAATGTATAAAAGATATTTATGCTAAATACAAACATTTATTATATTTATATGATATATTTTTTTATTTTGTTTTATGCTGAATAATATTAGTTTAATGGATTAATGTTAGCGATGTAAAGCAGGTATATTTTTTTTATTTTGAACATGATAATTGCTACATATCCCATATCCCTGTTATCATACATAACAGAGAAGATAATAATATATTAAAAACAATTCTGGCTATATTTTAGATCGCCCGATAACCTCTTCAAAGTGAAAATCCATAACCTAAACAGCGAAACATCGCTTAATGAGCTATTACAACACGGCTTTCTACAATTATTTCTATTTTTGAAGAGTCAGTAGTAATACAGGCAATGACATTTCAGTATCGCTGGACTAATTGACATATTGTTTTACTGACATAAATAGTAGGGCACAAAGGGCTGCGAACGCGTAACGCGTACAAAAGGTTATAACCTATAAACTTCCTATACGTAATAATCCCTTTAGGTACACTCGGCCTGTATTTGATAGTCTTTCATCAGAAAATTGATGCATATTATTATTTTATATCCGCTTACGTTAAGGTTTTTTATGATGATAAAAAAAACGGGTCAGTTTTTGAGGACTGCTGGTAGAAGTGAAAACTAAGTACCTAACTTGTGAATTGTACCGTCGATTATTATTGGTGGATTATTATTTTTGGTTTGTAAAGAAGTGTGAATGACCAATTGAAACTTTAATCCTTGATCATAAAGCGTTCGGTGACGATGACGCGAGTTCTATGATTTTTGTTCATCCAAAAAGAGCTCAACGTGCCTAAAGAAGGTTTGACTTCAAAAAGTTTGTCTGTTCGAAGAATAGATTATGTCTAATTATTATGGTCAATCTATTACTGTCCCACTGCTGGGAACGGTTCTCGTCTCGAAGTGAGAGTTTTAGTCTACTCTGCCCATGTGCGAATAGGTAGACTTTACATGCCTTTGAGATTTTTTTAAACTCGCAGATGCATTTGTTTCTTCATGTTTTTCGTCGCCGTTTAAACTGGTGATAATTAATTTGTAATACGCGTAACTTTGAGAGGCCGAGTTTTAACTACTAGGTTGTCACCGTTTATATCATATTCATCTAAAATGCTTACAGTAATTTCTGTTTTTTTTTTCGTTTGCTTGTTATAAAAAAAAACCGGACGCGCGTTAACTCGCGTGGAAAAGGTTTCATATAAATTACAAATCTTGAAATCAGTGATTGATTCACTTAGTTCGAGTAGGTAACTAATATAAAACTTAGATTATACTTAACAAATATAGTTAGTGCCGCGGCAATAAGCACGCATGGCGTCGCCTGAACCGCATAATCCCGTGGATCGTGGTGTACGTCACGCCGGCAAACACGATCCAACGGAACAATCCGCTTCCGGGCACTACGCGTTAAAAGTATACAAGTGTAAAATACAATCACATTTTAAGTGTGAAATAAAATGTATTTTTCGCTACATTGCACGTTGTGGTTTAAAGTAAAGTAGGATTTAATTTATAATTTTATAACAAAATGTATCGAGTAGGTAGGTAGGTAGTTACCGGGACCAGAATAGGGCTAGGGTATCCCTTGCCTGTCGTAAGAGGCGACTAAAAGGGGCTTCCGGGGTTGCGGGCGGCAAGAGTGGGAGCTCAAACCGTCCAGCAAGCGACCCCGGGAAGGACAGCGGTTTGTGTGGTCGCATATCGCTGTAATTACCAGGGGATGTGAGAGGAGCGTAAATTGCTCCCCCCAGGGCAGAGCCCGATAAAAGGGCATCGCGTTAGGAGGACCGGTTGTGTTCCGTTGGAGATCCCGGAGTTCTCCACCAAACGCTGAGGACGGCCACCGGGGGGGTTTTAGTGCGGTAAAAATCCCACATAACCCGGCGTCACTCCCATGGCGTCGGGTACCTTTTGAAGGTTTCCCCCTCGTCAACAAAAAAAAAAGTAGGTAGGTAGTATATTGTACGCCTCGCTGAGTGGAATATAGTGAACAATTTTCCTATTTTAAGAACTTTATGTATGTATCTATATAAATGTATTTAGCTTCATTCATAGGTAACAATTTAAATACAATCTTTTTTATAAATAAAAATGTGTAGTTCAAGTAAATAAACAAAGACGATAAAAGATATAAAAACAATTATGCTTCTTATACATTTCGCGTATTGTTTTGTTTTGGATCGCGTCCAGAGCCGTGACGAGCACTGCGATCCAGAGGATTATGCTGTTCGAGCGAACGGCGCGTGCCTATTGGTGCAGCACTAACAGTATTTATTTAATAGAGCAGTCAGTAGTTGCCGTTATAATGTTAATGTTTCTACTTAATAACTGCATTGCTGAGAGCTAGTGTGTTCTGGTTTGAAGCGAGACATTTATATGAGGTATTCTAATATAGTCTTGAAGATAGCGAAGCATTTGTGCCTTATTTTAAGTAGGACTTTAGTCCTATTTGAGATTGCTTGAAGATGTCTTTGGTGATCATATATAGGTCGAAACTCGAAAGGTGGTAGAACCCGTGTAAATTGACCAGGGAAGTAGGTACCACCGCCACACGTGGTATGCCGGCTCTCTAACATATTAAAAGACCATATAAGATCTGAGGAGTGGCTTCAAATAAAAGCTGTTCTACATTGAATTGGTTATAATTGTCCATGAGTGGCAGACCACTTATCATCATGTGAAATGCATACTTCTTTGCATTCATTTACTACGCCAATCTAATAAAAAAATAAAAAAATCTACAAACTTCACTTGTACATAAACAAGTAGATACGTTGTTTCTTCTTTGAATTTACTCTCAATTAATCTCGAAAAATGTTTTTCAATTATTTTTCCTTGTGTTTTTAATGAGCTTCCCGTGTCAAAAGATTTGCTTACTCTGCATTTCTCTAACACCGGTGATTAAATTACCGCGGAAAAATTTATAATTACACAGCTGGGGTGATAATGCTTACTCTGCTGTGATAGTATGAAGATTAAGCCTTATAAACAGGATAAAAATCAGTATAATTATGAAAAAAGTGAAGTAAAACTTTTTGAGCAGTGTTTTATTCAAATACTTATTTTTTTATTGGCGCTTGCTTAAAAAAAAGCATTGTTTTAAACTAAAGTAATATACAAGCGAACATTCCTCCTACTGTTATGTGTCAGCTGGCCATTAACAGCTCTATGAAACTCAAAATGGAATAAGCCTTTAATTTTTATCTTTGGACCCTTTGAAATTTTAGTAACTAGTCACTTATTCTTTGAACTGAGCTAGATTGATACATAAATTGGCTTTACAAAAATCATACAAACCAGATCACAAATATAAAATTACATCACACCTTACATTTATAAAAGACTTCCTGAATGATTATCATCATCGCATAGCTTAAACACTAAAAAAGTAATTTTTGATAGCCAACTCCTAAAGGTTATAAATACTTTGAAAGGATGTTTAAAATCCGCCTATTTGAAGCAAGTGGTTTAAAATTTGTATTGGGTTATTTACGTTAGTAAAATCTTGTATTAACATATACCCACTCTAAATATTTTATTATGTTCATCTTTACCAAAACCTTTCGTAGAAATCGCTACATAGATTTTACTCAAAATATAGACGCCGAAAGTAGCACACCAATACATCACAAGAACATTTGCCAATATGAACATCAATGCCTCCATCACCGCTATCTGAATATTCCCCATTTCCCCATATTGCGGCGTATCTACAAATGCACCAGATGTTGGCCATCTGCCAATGACAACTGTCATCAGTCACTGCCATCGTTCCGAATCTAAGACAAACAGCGGAACATTGTCGTTCTTAGCCTTGATAAAAAATATACATATGGTATGATATGTTAGTACTGGATGCCGTTGTACTTTTGATTTGTTCAAAGTTACGTTAACATTTTGAAAATTTTCATGTACTGGTTTGATATCTATATCATAAGTGAAGTAGCTTTGTACCTTTTAAAACTTTGTACCCCTTTTTACGAAAAGTACCCGGACGGACGAGTATGAAATTTGCGACAGTTACAGTTTATATAGAGAAGAAGTGCAGAATGCTAATATTTTTTTAATAATGTATAGAAATTAAATTAAATAAAGAAAAAAACATTACACACACTACCACGCAATTTATGTAAACACATACAAATACGTAGGCGGTCATCACAAATGTCTAAGATTTTGATGTCGATCCATGGTAGGTAGAATTTTAAATAACAAACTGAACTTCTACTTTAACTTTATGTATGTATCTTCAGTAAAGCTACTCAAGGCGGGATCCAAATCAAGATTTGTGTTACAATGTATATTTTTGTTCCAGTCGCTCCAACAGTGAAAGTGCCAAATCAGTTACTTGGAGCGCCCCTCGGTACAGACGTGAAGCTTAAGTGTTACGTGGAAGCCTTCCCAAACACCATCAACTACTGGATCAAGAATCGAGGGGAAATGCTGCTGGATGGGTAAGTGGTTGCATTCAACGTTGCTTAACTATAGATATTTAACACATAACACGCGTTTACGCGAGATTACATTAGGAAAACCAAAAAATAAACAAATTTTTGTTTTGCTGACGAAAAGAAAATAATTTCTATCATTTTTAATAGTGGTAAAATTATAGAAAATAGTGCAAAACATTTTCTTGGTTTGATTGCTTGGTTGTTCTGTTTTCGTCAGCAAACATAATTCAGATTTCGTCTCGGTTTTCGCTATAATATAATACAAGATATCAGTTCTCTAGCAAGAGATAGTGTTGTTAGTTTTTAAAATGGATCTTGAAGCAAACGGAGCCACTGCAATTTTGGCAACCACAGATGCAAACATTTTATGTCAGATAATATGACTTATAAAAGCAAGTTAAAAGCAGTGATAGCCTAGTGGTTAAGAAACGCGGCCTCTCGATCGAGGGGTCCGAGGTTCAAATCCCAGGGCACGCACCTCTGATTTTCAAATTAATGTGCGTATTAGAAATTAATAATCACTTGCTTAAACGGTGAAGGAAAACATCGTGAGGAAACCTGCATACCTGAGAGATTTATAATTATGAAAAAAAAATAATAATAAAATCTTAAGGGTATGTGAAGTCTACCAATACGCACTTGGCCAGCGCGGTGGACTATGGCCTAATCCTTCTCATTCTGAGAGGAGACCCGTGCCCAGCAGTGGGACAGAAATGGGTTGATGATGAATATGACTTATATGGATATGTTCAGCTTGGACAATACGATATTAGTAGATATAGAATGTAGCCACCATAATCATAATTAAAATAATAACCGAATATTTTTGCGTGTTATCCTCTGCGCAAAATCAGTAACAAACATACAATATACTAACCAATCATACTCGCACGTACATGCTATAGTAATCTATAATACCATCAAAATAACTAATCAGAAGTCAGGAAAACTCGCAAACTTATAAGAACATATTGGAGCGTGTGATTAGAACGGTAGTTAGCGTGTGAGCATGCAACATTAAGGGAACTAAATAGTGATTTATGCCACTGTGCTAGTGATATGTCGACCCACGCTTGAGACCTAGGTTCGAAACCCACGCATGTCTGTTTATCCAAAATTATAATAGAAACTAAAATCGTTCTAAAGCTCTACCTCTAGTAAAGGGCAAGATCTACCTAAAGTTCTTAAGGTTTAAAATTTAACAACCTCGATCGGTCAATGTGTTGGTCTTAAGCTGAACTAAAATATAATATGTGCAATAACAGCAGTGTTAAACGCTGTTGCTATTTCTATATTATAAATATCCAACTATTTGCCAGTGACTACTGATTTTTAGAGGTATTAAGACCAAGTAACTTTATTCCAACTTAATCCTTACAACATCTGTTGTTGACTTCAGATAATAAGCTTCGTTTTTGGAAAAGAAAGAGTAAAAGTAATTTCAGACATTGTATTGAAATTGGATCTAAAACTGTTAGTCCAAAAATTAATTGTGATGATATATACTCGTATTTACATAAGAACAATATGAAAAATTTAAACACGTTTGAATATAAATAAAAAAGGTATATATGACAAGACAAATACTAACAAATAAACAAAAACAAAAATGGCAAGATATTTTAATATTAACCGATGTTCTTATTTTCGTCCGAAAACTCTAGAATAATATTTGTGAAACCAAACAATCATATTTGAACGTATCTTTGAAATAACATCAAAATTGCCCAATATCTGGCAAGCACAAATAGATCGATCTTCCAGTCTTTGCAAACAAATATTATCTGCGGTATAATCAAAATAAATTGGAATGAGGGAAGATAACATTCGGATTTTTGATAATGTCGAACCAACTAGCTATTATAATTTTAATGTTGTTTAAATAGACGCTTACATAGAAAACCATTGTCAAGACATATTTAGCTTAATAAAATTCTCAGGGTTGATGGTGCCTTAACGCCTTTGTCACAATAGGCATTCCTCAGGGATCAATTCTTGGACCAGTTTTCTTTATTATTATGTAAATGTCTTCCTTTATTGTATAGTCAAGAATCAGAAGATTTCTGATTGTGTCAATACAATTAAATAATACACACATACATATGTAGATATGAAGATATAAATAAAGATGTAAAAGTACCCATCCGAAATAAAAGGTACTACAAAGTTACAAAGAGTAACGTACCGTATGAACACGTACCGCCCTTAATGATTCGAACAAACTTACCTTCTAATACAACTTCTACATTCCCGCTACGATAAGTAGCACTTAATCTTGATTACTTCTTTCTTTGTTTTGTTTCCCTGGTAACGTGCACACCTGATTTGTTTATATCTAGTTAATCTGAATGTCCTTATTCACAATATAATTTAAATAAGACCTTTAATAACGATCGTGATTGACATAAATTTCTAATATTTTAAACTTTTTCAATCATTTTTTTTAACTTTCACAAAAATATCGAAAACCGAATTAAACACATTTGACTGGAAAGGCATACGCATACGCATGTAGCAACTAATGCTACATAAACTATAATAACTAATGCTAATGCTTTAAAGTATGTTACGGATTATTGTGTCGAAACTATAAACTTCTATCAGATTTTCATTGCCAGAATTTTGAGATTGTCCTTTAGATTACTTCTTAAATATACCGAAGTTACATACGCAGATGGGACCCAGGATAAGATTTTTGAAATTCCTCCTATAAGGAGCTAAATAGGGAACGAATTATTATTCTAATAAGACCGCACCACTAATGTAAATAAGGGTAAATGCTAATGGAAAGATATTATTTGGATCGGGATAATGTAGCTCATTATATGTAATTTGTAGGAGTTCTCTTAATGATTCTTAATAAGAAACTTGGCTCCTAATACAACTTCTTAGCTCCCCGTAGCGCGGTAAACAACACTTAATGTTGTTTATTATTGTCTTTGTTTTATTTCCCCCCTGATACAGTTCAGTGTTTTCATTTTGTATTATGTTAGGATTCGGGATAGATTTTAATTTCGCGTTTTGATTGTCAAAGGTTCCTATATTTTGTATTTTAGAATTTGTTACGTTATAAAAAAGTTAAGCTTTTATATTTGATTTTCAACGCCGTGGAAATTGAAACTAGTAATCTGCATGACAAGGGAATCTAAATATATATAACTCAAAGGTGACTGACTGACATAGTGATCTATCAACGCACAGCCCAAACCACTGGACGGATCGAGCTGAAATTTGGCATGCAAGTAGATGTTATGACGCAGGCTAAGAAAGGATTTTGATCAATTCTACCCCCAAGGGGATAAATAGGGGATGAAAGTTTGTATAAATCTTCTTAGTTAATAATATTACTTCGTAACGCGAGCGAAGCCGCGGGCAAAAGCTCGTCAATTATAAAATCAATAATCCTTATTCATTGTCCTACGGGTGGGCTAAGGTCTCTTCTTAGAATGAAGAAATTTAAGTTAAGTGGATTTCACAGATTTGAGAAATATCATGATTTTTTTAATTATAAAAATGTACGTACCCTTTTTCATCAACATTATTTCCTTAATAATTAATGAATATAATACGAAAGAGAGATAAAAACATAGAGGTATTTCTCACAATCGTAATTGTAATCACAAAAAGTTTCCCTAAAATCACAAAGACATGCTACAGTTTCAAAAACTAGACTATAGTTAACTTCCATTAATGTGTCGTTGTCCCTATTGTAACAGTAATAAGCAAGACCAAACAGTCCCAGAGATTTTGGATAACTCATATTGATTTTAAGCTATATTTAGCCTGATTGGCAACTGTACGGGATGATTGAGTTAACCGTATTAATGAACGCATTGGAGAGTCATCAGCGGCGTATACTGCGCGAATCGTGACCATTTTATGAAAGTAATCCATCCATACATCAATAGCCTTCCTTATAAAGACTTTTGGTACCTGATCTGTCGCCTCTCTATAGATACGTAGGTGTTGCACGTAAAGTTCATTATTAATAATCAATATATTTAATGTTTTGCCCACTATAGACTGACATTTGGTAATTTTTGCATACTAGAAATTCTCTTTAAATTTTTGGTAGCCAACATTTTGCTTAGATGTATGTATGTTTGATTTTTTGACGCGCCCTATAGCCCTCACGGGTTGATGGATTTTAACATATTATTATAAGGTGTCGTAGGATTCGTCTTAAATGTGGGACATAAATAAATAAATATTTTTACAGTCGCATTTTGTTATTTTTATAATAATTCTATGTTCTCTAGTTGTAAAAGTATTGAATCGTTTGATTACCGCGAACCTACTGTATTACACTTTTTAGTGGCACGTATGATTATATATTTTTGTTAGTCAGGAAAATATAAAGTTTTATTTATCTTTTTAATAAAACTACATTTCAGTGTTGCAATATATTTCGATACAAGTAATATACACTAACGGTACTATTTCTATAAGTACAATTTATCGATACAAAGAAACTATCGATAAAAAAAACGCCAGCGTTTAAGGACGATAATCTATATCGATTAGGAATGGGTTTCAAGCTATAATTGGCAGTGATTGCTGGCGTGAGAGCGGCGTGATTAAGTTTGGAAGCCCTAATGATCGGATTTGTGATTCACGAGGGTTAAACTTTCAGTGAAGCTAGTAATAAGGTATTGTTGCTATGTTCGCTTACATTTTTATAGTCCGAGCGAACCTGCTAGTTCGCTCTGAAGTTGTTGCGAGCAGGTTTAGTCATACAATTTGCTGTGGCGACGCGACTCATTTCTATATTCAGAGCGGACTAGCAGTTTTAGAATATATTGGTATATATTTTTTTATAACTTACTATAACCAAATGAAATGGCAATCATTTGGTGTATTTGTAGTTGTCTGAGCGTCAATTATCACATATTATTTTTAGAAGCGACCTTTCAAGTATTTTAAGGTCCAAAAATGTATTCGTTGATGAGTTGTATGAAATCTGTCGATAAAAGAAACGACAGTGTTTAAGGACGATAATCTATATCGATTGGGAATGGGTTTCAAGATATAATTAGCAGTGATTGCTGGTGTGAGAGCGGCGTGATTAAGTTTGGAAGCTCTAATGATCGGATTTGTGGTTCACGAGTTTAACTTTCAATGAAGGTAGTAATAATATATTGTTGCTATGATCGCTTACACTGTTACTACTTTCTACACTTTTAAAACAAACTTAGAATTATTTTTATTACGTAATGATATCCCAATTATTTCATAATATTATAGTTTTTTAGGCAATTTTCACAATTCATAAGAGAAGCCATCTAAAATGTTTTCGAAACGAAACTTTTTGTTGAAATCTCAATAAAAAAATCTTATAGTTGGTAAGTTTGATGTGTAAATAACAGAAATTACTTTTACAATAAGTAATAAAATATAAGAAGTTGAGGTCAAGTGTTTGGAATGTAATGTGAATTTCAATGTAGCTTTTGATAAACCTTTGTTTCATAATAGCAGAAAAACTGTACGTTGAATAATGGTTTAGTTTCTCTACAGCTGGGTGGAGAGACAAAAAAGGGTATTAATAGTGAAATATTAATCTCAAGGCAGTAGAATGCTTGGTTCGATTTCGGAGGCACCAACGCCACACTTAGCCTAGTAGTGTGTATGTTAATCGCTGCTATGTTTTTATTTCAAGAAGTGGCAAGGTAGGGACACTTATACAAGGCGTTCCGTTAAGTCCACTGACGTAGCAACGCATATATGGCCAATATCAAAATGTTGCCTTATCTGGGCTTAATTTTATGTTAATTGGATGCCATGACAGCAGTTGCCTTTTACCAATAGACGGACTGACATACTTACTTCAATTATATATATATAATTTGTCACATAACATTACTTTCCAGAATTTGATCCTTATAAGCGACACTATCAGATGGTGGAATAATATAGAGGGTGTATTTTTTTTTAAAATGAACTCGTTCGATTCCCGGCTAGGGAAAAAGATATTTTAAAAAACTAATGATGCAGTTTTAGTTTTTATCAAAATCGGCCTCGTAACTCCTTTCAGCATTTTTCGCTAATCCTTATAGTTTCGGATTTGGCCCTGAAGGCCCGTTTTAAAAATTCACCCTGTATATATATTAAATAAAAAACTTTGACTTCAAAATTAGCAACTCATCTATAAGAACCGATTACAGTAGGAATCCTGGCATACTCGGTGACAGTATTCAGTTTCCCAGATAATATAAGTGTAAAATATACTAGGTATGTAACGAAAATTCAAATATCTCTTGAAAGATGAGTCTTTCGATTCTGCACAAGTTTGTTATAAGGAATGTTCAAAATTTGCTCAAATCGAGTATCTGTATGCATTAAATGAGACTTCATTTTATTTCCACGAAATGTACTACCAAGCGTACTATTTCATACCCCGGAAAATGTTACTAAAATTTGAACTTTAAACTGTGGGAATAAGGTAGACTTTAGTGAAGTTTGGTATACATTTTAACTTATATAGGTTATAAGGTGGAAGAAAACTGTAGAGTGCCTGATTTTATTTATCTTTCGACTTGGTTCTCGCTTCGTTCAACGTTAATTAGATTTTGCGATGCGACTTCATATAATTTTGAGTCGTTTTAAAGATTGGTCTTAAATACTTAGTAATGACTGTTCTATTAAATTTTTAATATTTTATCGTTTCAGATTTGTCGTGTAAATTTTATACAGCAGTTAATATTCGTCAAGAAAACGAATAATTACTACTTTAAAAGTAAATAGGAGTAAATAAGATGAGACAATTATGTAAAATCAGACTTGAAAAGTGTGATTCAAATCAAATCAAATCATTTTTTTTTTTATTCAAAATAGGTTCTTTACAGAGCACTTTTTGAATGTCAATACAACTACCACCACTTCACAAGGTGTTTCGTTATGGAGAAAAAACGGCGAAAGATGCTCCATAACACACATCTTTTAAAAAAATGTTTTTTACAATGTTAAACTTAACGTATTATTTATAACCTATTGTTTATAACACTAATCTCAGAAAGCACTAGATATAACTTCCTCTTCAATCTTTTTACAAGTATTTAGAATACTAATATAAGTTCGCATACCAAAGCTTATACTGTTGAGTGTAACGATAGTAATGAAGTTATGACTGAAAAAATACGTATCGTACTATACGCACTGTGCGTTGCCAGAATTTGGCACGATTATGATATAATTAGACACAAAAAAATATAAAATTTAATTCAATAAAAAATAATTATTAACATATGAATAAATTTTTAAACGAGAATTAATGATACTGTTCTAGAAACGTGCTTTGTACGAAAATTTTCAATTAATTATGCATTTCGGAATGGGAATAAAAAAATCGTAACAATTAATATTAAGGTAAATTGAAAAAACTAATAAGACGATTTTCTGCAGGCCCAAGTACACGATAAGAGAAGAGAAGTCCTCCTACAAGGTGTCGATGTGGCTCACGATCCGGCAGTTCGCGAAGAGTGACATCGGTACCTACAACTGTGTTAGCACTAACTCCCTCGGCAAGAGTGAGGGCACACTGAGACTGTACGGTAAGTTACTTTAACACTAAGCTGGAATGCCTAGGACTTTTTTTATATAATATAGGAGTAGCAGACGAGCATGCGGTCCACCTAATGGCAACTGGCTACTGCCGCCCATGGACATCTATAATCAACCCCAGATAGGATTAGATACTCCTACCTGAGGTCGGCCACGGATGCGCAGCTACCCCTGAGGACTAAGCTGGAACGCCTCGGAAAAGTATGCCTCCCTTACCACCCCCTTCAAAACGGAACACAGCAGCGCCTAACACTACAGGAAATAGGTGTGGCGGTGGGGCCGCCGGAGTCGAACCACAAAGTGTTCTACCACCTTCGAAATATATTACTAATATGTTTATTGTTTAGTCCTCAAGGGTAGCGGCCCACAAGTATGTCTAGTACATAGTATGTTTTTTTAGTCCTCAAGGTAGCGGCACTTCCATGGGCAATCTATGGTAGGAATTTTATCTGGGGATCATTATATTGTCCATGGACAGCAGTAGCCACATACCATTAGGTGGTCTGCATGCTCGTCTGCTACTCATATATTATTATTATTATTATAAAAATCACTGAAGTTCTACCAATTCTAATTGCAAGTACTCTTAGATTAAAAGAAAATAAAATACGACAACAAAATCAGCCAAAAACTGCCTAAATTAACGTTGTTAGGTTAGTTAGTTAATAATTAAGTAATATATCGTGATCATGACCATACAATTAATTATTATGTTTAATATCTGTAAATATAACTGGAGCCCAAACAGGTTAATTCGTTAATAAATCAATTCCCATTGTCATCATGACAACTAATCTCAATTCAAAATTAACAAATTATTACCAAGCATCTCTATAGTGTTGTTGATAGTTTATCGATATTCTTAAAAGCTTAACGAGTTTTAAATTTACGGCTCTCGGCAGAATGTTCTGTTGGCGTGGTGCCAGAACAAAAGGAAGTTTGAACATCGAACGTCGATCTGAGGCGTTTCCAGCTCTTAGTGACAGATAGACGCCATTATTGCTTTCTAAGCATTGCATCTATCTGCGAATGAGACCTATAGATTTTGTGCCAATGCCTCGCGTTGCACATATTCTCGCCTTTTTATCATCAATGATAGCTTGGGCATCTCTAGAGATGTTTAATTTGAAACGGATTCGTAGTGTTATTTAAGTCTTTTAAATAAAATAACTAAGTAAAATAATCTGTTTTTAACCTGCAGTGTTGTTATCTGTTCTTGGCATTAGACTATTCTGTGGTGCGTTTGGTATAAACGCCATTCGTTTTTCCAGCTCTTAATGGCAGCGGTTGTTGACACTGCATTCTCTTAGTTACAATAATAATAAATTATTTCAAAAACGTATATAAATAAATTTCCATTTTTAAAAAAGTAAGTCCATGATTCGATCATTCTTCAAAGGTAAGAATTAAAATGATAGGGCTATAATTTTAAACATTATATCTATTAATTTTGTATATGACATAGTAACAAAAATACAGATTGGTTATTAATAACCGATCCGTTAGTAGTTTATGAAGTAATATCGTAACTGACAATTTGTATGTGCCACCGTAGGCACAAATTAAAATATTTAATTTAATTTAATTTCAGAGCATTATTATCGATACAACACAATCCACTCACTAAACATTGTAATGGTGATGACGTGTTAATTTAACTCTGTATGAAATGTTTGAATTTTCCAAATGTTTGTTTGAAAGGCGTGTTTCAGCTTGACACTTGAGTGTCAGGGTCTCTTTGTCTAGAAACTTAGATTTGAATCTTGTTGTAATGGATATTTTGATTAGTTTTATGTTACTATTGTTATTGTCTGCGTAATTCGATCCGGTTTCCATCAGCGTTGTTTTAACTAAATATATGGCTGGATCCAATGACATTTTATACTTCTGCTTTTATTTGGGTATATTGTTGATAGAAATAACGTACAGGTAGGTAGTAGGTAGGAAGAAAATTAGGGAGCATTGTAGCATACAAATATATTTTATATCATCATCATTATCATCAACACATTACTGACCCATTATGTGCATGGATCTCCTCTCAGAATGAGAAGGATTAGACTATAGTCCATCGCGCTGGCTAAGTGCAAATTGGCAGACTTCACATACCTTTGACAATATTTTTGTCCAAAATAAGACTATCTCGTCGAAGCTAATAACTTAGAAAACACACTTTTTTAAAGGCTTTAAACAAACCTATTTTTTGTTTAAAAGATATATTTTATAAACGTCCAACATATCGAAATTGTTTTATGATATGTAGATAATAGGTTAGATGTTAAAAATAAAATACATTAATATTAATTCACTGTTTCATATCATAAAGGTAATTTTTCACTTTTATTGTAACCTTCAAAGGGCCATCCGGGTCGAAAACGTCGAGGAAAATTATATATCATCTCGAAGAATAGCCTTTGAATTCCACTTTTGCTTATTGAATATTCATAGTATTAGGGAGGTTAATAATGGTTTCCAAATTTTGGAAGTGATATTTTTTAGATCGCTCAGTCATTTATATGATGTCAATAGGAAGAAATCGGTATTTTTATCGAGGTTTAACTGACTCATGAAGTTAAGTCATAATATTAATGAATAAATGAATTTTAATAACCTTATTGATAAAGGTAAAGGTAATTTAAAAAAAAATGTTAAGATTTTTTAGTAAAGTCTTATTTTTAGAGCCATCCATTCAAAATAATTGTAAAGCAGATGAAGAAAGAGTCACAAAAAAAATAACTATATAATTCATCTTATGCCAAAAGTTAAATTTAAATATTTTTTTGTATATAGGTACTTTTTTATGTTTTTTTTTACCTACATAAAACTTATATAAATCTTCTTTCTTATATTTATAATTAAAACCTTATTATTTTGCACAACACATTAACACGATAATCATTACCTAAATCATAAATATATATTTTTTTCATTTACAGTACTTTTAATTTAATTTATCTTCGCCTTCATTTAAAATTAGGTCTAGTAAATTTGTAACTAAAGCAAAGTTTTACTCGAGAGACAGTAAATTAATTTTTCGATATAAATTTACTGAGGCGTCTCTTGACGGGTCAGCTCGTTAGATGTTTTCCTGGAATTTATTATAATTCTAATTTTTCCGTTTCAGAAATTAAACTCAACTCATACTCCGAGGACTTCAATCAAATCAGCGTTGCTGGAGGTAGGATATTTTCTCGGTACTTTCAGATTATTCGCGTTTTATACACAAAGTGTTCTACAGTGTTGGGAGCTATGTTTTTAGTGTAGGCAGCAATGGCCAAATTGTTAGTTTGGCCCATATACGTAAGACTCATTGACATGTACAATACGATAATAAATGCACTTCACATGCACAAATTCATATTACTAATAGACAATCGGAAAATACACTCAAAATTAATTATTGTTCGCACATTTGAATTTGTTGTGCAGTTAGCTTAGTACGAGTATATGAAAATATAGTTTACGATTTTTGGTTCTTAGCGTCCATAGGTCAGAGGACGCCATTTTACTTTTTGAACGTCAATGGGCAGTTTGTGTGAAGCTAAATCCAAGTTTATGTGGTCGCAACTCTTGAAAAAAGCCATCTTGAAAAAGGGTTTTTAAGTTCTGTGAGGAAAACTAATTGTCGCAGAAAAATGTATCTTACATTTTCCCAATCACTCTCTCACATCCAAAAATTAATATAGCGACCTCTGTCTTTTGCAACCCAAATACAACGTTTCAACAACAACTTTATTTTCTTTATTTTTAAACCGCTTGTAGTCTGAACACGTCATAACTCAACCGCAACTTTTTCCGTAACTTTTCGTCGAAATTCGTGTAATTTGCGAAACTTTAGTCGACTTTCTCGCTACGAAAATGTAATCTTCAGCACTCGTAACTGTCAAATGATTTTGTTTCGGTTTAAGTAACTGTAAAACTGAGTTATGTTCGAGTTCGAATAACTTATTTAGAGGGAACTCGCTGTAAGAATTGACGATGAAATTGCCGAAAGTATATTTATGTGGAAAGTTAACTTCACTTTCTTTTCGTAGTTTCTTTTGCTTGCGTTTTATATTTTCTTGCTATTCTGAACTAATATTGGGCAAGTAATATTGCGTGTTAGGAACAAGAATATAGAATAAGCTTACAGCGAAGATAGTTGCGTATAGTAGTGAGGGGCGTGAAAAAATTAACTAACAATGATTTTTATGAAATGTTCTGTCAAAAAGAATAATAATCGTTCTGACATAAAGTAATAAACTAACGAAAATAAAAAATAGCAACATATTAAATAGAAACACAAGAAATGTAAAGAGTTATTGGTGATGGTAAATGCACATTAATACACACATTATAGGCATAAGATCAATTCCTAATTATTTTTACTCTAATTATGTTGTTTAATAATATTTTAATTTATTACCAAATAACCCTACCCATGTTTCTATGTACACAATAACACACACACAAATATAACGAGATACATCATAACTAAGAGGAATGTTGTGTTCAATTTCTTTATTAATATAATTAAATATTTCTTAAACAGGTCTCACGGAGGCAGCGAAGGGAAACTCCAAAGACACGTCGTTTTCTCAAAGGATATTATTAACGATGATATTCTGTTGTATATTACATTCTCTCATGTTAACGTAGTCATTGTAAATGTAAATAAAGCGGTTAATTACATTTTTATGCTTTAAAAAGGAACGTAATTCAATTACCTTCGATTTTTGTAAATATTATTATATAAGATATAATATTTTATGTAAAAATTGCAAGACAACGATAACATTATTGCGTTATTTTAAAGGTGGGGGCACATGACGTAAAAAATAAATATCAGTTGTTATTTTAAAATAGCATTTTCTTAAAAAATATTATTGCACTGAGTGAACTATATCGTTCATTTATAATTACGCCAACCAAGCATTTTTATTTATTCTTCTGTCGATCGAAATAAATAGAAAATACTTATTTTTGTAAATAAATAAATTATGTTCTTTTTAATACCTTATTATTATTATAATCATATTATGTTTTAGGCTGTAAAATACAATATAAAGAACATAATAATCACAACAGGATGGATGAAATTTCTCAAACCATATTTCTGATTCTTTGTTTCATATATCGAATTAAGTATAATAATTTAAAAATGGTTACGTTAACCTTTCTCTCGAATTAGTTCTATATAGAACTTAACTTAAATTCCATATTCAACTTTACTTAAATTATAACGAAAAATAACATAACGTTAAATGTGTTCCCACCTTAACTCGTGTAATGAAAGTTTCGCTTAGATCCGCCAAATTGAAATATTGTTTACATTCTACTGTAAACTCATCGCTCGTTTATAAGACTGTTTACAACAAATAAACTGAAATGATAATAATGTAAAATTGTTTTATTATTAACACCCTGTATTATTATGTTTTTTCTTTAAAAAATAAACTTTGAATGTGGTAAAACCCTTTGTGGTTCGACTCCGGCGGCACCACCGCCACACCTATTTCTGCGTAACACAGCAGTGTTAAGCGCTGCTGTGTTCCGGTTTGAAGGGTGTGGTAAGAGCAACACTCTTTTTCGAGGCGTTCCAGTTTAGTCATTATAAAAAAAAAGTTAATGAGCAAGCAATATACTATCCACCTGATCGTACATGTAATCAACTGCCACCTTATGGCATCTGCAATCAATCTCAGATTGGATGAGAGTCCTGTATAAGGACGGCCACAGATGCGTTGATACCTCTGAAAACTAAGTAGAAATGCCTTTTGTGTTTTAATAAACTTCAAACTATGCATTGCTTTGTTTAACAAAACAAAGTTGTTAAAACAAAGCAATGATTAATATAGGCAGAATTAGACTAAGAAAAACGGAAAGTTGAAGAGTTTTAACTACTATAATCCTGATTATCTTATAATTAAGTAGTTAATGTGAATGTGAGATGTTAAAAGGATTATTACAATCTATCCAAAATCCTTGAAAATGAAGATAATGCCACTGCTTGTGATAAGATGCCATGTAAAGTGAAAACTTATTTTCGGATTCTTACAATGACACACTCTAACAAACAAATGGTAACATACATCTTTCATTTCGTTGGAATCGAACCCACACTCAGATACCAAGTACATAACAAAAAGATTACTTTGTTAATAAGCTTTCGAAAATCAAAACCCTATATAAATTGGATCAGTAGTTTTTGAGAAAATTGCAGACATACAAGCTTACATACAGACATACATAACGGTCAAATACAGAACAGAAGAATTATTAACAAATACATTGCCAGTACTTCACATATTCTTCAACAGACAATTCTAAAAATGTTATTAAAACGTTATAAATATTCTAAATGTACATGAATTTCGAGAAATGCTGTTTAATGTTTGACAATATTTCACCCCAGTTATGGATCTCACGGGCGCTGAAACCATGCAGCTGCGGTTCGGTCTTCCCGTTACTGCGATCGGATTCAACCCCATTTGCTTATGAACGTAATTTTTTTTTCTTGTTCCTCTAAACGTATTTTTAAGAAGTAGGTAGCTTAAATATGCCGCAATTGTGAATTCAGTATAAAAAACCCATTCGTATCACAATTTTTAATGCAATTTTTTTAAAGTTTTTAAATTTTAATTAATTGTTTTTGGGATTATCTGAACTCCAATATCTTTGAATTCTTACAAAAACGCTTCAATTAAGCAGATTAATGGATTCACACTAATTTATGTTCAAAAAATCTAAAAGATTTGAGGTGTATGAAACCTTATTAATCCAAACCTCCAACGGACGTGGCGGAGCGGTCACCACATCGACCTGACGCCCAGAGTTTCCTGAGTTCGATCCTCGGCTAGACATATCTAAATGATAAATTTAAGTTTCTGTTTTTGGGTCTGGGTGTTTGACGTTTGTGTATTTGTCTCTGTGTATTCATAGGACCCACGATACAAGGAATCCTAGTGTGGGTCTGTGAGTGTACTAATTTAAATAATTTAAAAAAAAAACATAAAATACCTCTTCAATAGCACTGTACTAATCGCTCTAAATGAGTATACTCGCTAATATGTGGAAATATGGTAGTAAAGTTATTTATTCACAGTTTACCTAATGTACCTAATGCACCGTCGGTACGTGCAGCACTCACGCCTATGAGTGGCACATCAATTCGGCATTCAGATGTCCCTAGCGGCCGTGAAATATTACACAGACATCGGTTACTACGGTACTACGGTTGTACATTCATTTCCGTACAACAGGAAGATTACAAATTGTTATTTTTCAGTAAAAGCATAATTTTCATGCGTAATTATGGCTACTTACCTTACTTTTTTATTGTTTAAGCTAACGATTAGGCAGACTTACTACCTGAAGGAAAGTAGTCAACGCAGCCTATGGACATTAACAACACGAGAGGAGTCGTCAATGCATCGCCGGCTTTGTATAAGAGCTCTTTTTGCACCTTTTTTGAAGAGCTCCATGTCATAGCGCTCCGGGAATACCTCAGGAGGAATACCTTACTTGCTTGTTTACTTTACCTTACTGGAAAGTATTGGTGTAGCATTGTTTTAATGGGCGTGGCTAGGTGGCGATACTAATTGAATATGTTTCAATTGTTATGTTCTTTTTGCCTCGTAGCTGTTATAGGTGGCACTGTATTTTGGTCTAAAACATGTTTTGGCCAAAAATAATTATTTGTGTAGGTTGTTTCTACACCTTCAATACTTCACTCTCGCTCGAATAGTTTAGTAATTCGATAGGTTTCAAATATATATTTTAGTTCCCATAATGCGAGCGCCGGTTGGAACTGTAAACATTAGCATCGAATGCATCATCAGTACGTGCAATGCGCATGGGACACTATCTATTCGCTATTCAGATGTCCCAGAGGGACACATGAAATATTACAAACATCGCGCCTATGTCTGCTGCATTATGTTCTACTTATATTATGTGTTTTAGAAAGAATAGTTAATGTACGTGACGGTTATTTTTTATTGTTTGTAAACTGTTTTGTAACTTTTACAGCTGAGAATCTAATTACTATATTTTTGTACTATGTTTTTCCTTGGCAGGTTGCGGTTATTTTACAGTTTCGTAAAACTTTATGAAATTCATTCCGTAACAAATATTTTTTGTCCTACTAAAATTACCTAAGAGATAATTTTAAATTTTTTTTGGAACAATATTAGCTAGTTTGAACACCGGAAAAAATAACACGTATAATAGGTACGTGTTATTTTTTCCGGTTACACTATATTTACATTTTATTTCCTTAACATTAAAAATGACCAGGTTAACTTTATATTCCAGGAATTGTTTCAATAATATAGATAAGTTATAATCCAATTAGTAGACAAAATAAAACCGAATCGGGCAACTACAAAATTATAAAGGCATAATCAGACAATATGTCAATTTTTTCTTTCATTTTACCCAAAAAAATTAGACAAGATAAAATCCGGTAATTTGTCAACCATTCCCGTGTACAAGGAAATCTTACATCCGTATGGGAGATAAACATTTCTTTCCGAGTGATGGATGAGCGTCACACAACGAGTAAACACGCCCGCTTCACACAATTAGTCATAAGGAAAGGTGAAGAATAAGGTGAAGGTACGGGGAAGGTAAGATTAAGGAAACTGTGAAAAATATTAAGGGGCTTTTATTTTTGTTCGTTTTTTTTTAGAATTAAAAGATGATGACATTCAGGGATAATTTTATTTTTCAGGAATTTTAACAACAATACGATCATTAGTCAAAATAAAAACCGAATCGAGCAACTACAAAATTATAAAGGCATAATCAGACAATATGACAATTTTTTCTTTCATTTTACCCAAAAAAATTAGACAAGATAAAATCCGGTAATTTGTCACGCATTCCCGTGTACAAGGAAATCTTACATCCGTATGGGAGATAAACATTTCTTTCCGAGTGATGGATGAGCGTCACACAGCGAGTAAACACGCCCGCTTCACACAATTAGTCATAAGGAAAGGTGAAGAATAAGGTGAAGGTAGGGAAGGTAAGATTAGGGGAATTGTGAAAATTGTTAGGGCTTTAAGGTTACTGCGTTTCACGTTTTTCAATTTGAATGAGAATGGGGATAAACGACTACAAACTATATTAATTGTCTAGAACTCTATCCTAATACAGAGTGAGAACTTAAAATATACTAGGAAACCTCATATATTAAAAATCGTTCAGACATTTGAGTTTTACGGCGCGTTTAAGAGGAAGACATAAATAGATACATACGCTCGATAATCTTACTTTTTACAATCGAGTTAAATCCAAAAATCCGTCTGACCCGTGTAACGGACAATTTCTCGTATGAAGAAATCGTCAAATATCAATCTCTGGTAGGCGAAGCATTAGATAGATCAATTATTAATAACGGACATAGATCTCCAGATACAGATATCCATAAACAACGCAAGACGTAAACAGAATTACCACGACGGCCCGTATTGAACGAGGTTGAGTGATGAAACAACATCTCTGATTTATGATCGTCATTTTTACCATTGAATCCTGTTGAGGGTTATGATTTATGGCGTTCCTGTTGGAACTGTCTTTATCCTGATTATTTTGCTTTTGTTGATTTGCTTATATTATTTATGGTTCGTTGGATTCAATTGTTTTTCAAAATTTTGCTCAGGATTTCAATTTGGAGTTTTGCGTGGTTATGTGGGCTGTAAGTTGCTTCGTCTAGCAAAAGGTTTCATGATTTTTACCTGTCAGAAATAAATAAATTATAGGTAATTATAATTTCCTAGTTCGGGTGAGGTATTTACCTTTTTTTAACGAGGGGGAATCCTTCAAAAGGTACCCGACGACGTGGGAGCGATGTCGAGTTATGTGGGATTTTATTGTATTTATCTAATTTTAAAACGGACCTCCGTTGATAATTCTAGGGGCTTCTTTATTATTAGGTTACAATTATCAGGTTACAATATATACTATCAGGTGAAATACGTGATTCCACCTGATGGTGAGTGGCCAGTAGTACATGGATACCTATAAGTGATCAACCAGAAATCCTACTGAAATCCTAATTAAGGTCAGCTACGGATATAATATGAACACTAAATTGGAATATTTCTTACTTATAATGTTTATTTTTCAAGTCAGAACACAACAGCGACGGTGGTACCTTCAGAGTCCACAAACCTTTACTAAATAAACAATAAGCAATAAAAGCGCTTAAAATATAAACGTAAATGTATTCATGATCGATCCCGCTATCCTGGCGTGCATGGCCGTGGCATGCGCTTAAAAACTAAATGGACTTCGGCTTCGCTGGAGAAATATGCAATTTACGTGCAATACCCTCCCACGGTTACATTAAATAACGGTATGGTTCCACAAAATGACTAATACCCGCCTGACACGAAACTTAATTAACTTGGTGTTTCGTTAAAAATGTTTCCTGGAATTTAGACATTAATTATTTTCCTATGTGTACTTTTTGCACATTTTTTGGCAGTGTGGTGAGGCCTTTTTGGTCTTTGTTTTTGAGCGAAATTTATAATAATAACATTTTTTAGACTCATAATCTAAGGGCTCATTTGTATAATTAGGTTGTATTCTATATTATGTAGTCCACCTGATGGTAAGTGACCAGTGTCGACCGTCGATATCAGAGATCAACCACAAATCCTTCTAGAGTCCTAATTAAAGACATAATGTGAGAACTAAGTTAGAATATTTCTTATCATATCTATTTCTCAACTCAGAACACAGTAGAACAAGATGCGAGGGTGGTACCTTTGGAGTCCAACCGCAAACATTTACTAAGTAAACAGTAAGCTATAAATGCGCTTAAAAATATAAACGTAAATGTATTCATGATCGACCCCGCTATCCTGGCGTGCATGGCCGTGGCATGCGCTTAAAAACTAAATGGACTTCGGCTTCGCTGGAGAAATATGCAATTTACGTGCAATACGGAGGGTGCACCGTTACATTAAATAACGGTATGTTTCCACAAAATGACTAATACTCGCCTGACACGAAACTTAATTAACTTGATGTTTCATTAAAAATGTTTCCTGGAATTTAGACATTAATTATTTTCCTATGTGTACTTTTTGCACATTTTTTGGCAGTGTGGTGAGGTCTTTTCGGTCTTTGTTTTTGAGCGAAATTTATAATAATAACATTTTTTAGACTCATAATCTAAGGGCTCTTTTGTATAATTAGGTTGTATTCTATATTATGTAGTCCACCTGATGGTAAGTGACCAGTGTCGACCGTCGATATAAGAGATCAACCACAAATCCTACTGGAGTCCTAATTAAGGTGTGTGTTAATTAAGGACATGTGGACATAATGTCAGAACTAAGTTCGAATATCTCTTATCATTTGTGTTACTCAAATCAGAGCACAGTAGAACAAGATGCGAGGGTGGTACCTTTGCGGTCCAACCACAAACTACTTTCACTAAGTAAACAATAAGCAATAAAAGTGCTTAAAAATATAAACGTAAATGTATTCATGATCGATCCCGCTATCCTGGCGTGCATGGCCGTGGCATGCGCTTAAAAACTAAATGGACTTCGGCTTCGCTGGAGAAATATGCAATTTACGTGCAATACGGAGGGTGCACCGTTACATTAAATAACGGTATGGTTCTACAAAATGACTAATACCCGTCTGACACGAAACTTAATTAACTTGGTGTTTCGTTAAAAATGTTTCCTGGAATTTAGACATTAATTATTTTGCTATGTGTACTTTTTGCACATTTTTTGGCAGTGTGGTGAGATCTTTTTGGTCTTTGTTTTTGAGCGAAATTTATAATAATAACATTTTTTAGACTCATAATCTAAAGGCTCTTTTGTACAATTAGGTTGTATTCTATATTATGTAGTCCACCTGATGGTAAGTGACCAGTGTCGACCGTCGATATCAGGGTTCAACCACAAATCCTTCTGGAGTCCTTATTAAAGACATATGGTCAAAATGTGACAACTAAGTTAGAATATCTCTTATCATATTTATTTCTCAACTCAGAACACAGTAGAACAAGATGCGAGGGTGGTACCTTCGGAGTCCAACCACAAACATTGACTAAGTAAACAATAAGCAATAAAAGCGCTTAAAAATATAAACGTAAATGTATTCATGATCGATCCCGCTATTCCGGCGTGCATGGCCGTGGCATGCGCTTAAAAACTAAATGGACTTCGGCTTCGCTGGAGAAATATGCAATTTACGTGCAATACCCTCCCACGGTTACATTAAATAACGGTATGGTTCCACAAAATGACTAATACCCGCCTGACACGAAACTTAATTAACTTGGTGTTTCATTAAAAATGTTTCCTGGAATTTAGACATTCATAAATTTTGCTATGTCCTTTTTTGTACATTTGGAAGTGTGGTTAGGTCTATGGTCTATAGCGAAAGTTACAATACCTAATACCGCTTTCTATACCTACTCACAGACATTTAATAGGACTCCCGTATTTCGTGGGTACCATGGACAAAAGTGAATACAAAAACACCCAGACCCAGAACATAAATCTCAATTCATCATCATCATTTCGATGTTTATCTCGGATCGAACCCAAAACCCGCTGCATACAAAATTTCAGCTCAAAAGCTTTAACTGGTTTAAAATTCAGTTGCATTTAATCCTCACATACTTATGAACTAACGAGGCGACTAAAATAAAAGCGTATAATAAACTTTAAATATCGCTTACTTCGTAACAAAGTAAGGAGTAAATTAATAAAGAAACTTCATGTCTAACAAACTTATTTTATCAATACTCTCCAACTCTTTTGTTGAACTACAAAATTAAGGTAAAAGCATTATAATATAACTTTTCGTACCATCTCAGTTTTACATAATAACTTTCGCACCTCAATGTACTCGTAGCACTATTACGTATTGTTATTATTCGGAAATATGTTAGAACTCATAACTGAGAAGTACCATCGCCACACCTATTTCTAGCGTGTAGCAGTTCTTGCATTTTATTGAAAAGGGCATGGGTGCTGATTTACTTACATGGGCGAAAGTCCGTTGAAGTGCAAAGGACCTGTCATCGGTTTCACGGAGAATCTCTTTTCTATACGTGCAGTTGTGCAGTTACAAATGACAAAAAGTGGTAGCGTAGTAAAAACTCAATCTATCGATTGAGGGGTACGAGGTTAGAATCCCAGGAACGCACCAAGTCATTTTTAAAATAAATTGTTGCTTTAACGTTGAAGGAAAACATCGTGCAATTCTGCACTAGAGAGATCTTTAAAAACAATCTCAAAGGTATGTGAAGTCTACAAATACGCATTTAGCTAGGACTAGGACTAACCTAATCTTTTTTATTCTGAGAGAAGACCCGTGCCCAACAGTGGGACAGTAATATGTTGATGATGGTGAAGTCTACAAATTCGGCCAGCGCAGTGGACTATTAACTAATCTTTCTCATCTTGATAGGATACATTTGTCCAGCAGTGGAACAGTCATGGCTATACGACGACAGATGATATTAACTATCAGATGGCCTGCGTTCTTCTTTACTTTCGTAAAAAATCTAGATATTTTTATTCTTCTGAATAGGAAACGCTGTATCAAGTTAGCTTCGTATTACGTATTATTCGTATAGTGTCACTATTTCCTCCCCGAGTACTGGAGAGTTATTACTTAAGACAGCGCTTGCCTGTGACGGGTTTATCATTGGTTCAATTTATGAGCTGCCAGCGAATTTAACTAACTAAATTAGCTCTATGGTATTTTTCGAGTTATTGGACGTATTTTTTGTAAATCTAATTAAGTAAATAAAGGTAGGTATCATCTATTCTGCAATTACTTTTGATATTCGTTTTCGACGATAATTATATCAGTTCAATATCTATGGAAGAGATTATTTGTTAAATTGTGATTGAAGTCTAACTTCATATGAAATATTTATGGCTGATAATTCTGTGTCATATATTTTGTGATGTCAAAACGCTGTCTCCTATCACTTGCATCGTCGTAATAGTGTGCGACAAATTCTCCGATTACTGGAGTATAATAAAAAATACTTTTTAATTATGTAATAAATAAAACTAAACAGAGCAATGATAAATTCTTATAATTCTATTATTCAATAAAACGCTACAGCGCTCAAAACGCTTCCTCCTATCACTTGCATTCGTAATACTACGCGACGAATTCCCAGATACCTGGAGTATGATAAAAAGTACTTTTAGCGCAGTGTGGTGCTGTATTGAATTATAAAATGTTCTCCAGCTTCTCTGTTACGAAAGTTCTTTAAAGCTTTTATTGTGAGCTTTCGCTCTGGTTCCACTCGTGTTTGGTTATTCAGTTTTTATAGTATGGAAGTGGCAAAAAAGGATGCAATCCACTTAATGGCTACTGTCGCCCACGGACATTTGAAATCAACCCCTGTTAACTGAGTACTGAGTTCGGCCACTGATGCGTCGCTACCCTTGACGATTTTTCCTTTTATAATAAAAAAGTAGCAGGCGAGCATGCAGTCCTCCTGATGGTAGGCGACTACTGTGCTATCAACCCCAGCTAAGATCCTGCCTGAGCTCAGCCATACATGAGTTACTCCTCTGGTTGGTACGACTGAATTAAATAAAATTAGTATGTCTCTCACAGACCTGCCATCTTACGACATTTTTAAAATCAGAACACAGCAGCGCTTGACATTCTCTCCGAAGAACGGAAGCATGTAAGAAGCCGGTTACGTTGCTTCTTTGTACTTAAATTACATTCTACAAGTAATGTTTCGTATATGTTCAATCCTTGTCAACTTTAGGTGGGTACATATAAATATTCCTTGTCTTGTCAGGGTTGCTTCGTGCGACCAGTCGACGTCTTGCGCTTGGCACATAAAACGTTCTGTACGTGCCCTTTTACTTCTGCTTTACAAGTGGACTGGCCGTGCTACCACGTGTGTATTGTGAAGTGCAAAAAGACTACTCCTCAGGAAGTTCAGTCTGTGCTTACTTCTTTGTGCCCTGTGACAGCGCGGTTTATCGACGGTGGTTTTATCTACTCTTTTGCTTGGACGAGTATTGGGTACCACTGTATCACTATCCGTATTACTAAAGACTTTATTTCTGCTGGCATAACAATCTCACATTAATAGTTCGTCTAAGATACAAAAGTCTCACAACGCCCCCAATTTTTTTTTATTTTTTTTTTATTTGAGCCCCTAAAATCTTTTCAGCCAATATGATATAAATATAAATTATTATTTTCAACATTGTGTTATCGTCTAAATAACATAATTACAATAATACTCTCATAAAAATAATTAGCTAAAATCATTAGTAATGCGTGGTGGTACTCATAAAGTAAAAAAAAATTCTGGCTTCTGAGCAAGATCGTACATTATATATTTTTTGTATTGTAGATACTATTCGAATTTGTTATATATGGGAAACTGTGGACACTTGATCCCCCCTTTTGTTTTTTGACCACTATTTGGTAAATATTGATCCGATTTTAAATATATTGGTACTGAAATACGTGGAATTTCATTGGCTATACTAAGTATAAAAGCTAATGATATCGCATGTAAATTTTGTAACCAGCCCACGAAAACTTTGTATAGGGAATGATACCATGTGTCCCATATATATGTCTGACTTGATTTCCCCCCCTCCCCCCTCTGGAACACTTGATCCTGAAGGAAATATGTCTCCTATATTTTCATATGATACCAAAATGAAAAAAAACATGTTAAAATTGATTTATCATTGATTTACTTGCTTAGTAGGTAAAGTAGAAACAACAACAACAACATATCCACTGTTTTGATAAATCACATATACGAGTAACTATGTTTTCAGCTAACATTACTTAATGTTCCTATTTTCACAGAATCTTATGGTTGATATTTTTTTTCTTGTACCTTCTATTGTTTTATATACTCTAGGCATATTGAACCCTGAAATTATTCAAAAATAAACATTAGTGGATGCTTGATGCGGGGGGATCATATCTCCCATAAGAAAGTGTACCAAGTGTACCCTAGCTATACTGTGGTTATAAAAAGGTATTGTAAAAAAATCGGCTACTATTAACACTATTCTATGAAACAGACGTTTAAAAACATAGATAATGAATAGTTTAAAAGTGTTACTTACCGAAAATAAGTTTACTAACCAATTATTTAATCAAAATGAGAACTTACGAAAAATATTTTCCTGCGATCTGCCATCTGCTTAAATATCAAATTGGACAAGAGTACCAAGTTTAGAAAGTTATAACGTATCATAGACAACCAATGTTGCCACACTAAAATCATATTGTGTTCACAGAAGCTCTGTAAATCCAGTGGACCTTTATTTTTCTATTACGTGACTTGTTTTTCTCGTTTTTTTTTTTTTTTTTTTTTTTTTTTTTTTTTTTTTTTTTTTTTTTTTTTTTTTTTATATATATGTAACCTAACGATAAGGCAGACGGGCTACCTGATGGAAAGCAGTCACCGTCGCCTATGGACCACCAGATGCAACACCAGAGGAGTCGCCAATGCATCGCCGGCTTTGAAGGAGAGCTCTTTTTACACCCCTCTTGAAGAGCCCCATGTCATAGTCCTGAGGGAATACCTCAGGACTAAGTTTTTACAATATTATTATAAATTCAAGAGGTTGAGTTTGTATTATATTGTTATTTTATTTTTCTCAGTAAAACATTAAGGTTTCTATAATAGGCATGTTTGAACATAATATTCCAACGTGTTCGTGACTTTCAAAGATAATAATAGCAATTGTGATAAAGTTCGTCGTATTTTGGTTTTATTTCTTTGAGAAAACTTTCTTTGGGTTACATAAAAGCGACAGTACAGTAATATATGAGTGACAGGCAGCGCTGACGATTGTTGTTAATGTCGTAATTGTCGTTGAATGTCGTCGAAGTCGTCGGTTGTCGTTGATGTGTCCATTGTTGTTGATGTCGTCGATTGTCGTCGAAGTCGTCACTTGTCGTTGATTGTCATCTAAGTTGCCGATTGTCGTGGATTGCCAGCAAAGTCGTCGACAGTCGCTATGATGACTGTCGTGCATCTGACGAAACACGATCGCCGTTTTACGACTGTTATCTGTCGCTAACAACAGACAACAGCCATACTCAAGTCCGGAGCTTGTATGTAGGTAAGACTGCTAAAAAACTTCGATAGCGTTATTTAGGATTAAGTATCTTTTTTAAAAGCTTGAAGTAGCAAACGAGCATGTATGAAGAAGTCACTACCGCTCGTGAACAACGGTAACTAACCCCATATAGAACAGGGATTCTTATTGAAGAGAAAAGTAGTCACCATATGTGAAATTCAGCTGGTATCCACACCCTCTCACCAAAACATAGAACTGATTCACGTTATAAATAGGAGTGGCAGAGGTACCACCTTGTTTAAACCATAATTCCACTAGTTTTCAAAACGTGCATAAACGTTTATTTTTGACGTTTATAACTCCAATAAATTGTCCAGTTAAATTACTTCATAATTATTCAAGTTATGTAATGAAACTATAAAAAGTTATAAGCTTTAATAAAAACTGCGAAAGTTTTATCCGTATGGCATTTTTAATCGTTATAACTGAATTAGGTTGCACGTAACGCAAATAACTCCATTCGTTCAGTTTTATTCTTTGAATGGTGATTTTTCTTATGATATTTCTACGTTATTCATGATTTCTGAAACTAATACCTTAGAGTTGATCACAGATGTCTATGGGCTTGAATGGCCACTTACCATCAGGTGAACTGAAATAAAAAACGCGATTTCTCGTTGTAGTGTATCACCTTGTAGGTAGTTTGTCTCAAGCGCGTACGACACGGAATGAGAGCGGATTTTGTGGGGGCAGTCATGCTAGACCGTCGGTGAGGACGGTCGTGTTGGTGCGTCAGCGAGCCAAATGGGGTTTAAGTGATACCGGCGTTGAGTCGGGAACACTACACTCGTAATTATGCCTTAGGTTCTTAGCAAATTATTTACTTTTAGCATCGGGAATCACGTATTGATGACTGAATCGAAACTGCATCACGTTTTCGGCTTATGGCGTTCTGTCGCGGTATAGAAAACACGGGGATTAGCTACGTTACTGCTATCGCGTTTTCCGGGTTCAATTTGCTGGACCAAGCGTCCAAATGTAACTGCGGCCGACGCTCAAAGGAGTTCAGGGTAGAGTTTGATTCCTGCATTTGGCTTCTGTAAAGCAAATTAATCGACGATCACAGATATTAAAAGCATTATTTCTATTGACTTTCATTAAGTTATTTTTATATAGTAAACCTTTAATCACCCTAAGTTAAAGTAAAATAAAATAGGGGGTATTATTTTTTTATTCAAACTTCAGTTTAAATTAAATTTGACCTAGTTGAATTATTGTCCCGGTGGGTACTACCTCTACGCATATTGCTAGCGTAAAGCAGTTCTGTGTAGTGGTAAAAGACTGTGGATGATGGTTGATTAACAAAGACCATCTTAGTTCTCAAGAGTGGCAACATATCTAAGATAGATTTCAGGTATAACCAAGGGGCCTACCACCTTTAAAAACCATCATAGTTCAGGAAAGTTTTATTTCCTCCTTAAAACAGTAAAATATTCCGTCATACACAGTTGAACAAACTTAAACCCTTATTAATTTTTCGCTTATCCATTGTATAAAACCAACTGAAATTGTCATATTTTGCTTAAAAAGTTAAAGGTATGATTAAAATAATATTGTTTTTAGATATGGTAGTAACCCCCCCGTTCTATAAAAAAAATCATTAAATACATAGTACATGGGCGGCAGTGGCCACTTAGCAACAGGTAGGCAAAAAAATAAATTTCTGCTTAGATCGTAAAAAATCTATAATGCCTTATTTTTCATTTTATTTGATACGTATTAAAAGCAAAATAATCTCAACACAACAGAGGCGGTAATTACGCACAAATTAATTGGAAGGCCGCTGAGTGTTCCAATTATTTATACTTCGTCGGGTTTCATCCAGATCAATCGTTACGGTATTATGAAGTAATAGGTTTAGTCCTTAGAAACAATTGTGGCAAGGTTTTTCAGTACCTACGCATGCATTAAAAAAATTGTAATTGATATTATTTAAAAACCGATATCAAATTCATTTTCTTACTTTGACACATACATGTATACATCCATCATTATAAACATAAGTATACGAAGCACTGTCCTACTGCTGACTGCTCCAATCACAAAATAATCCTTAATGCTTTATTTTTCATTTTATTTGATACGTATTAAAATCAAAATAATCTCAACACAACGGAGGCGGTAATTACGCACAAATTAATTGGAAGGCCGCTGAGTGTTCCAATTATTTATACTTCGTCGGGTTTCATCCAGATCAATCGTTATGGTATTATGAAGTAATAGGTTTAATCCTTAGAAACGGTTATAGGTACTAAGATTTTTCCGTACCTACGCATACAAAAAAATTGAAATATTTGTTATTTAAAGGTGGTAGAACCCTTTGTGGTTCGACTCCGGCGGCACCACCGCCACACCTATTTCTACCTAATAACAGCAGTGTTAGGCGCTGCTGTGTTCCGGTTTGAAGGGTGTGGTTAGGGAGACAGACTTTTCCGAGGCGTTCCAGCTTAGTCCTCAGGGGTAGCGGCGCATCTGTGGCCGACCTCAGGTAGGAATATCTAATCCTATCTGGGGTTGATTACAGATGTCCATGGGCGGCAGTAGCCACTTACCATCAGGTGGACTGCATGCTCGTCTGCTACTCTTATATTATAAAAAAAAAAAAAAAAAAAAAATTTTTAAGCCAAGTTCTACCTCATTTTTTTTATAATATAGGAGCATACAGTCCACCTGATGGTAAGTGACTACTGCCGCCCATGGACATCTGTAATCAATCACAGATAGGATTAGATATTTCTACCTGAGGTCGGCCACAGATGCACCGCTACCCCTGAGGACTAAGCTGGAACGCCTCGGAAAAGTAAGTCGCCCTTACCTCACCCTTCAAACCGGAACACAGCAGCGCCTAACACTGCTGTTATTAGGCAGAAATCGGTGTGGCGGTGGTGCCGCCGGAATTGAACCACAAAGGGTTCTACCACCTTCAAAAATAAGTAAGAAGAAATAACAAAAACATTTCAAACAACTACATTTTAAATTGACACGTTTTTTGTTGTTATATGTTTTTAAAACTAGTTTTCCCATTAAAACTATCAACATCAGATAAGCTCGGCTTGTCCAATTAACGGAATACATTTCGCTATTTTGAAAATTCCCAATTTTATACTCATATCACTATCACTATTATTATTATTTTCAACAAATTTGTGCAAACAATGTTTTTAAAACGAAATGTATTGTTTTCAAATGTCATATCGAAACAAATAAATGAAATGAAATGAACCGAAACGGAACGGAACGGAATGAGCTGACATATTATAACTGTTAAGTCAAAAATTTAAATAATAAGCGAGCATGTAGTCCATCAGTTGGTAAAGGTCACTGCTTATGAACCTAATAATGGAACCTAATAATGGAACCTAAATGTAAGTTAATTTTAAGTTGAATTCTGACAGATTTTTATGTGTGCCATGTAGCCAAGCAATAAATGGAAACAGCTTATCGCCAGCTAAGACCTTCCCCCGTGAAGAAATACTTAACGGTGATCCTGCGGGGAACAACGAAGGCAGACGAGAGAGGCGGTTTAGCCGGTACAGGTCACTACCAGGCCAAGTCCGACATACGGGGTCCCTCTAGACCCTATGATACGTAATAGTATTTTTCCCCTCAGAAAAAAAAACACACACACATACCTATACATGTATACACACACATATATACACACACATACATCTCATGCGTATTCGCATCTTCTCGAGCAATGTACGCGTTCATGTTTCGTGTTGTACAGGGATTACACCTCCCAAATTTTACAATTAAGCGAACTGTAGGTAAAACTTTCTTAATAGCTAGAACAATCTACTAGAGCCGATATGCGGAACGGCTCATAGCGAGTTTGTAATCCGTCAGATAATCCGGTTTTAAAATTAAATTCCTCGACGCTTTTAGGGTTCGCTCGTCAAACAGAAAACCCTTTTCGTTATGTTGTGTTTGCCTTTAATAATGACGGATAAAGCGTGCAGTCCAATGATAAGTTACTGCCGCTCATGAAAATCTATAATCAACCCAGATAAGATCTGTCTCATACCATATGTCAGCCGCAAATGCGTCGCTACCCCTGAGGACTAAGCTGGAACGCCTCGGAAAAGTATGTCTTCTTTACCACACCATGACACAGCAGCGTTTAACGCTGTTATTATTAGGCAGAAATAGTTGTGGCGACTAATCGCCGGAATCGAACCACACAGCGTTCTATCATCTTCAAAAGAATTTAAACATGAATTCAAAAACATTATTTCAGTCGTCCCATTCTATTGTATAATTTACTCTACAATCCTAATATTTTATCCTAAAAATTGAAGTCCTGAAAAGTAACTTGTAAAGTCGAAACACGTCTGCCTAAACAGGTTTACATTTGACAATGTTAGTTCATGATGAAAATACACAAAGTTATACTTCGGTTATATGTAGTTCAGTTTATAAAATCCGACAGGGTTTTATTAAAGTTTGCCATCCATCTGAATAATCCAGATTAAAATTTAAAGCAGGAATGTAGGATATTCGTACACTATACAGGATGTTTCATAGAGTGATAATAGATAGAGAAAGTTCTAGTACATCGATTTTTTTTTTATTATCTTGAAAAACACGACTTGGAATTCGAAATAAACCATTTCGAAATAAAAATTGTTTTAATATAATACGCCGTTTCATTAAAAAAACTATTTTCGTTTTGCGGGTAGTAAACATAAATGTTACTTTGACTTTAAGTAAAATAAAATTATTATATTTTTTTAATTTCTCTTATTCTTATAAGTTTACTCGACTGACTAGTCCCGATAAACATCCTGTATACTAAAGACTCAAAACTCTACATTTTTCTACATAATAAGAGGTAACTTATCTCCCCTTACATAACGTGCTCCCAGAATTCCCTTTTGTTCTTCAAATAGAACCTTCCTTGACGCAAATTGTTTTGACGTCATTTGCGTCCATTGTGGTGTCTTTTTGTTATTTTTCCAGTGTTTGATGTATGTAATATAAATTTATATCTTGACTCTCTTGTTTGTGTTTCATGAACATTTAAGCGAACTTTATGAAGCTTAAGGTATTACGCTTGAACAATCGCGCTAAGTTTTTGTTTTTGAAGTTCAATAGGTACTTTGTAAGAATGAAGGCACTTAGTGTTTGCATTTGACGTCGTTTGTGTAAAGTATTGGAAAGTAACTTAGTAGTCAAGGGTTTATCTTGTAGTTTACCAGGCTAGTCAATTGCAGCGTTTACCAGATTTTTTGAGATCGAAAGATTTGAAAAAGCTTTTAAAACAAAAAAAACATATTATAGATTTTCAGACCCTTAAGGGGTTATTATTTGTTTAAAGAAAAAAATCACGTACAATCGGTTTACCTGTTTAAGAAATGTAGTCGTCACAAGTTTTTTAACTGTTTGATATCTCGCGATAAACCACGCCTCTTTACCTAAAGCGAGAACTGTATTATGCAATAATTCTTTACAAAATTGGACCGCGTGTACACATTACCAAACATAGGTCGTAACAAACGTGTGACAATGTTTACAGTTCTCTGTCCCGATCTGAAAGGTGATAGCTGCTTACACTAACTAGAACACAGGAACACCAAAGAGGAACAGAGTTACAAAGGAAACGTTGTCGACGTTCATTTGACAACTCTAATGTCAATGGAAATGGTTTACATGGTTGTATGTAGTTTAACTATGTACAAACGTAGACGATGATGTCATAAAATGAGTTACTTAGAATGGATAAAATGATTAGGAAAATTGTAATTCGTATCCACTATTAATACAAAGCGGTGATAGTTTAGTCGTCGACTCTCGGACTCTCTATCAGGGGGCCCGGGGTTCAAATCCTACACGCCTCTGCTTTTCTAAGTTACATACGTATTAAACGGAAAATAAAATATCGTAAGGAAACTAACACGCCTCAGTTTTCTTACAAAAATGTCAAGGGTGCGTGAAGTCTGTAAATTCGTGTTGGCCAGCGCGGTGGTCTATGGCCCAATCCTTTTGTTACTACGAGAGGACCCGTGCCCAGCAGTGGGACGGTAAATGACGACAACTTTTCACTACACAAACAATATACTTGATCTGTTGTCCAAGCGATCCTTACTGAGGAGATTAAAACTTACAAGTTACACAAAATGGACAAGTCACCGTGCCACTGTCACTAGCGAGGTCGTTAAGTGGCTGTAGAGAACTTTTCTAATTAGGCGAAGGGCATTAATCTTCCTGACGGCCCGATTCGGTGTGACTGGCAGAAGCCGGCGAATTATAGAAATAATTACCTAAGAAACTGTATTGATTGGACGGGATATTCAAATTTTTACATTTTTACGTGATTTTGGAAGGTGGTAGAACCTTTTGTGGTTCGATTCCAGCGGCACCACTGCCACACCTATTTCTGCCTCATAATAGCAGTGTTAAGCGCTGCTGTGTTCTGGTTTTAGGGGTGTTGTAAGGGAGACATACTTATCCGAGGCGTTCCAGCTTAGTCCTCAGAGGTAGCGGCGCACCTGTGGCCGACCTCAAGTAGTAATATCTAATCCTATCTGCGTTTGATTACAGCCACTTAGCATCAGGTGAACGGTATGATTATTTGCTACTCCTATATTATGAAAAACCACTTTGAAAATTTGTCCATAAAATTGAATAAAATATTATAACACCACAATAGTAACTCTAGGAATTCAATAGAGGCACTTCATCCCCTATTATAAAACATACATTGCACGTACTCCAGCCCTTTGCGCGGTGCGGTGCTGTTCAAACAACTTTCCCTTTGTCACGTAATGCACGTGTTTACGTGACGTTTAAATATTTTTAAACATCGTAATTTTTAACATGAAAAGGCTTTTGTATTTTGTGCATTTTTGGGGTGGAGTGCAGAGTTTCAGTTGTCACAGTTTTTCACCCTCGAAAATAAAGGTGTAAGTTTGACAGTTATGTCTGTATGTATATTTGTCAATCATCATTGTAATCATCTAAACGATTAACAAATACACACACACACACACACACAAGTGTCTATACACTATGCTCGTTCTTAGTAAATCGATCGATTGAATTTATTCAATTTTGCCTAATTTATTTCGACGTTAAAAAAAAGTAGTGATAGCCTAATTGATAAGAAACTCGGCCTCTTAATTGAGGGGTCCGTTATTAAGAAATTTATTATAACTTTCTTAAACAGTGAAGGAAAACATCGTGAGGAAACCTGCATACCTAATCTTAAAAAAAAAGTTTTCATAGGTATGTGAAGTTTACCAATTCGCTCTTGGCCAGCGCGGTGGACTATGATCTAAACCGTTTCACTTTGAAATGAGACCCGTGCCCAGCAGTGGGACAATAATCGGCTCACGAGGACACAAACGAAGAACCACAAAATATACCTCCAAATTTAATGAACACATTCAAAAGACTTAAGTTCCCACTCACCGTTTACGTACTTAGTTCGTTTAATTATAAACGTTTATTTTAGTAGATACGAGCGTTTACGCGAACGTTTATATTCAGTACCGTTTACGTAATACACATAGCTGTTGTTTATTGTGCATTTAAAATAATGTGTACAGGGAATATAAGTATAAATAACGCGGTAAACGGAAAGCTTAGGGGAATTTAATATATTCCCGTGAAATATATTCTTCATAAATTCCCGTGTATATTTATTGAAATTTATTTAAGTAGTAAGTGTTCTTACACTTATTTGTCTCTTAGGATGCTTGTGTATCTTTTATAAAGTTTAGAAGCAGATAAACTTGTAGTCCACCTGATGGTAAGTGGTTACTACCGCCCATGGACATCTGTAATCAACCTTAGATAACATAAGATTTCTATCTGATGTCGGCTACAGATGTGTCGCTAAGATTGAAGACTAAGTTAGAAGGCCTCGGATAGGTATGCCTCCCTAACCACACCCTTCAAACCAGAACACAGCAGCGCTTAACACTGCTGTTATACGTGTGGCGGTGCCTCCGGAGTAGAACCACAAAGTATTCACCTTCTGCATATTAATTTAGAATATTTACTCTTTCTACGCATAAAGAGCACAATATTTGTCTGTCTTTTTGTGTGTGAATCTAAAGAAACTTGGTTCCACGTTTCTAGCAAAAAGATCCACTTGTTAATGAGTCTCTTGGATTACAGATCGCTTCATTATTTAAATGCAGGAGCAGTTTGTTGCAGCCACCCGTCTGCACTCTACAAAAACTTAATACCGACTAATTATGTTAATTTAAAATGCATTTGTGTCGAGTTTTCGAGATTCGACGGGAGATGGCGGTGTTTCCTGTCAACAATCTTGAATCATGCTATTGAAGTTTTTTAATCATATATATCAGCTCCGAACTGAGACTATCGGAGTATGGGTACTCACCATTATCACGACAAGTGATGGTGGCAAGACATGATGCATATGATCCCACTGCTGGATGCCGGTCCCCTCTCAGAGTGAAAAGTGAGGATTACCCTAGGTAAGTGGAAATTGATTGAGTTCACATATCCTTGAAAGGTTTCTTCACGTTGTTTTCCTTTCCCGTTTATCAAGTACCTTAGCCTTGACAGTAAGTAATTGTCAATACATATAATCAAACACAAATATGATTGAACTTCCTCATAAAGTCGTTACAATATAAGTCGTCCTTTGAGGACTAAATTGGAAGCTGTGAGTCTATTCCTAACCCCACCGTTCAAACAACCAAGCGTAATAGATGTGGTAGGTGTTCTGCAGGTAAATCTTTTAGATCTTTAAACTTAACGCAGCAATATAACTTTTGGCAAAGCCTTAACTTAACCAATTCAGCGCGCCATTTAAACTTTAACCTGCGAAGTTTCTTTTATTGACCCTATTTCACAAAATAGAGGGTAATTATAGCAATCATCACGCTTTGGCACAAAATCAGAATAAAGCGAGCACCGTTCGAAAATATAAATGTTTTTCGCGTGACTTGAATCTTAGCGCAGAAGATCATTAGTGACTCTTGTTCTGAATGCAGATCAGTTACCTTCTTTGTTTAAAAGCTAGAGATGGCCTGTTAGTATGAAGTCCGCTCTGTCACTTTGGTGCGATTTTTGATTCCATGCGTCTCTAGCCCTCTTCTTTTGTAAATTGTCTATTTATTCTCATTGTTGCTTAGTTCAATTGAATAAACCTAATACAAAAACCTCTCTATCAGCATCGACAAATCGCCTATTAGTATAAAATTCTGCCTACTAATCCGAAGATTAGTTGTTCATATGTCCCCAACACCCTTCAAATCAAAACACAATGCTTAATACTTCTGTTAATAGATCGAAATTGTGACGGTAGTGCCGCCGGACTCGACCACGGTCAAAATACGTAAGTTTATTTATTATGTGTCTAAATAGATTCTTAATACAACCTAGCAATATTACACACAAATAAGATAGTAAACAATAATAAACAGGTAGTACTCGAACGAAGAGTTTTACCTTAAAACGGTTTAAATACTCCTCATAAATAATACTTGTAAAGAAACACTCAAAATACCTCTTCCGCTACTTATCCGAAAACGTGTTCCTTCATATTGTTTTGTTCCTGGAACTTACTGCGTAGAACTTTCTAGTTTGTACCGAAGTGTTGGCCGTTTGTATAAAATAATCATTTGCTTAAACGGTTTAATTACTCCTTACAAACAATACCTTTCCTAGAACTACTTGAAATAACTCTTCAAAAACTTATCCGAAAAATGTTCCTTTATATTGTTTTGTTCCTGGAACTTACTACGTAGAACACTTCGTACTGCGTAGAACACTGCGTACTGCGTAGTACTTTCTAGTATGTAACTAAGTGTTGGCCGTTGGTATAAAATAATCATTTATTAAACGGTGTAAATACTCCTCATAAAATTACCTTTTCTAGAACCATTTGAAATAACTCTTCAAGTATTCATCCGAAAAATGTTTCTTCATATTCTTTTGTTCCTGGAATTTACTGCGTAGAACGTATGGCGTAGAACTTTCTAGTCTGTACCTAAGTGGTGACCGTCTGTATTATCATTTGTTTATGCGAGTTGGCTATTTATATAAATGAATTGTTTCCGTATACAGCGCAGACTAGGATTTTATTTTTATTTTATAATATTATAGTAGCAGACGGTCATGCAGTCTACCTGGTAAACAGTGGCTATGTACGCTAACGGATATCTGTAATCAATCTCAGATAAGATTAGATTCTTACCCGAAGTCGACCACAGATGCGCAGTTACACCTAAGGACGAAGCTGAAATGCTTTGGAAAAGTATGTCCCTTTACCACACCACTCAACCCATAACACAGCAGCGTTGAACACTACTGTTACTAGACAGAAATGGATGTAGCGGTGGTGCCGCCGGAGTCGAACCAATAAATATGACAGTTGTACTTCCGCACTCGAACGAAGAGTTTATTAACCCTCAAACGATTTAAATACTCCTCATAAATGATACTTCCATGGAACAACTCGAAATAACTCTTCAAGTTTTATCCGAAAAATGTTCCTTTATATTATTTTGTTCCTGGAACTTACTGTGTAGAACACTATGTATCACGTAGAACTTTCTAGTATGTACCATAGTGTTGGCAGTTTGCTTAAAATAATCAGTTATTAAACTGTTTAAATACTCCTCATAAAATGACCTTTCCTAGAACCACTCGAAATAACTCTTCAAGTTTTATCCAAAAAGTGTTCCTTCATATTATTTTGTTCCTGGTACTTACTGCGTAGAACTACGTATTGCGTAGTACTTTCTATTCTGTGCCTAAGTGTTGGCCGTTTGTATAAAATAATCATTTGTTTATGCGAGTTGGCTATTTATATAAATGAATTGTTTCCGTATACAGCTCAGACTATTGTATTAGGAAGTAGCCTCGATTTATTGGAGTCTGCGAATGATGTCGAATGTGGCACCACGTATCCCAGAATACATCATATATCATATAGTATAAGTATCCTGGATAAGTGTCGCCAAAGACATCATCTTTGGCTACAATTTGCAGGGATATTTATAGTTTATTAAAAACTAATCTGTACAATTTCTATTCCGGATCTTAAAATCGTAAGATATAAAAGATAAGAGCTTTTAATTTCTTATTTCGATATACTGGTCTATCTAGTACCTATTTAATATTAAATTTTGTAACATCCTGTAGTAAAAGAGTAGAAATATTTCCGTATATCTAACGTCACAGTGTTTTAGCACTTCGTAAAAATAAGTTGGATCTTTTGGAGAGACGTTGTACGAGGCATTCCAACTTACTCTCGTAAGCAACGCAGTAGCAACGTGAGCTGACCTAAATCTTCTAAAATAATGTTATAAATCCGATTGCAGTCAATTATAAATCTCTGCCGTGGTACCTCCAATGACTGCAGTTACTAATCCAATTTCACAAAAAACACGTTTTAGTCTAAACACAATAACTCAAATGATTTAACAGATCCCGTACAAATAGCCCCGGGATTACCATGGGGACTATAACGAATTTCACATTTGATCTGTAATGTAATAATATTAAGTTATTTACGGGACCGGCGGTAATAAGTTCTTGTTTCCGATGAAATGTTGCCCCGGGTGAGCCTATGGTGGTATAAGTTATAAGCGAGAGATCATCTAAACTAGGGCCACTTATTTCAAGTCCAGTCAGATCAACATAATCTATCCAAAATACAATTAATAAGGTGGCAGAACCCTCTGTGATTCAACTCCGGCAGCACCACCGCCACACCTATTTCTGCCTTATAACAGCAGCCTTAAGCGGTGCTGTATTCTAGTTTAACGGGAGTAAGGGAGATATATTGTCCGAGGCATTCCAGCTTAGTCCTCAGGGGTAGTGGCGCATCTTATTATAAGCATAGTATGATACGTGAATATTTAGCAGCGAATCCTTTATTTATCTCATACTACTAGACATAGGTTTTCTTAGAACTGCGAGCTAGAGGTCAATAATATAATATAATGGGTAATCTATATTTGATGTTATACTTAAAAACAAACAATAATGTAGGTGTAGTGTGAGTTTATTTTGATAACAATTTTCAAAAATAAAATCGCTGATGACAAAATTGTACCTCGAAACATTAAACTATTTTTATACGATTCAAAATAAAATTTTACAATATTACATTACATCACTTATACGTTACTCGCAGTCACATTATTCCGCTAAGCGCTTATCTCTCGCACGGATTTTCCAGAGGGAAAATTTATTCATAGAATTCAATTTACTCCAGGTGTGCCTTGACCCTTAACGGGGAATAAACGAGCCTTATTACGGGTGACTTTTGCTTATGTTTCCCTATTTGGAGAACTGGTTGTAAACGGTGAAAATTATTATCATTTTTACTTCGATTATTTTAAAATGATTAAAATTAGAGATGTCAAATGTCTTAAAGTTAAAGATACAAAGGTTGTGAAAGTAATAAATTCAAAAGGTACATGTAAAAAAATATGAACAAAATAATAATTAAAATAATTCATTAAGTAGGTCCCTAGAATACATTACTATAGAAGTAATTAAAATACCAAATCAGTTAAGCTCTCGCATAAATAACAGTTGAAGGAAACATAACTCAAAATTCCCGAGAATGTTCCACAGGAACAACGCTTGTTAGCAGGAACAGCTCTATTCCTCACGATCCGTCCCGAGCGCACCTGCAACACAAGAGTTATTACTGGGAATTTACAACTTTATACCTGTATAAAAATCTTTATTTTAATGCTTAAATTCATAAAAATATGATAACATACAAATTAAAAGGGATGAAATATGATTAAAATGTGGGAATTCTAAATAGCTGCCAAGGCTGGTAGCACTCCCATATATACAAGTATTTTAATAAATGACAATAGTCTTAAGTTGCGTTCTTATTAGTGATCGAAGGTTGCGTTATAGTTCGATAAGGGTTAAAGATAACTATACTTTTAAGTTTTCCGACTTGATCTTCAGAGGCAACACCGCATCGTTAGTTAAACTCAAAAGAGACTTCCATCCCATTTCGTATCAATTAGATAATTTTGTCAATATGTGGTAGTTGCTATTAAATCAAACAAGCTGTTTGCTTGTTTTATGTTTATTTCCCAAAAAACATAAATAAAAACTTTATTGAGAATAATATCAATCATAAATTACTCACAGGTCACACATATCATCGTTCCTCCCGGGGTCGCTAGCCAGGCGGTTGGAGCTCCCACTCTTGCCGCCCGTAACACCGAAAGCTCCCTTTTAGTAACCTCTTACAACAGACAGATGATATCGTAGCCCTATTCTAGTCCCGGAACTACAGGCACACAAAAAAGTGTTTGGTCAAGATGTGTGATGATGGTTAAGGGAACCATTCATGTGTTCCATCCTTGTCAAGGGAAGTGCTAACAGTATCTGCTCTCAATAGACTCACATGTGATGCCTTTTTTTTGTTTTCGAGGGAGATACCTTCAAAAGGTATCCGACGACGTGATACCTTTTGAAGATCTGATGGAACACAACCGGAGTCCTCCGAGCGCGATGCCTCGGTCAGGCTCTGCCCTGGGGGAGCACTTTACGCTCCTCTCGCACACCTGGTGTTTACGAAGGCATGCGACCACACATGCCGCTGTCCTTCCCGGGGTTGGTCTCCGGACGGTTAGAGCTCCCACTCTTGCCGCCGGCAACCCCGGAAGCCCCCTTTTAGTCACCTCTTACTACAGGCAGGGGATACCGTAGCCCTATTCTAGTCCCGGAACTACAGGGACAACACATGTGATGCCTATCGGATTGAATGCTTTATATCACAAGGGTTGCATGCTTATTTTATAATTCTGTCTTATCAGAAAACAAAATTACTGTCCAAAAATAGTGATAAATCATAAGTTACCTTTTTGTATGGAATAACATAAAATTCCCGAGATTGTTCCAGAGCAACAGCTTTATTCCTCACAGCTCGTCCCAAGCGCACCTGCAACTTACAAGAGTTATTACTGTAATTCTCCAACTTTATGTCTGAATTAAAATGTCTGAAAATGACAGTTTTTGGACCTAGGGAAACATTCACACTTAGGATATTAATTTTAACGTAGCGAAAAATTCGAAGTCCAAGATTCTTTGCTTAAGTACAGCTTAATGTAAAATTGCCTTCTGTGTCAATGAGACAGCGATTTGAATGAGATATAAAAAAAAATGTTATACATGGTTCAGTTATAAGTCCTATTTAATCTATTATTCTTCTATTATGGCTAGGTTAAGTTAGGTTAGTTCCCACAATGACCACAACACTGACCAAGTGTGAATTGGTGAACTTCAAATAACTTTGTAAACTTTGCTTTTATAACTACAGATTTCTTCGCGATACTTTCCTTCGCCGTTTAAGGAATTGATAATTAGTTGGATACCATTAGACATTCCTTTCGCTATTTACTCTCGTATATAAACAATTTAAAATAAAGCCAACTGCACACGTGCAACATAACACGAAAACCGTCAATATCTCACAGCAATAACTGCACGTGCAAGGACGTGTGTTATAACAGCGAATGCCCAACTTCGCGCGGGAAAATAAAATATCGCGGGTAAATTGTCGAGACGTGAATATATCGCTGTTAGAATTCGTTGTCAGAATTTACGGCGATTTTCAATTATGAATGGTTTATAAGTCTGGTTATGTAAAAATGCGATTCTAGTGTCTGTCATACTGTTTTAATTTATACTTCTTTGTCAAACTGTCAAAGCTACTGTGGTTGCTAAATGTGAATTGGTATTTAAAAAAAATTGGTATTTAAAAAAGATCTCAAGGGGGTGTGATCTCTATTACACCCCCTTGAGATCTTTTTTTAAAAAACTCTCAGGCATGCAGCTTTCCACATGATGTATTCCTTCACTGTTTTCATAAGTAATAACTTATTAATACGCACATATATACATTAAAAAAATGTGGCCCACTCCATCTAGCAACTGATAATTTCATAGTTCTTACCATTGGACAAACGCTTCACATTCTCTGCTCTCTATTAAAAAATAAAATAAAGCAAACTGCACACGTGCAACATAACACGAAAACCGTCAATATCTCACAGCAATAACTGCACGTGCAAGGACGTGTGAGTTATAACAGCGAATGCCCAACTTCGCGCGGGAAAATAAAATATCGCGGGTAAATTGTCGAGACGTGAATATATCGCGGTTAGAATTCGCAGAATTTATGGAACTTTTCAATTATAAACGATTTAAAAATTTTGTTATAAAAAAGCGATTCTACTTTCTGCGTTACTGTTTTAATTTATACTTCTTTGCCAACCTGTTAACGCCACTGTTAAGCACAGATCTCCTCTCAGAATAAAAGCGATTTAAAACATACTCCACTGCGGTGGCTTAGTGTGAATTAATAGAGATCACATACCCTTGAAATTTTTTAAATAACTTTCACGCATGCAGTTTTCCACATGATGTATTCCTTCACTGTTTACATAAGTAATCACTTATTAATACGTACATATATAAATTAAAAAAATGTGGTCCACCCCATCTAGCAACTGACAATTTCGTAATTCTTACCATTAGACAAACACTTCGTTCTCTGCTCTCGTATAAATATAAAATAAAGCCAACTGCACACGTGCAACATAACACGAAAACCGTCAATATCTCACAGCAATAACTGCACGTGCAAGGACTTGTGTTATAACAGCGAATGCCCAACTTTGTGCGGGAAAATAAAATATCGCGGGTAAATTGTCGAGACGTGAATATATCGCTGTTAGAATTCGTCGTCGGAATTTACGGCAGTTTTCAATTATGAATTTAGATTTTTGATGTGAAACATCTATAGCCGCACGTAAAAAAGATTTCTGGCGTGGCGACGATTACCTTTAACTACATAGACAAATGTTCTATAAGGGACAGAGCTATTAGAACAATGTGATAAAAAAAGACAACTAGTGTTTGACCTTGCGTTTCAAGTGTACGCAAACGTAAATATTGATCATGGAATATAGTGATCAATGATTACTTCAGTCGAAACGGGACATCGATTTTTTTATGTCAAATACTTTTTACTTGAAAAAATATAGTTAGAAATAATAAAAAACACGCTTTTATGATAAAATTAACTAAAAAGTAGAAAATAATTTTCAATCTAGGAATCATTTAAGGAAAAGTAAATAGTATAATTGTGCAAAAAATGTGGGGCGCTTTATGAAAACTGATAAATGGAGCACCCCATGTTTTTTTCACAATTATAATATTTACTGTTACTTAATTGACAATGACAACGGTTCATTTCGGAGACAACGGCACGAAGCATCGAAAAAAGGGACTGTCCCGTTAAAAACGGGACGTATGGACGTATATTTCTCATTGATACTCATGCTTGTCAAAGACAATGAAATAATGGAACAGAAGGTAAAAAATGTCCAGAACTGTCGATAATAGTTTTAGTACATCGTTTACGTAGAAATGTTATAGTACAGTTTAACTAAATAAATTATTATTATATAAATATATAATTTGATGAAAGAATGTATCTATACAGATGTATCGACTGGTTTAAAATATACGATTTAAAAATTGTTTATATTTATTATCGTATATTAGTAAAGATTACTCACTCCTAACAAGAAAATGTACCCAGTTTTGAGAATTGAAATAGTTGCGTAAAAAAGTTTTGCCACGTCTCCGTGCTAAAATGTCCCTAAAATATTTGAAATAATTATTTATCTATTATGTAAATTACGCAGTATTAGTTATTTATATGTAAATTTTCTCTAAAAATGTTTTTATTTGTCAAGAATTCAAAAAAAACTTACTAATAAGCCGTTTGTGGCTTCATTCAATTTCAAGGCGGCGAAGTATCTTTACTAATTTATGTTTATTATTTTCAGTTTTATTTTACACACGACCATTAATTGCAAAGTTGTGTACATTTTATAAATGTACTAGCTGACCCAGCAAACATTGTGTTGCCATATAAATAAAAAAAATGTTAAGGGTGAACAACCCTTATCACTTAAGAGATATGAAAAATAGATAGATAGTAGCCAATTCTCAGACTTACTGAATATGCATATAAATTTTGATGAAAATCAGTAAGAGCGTTTCGCAGGAGTACAGTAACTAACTTCGTGACATGCGAATTTTATATAATCTTACCGTGGTCTTTTTGAGGATTAATTTCTGGCTATACAAAGATTGTTTATTAAATTATGTTTAGGTTAATTTATTCAATTAAAGAAATTTTAAATACCGTATACTATCCTATATAAATTTTATGGCAATATTTTTTATTATTTACCACAGATATCGAAGAAAATTTAGAGATTAGGATACAGAATTTCCCATATATCGATTTTATTTTATTAAAATAAACTATAAAAAGTTATATTTTGACTAAAACACACTAATATAAAAATTAAGCAGTGGGATCTTAAACTATAACATACACGTATGAACATCGTGAGCTTCAATAAAATGTCACTTCTGTTCTGTTGATCTATGGTCATAGATCAATGAAAATTTTTTCATTGATCTATGACAGTTCAATTCAATCAATGAAAGTTTTTGTCAATGAAAGTGATAAAGACGCAAAATGCATGGTCATGCATTTTGCGTCTTTATCACTTTCATTGACAAAAACATACTTTGTCTCTTTCTGGTTACTCATGTAATCATGGCGGATCGAACACGAAAAATAAACAAAATTTAATAATTTCTCTTCATTTACGTGTGATAGGTGATTCCATGAATCTTGTTTCTTTTTCGAGCATAATTTTTGCATTTATGCATTGCACAAGAAGGCATTTTGAGGCTTAAAATTCAAAATAATGACGTTTAACGTGTTCAGTGACATTCGTATTTAGTAGTAGTGTATTACTACGCCGCGCGAGAGCGACTGGAGTCGTTTTAACTCGTTTTACACCACTTGACGTATTTTGTATGTTTTAAGTATTGCCCGCTTATTTTTCTGATAATAAAATGTCTGACCGTGATAATTTAGAGAGTGAAAGTGATCAGCCTTCTGCAAAGAAAGCAAAATCACACTATGACACACCATCAAGTCATCAGTAAGTTAATTATTATTTTATAATTAAAGTATGCATTTATCTGTGCATTAAGCACGCGTATATTTGGTGTGTTTTGAGCGCCAGCAAATGTAAAATCTACTATCTTGGTAGATTAAAATTCACATAAAAATCATTGCATACAATGTTTTTAAATTATTAATTAATTTTAATGTCATTCTTCTCAGAGAATAAATTTATTAAGACTGACAGAATTGTATTTCAAAATCAGCTGATGGCGTGCAGCGCACGAAAGTTTTTTCTTATTTGTTATAAATATGAACATTAAAAAATTAATTAATTTTTCTAATCATAGTGGCATTTATTGTGAAACATTCATTATTGATACTTATAATTTACGATTTTAGTAATATATTGAAATAACTAGCTAAGATTCTTGAGTTTACTAATATATTGGAGCCAATTTATTTTTTTCTGTATATTTTAATAACATATTTTTGATGTGAAACATCTATAGCCGCACGTAAAACCGATTTCTGGCGTGGCGACGCATGCCGTGGCCACGCTATACGATGGTATATATACAGTCTATATGCAGTAGTGTGAACGGTGTGGCGACGCGTCGCCATGCACAAACTATTACCGAAGTCACTGATTAAACGAATTAAGTAGTCACGATTTGAAATAAATTCGTAAATTTTTGTATTTAATGAAAATAAATGTTTATTCAATAAATAGTCATCGTTATCTGGAAAAAAATCGTAATATTTTATTTTATCATTATGACATATTTAGTTCCTATCACAATATGTTCTTTTCTGCATATTACTTTTACAAAATAATGTCGATGTTTCACATCTGCCAGGCGTCCCGTGACGGCTCACATTTTTTTGTTATGGAAAATAGCTATTTTAATATGACAGTCTTAATGCATACTAGCTGAATAAAAAATATCTTTTTGCTAATTTTAATTTTTCTTCCCCGTTACGTAGATAGCATTCTGAATGTTATTATGCATGGTGTGCACCGCAACTTATTTCAAATTAACTAAGGTAGCTAACTGCTAATACTAAATTATTTGAGGAAGGCCGGACGGTGGTAGAACCGTCTGTGTTTCGACACTTATTTCTGTTTAATTCATTCTCCATGCATTCTTAAGCACTGCTGTGTTGCGTTTTGCACTGTGTGATAAGGGAGATCACACTTTTCCGAGAGGTTCCAACATAGTCCTCGGGGTAGCAATCAGCTAATGGCTGATTTCAGGTAGGCCTTATTATTTCTTCCTGACCACAACTTCTAATACGGAACACAGCAGCGCCCAATACTAATGTTATTAGGCAGAAAAGAGGTGGTGGTGGTGCCTCCGGAGTTAAACCACATAATGTTTATACGTTTAAGACTTCTTACTAACACAATGTCTATAAGCTGCAACAACCTATTTACGACGACTCCTGCCTTGCAACTTCCATAAAACGGCATCATCGATAAAATCCGCCAACTAATTGATCCTCATAGCTATAAACGACTAAATTTCGTTTTAATGGTCCACAAGCGAAGTTTCTGCTCGAATTTATCTCGAACGCTCAGTTATTTTTCAATTTCAAACATCTTCGGGCAACGCTTAAAGTGGGTAGTTTAGCGACGATTACGGAGTGGAATCCAAAACTTTGTAAAAAGAAACAGATCTAACGGAATGTTTCTTTTGTTGAAACGGTCGCAAGTTTTATGACTGCGAATGAAACTGATGTAATGGCTATTGGGAATTTAGTGCCGGTGTTTTAAGATTGTCGTCTTTTATTTATACAATTTGTTTTGTAATATTGCGCGACGTTACCCGACTGCGGAGATAAGTGTTCTTTGAGCGTATGTATGTGTCATTGATGCGTCTAAATTGTGGTAGAGTCATAGGCTATATCTTAAAGAAGTCGGGTTTATCTTATATATAAAATTCTCGTGTCACAATGTTAGTTACCGTACTCCTCCGAAACGGCTTTACCGATTTTCACCAAATTTTATATGCATATTCAGTAGGTCTGAGAATCGGCTACTATCTATTTTTTACACACCTAAGTGTATACCTTAACATTTTTTTTTTTATATGGCAACACAACGTTTGCCGGGTCAGCTAGTTATTTATATGTTAATTCTGTAATAAGTGTTTCATCTGTAGGTACTTCTGTGATGTTTATTTACCCACTACCGTCCCGTTTCTTGAGATCTTCAGAAATCATCAAATTTGGTAAAAGCTAGTAATACTACCATCCCGCGCCTATTTCTGACCACACCCAGAGAGTTTTTACTTGATAAGACATGATTAATAGTGACATGATAGAACAGTGAAAAATCCATAAAAGAAATATTACTTCCATATTTCAATGTTTTCTTTTCCCCGCGACAATAAGATCATTTGGTCTTATCCGGCGTATGATCCTAGTAAAACGGCATAAAATGAAAATATGATCCCGAAACACAATAACATTTCGGGGCTTACACGATTCCATTTCGTTAATCCCAAAAATATCGACTTAACTGATTGTCATATTCCAATTTTTAGGGTTCCGTACGAAAAACAAAACAAAAATAGAACACTTATAGGATCACTCGTGTGTTCATCTGTCCGTCGTAGCCTGTTTGCCCCGAAACTACTGGACCAAATCAGTTGATCTGATTATGAGAATTTGATACTTTCATATATTTTTTTATAATATAAGAGTAGCAGACGAGCATGCAGTCCACCTGATGGTAAGTGGCTACTGCCGCCCATGGACATCTGTATTCAACCCCAGATAGGATTACATATTCCTACCTGAGGTCGGCCACAGATGCGCCGCTACCCGTGAGGACTAAGCTGAAACGCCTCGGAAAAGTATATCTCTCATACCACACCCTTCAAACCGGAACACAGTAGCGCCTGACACTGCTGTTATTACGCAGAAATAGGTGTGCCGCCGGACTCGAACCACACAGGGTTCTGCCACCTTCCCAAAATATGACCCAAATACGACCCATAGACGAAAGTATAACTTAAACAACTGAATTTTCAATTGAGGAGGGACTTTTATAAAGTTGCAATGGAAATTATAAAAAAATGTATATCAATCCAGATATTTGAAAAAAAATAGTTAGTTATTTACTTAACGAATATTACAGGAAAACCTATAATAAGCCTATGACCTTAAAAGAAAACGTGCTAACTTGCATTTTCTATAAACATATTTTCCTATACATTACGTATGGGAGAATATATTATTTATTTATTTATAGTATTAAATTTGTACGGAACATTTCACACGAGCTAATTCACTACTTGCCCGGTTTTTGTTAAGTGGGTATTTGTCGTATGGACTTCGGATCGGTTTTCTCATTACACTGAGAGGTATTAACGGGTATTACAAATGGATCATGTTATTATTATACCAATATATATGAAAAATGAAACCGCATTTTTTCTGATTATTGTTTTATTTTTTTAAATTGTAAAAGATATATTTAAATGTAAAAGAGAAAAATATAGATATGTGTTTTTTATTTATACAAACTAGTTTTTGCCCGCGGCTTCGCCCGCGAAAATAATATGACATACTAACATACATAAAACTGAAAAGACGTACATTCATTGGAATGACAGTGTCGCCATCTGGCGAAAATTGGTCATACCAGCTCTGAAACTTTCGTGGGCTCATCATCACTTGATCAAATGCATAGTTTACGATTCATTTCTTACTAATATCGATTAAAATAATCGCTCCTGTAGGATTTCCGGGTTAAAAACTATCCTATGTTCTATCTCGCTCAAACTATCTTTGTACAAAATTAATTAAAATCGGTTCAGACAGTAGTAAGGATTGCATCAAATAGATTTTTAATTTCGCTGTATATTGTGATATTCAATCGACGGACTATAGTAATTGCGTCTGAATAACTGACAATACCTACGCTTGTGTTTACATAAAGTTAAGTTAGAACTTATCACGGGAAATTCAAGAGTAAAAGCTAAATTTTGATGTTCCTATTCGATCCCCTTGTGAACAAGAAGAACACAAACGTGCGTAGCATCTTACAGGGTGTATGCGCCCACCGTCACATGACCACGACTGTCATACTTTCCCTGTCATGCATACACATATGGGTCAGATGCATTTATAACACGTGTTCATTAAACACATGAAAGTAACAAACTTCTAAAAACGGCACATAAATCAATCAATCAATCATCATCATCAACAACCCATTACTGTCCCACTGCTGGGCACGGGTCTCCTCTCATGAGAAGGATTAGGTCATAGTCCACCGCGCTGGCCAAGTGTGTTGGTAGACTTAACACACCTTTGAGATTTTTTTTTATAAATATCTCAGGTATGCAGGTTTCCTCACGATGTTTTCCTTCACCGTTTAGCAAGTGATAATTAATTTCTAATACGCAGGTGCCTGAGATTTGAACCTCGGACCCCTCGATCGAGAGGCCGAGTTTCTTAGCCACTAGGCTATAACTGCTTCTTTTGTGTATTTTACCTCTTCCATTCAATACAATCCAATTTTACCTTCATAATTCAGCTTACAGAATATCCAAAATAATAAAACCTTAAAATTCTAAACTTATGTATTTTGCATTTTAAATCCAGCTTATAGATTGGTAGAACTAATGTAACACTAAATTTAACTATTTACTATCTCTATTCCCGGGTTCCAGGAAGAGATTTAATTTCGAACACTACACTTGTACAAAGTTTATTTAATGTGCCCTAGTTTCGTTCTCGTGTAAATTGTTAAATAAATATGTGGTGTAAATAAAATATTTCTAGGAAGTTGAAATATTTAACGAACGTGCAGTTCATCTGATAGTTAGTCACTGCTATGTGGACATCTCTAAATAAATCCAAATCGGACCGAAGCCCCATCTAAGGGTGGTTACACGTGTTAAGTTCACACCCCTGGCTCAGAATGACTAAGTGTCCCCCCTTTAACGAACACTTCAGTGTTTAACGCTATTAATACAAGCCAGAAATATGTGTGAGGTCCTCCAGAGTCAAATTAGTTCTACCTTAGTCTATATCTGTGTATTTTTTTATAGTATAGGAGTAGCAAACGACTATGCAGTCCACCTTATGGTGAGTGGATATTGCCGCCAATGGAATCTTTAATAAACCCCAGATAGAATTTGAGAGACCTGAAGCCGGCCGCAGATGTGCCGGTAGACGTAAGGACTAAGCTGGAACCCCTCAGAAAAGTATGTCTCCCTTGCCACACTCTTTAAACCAGAACATAGCACCGCCTAACACTGCTGTTATGAGACAGAAATAGGTGGTGCCGCCGGATTCGAACCACAAAGGGTTCTACCACGTTCAGAAACTTTCAAGTGTATAACTTTCAAGCAATCAACTTAGTCATCGGGGATAGAAATTAACCTACATCCATCGATTTCGAGTTTTAAATGTAAAGTGCCTACTAATTACATTATATTTGGAGTTTGTAACCAGTCAATTACATTTAAATTAAACCTAAACAAACGCGACAGGTATCATTAAGTACAGTTGAAAAAACGTTTTCATGTAGGTACTGAACGGGTTAAAATATTAAAAGGGTTCCCAAATCCGATTAAGGGTTGACGAAGTAAGCAGCGGGTTAAACAGTTCACGTCCAGTATATAATCGGAAATTACATTGAAAATGTTTGGCGAACAAAATTGTATTATGATAGGAATGTGGGGTCGCTGTTGTCGTGTTTTAGAATTTATTTATATAAGCGATTATAATGTTTGTAATACTCTGTACAGCTTCGCCTTTATAATAAACCCCTTCTCACCCTTTATGGAACTTGTCTATGGTTTTTGACGTGACAACGTCTTAAATTAGGTTGCGGCTGGGAGTCACTTATGAAAAAGTGTAACGCCCGGTAACGTTACGATGAGTCACCGAACGAGAGAGAGGCCCGCCGAATGCCTTGCGTCTCTCTCCCACTCAACTATGATCGGTCTGCCGCGCGCGCAGCACTAGAGACTAAACAAAATATATTTCTATAGTTAAAATTTGTGCAATTCTTATTTTCATTCAATTCCTTGTTCCTATTGTGCAATTTAATTATATTCATATCAATAAATATTCTACCGAGAAAAAGACGTTGTCACGTAAAATCTTCGCCCGTAAAACCGACTTTACAGGCAACCATTTTTTTGTTTTTTTTTTTTTTTTTATAATGTAGAAGTAGCAGACGAGCATGCAGTCCACCTGATTGTAAGTAGCTACCATAGATTAGTAAAGATACTTCGCCGCCTTGAAATTGAATGAAGCCACAAACGGCTTATTAGTAAGTTCTTTTTTTGAATTCTTGACAAATAAAAAACATTTTAGAGAAAATTTACGAATAAATAACTAATACTGCGTAATTTACATAATAAGCTGGTACGCCTTGGAAAAATATGTCTCCCTTACCACACCCTTCATACCGGTACACAGCAGCGCCTAACACTGCTGTTATTAGGTAGAAATAGGTGTGGCGGTGGTGCCGCCGTAGTCGAAAAACTAACCTTCAAAAAACCTAAGGTGAGTCTTACCTAAGGTTGACCATAGATGCATTGCTAGTCCTGAGAACTAACGCCTCTTCTTAAGAATCCAATGTACAATGTTTTGCCTATCACCTATCGTCTATCGAAAATCTAAATTTGAAGTTAGAAGTTATTTGAATTTGAAATTGCCTTCTAGAAGTTAGGACGCCTCCAAAAGCCTTGAGTAGGAATGCCTCAGATAAGCATGAGTATGACTTCCTTACCAAAACCTTCAAATCAGAATATAGCAGCGCTTAACACTGCTGTTATCGCGCAGGATATGTTTTAAAATAAACATTACGAAGCAAATCGACTTAAAAATCTATTTTTAAATCAATAATAAAGCACTTTTGTCGAAAAATCTGATTAACCCATTTTTTCACACATCGACAACATTATTTTTAAAATAAAAGCAATTTACAAGACGTACCAATAAAATTATTTCCACAGAATCTAAACATAGGTGTTGGGAATTTACGGCGCATAAAAGTTTACGCGTTTTCGAAATAGGGGGTGAGGTGTAAAGGTTTTACTGGTGATAAATGTTAATTTACGAGCTCGTTCGACGTAATATTGCTAGATTACTGTATGCACTGGAGTGCATATTTCATGGATGCTGTGCTTGTTTTATTTGACATAACTATACTTTTATTGTATGTAGTTTATAGGTATTATATGACCGAATATCTCCTACCTATCTATTATTTCGCTCTGCCACGGAGTTGGGCTTAGCGACAAGTGACGCGACAAACGCCGCGACAAGCGCCGATGGAAGCGTCACTCAGCCATTCTTTATTAGTTCCGGACCGCTAAACACTGTCGCTTGTGTTATGCCCTTCAACCCAGTATACAGCAGTTAACACTGCTTTTTCACGGCAGAAATGATTCAGTGATCTAAGTCGATAAGAGAATTATGGCTTAAGCCTAAATGGCTTTAGGACACAGCTAAGTGCGAATCGGCAGATTTTGAACACCCTTGAGATTTTTTTTTATAGTTTTATTCACGATATTCTTCTTTGCTGTTATAGCAAGTCTATAAAAAATCAGAAATGTGTACTTAGGATTCAAACCTTAGACCCTTGATTGAGGACCGAGTTTCAACCACTGTCACTGCCAGTTATTTATTACTACAAGTATAAACTATAATTTTGCAAATCAATTTAATAACGTTGAAATGATTGCCAATGTTCAGTTAGTGGTTTGGCTTAACTGAAACTTATTTCATTACAAGCGACTTAGCCGACTCGCTCAATGTGGGACTCTGCCAACTAAGCACATGAGAACATAATGTCCATCGTATGATATGTAACTTATGTCGCTTACTGACATATATATTATGTAAAAGTCGCAGCTAATTTAATAATAAAAGGCGTAAAATGTCATTCTCAAAATCTCTAGCATTGAAATAACTAGAGAATAATTAGGAAAAACAAAAAAAACGAATCCAATAACACTTCATATCTCAAGTCTGTGAAGCCTTTTCGGCTGCAAAGCGTGCAAAGAATGATACATACACACATGCTATTTGACCTGTTACCTACGTCACCATTCCTCCATCGCACCACTCGACGAAGGATGAAGTTCCATCCACACCAACTAGACTGGTGGCGGTCCTCCACGGTTTGGATTAACATAGACATTCTTGCCACAATCGTGCAGGATATGAAATGAGTTTCCTTGTGAAGGATTCCTGGAGCGCTGCCGCTATGACATGGGGCTCTTGAAAAAGATGCAAAAAAAGCTCTTATCCAAAACTCCACTGGTGTCGCAAATATCCATAGGCGGCTTTGACTACTTTCCATCAGGTAGCACGTCTGCTTAATCGTTAGGTTAAACAATAAAAAACATACGCTAGAAAAATACCCCCCTGAATTTAATTCCTTAGTCGCTTACGGCATTCACGGGAGTAATTCAGCGTCCGTACATTACATAACGTATGTTATGGTGACGGTACATTTCAAAATGTAAGATACTCCCTAAAGAAATCTAGAACAGTGCACAGAACATAGTACTGCATAAGATATTGCAAGTCTGTGTTAGTCTGTCTAAGTTATTATTAAAAAATATATATATACGGTCGAATTGAGTAACCTCCTCCTTTTTCGAAGTCGGTTAAATAACTGCAAATAAAAATAGTTCACAATTTTAATATTACATATTTTATAGCATTTGGTTGTTTATAAATTTAACGAGCTTTTGCCCGCGGCTTCGCTCGCGTTACGAAGTAATATTTTCATCCCCTATTTTATCCCCTTGGGGGTAGAATTGATCAAAATCCTTTCTTAGCGGATGCCTGCGTCATAACATCTACCTGCATGCCAAATTTCAGCCTGATCCGTCCAGTGGTTTGGGCTGTGCGTTGATAGATCACTATGTCAGTCAGTCACCTTTGAGTTATATATATTTAGATGTTCATTGTTATAATTTATATGTCATATTATTTAATTTAATTTAATTTAATTGGGACGCCTGGGATAAGTATATCTTCCTGACTAATATTTTAAACAAGAACACAGCCAGAAGACCAAAGACAGAAGACCAAGTAACACAGCGTAGGGGGAAATATTGATGATGATTTTTCCAAACCTGCAAGTATTCCACTTGGTTTATCGACCAAAGATAAAAACCCAGATTGATAGTTTAACGTATTTTGAAAGCACGCATGTTTACCAACTAACGGTCACCCATCCATCTCACTACCGTGCCCAAACTTTGCTTAACTTTGTAGTAGACAACCCTCTGGGCTATTCAGTTCTGAAGATCAGATCCTATTGTGGATAAGCAGATTAACCGTAAGTTAGGGTAAGGCGATGTTTAGGAAATAGAATGTAAAGTTTGATCAAACGAGGTTTGAACACATCGCTCGCAGATTGGATACATGGACCATACAAACACACTTAACATTCGATAATTAGTTTTATGTTTGCATTCGGTATAATAGAATAATTGACCAAGTATGAGGCGAATACTCACACGGTTGGTTACAAAAAATAAATCAAATCTAAATTGTAATCATACTTATTAGAAATAATTATCACTTGTTTAAACGTTGAAGGAAAACATCGCGAGGAAACTTGCATACCTGAGAAATCTAAAATAAAAGTTTTTAAAGGTATGTGAACTTTACCATTACGCACTTGGCCAGCGGTGGACTATGGCCTTATCCTTCATTCAGAGAGGAGATCCGTGCCCAGCAGTGGGACAGTAATGATGATGATGATTACAAAATATCGGGCAGTATTGGCACTTTTCTAAACATATTTTTGTAACTGAACTATAAATAGAATACGTATTCAATGAAGTGTGCTCGCGGGGGCGATGTATTCGGAAATAGGATGTCAAGTTTGATCCCTCTATGATTGAAGACATCGCCGCAGATAGGCTAAATGGATTTTATCGCACGTTACATCCAGAATAAAGGGAAATTGTATGATTGCTTGGAATTTTACTTGAAATTTTGTCTGTCACTTTAAATTTTATTGCGTCCACGTACTGCTTTTTATGTTCTACTACTCGGTCCTTTTCTTTCTCTATAACTGTAATAGCGCTGGTGCATAAATTTGATTGATTGATGACATCGCCGTAGATAGTATTCCGGTTTGTGGTAAGGGAGACAGACTTTTCCGAGGCGTTCTCGCTTAGTCCTCAGGGGTAGCGGCGCATCTGTGGCCGACCTTAGGTAGGAATATCGAATCGTATCTGGGGTTGATTACAAATGTCCATGGCCGGCAGTAGTCACTTATCATCAGGAGGACTGCATGTTCGTCTGCTACTCCTATATTTAAAAAAAAAAGATAGGCTAAATGGATTTTCTCGCACGTTACATCTAGAATAAAGAAAATTGTATAATTGCTTGGAGTTTTACTTGAAATTTTGTCTATCGCTCTGAACTGTATTGCTGTAGGTCCACTTGCTGGTTTTTTTAAGTTCTACTGCTGGGTTTTATACCCTTACAACTGTAAAGGTCCTGAAGCGTAAGTATGATTATTGATTGAAAACATTGACGCTAGGATAAATGGATTTTATTGCACGTTACTTCCAGAGTTGAATAGAAAATTGTATGATTGCTTGGAATTTTATCGCTACAACTCCACTTGTTGGTTTTTTAATTAAACTGCAGTGAAATTTGACAAATAGAAGCACACATTTGCTGTAATTATAGATGCTCCGGAAGTTTCTAAATTGTGTAGATCACTTAGGATATACACAGCGGGGTTATACGCTTCACTTCTTCACTTTATCCCAATACAAACCGCTATTAATCAAAAACTATTCATGATTAAAGACGCAAAATGTTCCCAGTATGCTCATGTTGTCGTTGACAGAGTAGTGATGTATTCGGAAATAGAACGTCAGAGTTCATCCCGCTATGATTGAAGACATCGCCCGCAAATTACTTGCCGGATACCGCTAGTTGACTGAAAATCGCGGAGTTACTCACGATACTAGTGTTTCTTCTGCATCGTCAAACTTTTATTGTCCCACTGTTGAGGACGATTGTCCCACTGATGTACTCATATTGAAAATATTGCCCGCAAATTACTTACCGGATACCGCTAGTTGGCTGGAAATCATGGGATACTCTAGTTACAGTCCATATACCGCTTTTGGACACGATTGTCCCAATACCCGACTCATAAACGTCAAAAATCTTCACGTCGTTTGGACTGCAGTGCTAATGAATGAGACATACATATGCATATGCTCGTAAAATATTCACCTCCTAAATAGGGTAAAAATACTACCTATTAATTTTATTATCTTTGTTAGAAGTCTTTATTTATCTACAAAAACCTTAACAAAAGATAACGGTAACTCTTCTAAAAATAAACAAAGTATATTAAGACAATTTCATCGTTCATACGAGCATGCTTATGTATATTTAAGAAGGAATCGTTCCAAATGATTTGTGATCCCAGATTCCGAGGCGCCGGATTCCTTAATAGACATATTTTATTTTACAAAGCACACCTATTTAAATCTATACTCCACATGGCGCAAAAAATGTTGCAATATTCGGGTAATTTAGATGATTCATGGGCCATTACTCCCCGTTATTGGAGTTTGGGAAGGCTGGCAACACTGTAGAGGGCAAGGGACAAAGGTAATGTAATGTTGCCAGTGCGTTCGTTCTGACAGCCATTAGGAATATAAGTTATTTCTGTACCTATCAGGAACCTTTATGTTGTAAAATTATATTCATTATTTTTCTAATACTGATGTAGAAAATGAGCTGGCCTATCTGATGGTCCAGAAGTCACTGCCACTTATGAATATTTGTGACCAGAATATATATAAGAAACACATAAAGTGTACATAAAGTCGATCTTAGATCGCTGGTCTTTCATCAGTGATCGCCTTATAACTATGTAAGTTAGCCGACACCCAGACCCTTCTACCAATACTTAGAACTACTCCATGCCAGTATTAGCTGTGGCAATGGTTTCCATCCATATTGGCTCCGCCTTTTCATAATATAAGTAAGTTTCATTAAATATTTAAAATAGTTTATTATATTGCATAAACTTTCAAATCTTATTTGTAGTTTTAGTACACGTGAAGACCTATACAAGATTAGTCCGTCTGTCCGTCCTAATTTTATATATTTGTCCCGCACTAGAGCTAATTAAAGCTCTTTAGGTAAACGTTAATTAAGAAGTAGGTGCTTAGTGTCATTATTCCGTTAACCTCATTATCATATATAACCCTACATTAACATTTATAATTATAGTCCTTTTAATTTTAAACCCACAGTTTTCATTTAACCCGTTACGCCCTAAAAATAGAACGTAATGATGAAGTCTTTTTTCGGTATTTTCTTTATTTTCGATTATTTTGTTTATGAAATGTCTTTTTGAAAAATGTTTTAGGATAAATATAGAAATGTTTGTTTGTGAAATGTCTTTTTGAAATAAGATTTTAGCATAAATATAGAACACAGTCAAGGTAAGCTTATTTTTATTTGTTACGATAAATATATAACTTAGATAAGGCAATGTTTTGTAAGTCACAGTAGGACAGTCGCTGTTTTTGCAATTGTTAGATAAGGCAGGTAATACACGAGCCACATCTTTTACACAATATCATGCTTATAGGTATATATTTATGAAAACATATTTTGTTTATATCCTGTTAATTAAGCAAAATATTTATTTTCAAATAAGTCAAATATATTGAGTTCTATTCCAGTTTCGAAAAAGCAGTCATAAGTGATCTATAACAGATAACAGAATTCAATATTGATCATGAGCATTAGAATTTTATATCAACCTAAATATCCTCAGTCGCCACCGAAAGTGAATAAAAGAAATTCGTTATATCGCATACCCATACCCAGAGCAGCACCCATAACTCGTTCCGAATAGAACGCAAAAACTGTCACATATCACAAACGAAGTTGACCTCAAAAGGATAAAAAACTTAGTCAAAAATATCCCAACCCAGTTTAAAAGAGTTAGGTCTCGGATTCAGCTGGATTTTATCAACACTGTCAGTTTGGCGGTGGCGTGACCGCTGGCATTGGTGTTTTGGCGTGTATGAATAAATTAGTGGCGATGTGAGAAATATTTTTGTGGAATTCACAACGAAAATATTTCCGTTTTGCAGCTGCGTTTCAAACGATGTTCTACTGTTTGTTTTATTTTCTTTGGAAAGTTGTTCTTTAATTTTTACTTTTTTCGCACTTCAGTTTAAGAATGGCGGTAGAATATATCGTTACTAGAGAGGCTAAAAGTTTAACACGCAAAGTGGTCTTTTTGCATGTTAGACTTTCCAGTGACGATATTATGATTCATGTTCTGATTTGATGAATGTGGTAAGTCTGATTTTCACTAGTCGTTCACAGCAATATCTGCATGTTTGCTCGACCGAGGATATGGTTTATCTGGGATTGAATATAGATATCCATGGAAATTACGAACCACTTACAATTTATTTCAATTTGCAAGATGTTGGACCAATATGGTTCTATCGTACTTGTACCATCGTCACAACTATTTTAGTGCGAAACAATAAGTTTCAGTGGAAAGGAGTGGATGTTAGCTGACTTACATATGTGGCGACCTTCTAAAACCACAGGAGTGGTAAAGCATCTGTGATTGACTTCCGATGGAACCTCTGTTTTATATGGAGTTACAGATATCCTTGGACGGTAGTGACTTAACATTAGGTGGACTAAGTTCATATGGGCGGTGAGGCATTTTATAAAATATAATATTAATTTTTATCATGTTAATTTTGATTGTCAATGTGGAATTAATATTTAGATTAAAATATGGACGATTTCCGGTAGTACTTCAAAACACTTTGTTAGTCATACCAAATAAATTATATAAATTATAATAATATTAAAATATTTATTCTCGTATTTTTAAAAACAATATTTTCAATATAATGTTATTTTATGAACAGTTAAATTTATTGTGAATCACGTCACTTGTTATAACAAAACAAGTGATGTGAGAGGGTAGTTCTTATGCTGTTTGTCACTCGAGTAGTATTTAAGTCCACGCGCTGGTAGAGCGTGGTTCATTCGCATTTAATCAGTCGTGTAAGCCGTTACTCCGACCGAATTGTAAATAAAAGTGAATAAAAGTGATTCTCATATTAAAGTCGTTTCGTTCAGTTTATTAATAAAGTGCGGTAGTGGGATCGCCGACATGCACGTTTGCTAGTTCCATCTTTTTAAAAAAAGTTCAATGTATCCAAATTTCTAAACAGTTGCGTGATTCAGAAACTCGGATACTAACCAACTTATGTAGCTTGGAAACAATAAAAGATCCCTTTCGTGCCAAAACAATCCATACATTAGAGAGTCAAGTGGCGTGTCGTTAAGGAGCGTTCCGTCACGCCGGAGACTTCGAGAGTTATTGCCAAAGTCAACTGAGATTTCTCGACAGACGCTTCACGCCAACTTCGCGATTTCCTTCGCCTTAAGATTTATCCTCATCTTCTATATTTTATTAGTATATGTTAGATTAGCTGACTGCCCACAGCTTCAGCTTTTCCGCTCCTATTGCTTGAGCAATTGATAGCTTTAGCATATAGTACTTAACGCAAGTGTCAAACTTCTAGGCTACTATTATTAGAATAAGTATAGATGCGTAGACCATCGACACAATCGTTGATAGAATTTTCGAGTAAAGTTTAAGATTGGCTGCAGTTTAGGCTACTGTGATAAAATGGTAGCCCACGCAACTACTGCTCATGCGACAGTAGCCATGCAGTTGCGTGCCGTTGCAGTGCAGTACGAAATCTTGATGAGTTTGATAGTTAACAGCCAAAGTCAAGAATATTAAAAAAGGAGAATAATTATTATTAAAAAAAGACAAATCCACTGAGTTTCTTACCGGATCCTCACAGTAGAGGTCGCGTTCCGATCTGGTAGTAGTTTAAGAAAAATATTGTAACTGACAATTTGTAAGTGCCGTCGTTGGCCTTTACAAAATAAATATATTTCATTTCATTACATTCATCGACTAGTTTCACGCTAAGTTAATTTACTTTAAAACTTAAATTTAATCTATTTTTCTATATTTATTAAAGTCATACGAAGTATCGTTGTAGCACAGGCTAACACGTCGGCCAGGTTGAGAGTTCCAAGACTTGTCTCTGGGCGATAAATGCCTCTTACCATCTATTGGACCGTGATCATTTGCTACTTCTGGACCAAAAATCCAAATATGTTGTATTCAAATCATAGAAATATTTTAATTTTATTGCGAGCACTATTTTATTCCACCCTCAATCACACGTCATAATATTTAAAAGCATTGTATACTTTTCCATTCCAAATGTCAGGAGCGCATTTGCTGAACCTGTACCGGTCGTCAGGCAAATACATTTTCAAACTTGGTAAATTGGTATTAGTAAATTGTTTTTATTTACAAATTCATTGCAGAGAAACTCTTCGATTTTTTCTACTTATGCAAAAACCTTACATTTTTAGTGTAAAATAAATCTTTATTACTCTCTGGAAAATTATTACTTTTTAGGAAAAGTTTCTTCAAAATTGGTACAGCCATTCCCAAGATTAATCAATGATCCATTGACCTTTTAACCTTAGGGAATGTATATTCGGTTTTTTACTTCTAGACATTTAAAAAATCAAAATAGTATGTTTTACTATATCTTTCCACTCCAAATGTCAGACAGCCGAACAGCTCCACACATAAGGCGAATAAATTACCAACCTTAGTAAATTGGTATTACCCATTTATTTACCAGTTCAATGCCGCAGTTTGCGATACGTAATGCGAGCTACATCAAACTGTATCAAGCATTCGTATCAAAGGAAATAATTAATGTTCGTCGGTAATTTCTCTAACAACCATTTATCATTGCCATTAGTAGTGCGCACAGATAGTGTGAAATTCAGATCTTCGTAATAAAGTGGAATGAACGTTTGACGCTCGCTGATGGATGTTCTGATTTGAATGTTTTGTTTTTGGCACTACTCGTACATATACTAGTAATGGTTTGGGTAATTTGATTTCTAGTATCTGTGATGATTGTGTTCAACTGGAAGCTTTGCGGATTTTCTAAATAAACGTTTACTTATTTAATACTTTTACTGTTTGAAGTAGGTACAAGTACCTTAAATTACTTTTTGTATAATTGTTTATTTTTGAGTAATTTTTTATTGAAACCCGATAAAACATTTCCAAGACTAACTCGTAAAGAGAGTTTTTTGATACGACGAATAACAGTAACATACTATTACGAATCTTTTGGCATCCTGAAAATAATCATAATTATGTATCGAAAATGGTAACAATAAAAAAATAACGTGTCGACTTAATTTGTGGCGCTAAAGGTTCTTGGTTCAATTCCATAGACAACCAGACACCTATATTATGTGTGTTTTGTGTTTAGGTATCCCTGTTATTGTATTTATCCATGACACGTGTGCGTGTATCCTACTAGTATTACTTTACATATATGAGTGTAGAAAGCTTTGTTTACGTTTCATTGTAAAGGTTTTGTCAAAGAAAAACCCACCATAGCACCATGGCCACTCATACACAAGTTCAAAAATCCACAAAAAAGCGTAACTCTCAAATGGATATGCAAACTTTTGACCGGATTCACAATATGCCGAGTGGTGTCGCTTTTCCACATCAAAGCGTACGAATAACGAACATTTGCATAGTCTCCCACACATCGTGGTCTCAAACGCGTGCACGATCTCAAGTGAGACGCAAGTAAGTATATTTACCCTGACTATGGTCGCGTTCAGTAAATATTAGAATTACTTGACTGTAGTTGATTTTTTTTAATATTATAAGGAGAATAAAATTTGGGATCCGTGAAAAAATTATCCATAAAAACAAAATTACGGATGGTAATGGTTTTCATGTATATGTATGTAAGCGTTTCGTTATACCTTTGTCTCATTCTTTGGCATACCTAGCAGCCCAAACGCCTTGACAAATTTTGGCATTTGAGGCTATTTGGCATATAGACCTGAATTATGAGAGTGACATATTAGACTTTATTTTTAAGCTTTCGGATTTTTTGTTTTATAATAATTCTTTAGTTTATTCTAACATTCGTGGGTTTTCAAATCATGCAAATTACAAGTAGTTTATTGAAATTATGTGTTCATTTTATTTTCTATTTTAAACTTACGTATTTTCACGAGGGCTTTTAAACTGCACAATTAAAGATAACAACTGTATAATGAACATAATTTTCAATTGTCCCATCTATTTCTATTTCAAATTTGACTGCATATAGCTCGTTTGGGCCATAAAAGGTTATTGGTTTGTTATAATTATGCGATTTAACGGTGGTCAGGTAAAATGTGTTTGGGGTTTATCAGTAGTAATTACTGGCTATTAGCATATTGAACATGCATCAACATATGCAGAGCTGTCTCCCTTTTTGTGGGACACCCTCTCCTCTCCCATAAGTTTGGAGTTTTAAGCTTCACAGCTGGATCAAATACTATGTTGTTACATGAATGCCAAATATAAAATAACTTCTTTCTACGTCCTGGAATATTATAAAATTTGACTTTTCTAGGGAATTTAAACATAACTTCTTTCTTTAAAATTCTTAGCTAAAAAGAGAATACTTCTTCTAACCATAAAAGTGACCCTTTCTAACAATGGCAAAGCTTAAAGTAATTGTATAACTACACGAATATTATAAAGAGGACTACTTTGTTTGTTTGTTTGGTTTGTAATGAATAGGCTCAAACTACTGGACCGATTTAAAAAAATCTTTCACCATTCAAAAGCTACATTATCTACGAATAAAATAGGCTATATTTTATATGAAATATATTTCATAAATAGATTTTGAGGCAGTCCAAAGTTTGCCGGGTCTGCTGAACATAAAAAAGTAAAAGTCTCATTGTAAAATAAAATATACTGATGCGACTTTCAAAAATTCGTCCAGAGATGGCGCCACACGATTCCGAATCACGCTATCGAGGTTTTCATAACTTTCATATCTGAACTTACGTTCTAAACTGAAGCTGATGGAGCAGCGCTTCCATGGCATTATAACTTCGCCTGGCAGTATCTTCCTTTACTTTGGTTTACTTTGGTGGTGAGGTTTGACGTTTTGCGTCAAGTATTTTTTTGTTAATTAAAATATTATACGAATCGTTCCTACCTACTCCAATATTTCAATATCAAATGTTTTCTAGAGTAACTATAAACTATTTTGGTGATGCTTCTTTAAAATCATTAGACACGGAAGAAAATATATTAAGTACATACATTAGAAACCGAAATGCGATTTATTTTATTTTTCGCTGAAAAACTCGAAACGCTTACCTAACCGGCTAAGTTTTCTCATTGTGACCTTAATGAGAACCGTCGATGTAACTAATGAGCCAAGTTCGCCGTTAAAATGTCTTCAAATTTTTCAACCGCGAAATAGATGAGTATCCTAAAAGGGTACATCGATTCCCTGATAAGTTTTCTTGCTTAAGTAGTTTTAAGGGATCATTTTTCGTGACTAGGCAATGTTTTTGGGTTCCTACACGGGGTTCTGTTTGTTTTTTTTTATGTAATACTAAAAACATGTAACTAATAATTATCTACCTTGTCTTTAGCTTCGATGGATTGCTACTATTGCTTTAAGGCTATAATTTATAGGTATTGAAAAAGCGATAATAAAAAGCGATTAATAAAATAGTAAAAACTATTGAAATAATATTTAAAACGTTGTAGTAAATATAATAACATTTAAATTTCATGATCATCAGTATAAGCATTGAATGTAAAATTTTCACTCAACAATTGGAAAAATATCAAAAATTCGTCAAATAATAAACATGAAAAAAAGAATTATCCTCTTTTTATTCCTTAGTAACATCCTTCAGTGATAAAGTAAGTAGTTGCTAACATACGACACGCCTTAAATTACCAGGGCCTACCACGAAAAAATCGTATTATTGCTGGATCCCCTAAGGAGAGTAATAAATGGTTCACTCACCAAATTACCCCCGCAGGTAAGAATCATCTGCAGTATCACGTGAGACAGGGACCGTGACGTATGACGTCATATCTCACAAATATACTTAAGTGGGGGGAGGATTAAGCGACGCTCTCAAACGGGTGATGTATGGCGCGTGTTATCCTTGATTCATGTTCCCGCTTTGCCAGAACTTGGCCCAACTACATGCTCTCGATGAGTTGTCGGTTGAGCGAATCATTTGCGCTATTAAGATCTTTGGCCAACATTCGATCACGTTATTAATACCAGCTATTTATTAACGTTATTTATTGATTTTTTCCAAACAAGGATAGAAATATATCCATTTTTACCACGCTTTTATTAGCTTGACCTGTATGTATGTAATAGAATCTTTGAACTCCATTTTTAGACACTTTAAACAGTCCGATTAATTTAAAACTTTGAACAATTATTAAGAACCGATGACAATATACGATGTAAATAATTTTATCCCATTTAATTCATCAAGATCGTCAAGAATCAGGATTAACGATTTTCCTAGTGTGATTTTAGCGTGTTTTTTAATTTTAAAATATAATTATTATTGTCGCCCGTTGGCGAAAGTTCTCTACAATTTGCAGTTAAGTAAATTTATTATTGTTACTTGATCATTGAGGAAAAAGCAATGTATTCAAAGATAATTGAATTAAATGAATGCAATTTTTTGGGCTCTAACTACTGGACATCTTCAATTACTATTATAGTTAGTCCACCATGTTTCTAAAATACATATAAATGGATAATGGATTATTCATAGAAATTACGGATGAATTTATGAATAAAGGAAATAATATTTTTTGTTCAATTTATTGAATGTAGTTAATCTATATTGTCTAAATGAATAAAAATATGGAAAGGATTTGTTTTATTCATTCATTGTCTTAGATATTATATACAATTGTTTTCTTTCTTATTTCTCTCAATGCGTAAAACATTTTTGTATTGAAACCCATATACTCGTAGTTGGGGTTACCCAGTTTATGACGCAACTTGTCATGTTCGAGGGAGCTATTTTTCGAATATTTTACATCGTTTAGACGGTATCTGATTCCTTTGATCATATCTACACACACCAATTTGCCTCCGATTTTCCTCGGGAAATACATCACTTCATAAAATATGTAGCTTTAAGGGATTTACTCCCTATTTTGCATTGAACTTACCTCGGTGACGCGGAAAAGACGATTTAGCAGGAAAAGTCGCACCAAGTACGTCCAATTTGAATGGAATTATCTCGTCTACTTTACTAGCTTTAGTCACGATTTCTTTCTTATCACATAATATTTTTTCTATAGGATTTCGATATTAGAAATCTATCCAAAAATTTTTTGAGGTCGACAGCTGGTATGGAACCACAGCAACTGGTCCCATGTTCTCTAAATCTAGCGCTTTTCTTCCGTTTTAGAGGTTGTTGGTCCATCTGGTCGTAAGGCGATAAATGCTACATTTGCCAAAAGTACTCGTATATAGATGGTATTTGATAGTATTTGATATAATTATGCTTGTGAAGGTGGAAGAGTACCTACACTAAATAAGATTCCTGTTCTACATGGCATTGTTTGTCCATAACAGAGACACCACTTATCTAATTATGTTTTTTTAGCTCTTTCGTTGTTTCTAATAAATAAAAATATTTGATAATAATATTTAACTCAATCCTTATGACTTTATGTTAAAGGTAGCAGTTACTTTGAAGTAAAAATAAACAGCGTACCTGAAAAGAAGTCATTTCTTACTTGAGTTCTTCGTTAAATCGCATATATGCTCGTACATATCTGTTAGTAGGTTAAGCCTGTCTTTGCTTACACATGGTAGGAAACAGTGAAACCATAGTTCCGTGGATTTATCTCCCATAAAACTTAGCACCCTCTTGCACGCCCCATTGAAATGCCACCGTGATTTACAACTCTCCTTTCACACACCATTAATCAACCATGGTTTAAATGTATCTAATTCAAAATATTTTCGTTTAATAAATGAAAAGGTAAGTTACAAAATAGAATCAGCGTGAATTTCAGCTGGATATTTGTAATATTATAGATGCACTGCTACCCTTACCAAAGGTTATATATATGACTAGCTGACCCGGCAAACGTTGTGTTGCCATATAAATAAAAAAAATGTTAAGAGTGAACAACCCTTATAACTTAGGGGTATGAAAAATAAATAGTAGCTGATTCTCAGACCTACTGAATATAAAATTTGGTGAACATCGGTAAAACCGTTTTGGAGGAGTACGGTAACTAACATTGTGACACGAGAATTTTATATATTATATAAGATAATCTATATATAAGGAACATCAAAGGTTTGAAGAGCATGTCAGGCAAAAATAATCTTCTATACATATTACTTGTATTTGTTTTTTATAATATAGAAGCAGCAGACGATCATGCAGTCCGTCTGATGGTAAGAGGCTACCGCCGCCTATGGACATTTGTAATCAACCCCAGGTTTCAGATAAGAGATTCTAGCATAAATGTTAACTAATTTAGTCTTCTGACTTAGTTAACTTTTTAGGCACTCTTATGAACTAAGTCATTTTCATCTACTACAATTAATTAATTAGTTAGTCTTTTTACTAACTCACTTAGTTACCTTTTGTGACATAACTAAGTTAGTATTTAATCTACAATTGTAAAACAAAGAAGAAAATTAATTATTGATAAAAAATAAGTATTTACCAACAAACAAAAAAGACTTAATCGTCTAAACTCGATAACAACAAACCGTACACAATAATGACATCTTAAGGGCGGCCATCTTGTTCCCATTCACCATATTTGTTATCCTTATTACGGATTACGCGCCGTATATATTATTTCCCTTTGGATCTATTAAGGCTTCATAATATAAAGGAATTACAGAGATTTTCGTGTAGGATCTGAGAGAAACATAACAATTATGTTTTTAATAATACCTACATGAGAATTACAGAATGTTTTTGAGCGTATGTGTTTATACGTGAGTGTGTGTATGTGATATGACTATATGTATGTATGTCTCATTCTTTAGCATGACCTTTTTTTTTCTTTATCAGGGGGAATTCTTCAAAAGGTACCTGGTACCGTGGGAGCGACGCAGGGTTATGTAGGATTCCTACCGCACTAAAATCCCCCCGGTGGCCATCCTCGGCGCTGCGTAGAGGGCTCCGGGATCTCCAAAGGAACGCAACCGGAGCCATCTTAGCGCGTTGAGCCGGCGGGCTCCGCCCAGGTAAGGTTCGCGCTCGCCACACCGTCTGGTACCACACATACCGCCGTCCTTCCCAGGGCCGATAGCTGGGCGGTTTGAGCTCCTACTCTTGCCACCTGTAACCCCGGAAGCCCCCTTTTAGTTGCCTCTTACGACAGGCATACCGTAGCCCTGTTCTGGTCCCGAAACTACAGGGACATCTCTAGCATGACCTACAGTCTAAACGACTAAACAGATTCTAATATATGAGGTGTCGTTGGATTCAGCTAAATTGTCGGAGTGACAGTATATTATTTTAGTAGTCGTGTTTTTTGTTTTTATAACAATTCTCCAGTAAGTGTAAGATCGACTAAAAAAAAATAAGTATAACACCATTGTTTTGTAAAACTGATATGTGTATTAGAATTAATTTATTGCTTAAACGATGAAGGAAAATGTCCTGAGGGTATCTAGGAGTCTATTGATCCACACTTAGCCGGTGTAACGGCCTAAACTTGGGACCTTGGGAGACTTAAACCTCAATGGGACAATAAAATATCGACAAACACGATAACTTTTAACTTTCCAAAAGGAAGGAAGTCATCTATTTTTCGTGTGTCTTTGTAACCATTTTTAAATTATGTACAATCAATGTCACTATCAGATGATATCAATATCAGGATACTTCAACATCAGGTGAATGATAATGTCAACGCAATTTGTTTCATAATGACCATCAATACCGAGAGATTGTTGATAGCTTGTTAATTACGCCATTAATGTACTATTACTGTAATCGCTTGTGCAAAATGACTGAGTAGGGCGGTAGCTCCACCGACGGCCACCGGGGGGGTTTTAGTGCGGTAAGAATCCCACATAACCCCGTGCCGCTCCCACGGCATAGGGTACCTTTTGAAGGTTTCCCCCTCGTAACCAAAAAAAAAAAAAAAAAAAAAAAAAGGGCGGTAGCTTGGTGGTTTGATTGAGGGCCTAGTGCTCGCGGTCCGAGGTTTGATTCCCAAACATCTCTGGTTTTTGGAGCTATGCTTGTATTAGAAATTATGACTTGCTGATACAGTACAGGTAAGAGTTATATGAAAATATCTAGTAGAACTAGTATTGTTTGAATTTTTTATAATATAGGAGTAGCAGGCGAGCATGCAGTCCACCTGATGGTAAGTGGCTACTGCTGCCCATGGACATCTGTAATCAACCCCAGATAGGATTAGATATTCCTACCTGAGGTCGGCCACAGATGCGCCGCTACCCCTGAGGATTAAGCTGGAACGCCTCGGAAAAGTCTGTCTCCCTTACCACACCCTTTAAAACGGATCACAGTAGTGCCTAACACTGCTGTTAGTAGGTAGAAATAGGTGTGGCGGTGGTGCCACCGGACTCGAACCACAAAGGGAAGTACCACCGCCACAGCGATTTTAACATTTCGCTGAGGGTGTGGGTGCTGACTGACTCACACGATGGTAACTGGTCGTTCCCACCCTGGGTATCTTTAACCAACTCCATGTAGAACACTGGTTCTACCTAAAGCCGATCACAGATGCATTGCTATTCCTGAGAACTAAGATGATTACCATATGAAAGTCAGACTTTATTAAGAACATAAAAAATCTGCATATAATAACGCAGGTGAAATTTAAGTAGAGTTATATTATGCAATATTAAAATAATGCGCTATAAAACGAGCTCTACACAGAGACTAGGGGTTACAAAGGACCTCGGTGACGTCATAAGCCGGAAGGTTACGGACAAACGCTTCCGTTCCACTAAAGCCTTTTGCATCTAGTATGGTTGTTTAATTTTCAAAGGTCATTCAGAAAATTATTGTACATCTTTACAACATTTTCCTTTCCTATAATTTTGGAACGCAAAAGGATTGAAGATGTTTGAACTGTCTACTCGTTGAGTGTCGGCGTTTACCTACGCTTTAACATTACCATTCTTCATTATTGTCCCACCGCTGGGCACAGGTGTCCTCTCATAAGAAGGATTAATCGACTGCTTAAAAATAAAACCTATGTCAATCTCACAGTTCAGACGAATAGACGAATCCAAACTATCAAGCCTGTTCGGGCTGTAAGACGTGCAAAATATACATACATAGGCTTAAAAATATACCCTCTCTAATCAAATAACAAAACCTCTACCACACCCTTCAATCAGAATTCCATACCGGTATTAAAGACCATAAATTAAAATATAAATATAATCCAACCGTGTTTTTCGCGTGCAAAACTAACTTAGTTAAATCATTAAGGCAGTGAGGCAAAATAACTGACATTACCGTAAAACAAAGCGACAGGCCATATCTGATAGCACACAAAGCCAAATTTACTTTGTCGCATTTGTTTAAGTACGTTTACTTGTCTCACTGGCAGCGGTAAACGATATGCGATATACATGATTGCAAAAATGATCAAAAGAAAATGATTTAATTTGGTGTAATGTCACTTTTACCGTAGCATACGTTACTAATCTTAATTTGATTGTTATGGTGATTTTATATGCAAATACTACTAATAGTTTTGTTGTGTGTGTGCGGGAGGAGCGTAAACTGCTCCCCTCAGGGCAGAACCTGACGGGGACATCTCGCTCGGAGGACTCCGGTTGTGTTCCATCGGAGACCCCGGAGTTCTTCACCAAGCGCTGAGGACGGCCACCGGGAGGGTTTTAGTGCGGTAAAAATCCCACATAACTCGGCGTCGCTTCCACGTCGTCGGGTACCTTTTGAAGGTTTCCCCCTCGAAAACAATAAAAAAAAAGAAAAAAGGTTATGCTTATTATAGTATTTTAGTTTCGCTTCGTTAATATGTGGTAAGGCAGAGTATACGAGGTTTTTAAATTAAAAATAAAAATTAGTACCTCAATTAAAAAATCAACTGCGCTTATCAACGCGCATAGCCTAAGTGAAAATATAATTATGTTACATATGCCTTCTTCATTATACTCGCTCATCGCCGGAGGTTCTACCAGTTCTTTACGCAAAAGCTCAGTACACTTTAGTTTAGCGCACCTTCAAATAAAGCGTTAGACATTACCACACATCTGATATACAAAGCTGGGCAGGCTTCAGGCATTTATTTAAAGCTCGCGTTTACGCCCCAAGTTCGCTTTCGCAAGCTTACATTCGGAAAAACGTAGTGCCGACTTCATTTACGATGTATTCAACCCGACCTGCTTTAGTTAGGGTTCCGTGATTCAATTAACGCAATTAAAATTAATATTTAAAGTGACATAATTTAAGTAACATACGAGTAGGTATATTTTTCTTATTGAAAAGGTTATTATAAACAAGCTTTTTGCGTAACAAGAAAACCCATTCGACATCATGGGGTGTATATAATGGTCTGCCATTTTGAGGCATCCGTCTGTAGAAAGATGTCATAAATTTATCATACATTGTCATTCAAATCTAACGTGTAAGCAAAAATTCAGCTCAAGCTATTGAGGCTCATATACATACAAACTAACATGGTAATTGAAAAAAAATATGCATAATTAAAAAGTAATTAATATAAGCGTTTATTCGACTATTACACTGAATCGAATGGTACGTATTCAGATGACTCTAACAAGTCTAAGTATGACGAGGATTTAGTTATCGCGTTGTTACAGGCAGTTGTTGCAGGTCATGAAAAATCAGTTTAAATTCTGAGAATCACTGTTAGAACCATGCTTCAGTTCATTAAAGATATAATAAACACTAAAGAGATAGTGTCAACTACAAAACACTAATTGACTTATATAGAACAGTTTAAAAGCAAAAGTCTCTGATTCCTTTTACAATTACATTGACCGGTTTCCCAAGAACCCAAACTTACCTACTAGCAATGAAACGAATATAATTTTCAAACAACCCAGCTAGCAAGTTTAAAATGTAAAGTTGAAAACATTTTTGCTAAAACAATATTTTTTCGAGAAACATACAGAACCTCATTAAGGGAACGCGGCTTACTTTACTCGATATTTACGTTACGGGGTCGTTGAACTTGCTTAGTTGCGCAGTTCGTTTTGTCTTTACAAGCCATTTAATATTTTTCGAATCTACGCCTGCTTAATTGCGTCATTTAAGTTTATTTCAAATTAGAGAAAATATTTTCCTTTTGATAACATTTAAATTACTCGCCAATATTGTCATACAAAGGAAGCAGAGTGAGACTATTTTAAGGGTTGTAAAGGATATTTCATTATAGGGATATTGATATTTTTCATACAGATGTAATCGATTGTCACTAGATGCCGTGGTTTAAAAAATGTATAAATACACAGTAAACAATATATAAATGATAGTCATCTTGAAGGTCTTGAAGGCGTGTAATCTTATAGTCACATAAAAGGTACAGAGTAACGATATAATAACTATACTTAAGTAAGTTCACACTAGTGATTAGAAGAATTATAACTACACAAGTATCTCCGTTATTCGACTGCTCTTGCTGAAGTCTCCGACCAGAATGTCGCTCTCTGTTAATTCGAGCGCCGCCAAGGTGTCGTCCCCACTTCACCTACCCGCATCTGTTTTTAAAATGCAGTGTCAAATGAGTCACTTATTACTTTAATGTAACGTTATAAAAATGTGATATCGTTAATATCCAAGCTTCTTATTAACGATGATAACAATGCAATGCGTTCAACGCTGTTGATTTCGATATCCTCTTGGGGGTCTTGCGTTCTCTCTACATATCTCCGACGGCTATTGACTGGTTTCATAGTTACTTGTACGGACGCTGGCAGCGGGTTCAAATTGATGACAAATTTTCCTACTGGTTGAATACTGTCGCCGGTGTACCACAAGGTGGCGTGTTGTCTCCTCTCCTATTTACTATTTTCATAAATTCTATTAGTCTTCATCTCACTTCTCTCTACCATCTATATGCAGATGATTTGCAAATCTACAATCATGCGTGCCTAAACAACTTACCCAACGCCATCAAGATTGCTAATGCTGATCTAGATTGCATCTCGACCTGGAGCAAAGCCTTGGCTTAAAATTGAATGCTACTAAGTCTCAGGCAATCATTATAGGGAGTTCGCGACTGACCTCTAGGATTGATTGGCACAACTTACCACCAATTGTATTGGATGATGTGCATATTCCTTATAGTAATAAGGTAAAGAATCTGGGTATCTACATGGACCAACACCTTTCATGGATACCTCAGATCTCAGAGGTCAGTAGGAAACTCTTTGCTGCAGTGAGCTCACTACGAAGACTAAAAAATGTTTTACCCATTCCAACTAAAATTACGCTTGCACAGTCTCTCTTGCTACCAATACTTGACTATGCTGATGTGTGTTATCCGGACATTACCGAGGAGCAATTAAATAAGCTTGAGCGTCTCCAAAACTTATGTATACGGTTTATATTTGGCCTAAGAAAGTATGACCATGTTTCAGAATATCGTGCTAAGCTCAAGTGGCTCCCAATTCGCCTTCGCCGGAATGCTCACATTCTATCTCTTCTCTATTGCTTACTATTTAATCCAACTGCCCCTCCTTACCTTAAACAACGCTTCCAGTTTCTCCACCTGTCCCATGACCGATCCCTTCGCTCCTCAGAAAATCTTGCGCTCTATACTCCCTCTCACTCAACTTCCTTTTACAAAAAATCCTTCACTGTATCCGCTATCCGTCTTTGGAACTCCCTCCCTGTTTCTATTCGTTACTCCCAATCCTTATACTCCTTCAAAAATCTTGTCAAATCCCATTACCTTAAACTCTAACTGTTTTTCCTTCCTAAATTTGTGCTCTTGCTTTCAATCTTTTTAAACTGTGTTATCTTTGTTTTTAATTTTAATCTATAGTTTCTTCCCCTTTCGTTTATTATTTGTTTATAATTATATATAAATATCTATATTAAGTATGTTTATTTTTTTTTTTATTTATTATGGTTATCTTAGATTTACACTTGATTTTATGTATTAAGTAGTATTTACAATAACATTTATTTGCACCCTACCTATTCTTTTAATTCATCCCCTCTTTAACTCCTCACCCTAAGGTTGCCTGGAAGAAATCGCTGTGTTAGCGATAAGGCCGCCTTTTGTATCGTCCTAAATTGTATGTTTTTATTTTTGTTTACTATATTGGGTACAATAAAGAATATTATTATTATTATTATTATATAACAAATAGTTATTGGCTGATTGATTTTTGTTTTTTTTTAGTTTTTGGCAATATGTAGACGTACACAGACCAACTTATAGTAAGTGTTAACTGCCGCCCATAGATCTGTTTTCAAAATCAAAAAGGTTTGGTGTCAAATCAATCACACAATCACACCTAAGAACTAAGTTGGAACGCCTGAGATAAGTGTGTTCCTTACCACACCTTACGAGTAGTTCTAAATTTACAAATAATTTTCAATAAATATTTTTCTGAGATTAATTAACCTGGTTTATAAGCTATTGTACACTTAACTGTAGCGTTTACTAACATACATTTCGATATAATATTTTTACAAAGAAGTTATCCCACGTCTTCAACAAAGTATTCCCAAAATACATAACCTCTTTTTACAAAAAATACTCAGAGCTTACAAATTAATATTGTTGTGTAATAGCTGAGATTATTCATAAAATACGATATCACAATATACGATTATGATGAAACCCGATAAATCGCTGGTAATTGGAGCGCTCGACGGTTTACCAATTAATGCGTGCGTAATTACACCGCCTTGTACACGGCTCAGGCTTTATAAAACTCAGTATCAAATGTTATGAAATATTAAAATTGATTTTTTTTATATAATGTATGAGTAGCAGACGTGCATGCAGTCCACCTGATGGTAAGTGGCTACTGCCACCCATGGACATCTGTAATCAACCCCAGATAAGATATTCCTCCCTGAGGTCGGCCACAGATGCGCCGCTACCCCTGAGGACTAAGCTGGAACGCGGAAAAGTCTGTCTCCCTTACCACACCCTTCAAACCGGAACACAGCAGCTCCTAACACTGCTGTTATTAGTTAGAAATAGGTGTGGCGGTGGTGCCGCCGGAGTCGAACCACAAAGGGTTCTACCAGATTGTGGTGATAGTCTAGTGGTTAAAACGTGTCTCGATTTAGGTCCAAGGTGAAAATTCGCACTTCAGCGCGGTAGAATTTAGTCTAATAATTCTTATTCTAAGAAGAGACCCGCCGCCCAGCAGTGAAACCGTGATAAGTGGATGATGATGATTAAAATTGATTAGTACAAAACCAGTGATATCGTAGTGTGAATTTCGAGCATGAATTGAAAGAACGAAGTTTCATACCTAGGAACCCTAATTATTTTAGTTAATGGTGGATTCGTAATTACTTTTGTAAAAGGTAGTCCATATTACAATTTGAAATTGAAAATCCATTTTTAATAACCTTAGTAGCTACTACCGTTCATGGACATCTAATCCACCCCAGAATCCACACAAAAAATCTACCACCAATAAAAGCTGCAAAACCATGTTAGTTTAGTTCAATAATATTTATAGCGGGAAGCAGTACCTACTTGCATTTCTATCGAAGGGTATGCATTCCAGGTAATATACATATATGAGGCCCATCTTACGATGGTAAGACGTGATGACGTGGCATCAAATATATGTTCATTTGTAACTTCAATCTTATTATATATAAATATATTTATATACCAGTTCAATACTCACAAAATCAGTACACACAATGAATTAATTAAGAGTTAATTATTGAAATACAGGTTGCATGAACAGAAGAAGAATTAGCATGGATTTTACAGTTCAATACCTGTAAAATATTACAATACCGGATTACTATGGAAGCAGATAAGTAGCAAATAATTGGAAATGCGCAACCAATTATGGTCGTAATTATTCCGGTGTAAAATTTACAAATTTTATTCAATACGCAGAGTAATAATATTGAAATAGCTATGTTTTGGTAAAAAACAGCGTCATATTCTGGTTATGAAGTAGATATACTTATCGAGTTGTAAACTAACTTGGTCCTTCAGGACTAAGTTGGAACGCCTGAAGTACCCTGATGTAAAATTGAGTCAGTAGCATCATTTCTCCATCTCCCGGCTGTATTTTTTATAATATGGATATAGCAAAAGTGATAAGATACTTTGCGACTCTTGAGGTGTGAAATGGATAAGAAGATAAGAATGTCTCCGTTATCACACCTCTGTAAGTTATTTTTGTAAAATCTTATGAGAAATAAATGTCTCTACGTATCACACCCTCCAATCCGGAACACATGTCCTTAACACTTGTATTATTAGGCAGAAATTGGTGTGACGGTGGTGCCTCTAAAGCAAAACCACCTTAAACCAAAGTCTATACATATCGCGAGGTTACTCGCTTTTTAGTATTCCGTACCAAAAGTAAAAAACGGAATCCATACAAGAGACTTTGAACCGTTATAGGTAGATAGTTAACGTTTTCACAGCTTTATTATTTCTTTAGATGCAATGATATTAAATACTACAAATAAAAATATTAAAAAATCCCAGACAAAACATCCCGTACAGACTCGTACTGGCCAATTATTATTTATTATTTTTGTTATTTATCTTATTCAATTGCTTTGCATTGCAGATCATTACACGTAGTTGAATTACAAACCGCATTCCTAGCTGCTTAATTGGTGGTTTATCAATGTACACCAACGAATCTACGAATATTATGTGCATATAGTTTCATAAATAACAACGTTTTATTTCTTAAGGCATGATGCTATTCTGTTAAGGACTTTTTTCCTGTCACGAGTTGGCCCGCACGTGTGACACTTTTATTATAACTATAGTTTTATGTATTATTTGAAAATAATCTATGAAACTATAATTACCATAATATTGATGATATAAATATCATGCATGCCACGTACATCAACATTCACGTGGGGACAACATGTTACGTTTTACATTGTAACAAAGTCAAGTCTTTTCATCGTGGCTGGCTAATGCGTATGCCGTTGTAAAGCAAGACAGGTTACACGATATTAGATATTATTTATGGAAGCAAAATCTGAGCGAATCTGTTATACCTATATCAAGATTAATTCATAAATTTAATGATTTGTTACTTTCGTTATTAATTTTATTCAATTGTTTTTGCATTGCAGATCATTACACGTAGTTGAATTACAAACCGCATGCACAGTAACCGCAAACCGCATTACTAGCTGCTTAATTGGTGGTTTATGAATGTACAGCAACGAATCAACTGGTATGTATATTACATTTTGTAATTGAATATATTACATTTTTCAGTGCCCAAAGTGTAATAGTGTGAGTGTATCAAAAATGATTTTGATAACCTTTTTCTTGTCACGCAGACTAAGATACGTACCAGTAGCTCGATCGAACGCGTCTCGATTGCATTCTACCGTTTCAAAGATACATTCTTGTCATACATGCTACTCGCACATGCGTAGTGAATCGATTACAGTGAGTTGATGATACGTGGCACATGCGCGCGACCGCATACCCGTGTGACAGGAAAGAGGCCCCAAGTAACAAAGACAACTCTTTGTTAACGTGACTGGCGAATACTTAAAACGTTGTAAAGAAAAATGCTCGGAAAATATTACACCTTATTAGACACAATTCATATAATAAACATAAAACAAAATCTGGACGAATTTGGTACCGAATAGTTACCTATTTCAAGACTAATTCATAAATTCAGTGATAGACCACCAATGAAACGGCGAACGATATTGCGGTACGCGTTGCGGTTAACATGCATGCGGTTTGCAATTCGGATATAATGATGTTTGAAACAATTCCGTTTTAAACATGTATTTTATGTATTAACTAGTTACAGAAATAAAATAAAAATAATGTTTTTGATTAAAATTAATTACGTCGGCAACAGACCAAAGTAAACTACTCGTATTATCCAATGGTTTTATCACAGCACAGTCAAACACTAATCATCATCTCACGTAAAGATTTTGGCATTTCCTCAAAAACGTACAACTGAGTTAAAATATCGGCACAAAATAAATTAAAAACCGCGTGTCGTGAATACCCGTTACATATTAAAATGCAGAGCTATAACTGTCCTATCCTGTCACAGGTGTATATTCTCACATGTGTCCCACCCGCACGCGTATTATCGCGTTAATTGCTAAGTTGCATACGGGATGCGTGACACGAAAATTATTACGATGATATTATATGCATACAAGTGGAATACATACGGAAATAAGCCCGCGTGATAAGAAAAAGCCCTGTAGATTAAAAATTAAATTACATTTTTCTACACATTTTGAACGTTTTGAACCACCGAATTGGACGGAAGTATCAAGATTTGTCTCCGTTTTGAAAGTTACAAGAGCATAACCTTCTTTAGAGTGGCACAAACCACACAACTCACCGCTTTTGAGACAGGAAAGGAAAATAAACATCTCAGAAGCTTTCAAACATTAAGTTTCAAGTGCTCATGCGGTGGATACCATTGCGTTACTAATGGTTAATAACGCATTGAATTGTATGAGAAACGATCGAGATTTTCTCACTCAAACGATAAAATATTTGAAAACGATTTAAGAAATCATTTGACTCGGTCGTTTGACAACTTAGTGACTTCCAAACTCAATGTAACTTTATTCACAGAGAAAACATTTTTATCAAGATATTGTGTTAAAGAAATTTCTTATTCAAGAAATGGCTTTACATAGCTATATAATATACATATTAATAGTTATAACTTTATATAATGTAATATCCGTTGTAATAAATTGCTTTTTACGGCGAAATAGGTGTAGGGTTATAACACTCGTTCTTTTACGTGTAGAAATCCGTTATGGATAACCTTGACGGGGTCGACAGAGATATACCGGACTTCTACTAATTAAAACTACGGCGTTTCACTCTACGTCCGATGACCTGGTTGTAACACCCTATACTAATATTTCTAACGCCTTTAAACGTTATCTTGATATATTCTTAATAATATTATAAAATATTTTAACAAGTTTATCGCAAATGGTAGGGCTCTTCTTACGTTTCAGTCTTGTAAGAAATTTCTTCCGTATATTGCGTCTGCACACCTGCCACTATTTGGTAAGTGGAGGGCATTGACCTTTCCATTGCACAATTTAAGTAATGTAGGTACTTACGTTTTTATTATATACCTATAAGTAGCAAACGAAAAGTCCAACAATTTGCGGCTTTTTATAAGAGTAGCAGACGAGCATGCAGTTCACCGGATAGTAAGTGGATACTGACGCTCAATGAAATTTGTAATCAACCCCAGTAGGAATATCTAATTCTATTTGGGGTTGATTACAGATGTCCATGTGCGGTTGCAGCCACTTACCATCAGGTGGACTGCATGCTCGTCTCCTACTCCTATATTATAAAAAATAATATATAGGTGTGACGATGATGTCCTCGAAGTACAACCAAAATAGGGTTCTACAAAAAGTAAAACACCGTTTTCATCCTTTGGTTACGGAACCCTAAAAAGTATAATAATTCGAAAGACAAGAAATGTGGTAGTTTTTCACAATATTTTAAACGAATATGTTCTTAATAATCCCTCTTTAACCCCAAAACCGTCACTTGGGGGTAAAGTTTAAAGTTCCAAGGGTCTGGTTTGGCAACTGATTTTTTGAAATCCCTAACTTTGTTTCAGAAAAAAGAGCATTAAAATTTGTTTAACGTAATTACAGTTTGAAACTCAAATAGAGAGTTTGTCGACTTTCTAATCAGATTTTTTTTAAATTTCAATTAGAATTTGCGGTATAAATAATTAATAGGTTTTTCTTTTTGTCATTTTATTATAATTTTAAAGTAACAAGCGAGCATGCAGTCCACGTGATGGTAAGTGGCTAATACCGCCCATGGACATCTGTAATCAACGCCAGATAAGATTAAATTCCTATCTGAGACACTCCCAAAGTTTAGATGAATTCAATTTATACGTTAAAATCCGTCAGGCCACACACACACACACACACACGAAAAACATTACCCTCCGCAATCCGATAAAACCTTACCATCCAGTATTGGAAAAAAAAATATGTAACTCAAGTTCAAAATTAAGATGAAACCATTATAATCGACTCAAAAAGTAATTATATTACCTTCTATTAATAGTAACAGAATACCTCAACGGTATACATATTCAACGAATGTGTGCTTAATAATAACCCCTCTTTAGTTCCAAAAGCGACTCTTGGGATCAAGTTTCAGTTGGAGCTGAGCGGTCCCGTTTGTTTGGGAGATTTTTTCATTTTCAAACTTTGTCCCGGAAAATTCAACCTTTCTCTGTTTACTCTTAAAGTCAAATACGTAACTTCCGGGAGGATTTGAGGAATTAAATTAATATAATTTGTGCTTAAAACATTTAAGTATATTGTTTTTGAACAGTTTAAGTTAGTTGGTTGGCTTCAAATTATTTAAAGCGGTATATTTTATTATAGGTAAAATATACCGTAAATACTTAAGGGTATATTAAAATATTGTTAAGTACTTTACAAAAATGGCCAAGTGTGAGTGGTACTCGCGCACGAAGGGTTCCGTACCAGATCGTTTTAGTATTTTTTTAAAATATAAGAAAATACATAACATATTTTGTAAAAAAAATAAAGTATCTACCTATTAAACCGAAAAGCGCCAACAATACCGGTGTCTTGTGTGCGGAATATTTACAACATTTTATTTTTAAGTAGTATATTTTTTGTTATACCGATCTTAGTACATAGACCCTTAATAAGTTTGTATTAATTACGGTTCCAGAGATAGAGCCCACGATAGATGGACTGATACCGGTCTTAAGAACAGAGTCACGTTTTACCCTTTGGTTACGGAATCCCAAAATGAATCTGAACAAGTTTGATCACTGAGACCAACTTTAAATACTTAAAGGAACAAAGTATTTCGTTCAAAAGATTTAGATTACTACAAAGCAGAAGTTCCGTTAAATCTCTCGCGAGTATAAAGTAACATTTTTTCTTTGTTTTCGAGCAAAAACGTTCCAACTTGATCCGGGACTAATATTGCGAAGAAACTGTTGTTAGTACTTCGAATAGACGCGCTGTGTCTGAAAAAGCAATTTAAACTGTTCCCGAGTTTGTAAGTAGTGTAAGTTATGAGATGCTAGCGGAAATATTTAATAGCAAATAAATTGAGACAAGTTTAATACGATATTCAAAGAAATTTATCTTTTCAGGAAAGACAATAATCTGAAGATGATAAATATTTTTGCGGTCTGCATGTAAACACAACTTCTATTTCTACCTCATAGCGAAATTTGTAAGGAAAGAACTTCTAAAAGTAGAAACTAGTTTCTCTGATTTTTAGAAATCAATAATTTTTAGTAGAACTTCATTGGTTAATACAATACCATAGGAACAAATTAACATTACAAATATTACGATGTTACGTACACAATCATACAAAACACAGCCAGAGTAATTATCATAAACTGTTTATTTTTATTCATTTATTTATTTAGTCAATTAGTACGGATTACTCCAATTGATAAAATACAATTTGAATAATGAACATAAATACATTAAAATAATAATAATAAAAACAGATCGTGAAATTCAAAACCAACATAATAATAATTAAAACGACAAGACACGAACAAAACGGGAAGTAACATAACAGTAACATAGAATAGTAATGTTATAAGATTTGTTTTTCTAGCAAACTGCAGTTCCTAAGAATAAACAAATATAATATCAATTTGGAAAAGTACCGAAAGCCAGGAAAATAATCGATGATAAAACGCGTCAGCTTATATCTTGGGTAGCACCATTTTAAACCAGGAACTACAGTGTGACACAAAGAAAGTCAACTGGCACGGTTTACATTATAAATCTCCTAAGCTCACGGGGTGACTAAGTCGCCCAAGTGTTTGATTTCACTTCAGACTATTTAAGTGACTTAAACTATACATCTACTTTAGTAAGTGAAATGTAGCGTGAAGTGTTTCAAGTGTTGTAACATTTTAATATTGACCGAATTGGAAAAGGAAGAAATTGTATGTTCGGCTATATGTTGAAGTTGGTAAAACCATTTGTGGTTCGACTCCGGCGGCACCACCGCCACACTTATTTCCACCTTTTTACAGTAGTATCAAGCGCCGCTTTGTTCTGGTTTGAAGGGTGTGGTAAGAGAGACACACTATTCCGAGGCGTTCCAGCTTAGTTAATAATTATATTAACTCAGATAATAATATTTAACCTTATCTGGGTTTGATTACAGATGCCCATGAGCGGCAGTAGCCATTTACCATCAGGTGAACTGCATGCTCGTCTGCTACTCCTATATAATAAAAAAGCATGTTAAAAACAATTTGACAAGGTGCAGAAAAGTGTGGGAAAAGAATCGATGATAAAACGCGTCAGCTTATATCTTGGGTAGCACCATTTTAAACCAGGAACTACAGTGTGACACAAAGAAAGTCAACTGGCACGGTTTACATTATAAATCTCCTAAGCTCACGGGGTGACTAAGTCGCCCAAGTGTTTGATTTCACTTCAGACTATTAAAGTGGCTTAAACTATACATCTACTTTAGTAAGTGAAATGTAATGTGAAAAGTGTTGAACAATTTAGTTACATGTTCTCGTTTCTTGAAAGTGATCATTAATTTTGACCGACTTTGAAAAAGAGGAGGATGTTCAGATGTATAATTTTAGGGTTCCGCACGAAAGGATGAAAAACAGTAACTCACGTGTCTGTCCGTCGTCTGTTACAGCCAATTTTCTCTGAAACAACTGGACCTAGTATCCGAAAGGGTCATTCCATGGAAATCGTTATTTTTTTTAGTTTTCATGGAAAACCAGAAAACAGGATTTCTTTTAATATTGAATAACACTATAGAGCGATTTCTTCATTACTATAATAAATTTCCTAAGCACATCGGGCGACTAAGTCACCTAAGTGTTTGATTTCACTTCCACTTTTAAAGTGACTTAAACCATTCATCTTCTACTTTATTAAGTGAGAAGGTTCCGTTTATAGACTTTAAATGAACGTAAGAATCATGTTTCTACCGTTGTAACTTTTTAATTAGATGCTTTCGTTTCCTTGAAACTGATCATTAAGTTTATTATTTGTTCTGAAACGAATTTAAGTAGTACTTAACGATTGAAACAGGAATACTGCTTATTGTTAACAAAACAAATTGTTAAATAAATCAAAAGTATACAATTACAATGAGATTTCAGGAGAACCCTGAACTCAGGACGGTAGAACGATTAGTAGTTCGACTCCGGGGGCACCACCGTCACAGCTATTTCTGCCTTATAATTGCAGTGTTAAGCGAGCCACATATCATCATCATCAACTCATCACTGTTCCATTGCTGGACACGTGTTTCCTCTCATAATGAGAAGGATTAGGCCACAGTCCACCGCGCTGGCCAATTGCGTATTGGTAGATTTCACATACATATTTTTTTTTTTTACAAATCTCTTAGGTATGCAGGTTTCCTTCACCGTGTAGCAAGTAATAATTAATTTCTAATACGCACATAACTTTGAAAAATCAGGGGTGCGTGCCTAGGATTGGAACCTCGGACCCCTCGATCGAAGGGCGAGTTTCTTAACCACTAGGCTATCACTGCCTACGAGCCATACGAGACGTTGCAACTTAGTCCTTAGAGGTAGCAACGTCTGTGGGCGACATGTAAGGTAGATTACAGCTGTCCATGAGCGGCAGTGGACAATTAATCTTGCTAGCAAGCGAGTTTACTGATCCTATATTATATTAAAAAAATACCGGTTTCTTGTATGGACACCCTCTTTAATATTCAACTTCATTTTATAGCAGCCACCGTTATGCATCCTCTGTAAAAAATTAAAGTGTCTATCTATTGCTAGTGCAATTCCGGATATAGAGCCCCGTGACAGACGGACAGATAGCGAAGTCTTAGTAATATGGTTCCGTTTTTACCCTTTGGGTACGGAACCCTAAAAAAACTTAAAAGTTCTCAAAACAACTAAGAAACGTTGTTCACCGTTCACAAACTATATTATCTACAGCTTCCTGTAGGGAAATTATTGAATGCCTGACTTTATAATTACCCTTTGAAACTCCCTCTTACTGAATTTAAACAGCAAAACTGCAGCGCAACTTCGGTATTTGGAATTAAGGAGCAATTGAAGAAGCTTGAGAAGGCCGTTATCATTATGATAGGTACCTTGGCGTATAGGTCATGCAATTCACGTCGTTATTCAATTGTCGTTTAAACTATACACGATTTTATGAAAAAGTCATATTGCATATACATAGTTCACGTAAACTGACTCAGTTCGTTGTTGTATTAGTGTTGTGGTAAGTAGTGTGTAGCCTAGTGGTTAAAAAACTCGACCTCTCGATCGAGGGGTCCGAGGTTCAAATTCCAGGCACGTACCTCTGATTTTTCTAAATTATGTGCGTATTAGAAATTAATTATCAACTGCTAAAACGGTGAAGGAAAACATCGTGAGGAAACCTGCATACCTGAGAGATATATAAAAAAAATCTCAAAGGTATGTAAGGTCTACCAATTCGCACTTGGCCAGCGCGGTGGACTAACCTAATCCTTCTCATTCTGAGAGGACACCCGTGCCCAGCAGTGGGATAATAATGGGTTGATGATGATGATGATGATGTTGTTGTATAATTGTATTATTTTTTAAGCATAAAATCTGATATTAAAAGATTTATTTGTATTATACAAATAGTAACGAGCACGCAGTCCACCTGATTTAAAGTGGCTACTGCCACCCATGGACATGTGGAATCTGAGGGTTGCAGATAAACTTGGAATTCTACCAGGATTCCACCACAGATGCATGGCTACCTTTGAAGACTAAATTGGAACGTTTTGAATAAGTATGTCTCCCTTACCACAACCTTCAATTCAGAACTGTTCGATCAGGTGCCTACATCACCCTTCCTTCATCGCACCACTCGCCGAAGGATGAAGTTCCATCCACATCAACTTGACCCGTGGCGGTCCTCGACGGCTCGGTTTGCACGGTCATTGTTGCCGCGTACGTGCAAAATTTGGAATGAACTTCCTCCTGAGGTATTCCCCAGGACTATGATATGGGGCTCTTCAAGAGGGGTACACCCCTCTTGAAGAGCCCCATGAAAGAGCCCCTCTTTTTACAAAAAGAGCTGTCCTTCAAAGCCGGCCATGCATTGGCGACTCCTCTGGTGTTGCAAATGTCCATAGGTGACTGCTTTCCATCAGGTATCGTTAGGTTAAATTAAAAGGTTACGTTAGGTTAAAAAAAAAGAATACAGCGCTTAACACTGCTGTTATTAGATAGAAATAGGTGTGATGGTGGTACATCTGGTGTCCAACCATAAACCACCTTCGAAGATAATTTCCCTAAACATTTCAAATATTGATAATAATTATATCATCATGTAAAATACATTATAAGTTCATTCACCCATTTCCGGTCCCTTTTCCTCACTAAGTGTATTTAAAGATCGAAGATAAGTTCGAAATTAGGTAATTTGGAAAATTTCCCCAATTAGTTAATGGAAATTAGCATGTAGCTGAGTGAAATGGAGAGGCCAGAGAGTGATAATCATCATTTCTCGAAGGAAATTGTTTTAGAAACTTCGGAAGTTTACCGCACTGATACTAAACTTTGATTAGAAAAATACTTATCATCTAAACTTCATTTAATTGAAGTAACAAGTTTTGACGAACAATAATTTGACGACGAATAATGTCCATTATACGTTTTTTGATTGTTTGATGGTAAATGTCCGTGGGCGGCAGAGCTTCTGTTACATCTGTAATCAACCTCAGATATGTATTCCTACCTGAGGTCGGACACAGATGCGCCGCTACCTCTGAGGACTAACCTGGAACGCCTCGGAAAAGTAAGTCTCTCTTATCACACTCTTCAAACCAGAACACAGCAGCGCGTAACATTGCTGTTATTTGTCAGAAATAGGAGTGTCAGTGGTGCTGTCGTAGTCGAACCACAAAGGGTTCTACCACCTTTGAACTTATACATTACACTTATAGAAACAGCAAACGAATATGCTGCTCGTAGTGAACTAATTACTGTCCCACTATTGGGCACGGATCTTTTCTCAGAGTAAGAGGGGTTGTGGTAATAAGCCACCACACTGGCCATGTGGAAATGGGTAGATTTTACATGTTCTTGAAAACTATTTAAAAGAACTTGGCCGTTCCCTTTACCGTTTGAACAACTGATAATTAATTTCTAATACACACAATAAAAAAAACATGAGGTGTGAGGTGAGCCTGGGATTCGACCGATATTACGAGTATAATTATCGTGATATTTCGACTATTCTCACCTGTCGTAATTATTAACACACTTTCTTTAAAGACATCTGTACAACATTCAGATTTTGTATTTTAAAATGCCCAATTTTATTTAGAAGATTTCATGTTGAAATTCTTTAAACTATGGATTCGTGATTTTAAAATATCTTATTTTTATTTTCACATAACATAAAATCTTAACACTATGCATACAGCGAATACCTAGCCTCTTACACTTATTTATATACGGACAAAACCGCCCATAAACTTTGTATCCTCTTACGAGCCTGAAAATATCGGCTTCGGAATTCTCAGGTAAAAACTACGATATATTTTCGTTCGAAACTTCTGAATTACCTTTCTTTCGGTGACCGCGTTCTTTTAAAAATAAGATCCAACACTACTTACAAGTTTGCGAGAGTTGCGAGGGCTTCCCGAGTTGAGAGTACCGTTTATCGGCCGCGTACTCGGTAAAAGGTTCAGGTGGTATTCTGTTGGACCGTGCTGTATCGTTTCGACATATTTTAGAAAAGATAAGACTCTATGTTATAAATACCATATATACGTACTGACAACAAAAAAATACCCAAAACATGCCCAGTAATCCAAATCTATCAGTAGTTACTTCCCTTGAGACCTAAGTAAGTATGTCCAATCTGTAATTACCTAACTATGTAATTACAAAGTTTCAGAAAAGTTACAGATATTTTTTTATACACGTCACAATTTCTATGAAAAATGTTTTTTCTTTGTATTAACCTAGTCATGACTGAAAATTTCATTTTATTTAAGAAATTAATTTTGTTACGACAATATTTATTATTTACATTACATACAACTACGAGATATATTTTCGTTCGAAACTTCTAAATTACCTTTCTTTCGGTGACCGCGTTATTTTAAAAAGAAGATCCAACACTACTTACAAGTTTGCGGGAGTTGCGAGGGTTTCCCGAGTTGAGAGTACCGTTTATCGGCCGCGTACTCTTAAGAGGTTCAGGTGGTGTTCTTTTGCACCGTAGTGTACCGTTTAGACATTAGCAATATTGAAAGTAGCATACAAACACAATAACCTGATGATATGTGATCATAAATGTATTATTGATGAGTAAATTAGAATGTTCAATGTATTATTATTTAACTTAGTATGAAATTGTTTTATGTAAAGCTAAACGTGAGTTTTGTAAGTAGCAAGCAAATATCCGTTTAACTTTATTATTAGTACCATAAATACGAAATATTCTTAAAAAATAAATTACAATAAGTGGCTACCAATCGGATCCTGCAGAAAGTGACGGGATCAAATTTTTGTTTCGGGGTGTTTACATATTCCTATATGCATTACTAGCTGACCCGGCAAAAGTTGTGTTGCCATATAAATGAAAAAATGTTAATAGTGAACAACCCTTATCACTTAGGGGTATGAAAAATAGATAGTAGCCGATTTTTAGACCTACTGAATATGCATATAATATTTAGTGAAAATCGGTAAACCTGTTTCGGAGGAGTACGGTAACTAACATTGTGACACGAGAATTTTATATATACGATATAAGACTCATTCTAGTATAAAGCTATTAGAGTAATTAGGATTTTTAATTTTATTGATAGTTGTTTGATATGCTTATACGCTACGTTAAGCTATTGTTTTCGTTTCGTAACTAGTTACGAGTAATACTATACTGTACTGTACTATACTGTACTGTACTATACTGTACCGTACCAAAACCTATAATGTACGGTACATTATATACAGGGTGAATTTTTAAAACGGGCCTTCAGGGCCAAATCCGAAACTATAAGGATTAGCGAAAAATGCTGAAAGGAGTTACGAGGCCGATTTTGATAAAAACTAACACTGCATCATTACTTTTTTAAAATAACTTTTTCCCTAGCCGGGAATCGAACGAGTTCATTTTGAAAAAAAATGCACCCTCTATATTATTCCACTATTTGATAGTGTTGCTTATAAGGATGAAAATCTGGAAAGTAATGATAATTGACAAACTAAAGGAAAAGCCTCAATTTTAAGAAAATACATATTTTTTCATATTAATTTGGCAGTTAAGTTCCCGCCATTCATTAATTTAAACATTTCGTGTATTAACATTTTTTTTGGCTCAATGTTTCTAATCATTCGAAATGGACGTATTTTTTTCCAATAATTTATATTTTTATGTCCGACTTAGCTAAGGTTATTTTTAGGACCATTATAATAGATTACTTGGTATGGGCGGAGTTTCGTTTAATACAGATGTAAAGTTGACAATTTGCGAGAATTTCTTTTTAGAGTCAAATCCGAGTGATTACTAAAAAAAGAGATATAGAAAATCATATTTAACGTTGAAACGAAGTTGTAAACAACAAACAACAAGAATTTACTATTTAATCAGTTATCTATTTTCATTAAAAAATAAATCCTAAAAACGGCGGTAACTTATTTGCCAAACTATTACTTTCTCATACTAAGCCGTATGTCATAGTCATAACATCGAATAGTTAGTTGATTAAGCAACAAATTCTTCAATGGTTTGACTTATGTCTGTTTCTAAAGAATTATACATAAATCATTTTTTTTTTCTATGTATAATCCTTAAGAATTAGTATGCCAATGTATGGAAAAATACGTATTTTCTTCAAAATTTTCCTTTTTCTTCAATTTGTCACATAACATTACTTCCCAGAATTTGATCCTTATAAGCGACACTATCAGATAGTGGAATAATATAGAGGTGTATTTTTTTCAAAATGAACTCGTTCGATTCCCGGCTAAGGAAAAAAATATTTTAAAAAACGAATGATGCAGTTTTAGTTTTTATCAAAATCGGCCTCGTAACTCCTTTCTGCATTTTTCGCTAATCCTTATAGTTTCGGATTTGGCCCTGAAGGCCCGTTTTAAAAATTCACCCTGTATATATAGTATAGTACAGTACAGTATAGTACAGTACAGTATAGTACAGTACAGTATAGTATTAACTAGTTATACTACGGTACATTATAGGTTTTGGTACGTTGCGCTTTACTTTACGCTACGGTGTAATAGATAGCCACAGGAAAAGTTAGAACTGCCTCTAACGTGTCGCCTCCTTACTGCAATCTGTTCAAACATCAACAAATTTCCTCCACAACTTAGATGTTAAATCGTTTCTGGAATTGAAATATTATTCTGCATTTCATAATATAAAAAATTAAGTTGTAGTGTACTTATTTAAATTGGTAATTAATTCGTAAAATAGCTGGAATTTTCTATGATATTTGAGCTTTAAGCGTTTTAAGCGCTTTGTAATAATGCTTAACGATTTGTACATTCATACACTCACACAATGATTTTTTTTGTGTCGTGAACACGCAAAGATGAATACACAAATACCCAGACACAAAGCAGAAGTCTAAATTCATAATTTAGATGTTTGTCTCGCCGGGGACCGAACCCGGAACCCTCGGCGTGTCATACCGGTATTGTAACCGCCTTGCTACGATTATCATTGTAATGTTACAGTGGTTACTGTAACTGTATATACGAGTAATACTATATTGTCGCTGATACTTCAGTTGTTGCAAATCTACAGCAGTAGCAGCAGTTGCACTTAAAATATGTATGTAATACTAGTTTTTACCCGCGACTTCGCTCGCTGTCAGAGGTCAATGACAATACTTATTTTTATTTAGTCCCTGTCTCTTTTTTGGACCCTTGACAACGTGGTAGTCGGTTTCGGATAATCGATTTGATAATTAAGGCATGAAAGTTTAGCAAACAAACAAATAAACAAACAAAGTCTTTTGCATTTATCAGTTTAGTTACCATAAAGTTGTAACAAGTGATTTCCTACTGGTTGAAACGCGGGTTACAGGCACTTAATAGGTACGCATCTTTCAAAGCCCATATTCTCATTTACAGGCAAAAATACGTCCAAATCACATCAAATAACCTCAAAAACCTGCGCCAACTTGGCCACGTATTTACACATAAAGGCAGAGATATTGCTAATTGGACCGGCGAGCCACAAGTCAAAAATCCGAAGTTTATTTTAAACTTGTAATGAACACCATTCTTGGGAATTGGGTTATAAAGTCGCCGGGAATTAGAGGTTGTAAATGAAATAAAACAGCAGGTCACTGGTAACTCTTAAATTTAGTAGGATAATGTTCCTCTCTTATTACTTCTTTATAATATAGGAATAGAAGATGGGCTTGCAGTCCACCTGATGATAAGTGACTGCCGCCTATGGACATTTATAATCGACCCCAGATAAGATTCTTACCAGAGGTCACAAATGTGCTGCTACACTTGAGGACTAAGCTAGAATACCTCGAAAAACTAAGTCTCCCTTACATCCTTCAAACAAGAACACAGTAGGGCTTAACACTGCTGTTATAAGGCAGAAATACATGTGCTGGTAGCATCGCTGGAATCGAACCATACAGTGGAAGTAATTCGAATTCCAAGCGCCTTTATTTGTGCTAATTGTATACAAATCATTAATCTACGAAATTTTAATCTTGGGAAATTAAAGTAAAAAAACGTTTTTTACACACATATCCCCACACTTGGATTTTCTCTATCATCAGTGCTATGAACACACACAAAGACGAATATACAAACACCCAGACCCAAATCCAAATTCAAATCTCATTTATTCAAACCTGATTCATATAAAATACTTTTTGAAAGTCGACAAACTACCACCGCTTCGGAAGGTGTTTCGCTTTGGAGAAGAAACTCCATACGTGTGAAAATTATTTAAAGGGTAAATAATATACAATTTTGTGTGTGTACATATAGTGGTACATATAATTTATTATTGATGTTGGAGCTGGAGTTGTCATACCATGCGGATTTATGATTTAAGTACTGATTTAAATTGTAATAAGCTTTTTTTAAATATAGATAATTTTATAGTAGATTTAAACCTTTTCTCGAATAGGTCTATAATCTAGAACAGAAATCCAAATTAATCATTCAGATATCTGTCTGGGGATCGAACTCGGAACTTTGCCCGTCAAACCGGTAGGTATGTATAAATTAGGTTATGAGCCGTAAATAAATTCCTATAAAGGTCATATAAAGGCTGACCTACTCATTTGCCACTTCAAGTCATAAAGCTGACTTTAAATCTTTTGAAAATAAAACTGCTTTAGCGGGCTATATTTTGCAAATGCTTCAGTGAGAATTTCAATGTTTTACGGCACGCTGTACACAGATGAACGTGTGTGGGTAGTGTTACCATGTGTTGTGATCTCGTGGGATATTCCATTTGAAGGTTAGTAACCTCATTTACTCTATTCCAAAACACACATAAATTGGTAATAGTAACAACACAAATATGCTTAGGTAAACGGTTTTTGTTAAAATTATATTTTCCAGCAAAAAAGATTTTTTTTTAATAATATAGGAGTAGCAGACGAGCATGCTGTCCACCTGATGGTAAGTGGCTACTGCCGCCCATGGATATCTGTAATCAACCCCAGGTAGGATTAGATATACCTACCTGAGGTCGGCCACAGACGAGCCGCTACCCCTGAGGACTAAGCTGGAATGCCTCGGAAAAGTATGTCTCCCTTACCACACCCTTCAAAACGGAACACAGCAGCGCCTAACACTGCTGTTATTAGGCAGAAATAGGTGTGGCGATGGTGCCGCCGGAGTCGAACCATAAAGGGTTCTACCACCTTTAAATGCATTTAAATGCACCTTTAAATGATCTTGCCATGTATCAAATACTGTACAAAGAAGTATTACTTTTTTGTCTAATATTTAAAGGATTTTATCTCCATTACAGGGCAAAATAATAGAATCTATAGCGATTTGACTCTACGGAAATCATTGCCTATTTTTATTAAGTAAATTCTGTTCAGTTCAAACACTTTGCCACCCGAGCATTTGTGGCCGACTTCAGGTAGATCTCTAATTCTATCTGGGGTTGGTTATAACCGACAAGGGGTAGTAACTACTTCTGAAGGACTGCATAAACAAGCTACTTCGCGATTACCTGTGTTATAAAAATGTAATTATTATTTTGCTTTCGTATTCGTTCTCCAAACGGAATTTAAACCACAAATACTCTTAGCTAAAAGGTGTTCTTCGAATAAAACTTGACAATTTCGCATTGTTCTGTGTCCCTAAAATATTCACCAGTAACCTGGCCACCCTACGCTACATGTACGCTGTATAATCTAATCTCGGTCCGGGTTTTTATTCTCGGATGCAGGCTTTTTGCAATGCGGTGTTGTCTCCTGTCGTAGGACTTTACTGGCGAATATCCGGACTAATATAACTTTAATGTTGAGTCACTGAGCTTATTCGTTTGAACTTTAAGATTTTTTAACAGCGTTAAAAGTATTGAAGAAACTTTTTTAACGGTTACTTTGGAGTGTTAAGTTACGATGATTATGTTTAATTATTATCGATTATAATATGACGTGATTTCATATCAAGGACAACTCCAGGGGCAGTATTATTCAACAGCTCCACATGTATTATTACCTGCCTACACTCAAGGATAGCTAAGTATTGATTTTACAGGTCCATGGACGGCAGTGACCATTTCTCATCAGATGGGCCAAATGTTTTTTACATTAATATTATAACCCTGTGCGGTTCTACTCCGGCGACATCACCGTCACATAAGCGTTGCTATGTTTCAAGGGTACTAGTATGGGACACATAGTTTTCTTAGGCTTTTCAGCCCTCAGGGGTGGCGGCGCATCTGTGGCAGATCTGAGGTAGGTATATCTAATCCTATCTAGGGTTGATTACGGATGTTCATGGCGACAATAACCACTTACCTTCAAGTAGACGTACTCGTCTGCTACTTCTGTTACAAAAAAACGAAATAAAAGCATACGATTTCACGTCACTAATTCAATACATCCAGTTGGATTCGGTTTGGCATTGTTATCCGAAAACAGCAAATTTAAAACAGAATCAGTAAGTATTCGACGACGAAAACAGCTGCCAATAGTATCAAATCCTATTTCGATAACTAAAATTTACTTGTCTGTCTGTTTATCGAATCTGTTAAATAATGCTTGATTCTATATTCTTGTAATGCAAGTGGCGCAGCGGGCACCATACCTGTCTGACTCGTAATGGGTTCGGAGATCGACCCCAGGCCAGGATAAATCAATTATAAATTAAGATTGCAGTTTCAGAGTGTTTGTATATTCATATCTATGGTAATCAATAGGGAAAAAATAGTGACTTATTATCAAAGTCTTTTGAAAGATATTTAGACGAGCACAAGCGTAATTACTCATTATTAATTATTGACCGACTCTATAGTCAATCAATAGTGTCGATTGAATTACGTGTGGACGTAACGTTGGTGCTAAACTAAGTATTGGTTGCAGTAGATGCTATTTTTTTATTTCAAAAATACTATTTTAGATTCGCCAATTTCAAACAAATAATTTAAGTGCCTTATTTTATTCACAATCACACAATTTTATCTTCGATTAACTAACGTATAAATTTATAGAAGTCAGTAATTTTTTACTTTCGACGACAACACAGACAAACCCGTGAGCGAAGGCGAGTTTGGAAATAAGCCGTAAACCAGAACTTGGCTTACCGAAAGAGCGTACAAATCCACTTGTTTTCGAAGTGCTTGAATATTTGCCTGGCGTTCACATGCATCTGAATACGCCGATTTAGCCTTTTTCCAACATGTTGCTGTGGATTCCATTCTGGTATCCGACTTTTGAGTAATGATCAGTTGTCTATTGATGTTCTCCGAAGCGCAGATTTTCGGTTCCAGTTATTGTTGCTGTATCTAGTTCTATTTTTGTGACGTCATTCATAATCCAATATGGCGGATGCCCCAAGATGGCGTACTCATAAATTTCTTGCTCATTCCCATTATATGTTTATCAAATGAAAGAATTTTATAAGAAAAATACGAAAAAGCATCTTTATAAAACTTTTCTTGTAATGTTTTATTTTTATTTCAATAAAATTTCTCTGGCTTTTCCAGTTTCGAAAACCTCTAATTAGTAGTTGTATCTTCAGAATTCGTAACAATTTGTCAATTTTTATACTCGACGACAACTCAGACAAATCCGTGAGCGAAGGCGAGTTAAGAAATAAGCCATAAACCAGAACTTGCCTTACCGAAAGAGCGTACAAATCCACTTGTTTTCGAAGTGCTTGAATATTTGCCTGGCGTTCACATGCATCCAAATACGTCGATTTAGCCTTTTTCTAACATGTTGCTGTGGATTCCATTCTGGTATCCGACTTTTGAGTAATGATCAGTTCTATTGAGGTGCTTCGAAGCATAGATTTTCGGTTCCAGTTATTGTTTCTGGTTACTAAGTTGTTATGCTTCTATTTGGGTACCTATTTATTATTGTGTATGTGTAGCTTTGAAAATAAGTAGTAAGTAAATGAACATAGAAGTAATGTAAACAAATAAGTTTACAACCGCTGATTTAAAAAGGCTATTTCATTCGCCAGTTATAATCCGCGTGGCGGAGTGATCGTCATACCGGTCTAACTCGCAGGGTTCGGGTTCGATCCCGGCATCTAAATATTAACTTTGGGTTCTGTTTAGTCTGGGTATTAGTGTATTTGTTTTATGCTATATATGTGACATGCACGACATCTGTTATGGACCTGTGTGTGTTAAAAGCGTGTATTTCAAATAAATCAAAGGTCCTCATCTAAAAAAGCTAACGAATAAACATTAAATTACTATGAAAATATCTATGTGCAATAACTTAATTACGTTCTGAATTATTGCATTAACTACCAAGAATTGAAGACTAATTTCAGCAGAATTCACGAAACTGCACATAATCTTAATTACCCTGTCAAAAAATATAATATGTAGACTGGCTTGAGCTTTATGCAAAATTCAAAGCCTTTTATTCTGAACTACATTACAAGCGGAGCTTAAAAGCGTTTATCGGCCGTCATTTAATTCCCTTGAAAGCCTCTACGGTGTCAATATTGCCGGGAATAGGTTGCGACTCGAGGTTAGTGCAGGTTGTTTTGACTACATACGAATATTGTAGTGATATTGCCTTTGTATGTGTGAAGGTGGTAAAACCCTCTGACGGCGGCACCACCGTCACATTTATTTCTGCCTAAAAACCTAAGTTAAGCTTAAAAAAACGTAAATTAAGTGCTGTTATGTGTAGATTTAAAGGGCGTGGTAAGGGAAACTTACTTTTCAGCTTTCAGATTTTAGCTTAGTCCTCAGGGGTAGCGCGCATCTCTGTTTAAACTCAGGTAGGAATCTAATCTTATAAGGGGTTGATTACTTATGTCCATGGGCAACACTAGCCACTTACAATCAGGTGGACTGGGTGCTTACCACTACGTAGTCATACTATCGTGTATTGTTAAATGTGAATATTGTCTCAATATTGGGCACCGATCTCTTCTCAGAATAAAAAGGACACTGTGCTTTCCAAATGCTAGTTAGTAAACTTCAATTAGTGGCTAGGATTTGTATATCAGACTCTCTATTAAGAGATTGAGTTTCGACCCCTAGGCTATTACTGCTTTGTCCCTGTAGTTCCGGGACCAGAATAGTGCTACGGTATCCCCAGTCGTAAGAGGCGACTAAAAGGGGCTTCCGGGGTTTCGGGTGGCAAGAGTGGGAGCACAAACCGTCCAGCAAGCTACCCCGGGAAGGACAGCGGTTTGTATGGTCGCATATCGCTGTAATCACCAGGGGATGTGAGAGGAGCGTAAATTGCTCCCCCCAGGGCATAGCCCGATAGAAGGGCATCGCGTTAGGAGGACTCCGGTTGTGTCCCGTTAGAGATCCCGGAGTTTTCCACGAAACGCCGAGGACGGCCACCGAGGGGTTTTAGTGCGGTAAAAATTCCACATAACCCGGCGTCCCTCCCATGGTGTCAGGTACCTTTTGAATGTTTCCCCCTCGTCAACAAAAAAAAAGGCTATCGCTGCTTATCAAAGAAATAGTCATTGCTTACAAAAAAGTTATTTAATTACACAGTAAATTCGGTTTAAATATTCGGTTTACCATCTCGCGTCACGCGTAAGATATTTACGTACCGTAACAGAAAAAAACGGACAAGCGTGACTAAAACTCGCGTGCATGGGTTCCGTACGTTGATTATCTACGCCCCATGAGTTGTATGTTTACTAACTGAAAATGTGACTTTGTTTGTATACCATTTTACAGGAATTTACAATTTTCTGGTAAGGGCATGTTACATGATATAGTTTGCAGAACTTTTTTAATCTTTTATTTCGCCTCCCAAAAGTCATTCCCCCTATTCATTATTTTGGAGTTTACGTTATACCTTCATTATTTATCATAGTAAAACATATTTATGAGTACAAAATTTCAACTCATTCGGTCCAGTAGTTTCGAAGCAAATTGGCTGTGAAAGACCGTCTTCCGGATAGACAAGCGAGTAATCCAATACCGATTCCCGTTATTTGTTTTTCCGTACGCAACCCTAAAAAACTAAAAACCCTTAAAACTCTCCCCTCTGTCCCTACAAGTCGCCGGCGTCGTTATCACGAACTTTACTTTTACGTAATTGTTTTATATTTTGGGCCATTTTGCTACAATTTGGATGAAATATTTCAGGGTTCCAGAAATATGTATGTTAGTGTGTATATAACTGAATTGTGGTGCTATTTATTTTGTTAATAGTTACAAGTATAAAGGATAACCTAATGGTTTGAAATACGGCTTCAAAATCAGACGGTCCGGGGTTCAAATTTCAGGCACACTACTTCAATTTCGAAGTTATGTAGGTATTTAGAAAAATTGCATTTGGTCAGATTCCTAGCTGGTCACATTACTAGCTGACCCAGCAAACGCTGTGTTGCCATATAAATAAAAAAATGTTAAGGGTGTACAACCCGTATCACTTAGGGGTATGAAAAATAGATAGTAGCTGATTCTCAGACCTACAGAATATGCATATAATATTTGGTGAAAATCGGTAAAGGTGTTTCGGAGGAGCACGGTAACTAACATTGTATCACAAGAATTTTAAATATAAGTTGTACTTATGCAAATAGGGAATCGAACACATACCTTCCAGCTTCGCAATCTTGATCACTAACCACATGACCTAAAAGCTATCAATGAACATTTTCGTAATTGTATTCAATTCGCTAGGTATATTTCCCACTCCCCAGTCTTTGTTAGGAAACGGGCCGATCATTGCCCGAACACGGTTAGGTACGAGCTCGTTATCGAGTTTACATTATCGTAATGATCCGGGAATGAGGCAGGGCACGGATACGAGGTCGGTAACTTAAGGTGTTTAATGTTATGTGAACTTTTTTGAATGTTGACAGCTACAAAATGCAAAGACCAGCCCTACAGCCCGCTTGATTTCCTAATCCTGGGCATAGGTCTCCTAACAAGACTAAGATATACTCGAAACATACTAATTAGTAATTTATTGTTTCAACAAAAGTAACAAAAACTGAAACCTTCTAATAACTTTAATTGTCACTCTATCCGACCTCGCCTGTTTAATTAAAAAAAAAACAAAACAAAATATAAAAAAATATCGTGTAACAGAAGGTATCCGATGTATTATTTAGAATTATCAGAATTAACTACTTTATCGCTATCAATGAACCATTCGCCCTCCAGTCTTTGTTAGGAAACGGGCCGATCATTGCCCGAACACGGTTAGGTGCGAGCTCGTTATCGAGTTTACATTATCGTAATGATCCGAGAATGAGGCAGGATACGGTAGCATGAGGTGTTCAATGTTTTGTAAATGTCTTGTTTAAATACAGTCCCTTGCAAAAAATATCTATAGATATTTATATCCGTACGTACGTATATGCAAATGTAATAAATTACCTTATTATGGTAAGTGGGATTACCCAGTTTCAACATTAACATATGAGCCAATATATATTAAAATTTCCTTAAAATAAGATCAATCATTAACAAGATTATTTTTTACAAATACTCGTATCTAGAATTGAGTAAAAAGGGGATGACAGGTTTTGCTAACAAATTGTTTTCGTTTAAAGTACAGACTACTTAATTAAATGAAAAAAGGCCTACAAATCTATCAATTTATCTTACAAGCGAAACACAAAATATGTAACATAATTGCGAGAATATTCTTCATAGAACTTCTTCATAGAAAAATGCAAATTAATTAAAAATGAGACTTAAAAACGTAATCGACACAGAAATAACAGTAAAAGTGTAGGAAGTGATGTAAGTGTACACACAAACAAAAGCTTCAAACACCAGTCTAGACACATTACGGAAAAACAAATAATGGCCGAAATAAAAACAGAAAAACAAAAGTAACGTAAGGCGAATCGGAAATGACGGCAATAAATAAAACGAAAAGGCAGTTATGTTCAAACAATAAATTTAATTATGGCAACCTCGTTTGACTGGTAATTTGAATACAGTACGAGAGCTCAAAATAAAAGTCGTTTTTTATCACGATAATGGCTTCGTAGTGCGATTTGGTAATGACTTAATTTGTTTTTGAAATAGGAAATGACATTTGATATTACGTAAGCTCTCTGTAATGTCAAAGTGTATTTTAGTGACGATAAAACTTTTTTCATTGTATTAATCGGAGAGTAATATGTTTAAAGAAATAATTATATTATGTTTTTTTTAAGTAGCGAACAAGTATATACCTTTTTATTATAGGATTGGAGTTCATTCCACCTGATTGTAAGCGGTATACCATCTACTGACCTCTGTGACCAACTCCATAAAGAATAGGTTCTACCTTAAGTCGATCACAGATACATTGCAATTCTCCCTGTTTCGGGACCAGAATAGGGCTAGGGTATCCCCTGCCTGTCATAAGAGGCGACTAAAAGAGGGCTTCCGGGGTTGCGGTTGGCACCGCCCAGACAGCGGCCCCGGGAAGGACGGCGGTATGGTGTGGTCGCATACCGTCGTACGCACCAGACGATGTGGCGAGCGCCAAGCTCACCTGGGCGGCGCCCGTCGGGGCAACGCGCTAAGATGACTCCGGTTGCGTTCCTTTGGAGATCCCAAAGCTCGCAACGCAGCGCCGAGGACGGCCAACGGAGGGCTTTTAGTGCGGTAAGAATCCCACATAACCCTGCGTCGCTCCCACGGCACCGGGTACCTTTTGAAGTTTTCCCCTCGTAATAAAAAAAAAAGTTGCATTGCAATTCCTGATGCATATGATGGTGACCTCATATGAAAGATACCCTTTTCCACTAAAACATTTCGTGACATAAGCTAAAGCAGAATTAACCTTCATTTTTTATGATACGACTATTAGATATCAATATTTTTCTTAGTCAAAAAGTACAATTCTTGTTTTCAAAAATAACTTCTATTGGACTTACGAGCGTAGGAGTATTGTTATACTCATTTCTGATACTAAAATAATATTCCAAGCAATATAATAAATATGATATTCCAGTTTCTGAGATCTTCGTATAGAGAAGGATTTCAAGAATCCTTGTTTTGCTCTTTAGATATATGTTCAAAGATCAAGGTTTATCTTTTTATTTGATATCAGAATATGTTTATTTTATTATAGCAACATTATTTAATATAATTCTTTCCAAAAAATTGAATCAATGACATCACGTAAAATAAGGTCCACAAACTTCATAGAATATGCTTTTAATATTGAAGTAGTCCATCTGATGGTGAATGGTCACCTCATACTACCCCAAATAAAATTAAAATTCAACCACAGATGTGTTGCTACCCCTTAGGACTGAATTAGCACGCTGGAATATTTAACTACGAGTATATCTTACCTATCCTATATACTTTAACGCTATCATAGGGTAACACGCCGGGTTCCTACCGGGTACTTAACAATTCTATTATTATACAGATATATGTGTGATGGTCTTGCCTCCAATCGAAATAAGTTCTAGCACGTTTAAAACTAAAGATGTACACGTTTCAATATGTGCATTTAAAAACCAACACAACTACACGGTTACTTACAACAATATTTGTGACGTAATAAAAGGCTGAGTAAAAAGTGCAACAAGGCACCGAGAGGCTTTCCAGAGCTGTTCAACAGGACAGGATATTGCGCGGACGTTAGACGTGCATTGTGCTGCAATTTGGCACTATGCAGGATATTAGCCGCATCATGCAACTTATATAGCTTTAATGAATATAAGCCGAACTATAATCAAGATTTTGAAAATGTTGCCTTGTTAATAATGTTCCTAATTTACCATTTTTTTAAGATAGTTTTCTTACAACATTTATATCGTAAAATTAATTTAAGTCCTGATGTGCACTTGTTCATAGGCCAATTAGTTTAATTAAAACGTAAATAGTTTCAAGCTTGTATGCTTCAGAAAATTAAGAGCACATATTATAGCAACTAACGTAATAAAAGGCTCAGCAAAAAGTAAAACAAGGCACCGAGAGGCTTTCCAGAGCTGTTCAACAGGACAGGATATTGCGCGGACGTTAGACGTGCATTGTACTGCAATTTGGCACGACGCGGGATATTAGCCGCATCACACAACTTATATACCTTTAATGAATATAAGCCGCACTGTAATCAAGATTTTGAAAATGTTGCCTTGTTAATAATGTTCCTAATTTACCATTTTTTAACATAGTTTTCTTACAATACTTATATCGTGAAATTAATTTAAGTCCTGACGTGCACTTGTTCATAAGCCAATTAGTTTAATTAAAACGTCAATAGTTTCAAGCTTGTATGCTTCAGAAAATTAAGAGCACATATTATAGCAACTAACGTAATAAAAGGCTGAGCAAAAAGTATAACAAGGCACCGAGAGGCTTTCCAGAGCTGTTCAACAGGACAGGATATTGCGCGGACGTTAGACTTACATTGTGCTGCAATTTGGCACGACGCGGGATATTAGCTGCATGATACAACTTATATAGCTTTAATGGGTAAAAGAGCTCGGAATTTCATGTTGGTGCCATAAACGATTTATCAGCCATTAAGTCTAAAAATGTTCATGATTGTGAAGATACTAGTGGAAAACTGATTGACAATTAATTAATAATCGAAATTCTATCAACAAATAAGTTACAAGTAGAAACAGTAATGACGATGGTCCAAATGTTTCAAAAAACGTAACAAAATCGCGCTCGACGCGACTAGTAGCTAATAAAGGACAAACTTTACACCAATTTACAACATTCAGAACATTTACAAAGGTACAGTACAATAGGCGTTTAAGAATCCATGATTATTCTTTCACACTCCACAAGACTATGACACGGCTAAGCGCTCATCACCTAAAAATACGAGATTCCACAATCCACAAGCCAACAAAAAGAGACAAAAAGTGAGCTCGTTTTTCAACGCGTATTCCCTATTCAAGGAATAAAAGTAATACAAAGGCCTCCATAAATTTCCTCAAAACGAAACGAAACGTAGAATTTCTTTTCGCAAGGTATCGTTTGAGGCTAGGTTTTGATTGTGTTTTCTTTCTTTATAACTTCACACGCGACGGTTATAAGCTTTATTTTTTTGATACGCCTTTTTAAGCGGCTTCAAAAAAGGAGGTTCTGTATTCGATCCCGTTGTATGAATGTATGTGTGTACGTATGTATGTATACTTGTATGTCCGCGATTTTCTCATTAACCACTGATCCAATTTGTATGGAGTTTTGATTATTTGAAGGCATATCAGACAAGAAAGGTTTTCATATAAAATACATTGGGAATTTTTAAATGCGTGGGCGACACGACTAGTCAACAAAGCACAAACATTACACCAATTTACAACATCCAGAACATTTACAAAGGTACAGTACAATAGGCGTTTAAGAATCCGTGATTATTCTTTCACACTCCACAAGACTATGACACGGCTAAGCGCTCATCATCTAAAATACGAGATTCCACAATCCACAAGCCAACAAAAAGAGACAAAAAGTGAGCTCGTTTTTCAACGCGTATTCCCTATTCAAGGAATAAAAGTAATACAAAGGCCTCCATAAATTTCCTCAAAACGAAACGAAACGTAGAATTTCTTTTCGCAAGGTGTTATCGTTTGAGGCTAGGTTTTGATTGTGTTTCCTTTCTTTATAACTTCACACGCGACTGTTATTAGCTTTATTTTTTTGGATATGCCTTTTTAAGCGTTCAAAAAAGGAGGTTCTATATTCAACCAATTATGTATGTAAGCGAATATGTCCGCGATTTTTTAGAAAGTACTGATCGTATTTGGATATAGTTTTCCTTATTTCAAAGCATACCTTTGAAGGTGGTAGAACCCTTTGAGGTTCGACTCCATCGGCACCACCGCTACACCCATTCGCCTATTACCAGTTGTGTTAAGCGCTGTGGTCTAGTTTGAAGGGTGTAAGGGAAACATACTTTTCCGAGGTTTCCAGCTTAGTCCTCAGGGGTAGCGGCGCATCTGTGGCCGACCTCAGATAGGAATCAGCCTGTCTCGAATTGATTACAGATGTCCATGGGCGGCAGTAGTCACATACCATCTGGTGGACTACAATCTCGTCTGCTGCTCCTGTATATAAATAAGAAAGGTTTTCGTATATTTTATACATTAGGCCTTTTTAAATGAAGTTAACAAACATACAGTTAACTTTATAGTAATTAAACACACATAAATGTCCCGCCTTATCCGTAGACATAGCAACGCATAGGTATATGGCCAAACTCAACTATGATTCTAACAATATCTAGGATTGATTATAAGTGTTCACGGGCAGTAGCTGCTAATTAACTTGGGTGAACTCTTTCGCTACTTCTGTAGAATGAAATAAAATATTGTATTCATAACCTATTTTATCATCATCTCCACAGAAATGCGAAACAGTCGCACAACCACTCCTATAATAAAAATATAACTAAAGGAATATAAAAAATATTTTTTCTCAAATCTTAAGCATTTTTGCTACTTTCTTACAAAGTAAGTACGCAACAAAGTTTGTTTCATTCGAAGCGGATTGTGGGAAGTTACGACAGGTTTTTGAGTAGTAAACATTTCAACCACTACTTTTGGTAAAGAAAAATTTTTTTATTAAAGTTGAATATTTTTCGAGAGTTCTCAAATAGCTACGGTTTTTTTTTTTTTTTTTTTTTTTTTTTTTTTTTTTTTTTTTTTTTTTTTTTTTTTTTTTTCTTTTTTATATAATATAAGAGTAGCAGACGAGCATGCAGTCCACCTGATGGTAAGTGGCTACTGCCGCCCATGGACATCTGTAATAAACCCCAGATAGGATTAGATATTCCTACCTGAGGTCGGCCACAGATGCACCGCTACCCCTGAGGACTAAGCTGGAATGCCTCGGAAAAGTCTTTCTCCCTTACCACACCCTTCAAACCGGAACACAGCAGCACCTAACACTGCAGTTATTAGGTAGAAATAGGTGTGGCGGTGGTGCCGCCGGAGTCGAACCACAAAGGGTTCTACCACCTTCAACCCAAACTCGATAGCTAAAAATAGCCTATGCAACTCTCACAATTTAGATAAACTGAACGATATCATAATTATATTCTGTGTTAGAACCTGTCAGGTTTGTGTTTTGGACCACAGGTGTACCAAAGAATGAGACATTCATATTACATTGAAGGTGGTAGAAACCTTTGTGGTTCGACTCCGGCGGCACCATCGCCACACCTATTTCTACCTTTTTTTTTGTTTACGAGGGGGAAACCTTCAAAAGGTACCCGACGACGTGGGAGCGACGCCGGGTTATGTGGGATTTTTACCGCACTAAAACCCCCCCGGTGGTCGTCCTCAACGCTTGTTGGAGAACTCCGGGATCTCCGAGGGAACACAACCGGAGTCCTCCAAGCGCAATGCCCCGATCGGGCTCTACCCTGGGGGAGCACTTTTGGCTCCTCCCACACCATCTGGTGTTTACGACGGTATGCGACCACACATACCGTCGTCCTTCCCGGGGTTGCTTGCTGGACGGTCCGAGCTCCCACTCTTGCCACCCCGGAAGCCCCCTTTTAGTCGCCTCTTACGACAGGCAGGGGATACCGTAGCCCTATTCTATTCCCGAGACTACAGGGACAACACCTATTTCTACCTAATAACAGTAGTGTTAGGGGCTGCTGTGTTCCGTTTGAGGGGACATCTGTAATCAACCCCAGATAGGATTAGATATTCCTACCTAAGGTCAACCACAGATGCGCCGCTACCCCTGAGGACTAATATTGGGCAGCTAATTTACTACTTACTACTTACTTTATTCAATAGAAGTACTTATTATGAAATATAGGATTAAAAATAAAAATCTTACGCATTTAAATTATGCAATAAGCGTATTAAAAGATTTGCGAATGCAGCGGAAATACCAAAGGGTAGAGATGGAATATTGCAGAGAAAATATTGATAAAATCCGTACGAAAGGCGAGAGATAATCTTTCAATTCTCGAGGGTTCAGACATACACCTTTTCACTGTTTAGACACTTGTTTAGACACATGTTTAGACACTTGTCATACCATCAATATTAGCGTAGAAATAAATTAAATATTTTTTAATAGTCTCATCATCATCAACCCATTACTGTCCCACTGCTGGGCACGGGTCTCCTCTCAGAATGAGAAGGATTAGGCCATAGTCCACCGCGCTGGTCAAGTGCGTATTGGTAGACTTCACATACCTTTAAGATTTTTTATAAATCTCTCAGGTATGCAGGTTTCCTCACGATGTTTTCCTTCACCGTTTAAGCAAGTGATAATTAATTTCTAATACGCACATAAATTTGAAAATCAGAGGTGCGTGCCTGGGATTTGAACCTCGGACCGAGAGGCCGAATTTCTTAACCACTAGGCTATCATTGCTGCTAGTCTGCTGCTGCTTTTAATAGTCTACGTCTTTGTAAATATCTTGACACTTAGAATATTTACGAGTAAATGTATTACTTGTTGTGAGATTTCTTATTGCACCTTCTTTGTAAAGATCTAAAAGTAAATTGGTCTCGTCTAACTTGGCTTTTATGTGTAGGAAGTGTGTAGAAAAGACTGATGATGATCTTAATTGTAGTTATTAACAGATTTTTGTAGGCCTAGAACGTACAAGAACATCTTGCTTCTTTCTTCTAGAACTGAATATTTTTTTTGTATAACATAGGAGTAGGAGACGAGCATGCAGTCCACCTGATGGTAAGTGGCTACTGCCGCCCATGGACATCTGTAAACAACCCCAGATAGGATTAGATATTTCTACCTGAGGTCGGCCACAGATGTGCCGCTACCTCTGAGGACTAATATTGGGCAGCTAATTTACTACTTACTACTTACTTTATTCAATAGAAGTACTTATTATGAAATATAGGATTAAAAATAAAAATCTTACGCATTTAAATTATGCAATAAGCGTATTAAAAGATTTGCGAATGCAGCGGAAATACCAAAGGGTAGAGATGGAATATTGCAGAGAAAATATTGATAAAATCCGTACGAAAGGCGAGAGATAATCTTTCAATTCTCGAGGGTTCAGACATACACCTTTTCACTGTTTAGACACTTGTTTAGACACATGTTTAGACACTTGTCATACCATCAATATTAGCGTAGAAATAAATTAAATATTTTTTAATAGTCTCATCATCATCAACCCATTACTGTCCCACTGCTGGGCACGGGTCTCCTCTCAGAATGAGAAGGATTAGGCCATAGTCCACCGCGCTGGTCAAGTGCGTATTGGTAGACTTCACATACCTTTAAGATTTTTTATAAATCTCTCAGGTATGCAGGTTTCCTCACGATGTTTTCCTTCACCGTTTAAGCAAGTGATAATTAATTTCTAATACGCACATAAATTTGAAAATCAGAGGTGCGTGCCTGGGATTTGAACCTCGGACCGAGAGGCCGAATTTCTTAACCACTAGGCTATCATTGCTGCTAGTCTGCTGCTGCTTTTAATAGTCTACGTCTTTGTAAATATCTTGACACTTAGAATATTTACGAGTAAATGTATTACTTGTTGTGAGATTTCTTATTGCACCTTCTTTGTAAAGATCTAAAAGTAAATTGGTCTCGTCTAACTTGGCTTTTATGTGTAGGAAGTGTGTAGAAAAGACTGATGATGATCTTAATTGTAGTTATTAACAGATTTTTGTAGGCCTAGAACGTACAAGAACATCTTGCTTCTTTCTTCTAGAACTGAATATTTTTTTTGTATAACATAGGAGTAGGAGACGAGCATGCAGTCCACCTGATGGTAAGTGGCTACTGCCGCCCATGGACATCTGTAAACAACCCCAGATAGGATTAGATATTTCTACCTGAGGTCGGCCACAGATGTGCCGCTACCTCTGAGAACTAAGCTGGAACGGCTCGGAAAAGTAGGTCTCCCTTACCACACCCTACAAAACGGAACACAGCAGCGCCTTACACTGCTGTTATTAGGCAGAAATAGGTGTGGCGATGGTGCCGCCGGAGTCGAACTACAAAGGGTTCTACCTTCGTACATAGTACAAATAGCACAAATATGGACAATATGGGGTTTGACTAAACTCCTTTATTATTCATAATTGCGTTTTTTTAATTGAGATTAAAGTATTTGTAAGCTACATAATTTTTTGATAAATAATGTATTCATTACTTCACACTTCTTCGCTTTAAACTTATCGTTCATCGCCTCCAACTCTCTGTGAGACTCGCTGAATTGATGGTTTTAAAAGGCCCTTGAGTAATGGTTAATATTTCTATGAAACTCGTTACTGGCTAATTGAATTTTGGTTCAGCCAATTAATTAGGGTAAAATTTTCAAATTGCCTCTTTCCCGTGCTTCAAAGCCTTTGAAATCTATTGAAATGTTATATTGTTCCTTTTAGCAATGCATTGAAATTCGTTGTTTTAGTAACATAATCGTGGAATTCCTGGAAATATTCTGGGAATTAATAATAACCAGAAAACTTCGGGCTCTGTCTTTGTATTACTACTACTACTACTAACAACATTATTTAATGCTCTTAATAGTCATTATAAATGTTTTGAATAATAATTTATTTTCTTGAGTATTTCCGTATTATTAAAGGTTAATCAAGAAATTTGGCTCACTTTTTTTAAAGACATGTAGTATATGAGTAACTTCGATTCCGTAGTAAAACTGCTGTTGCCTTCTATGATATTGTTTTTATTATAGAATCAACAAACAAACATGCATGTCCTTCTAGTGATAAGTGCTACCGATAGACATCTGTAAACAATCCCAGATAAAATACATACATACATACATATAATACATGGGGCTCTTCAAAAAAGGTGCAAAAAAAGCTCTCATACAAGGCCGGCGATGCATTGGCGACTCCTCTGGTGTTGCAAATGTCCATAGGCGGCGTTGACTACTTTCCATCAGGTAGCACGTCTGCTTAATCGTTAGATTAAACTATAAAAAAACATCTACTCGACTACAGGTGGAGGTCAACCACATATGCCATCCAAGACTAAGTTAGAATAGCGTATATGAGTGTTTTTCCTTTACCATACCTTTCAAACCAGGACACAGCAGAACTAAACACTTATTATCTACGGGATAGATGTATAATATTATAGAGCCAGTGAGGCTATAAGGGTACAAATGGCCAATCTGTACAGCGCAAGGAATAAAAGCAACGGGTTAACCATAAAGTTTTCAACGCGCAAACTTTTACGAGTATGACATATTTCTTATTCAGAATGCGTTACCGTAGTACGGGTTATCTCGATAGTTAGAATCGAAGAATATGAAGAATATTCGTCGAACGAAATAAAGGCGGGTCAAAGTAACTTATGCGAGGAAAGTTTATTTTTATCTGGCGGCCTGAGGCCCTTCGGAAAACAAATTTCATGAATAAATTTTTCCTTTGTAAACAAATCGAGCGGCGATATTAAATTAGGGGCGGTCTGCGGGTTGCAATAAGAGTGGGCTTAGCGTATGTCTCTGCGACTGATGAAATGACTGGAATAGTTTTGTTTGTTGCTGTGGTTAAGTGGAAGATGACGTATGTTGCTAGTTGCATTCCACTTGACGTTTGCGATGACCGTCGTTATTTTTTCGAGTAAGCATCTAATGCACTATAAGCACTTCTGGTGGTAACTTGCTTCCTATCCGACGAGTTAAGTAACATGGTAGTCAAGTTACCTGTATTCGCCAACCCTAGGATAAATTTCCGGTTTTTGGGAATACGTACCAATTCAGAGCTTGAAATGAGTAATAAAAATGGGAAGAGTTCTCTCAACAATACCACAAAAAAACAATAGGACATTTTTTTTATACAGAAGTAGCACACGAGCACGCAGTCCACCTGATGGTATTTGTCTATTATCACACATGAACATTTGTAATCAATCCTAAATAAGATTATAATTCTGCCCGAGATTGGTCACTGATACGTTGCTACCCCTAAGGGAGACGTCCAACTGGACTAAATTGGACGTCTCCCTTAGCGGTCCAATTTAGTCCAGTTGAACGTCTCCCTTACTACATCGTTCAAACCTAAACACACCAGCCTTGTAACTGTTATTAATCACAGATAATAAGTGTGTAATACTTGGTAGAATTAGGCAGAAAAAAAATGAGTATTGCCATATCGTCAAGATGGGAGTCAATAGGCAATATTACTCAATTCACCACATACAAGTTAGTGCTCGAAGTAAGTAAATTCCTACTGTTACCAACATTTTTTACACCACCGTATTACACCGCTTCGTCTTTATACCGCAATAAAACAACCGAATGAGATACTTAAGAATTATCTCCGGAGATAAAGAACTTAGTGGCGTGTTGCGTCCGGTTTTACGAGAAGTTTAAGCTGGCATCGACTGTTGTTTACTTTAAAGGTTTAGGCTTAGGTTATTGTGTTGTCGCAATTCTGGATTAATGTCTCTATTTATATATGTACCAAAAGACAAATATTTTGCAAACTATGTAATGAGAAACTGATAAATCTTACATAAAGATTAGCAACAAAATATAGTTAAGTAATAGGTATAGCTCAGAAATTTTTCTAATAAATTAATTGTACAAATAACGTGTGAGTACGTACGTGACATTATTTTTGGGCGTAAATAATAACATATTTTATAAACATTTCAATATATTTTTTACTGAGCACACGATCAATAAACAAATTAATAAATTTGTGATGTAAATGTTTAAATGATACATCGGCGCGTGAAACTTCATCCCATGAAAATTCAGTAAATGCGCCAAAAGAAGTATAATTTCAGTAAAAGTCCTTAAATTTAGTCTGACCCTATTAATACCTAGAAACATCAAACCCTCTATCCTTTTATTATCATCTTCAACTTATTTCTGTCCCATTGTTTAGGCTATAATCCGCCAAGTAACTCTAATCAGTCAAGTGTGAATATTTAGACTAAAATCAAGTTTCAGAACATTTTTTACAATCAGTACCCTTACCATGAGTTATTGCGTTTTGAAAAAATATGACTGTTTTTATATTTGTTTACGTATTTGCCCATACAAATTCCAATCAGCGCCCCTAGCGGATTGTATCAGAACAATAGTGTCAGTAACATAACACTAAATGTCTAAATTTACAAAATGGCGCTTTATGTTTTGTCTCTCTTTTTGGCGAACATGAGAGGGAAACAAAATGTTTATCGTCACTTGAGAACTTACTTATTGTTACGTTTACTCAGTCTACTGAAACAAACGGAACAGAATATTGGATTGAGTAAACGTAACGTAAATTTGTGGGACATTTTGAAAACTCATGGTAAGGGTACATTTGTATATGTCACTTCGTGATGTTTTCCTCCTCCGTCAAATTAAGTGTAAATTAATTTCTACTACACCATATATGTGGTACAAATTAACTTGCACTTGAAAAAGTACAGGTGTTGAGTATTTGAAACCTGAACTACCGAGCAGAAATTTGAATTTCAAAACACTAAGCTACAGTAACTTCTGACCTAATTCAGCCAAATAGAAACATTTGAAAGTTCTCGTATAGATTCGATAACCGAACTACTTTCATATTCTCGGCCTAACGAGCCAGGGAAGGAAATCTTTATTGAAATTCCAGTGGAAATTTTCTTTTCAGGTCGTATCTTGGAATGAGATTGTCTACTGTTTTGTTTTTGAAAAACAGTGTACTCGGTTTTGCAGCTGTTTTTGTAAGTTGGCTCATTTTGTGGGTTTTCAGATAAACATGACGTATTCGGTACAGATAGTAGTTTTACGTTAAAAAATATAATGTAATAAAAGATGAACATTGTAATAATGTTGCAATATTAGTTTAGTATCTTTCTATCTTCTATCTTTCGGTTTATCTTTTATCGTTTTGCTAAATAGGCTGTACCACCCCCCTTATTTCTGTCTTATAACTACCGTAGAAGCGTTGTGCTCTGATTTGACAGTTTCGATGAATTAACGAGGCGTGTCAGCTTAGCCCCCAAGAAGTGTATCTGTGTGGTAAGACTTTAAAACTATTTGGAGTTAGTTGCAATCCTGGATTGCAACTAACAAAGCTAAAACTGGATTGCTGACAAAGAACAGGAGTTCTATCTTAAAAGAATTATAGATGGGTTGCCATGCAAAAAATAAGATTATCACTTCTTACGTAAACCAGGCGACATCCACACCTTCCCAACGAAATGAAAGAACTGCTTCACGCTAGACCTAGGTGTGGCAGGGATTAAACAACCACATTTCAATATGGTGCTAATTACGAGATTATCACAATAGACTGCATGATAATGTGCAAAATGTCGTAAACCGTTGAAAAACAAAATCTTTTTCCACTACCTACAGCAATTCTCGTTCTAGTATTCTTGTACATTCCGTGCACAATTCGCACAGGTCGCTGAGCGAATTCAAATCAGTAACCGCACCAAGATTACGTAAGTTCAACTTTGCAACTATTTCGCCGTGTGGCGATAAATTGTATCTTTCTCGTCCGGTTATATGAACTGGATGCCTGGTTGTTGTATCTAAGTTTTTGAGTCGATGAACAATGATTCTGCTTTTGTTGATAATAATAATTTGAATAGGGTTAATTGTAGTAAAGTTAATTTTGAAGAGTTTTTGCTATAACTATTCGATATGACTGTAATCTTAAGGCCTACAGATGTGGGCCTACCTAGATATCTAGATAGGTATGGGTCTAATTGATGTATCTAATGACGGATCTGACGACCTCACAATCTCGCGAATCTGACTGATGGGTCGGGTTGTTCAACAAAAGTGGCCAATCCATTGTTATTATCTTCTTACATGCAAATAAACATCTTATATTCTTCTACTCTATTATATTATATTCTATCAAATCCTCTTCCTATTTCCAATTTGGTTTTATTTCTTATTTAATAGTCTTTCTACCTTTAAACGTTACTTCAATATTCTACTACCATTAGTGCGGAGAATATTTTCTTCTATTTGAATAATTTTTCACCGCAGCGAAGGAAGTGTTCTTGCTTAGTATTGAAAGTGGATTACTCAGTGTTAGGTACTGGAAAGTTCTTATAATAATTTTATTTTGAATCAAAAATATACTAAAAAAGTTGAAATTAAAAATAATATATATATAAATATTGATTATTGGAACGCAAACACAAGAGATTGCATTATGCCTCATTGACACAGATACAGATACAGTATAATACAGAACTACAGTCTGCAAAGTAATTGATTTCATTCAGATTTTTTTCGGATCAGTTTGTTGTTCATACACGGCTATGACTGCTAAGATCATGTGAAATAACTGATGGTAAATGCACTATCTCAAAGCACTCGTAAGCATCTATGATCAACTGACCAACATCAAGTTTGACTAAAGATACCTTACTGCTACCCAAGAAAAAGTTGGATCTAGTATCCATGCACATTCCCTTAAAATGCGATAAACGAAAAAATAGCTGCTTAGTAGGTACTGCTGTTATAAAACAGAAATAGATGTGACAATCGCGTACAAAATCTATATCAGGTTTAGTCCTTTCATTCCTAAAAGACCTTCGTCACATTCGATCCCACGTATTTTGATCCCAAACGTAGATCGACAGACCATTGCCCACGTTAACGATTTTAATGAAATGTCAGTTTTTTATTGGGATCGAAATTAAATTTGAAGGGACCGTCATCAGTAATTCTTCGCATACCTTCGCATCCCGGGCTTATGGGTCTTACGACAGAAATGTATTCAAATTCAGCTCCAAAAGGGTTAGAATTAGGTTTGGAGCAAACCTTTTCCAATATCTTTACTCCGTGCTTCGCGCTTTCATTTTGTGCCCAAATCCCATTCTAAGATTTTCTTCAGTATTGTTATTTCACGAACGAAAATTGTACCTTATTTTGTTTTTGTTTCAGAGATAATTCATGTTTTTGATATTCTTACGATGAATATAATTCTATATTGCCGTTATAAAAGGAAAACAGGTGTTTCTTGTAATTCAAATTTCCGTATTTATTCTAATAGCCGGCATCTACACTCTTCTCGGAATTTCTCGGGAATTAGTAGTCGTTAATCCTCCAATTTCAATAAAAAAGTCGGGAAATCAGTATAACTCATTGTAACCTACATGGAATAACTATTAAACATTCTTCTATTCACAATTTTAATATTAAGTTATTCGTTTCACCATAGTTTGAACTTAGAATCCTATGCACTGTAGGTATTTATCCTTTGAAATCAAATATAGCAGCGCTTAATCCTGCTGTAATTAGGCAGAAATCAATTACAAGGGCCACGGACCACGAACCACAAAGGACTCTCCTTCCTTTTCCTTAAACTACTCCAGGCCTTTCCCAATTAAATTCAATAATAACCAATGCTTAGAATTGGACCTGAGTTTTGCAACTAACCACATCACACTACTACATACACTCGTACACATCCGTTTTATTTTTAATAAAAGTACAATTTTACTGACTAAAATAAACAGTTTTATAGAGAAAGCGCACTACGGGATAGCACTGAGCTGTCAGGAGTAATTGAATTAGTTGTTCCAACAATACGGCGAAGTGGCACGGGAAACGGGAACCCAAAAACGTGAACACAACACAACACACGGAATTGTTTTCTAAAATGCAACTCCCGATGGTTTCTTATTTTTTTAACGTCTAATTCTCTGACAGATTTCTAGTTCTCTTTGCGTTACAGTTTTTAGATGTATACGAGATATATATATCTTTCTATTTCAGTTTGGGAATTTAGATAGACATGGCGATTAAAGGCATGGATTTCAGCTTCTCATGATGTAGAGTTGGCAACTCTTTTTTTGTCGCACGTCTTTCACGGATCCTTTCCAAGAAGTGGGCAAGGCTGGACCTTGTCACCAATACATCAATATCTCCTTATTAGACATGGGTCTCATATCAAAATTAAAAGTACAAGGCCTTAGTCTGCCGCGTCCATGTTCGGATTGGTACATTTCCACACTCTTGAAAACCTTTTTTTTTTAACTCTCAGGCGTGTGGTTTTTCTAATGATGTTTTTTTTTAACATTAACAGCAATAATATACTAACATAAATTAAAGAAAGCCACAGTGGCCAGTGAAGGCTGGGATTTGAACATCGGACCCCTATGTGCTTAGTTTTAACCACTAGGCTATCACTCGCATCCATTCGCGCTTCAACCTAACTGTAAATACAGATTTTCAGACATAACCGTCCAAAGTAATTGTATCAGCTCCTGTATCAACACAATACGCCAAAGTGCTGCAGCGAGCGAAATCGAAAAACCGAAGCGAAACTAAAGTTTTTGATGTGTAAACATACAACCGAGGATTTTCAGGTACAGTTAATTCTGGATTCGAAGCTCTCAGGTATGACTCGTTAAGCCACGTTCAATCACGCTTTGTAATAATTAAATGCCGTAAATAGCATTTTAAATAAATAAAACGTGGCCAAGTGAAAACCATAGATTAGTAAAAATTACTCACTCCTAACAAGAAAATGTACCCAGTTTTGAGAATTGAAATAGTTGCGTAAAAAAGTTTTGCCACGTCTCCGTGCTAAAATGTCCCTAAAATATTTGAAATAATTATTTGTTTAGTATGTAAATTACGCGGTATTAGTTATTTATTCGTAAATTTTCTCTAAAATGTTTTTATTTGTCAAGAATTCAAAAAAAGAACTCACTAATAATCCGTTTGTGGCTTCATTCAATTTCAAGGCGGCGAAGTATCTTTACTAATCTATGGTGAAAACAAAGGTATGTGGAGTCTACCAATTCGCACTTAGCCAGCGCGGTGGACTATGGCCTAATCCTTTTCATAATGAGAGGAGATCCGTGCTTAGAAGTGGTACAGTGATGGGTTGATGGTGATGATACGCACTCAGATATTTAAAGGATTTATTCTGCCCTGATATATGAGTATTTGTGTAATCGTCTTTTTACTTATGTATTTGCTGATGTATACAAACAACAAATACATACATCACAAACTTTGTATTCGTTACATAAATAATGTTATTCGCATAATATGAAAATAAATCGCGAAGAAATATTCCGTCAGTTTTTCTCTAAATGATCCTGTGGTTTATCTAGGCACAACATAGGGTAGAGGGAAGATTTATATCTCATACGTACATTTGAAAGATACTTGATTATAATACAGTCTTCACGACTTGATTTGTTAGGAAGGTGATAGAACCCTTTGTGGATTGACTTCGGCGGCACCACCGCCACACCTATTTCTGCCAAACAGCAGTGTTAAGCGCTGCTGTGAAGCAGGTATGAAAGGTATTGTAAGGGAGACATACTATTCCGAGGAGTTGGACTACATGCTCGTCTGCTACTCCTATATTATTAAAAAAGACGCAAGCTATGTGCGGATTCGTGGAATTGACTAATAAGTAATTGTGTTCGCAATGACTGCCCCATTGCCGGTCATGGGTCTTCTCTCAGAGTGAGAGCGTTTTAGGCCACAGTCCACCGCGCTGGTGCAGTGCAAATGTTTTTAACAACTCTCAGGCTTGCAAGTTTCCTCACGATATTCCTCCGTTTAAGCAAATGATAATTAATTTCTTATTCGTACGTAACTTTAAAAAATCCGATGTCTGCCTGGGAATCGAACCTCGCACGCTCTGTTTAAAGGAACTTATAACTACAAGACCGAGTGAAATTTTATCTGACGTTTCAAATAAACAAAAATAACATCAAATACTCTTAGAATCGTAATAAAATATCAAATCTTCAAACATAGCGCTTTTAATATATTTCCGAGATAGCAAAATCTGCGTGAATATTGCAATATCAACCGATCTGACTGTACCTAAGGGTGGTAACATACGAGCGACAGCAGGGTACGCGAGCGACAGCATATGCTGAAGACCATAATAGCCAACGGTCACCGACTGTTTCTAGCAGTCACTAACAACAAACGCCAGCAGTCGGCAGCAGTCGCTGGCTTTTGTCGACGACTGCTGGCGACAGTCTGTGAGCGTCGGGTCGGAGACAGTCGGCGGCAGACGCCGAGTCTCTTTAATGATGGCCAGCAATAGACTGCGACAGGCTGCGATAGTTGGTGATAGTCAGCGACAGTCGCTAGCTCTTGTTAACGATCGCCGGCGATAGTATGCGATACTCACTGGCAGTCGGCAGCTATCGTTGAAAACTGCAGGCTACAGGTGGCGATCGTCGACAGAAATCGATGGCATCGAGGGTTCTCGTTAACAATGTCCGACAACAGTTTGCAACAGAGGGCGACGGTTGGTAGCAGTCAGCAAACGTCCCGGGCTCTCCTTAACGATCGCCAGCGAGAGTCGGTGACAGTCGGCTACAGTCGGTAACAGTCCGCGACAGTCGGTGACGGTCGGCGTCAGTCGGTGACATTTAGTGACAGTCGGTGACAGTCCGCGACAATCGGCTGACTGGCGACTGACTGCCTATAATTAGCGAATCCCTCCAACTGTGGGCCGGCGGAGACAGTCGCTCGTATATTAGAGCCCTAAGTCGGATGTCCCTTGAATATTGATAAGTGCTAATAAATGATCGCCAAATATTATTTATTAAAGCCGCGAATTAATATTTGGAATATTTTAGCATAATCATATTTATTGAAAAGAGAAATTAGCGAAATTTAATTTCTAATTCCAATTCACGCCAACGTGGTATTGTTCTACTGTAGAATTCAATAAGTGAGCCCATTTTTGATATATGAATTATGTATGAGCCTGAAATATTATAATGGGGAGAAATTATGGAATATCTGTACCTATAGAGGGCATTTTAGTTACATGTTTGAACCTGGTTACATTCTATTTATACTTACTGCTGGGCCCAAATGTTCCACATTTTCGATTTTATAGGTATAGAACTACAAGTAAAACGTTATTATAAGTACCTACTCGTAAGCATCTTCTTTTAATATCTATTTTACGCGACTGCAGGGGTAATGTAATCTCATTCACTGGTCCTACAGCTTAAAGGACTTCACACATTTTAACACATGAGGTGTCATTGGTTTCGACTAAACTGTGAAAGTTTGAAGTGGCTATATATTTTAAAGAATGTGGTTTTCTGATTCTTACAATAAATCTCTACTACTTTTTGACGTTGTGTTTAAGTAAAACTATATATAAAGTATAACAAAACTTTACATCACCTAACTATGCTTATATAAATATTTAAGAGAACCACAAATTGCAAACACATTAGCTTCATCAATTCTAAATATAAAAAAGTCTGAAAACAGGCATTAAAAGAAAATGAGTGGTCTAGACTCAACACATTAGAAGTCACAAAAACTTGTAATTAAATTCAAGTTTTATCGCCCTGTTAAATAAAATATGAGGGCAAAACTGTTTCAAAACTTCTGTCTCATAAGTTTTTGCTTTTAATTTATGTTCTTAATTAAGATAATGGAAAGAATATTGTTCTTAATTTTGGATGATTAAAACTTCTTCATATTAATAAATATTCGTAATATTACACTTTAAGTGCTTCTTTAATTAAGTTTATGTCTGATTTTTTCGAGTATTATCTCATTAATATAATTGTTTGCACTGCCTCTGAATACCAGCTATGAGATGAAACCATAATATTTGACTTTAATATTTTATTTTTTAAATTAACACATACAATCTGCGGAACAATTTAATGCGAATTGGTAAAGATGCTCTTCGTAAGATAGTTATGTCTGCAATAAGTACGATAACGAGGTGGATGCAAGTTATAATTATATTTTTTTTTTAATTTTACTTTTGTTCTATTTAAGTAACGTCTTAAGTAGCTGGGATTTACTTAGCCTAGAAAATCGAAAATTAAGTTCATCTTTATTTTCAGGCTAAGTAGTCTATTTTCTTTCTTACAATGGCTTTGTTCTTACTTCACCAGAATAACGCAATGGAGTATGCTCTAGACACTAGTTATTAGAAGAAACTTTAATCACCATTGCAAAAATTAAATAACAGGTTACAGCGAAGAAAACAGCAATTTATTGAACCAATTAAATATAATAAGCACAAGATAGAAACTTTTTGTAACGGTTAATTCTTAATTTCAATAGTATTCAGACCTTAATAATCATCTAGTAACCTAATTCAAATGATTACGTAGAATCCGCTTTAAAAATAAAATTGTGAATAAAATTCATTCCATTTAAAATAAAACCAGCGAAACCTAGGACTTTATTCAGAGCTTAGTGCAGGGGCGGCAATGTCCTGATAATACGGGATTGATCCCGCGGTCGAATCCCGAATTGCCGATGTTAAGGGCGATGAGACGTGAAATCCGCCGGTTCTCGTCCGAATCTCGCTGTATCGAGATTTTGCTTTCATTTGCTCGTTATTCGAGGATCATTATGTTTAAACGTTTGTTTTTAAGTTTGGTAATGTTTTCACGTTGTTTTTATTGCATGTACTGAAGAACTTAAACAATATGGGAATAAGTAATGGACGTAATTATGATTTTGTACTACAGAAATAAATTGTACTAGGAATAATTTTATTTCATAGAAGTAGTCGTCATCGAACTAACACTCTAGGACGCGCGTCTCCTTTCAGAGTGAGAGAGTCTTAGACTGTAATTTATTCTGCTTACCTAATGCGAATTAATATAATTTACCTATTTTAAACCTCAAACATCTAGATCAAGAGGCCGCGCTTCTAACCCCACAAGATACCCGTTTTATGTTGAAAGTTGATTTAACACATTATAATATGTTAATCCTTAACCAATTAATTAATTATTAATATCTAATGTCTTTATTAAATAGATTGTTCGAAATTAACTTATCTACTTTCGATAGATAAACGAACGCTGCGTGAAATCAAACAGAATGACCAAAGAACCTAAAATTATAAAATAAATTGAATTTGGAAGATTGAAATAAGAAGTCTGAGAACTCGGAATGAAACCTGAATTCGCGGGATTTGGTAAACGCTTAGTGCAGGAGGCAATGTTCTGATAAGACGGAATTGATCCCACGGCCGCATCACGGATCGGGCGCTAGCGCGATGACACGTGAAATTCACTCCACTTCTCGCCCCAATCCCGCTGTGCCGGGATTACGTATTCGTCGGGTCATTGTCTTACTTGTTGAAAATTCTAAAATAGTAGATAATGTATTTGTGTTTTGTAGTGGAACTTTTTAAATTCCTCCTGCATTGCTCGTGGCAGTGTATCACTGCTGTATTTTGTTTCTTGTGGGTCCTAAAATAGTAATGTATTTCTGCTCACCACTCCTATATTGTGGTTTTAAAAAATGTTAAAGCTTTACTTTTTCATAGGGTTCTATCTTAGTCCTTAGGGATAACAAGGATTCTTGGACCAACCTCAGGTAAGGTCAGCAATTTTCTGATAAGATAGAATTAATCCCACGGCCACATCACGGAGCGCCGAGTGCGATGACACGTGAAATTCACTCCACTTCTCACGCCAATCCCGCTGTGCCGGGATTATGTTTTCCTGCTTTGATTGTTACATCTAATATCTTATTTTTCTTGGGTTCTTTAATAGTAAAATGTGTGTTTTATGATCAACGTCTTTATCTTTTTAATTAGTATTTGCTTGCTGAGAAATATGCACATAATTACATAATATTACAAAAATCTAATGTTGTCAGCAGTGTTACTGACATTAATAGAAAAGTCCTATCTGAGTTCAAGGATCGATGTAACGCTGCTCCTGAGGGCTTTGCTGTAACGCTTCATGCAAATGCAATCTTAACACACCCTTCAGACCAGAACAGCAGCATTTACCAATGTTTAAGGCCAGAGAAATATGCACATAATTACATAATATTACAAAAATCGAATGTTGTCAGCAGTGTTACATGTAACTGACACTAATAGAAAAGTCCTATCTGAGTTCAAGGATCGATGTAACGCTGCTCCTGAGGACTATGGTGTAACGCTTCATGCAAATGCAATCTTAACACACCCTTCAGACCAGAACAGCAGCATTTACCAATATTTTATGCCAAACCAGTGGGACAGTAATGGGTTGATGATGAACGCTAAAATAACTACACATAAACAACATCATCATTCACCCAGTACTGTCCCACGGCTGGGCACGGGTTTCCTTTCAAAATGAGGAGGTTTAGGCCATAATCCACATACCTTCACTTACTTCGTAGACTTCACATACCTTCGAAAACTTTTTTTAAGATTTCTAAGGTATGCAGGTTTCCTCACGATGTTTTCCTTCACCGTTTAAGTAAGTGATAATTAATTTCTAATACGCACATAACTTTGAAAAGTCATAGGTGCCTGGGATTTGAACCTCGGCCAATTGATCAAGAGGCCGAGTTTCTTAACCATTAGGCTATCACTGCTTAAACATAAACAACATACACAACTCAATATTTCATTACGTCAAGAAAGCGGATATAAACCACACTTCATCAATAACACAGGCCGTGTTTATGGAATTACTCATAATATTCGGAATAAAGGAACAGTACGTCAGCTTAGAGCAGGCAATGACAGGGAAGAGTCAATTATACGCAAGGACGGCTTACAAGAGCAGATCGATTCGGCTTTATCACGATTCCTTTTGAGTGATACAAGTGACAGACTTACAGCGATTGAAGTTTCTGTATCAATAGTAATATTTTTGAATTGGGAAACGCATGGTGAGGTTAGAGCAGATGATGTCAGGGAAGAGCCAATTATACACAAGGGCTGCTTAGAAGAGCCGATCGGTTCGGCTTTATCACGAATCCTTATGAGTGGTACAAGTGACATACTTACAGCGATTTATTTTTCCTCGGCGTTAACATCAGCGGCGTCGACGTTGCCGAGAGGCCAGCCTCGACCCAAGGCGGCCCTCTCAGTGTCGCCCCTCATGAGATCACAATATCTCGAACCCTAAAGATCAAAATCGAAATATAAAGGATTTGAAAAGTAAGTGTACGTTAGATAACAAACCAAGTTCCTAATTGTGAATCTTAAAACTTTCGGGACTCGTGTGGTATTGCGTATATAGTTCATACTTTAGAACATTTGGCAATATAAAAATACAGGTCAAAAGATTCAAATAAAATTAACCTACGAGTCTTTGTAGGTCTTAGTATAAAAGCATAAGGAAATCATTTTCCCATTCGTTGTTAATTTATTCTTAGAAGTTCGTCTTCACCTACGCATTTATTCGCCAAACATTTGCAACAAATATCTAAATAGTCAAGATAAATATTTGGGGACGCGCAAACATCAAAGCGCTTCGAGTATTTACGATAAAATATTTGTGCAAATATCAAAAAACGATACAAATCGCTAATGGGGCTAAGCAAACAGATTTATTGAAGGTAATACTCATTTTATGTCGCTCGATACGAAACGAATCACGTTTGTTTATTTTCCGCCTCTAATGCCACCTACCAGGGATTAAAAGGTGTGGGGGCCCTCAGGCAACGTAGGAGAAGGGGCCCCTTGTTATTTTCCGAAATAAAAGAAATATTTTTTTCGTACATTTAAAAAAAGTTACTGCCAAAAATTTTATAATTATTTCAACACTCTTTGGAATAACAAATAATACTGTTTGGAACAAATATATAAGTTGCTCACGCGTCGAAATTGGGATATTTTTCTCTGTTGTGGGGCCCCTGCCTTGTGGAGACTCCTATGCAGTAGTTCTGCTATGAGAACGTTGTAAAGAATCTTAAGGCTTGTAGGTCTCCTCTCAATATTTTCCTTTATCATATTATTCCTAATATGCACATACCATTGAAAAATCTGATGCCTGTGTTGTGTGTGTTTTTTTTTTTGTTTACGAGGGGGAAACCTTCAAAAGGTACCCGGTGCGTGGGAGCGACGCATGGTTATGTGGGATTCTTACCGCACTAAAACCTCCCCGGTGGCCGTCCTCGGCGCTGCGTTGTGGGCGGGGGGATCTCCAAAGGAACGCAATGCAAACATGCCTGTGCCTGGGATTTAAACTTCTGACCTCCTTAGGACTCTTACCAGACGCTGTTTACAGATGTCCAATGTACATGGGCTACTTACCATCATGACTGCGTGCGCCTGTACGTCTCTATTATGAAAATAGATACAATAATACATACTCAATGAAACAGCCATTCAGTCGTAATTGGACCAAATAATTGCTAATTATCAGTTGTCAGCCAAGGAATTACACACGCTTACCTAAATCTTCGACATCCGCCTAATGAGTGACGCAGAATTAACTATCGCGTTACGTTTTATTTCCTAATGACTTTCCGTGATGTTTTGAGAATAAAAAACCCAAGATACGAGTAGATAATAAACTCTTGAAGTGAAAACTTCCTTAGCGGCGTTGTGCACTTCTTGTAATGGGAATAAAATGTTAAACTCGCGTCAGGACACGTAACCTGATCGAAAATTCGTAAGACGGCAAAGCAAACTGCAAAAGTTGAGATGTCATCCGGTGTCAGGATAGAAAAAATATGTCAATGGGTTTCTTTTTATTTATTATATTTTATTATTCATTTTAGGTTTCGAAAGTTTTCACTTCTGAAGGCTCTCCCGAAGTAGGTACAACCCCTTGATCTTTTTCATAAGATTGCAGTGCACACAAGCATGCAGTCCACCTCATCCGGTAACTACGTGATCACGATTACCATGGACGTCTGTAATCGGCTCCATACAGACCAGAGGATTTACCTCAAGTCGATCATTGATGGATTACCACTCCTGGAGACTAAAATGGTCGCCTCATATTTTAGATGGCCAGCAGCCACACCCTTCCACCAAAACGTAGAAATGCTACACGCTAGAAATATGTGAGGCAGTACCTCCCCAGTTAAACTATACTGATTCTACCGCCTTTAATAATTAATAATATAATCCACACGTTATACTCCACATATAATATTGTCTAATCCACACGTGACTGAAAAATCAAGTGTGTAGGATATGAACCTGGAACCCCTCGATTGAGAGGCCGAGTTTCGACAACTGCTTCGTTTATTTACTTAAAATAATTTTAATATACACAACCACATCATTAGTATAACAGCATAACAATTGAGAGCATACCTCAATTATTGTAAATAGAATATGTTACGTAACAGTTTCAACCAGCTTCTGTAGTGAGGTAGTTCAGACCGATTTTTAAACGAGTTTTATTGGACACGGAAATTTTGTGAAAATTTCGAGCACAAATGCAACAATTGAGGCTAAATTACGAAACCATTTTAAATGGAATTCTAAATATTTTTCCGTACAGTTTCATGTGGGTTAAACTTTAATTGTTTTATGTTGACCTATAAACAAATGGAGGTGCAGATTTCGCTCAAAAGAGGCACTAGGGCTGACTTACATGTAAGGCAACAATCTTAATCCTCAAGAGTAGCGACTTTTCTGGGATAAGTAGAACATCTTTTCTGTATATAGTTAGTTACAACCACAAAGGGTTCTACCACCTTGAGAAACACTGATCTCTTACCATAATTTGAATGGTGGTGTAGATGTATGTTCATCTGCTACTTCAATGTTACAAAAATAATATTTGCGTAGAACGACTCCTGCCCAAGAACGTTTTCTACACTCACAGCCCCACACTAGGTGTACTGTATAGTGGGTGCTATGGACACACACAGAGACAAATACAGGAACACCCAGACCCAGAAACCTAAATTCATCATTTAGATATCTGCCTGGGGATCGAACCCGGGACCCCCTGCGCGTCAGACCGGTATGTTAATCGCTCCACCACGCGGGTCGTCGAAACGGAACATAAACGGGAACGGAACGGGATATAAATATGGCTGTAACCAATAAAACAGATACTGGTTAATTTTTTTCCAGGTTTACATTACCGCTAATTCTCTGATAAATGAATTAAGATGAAACCAAACATAATAACAATAAACAACCATAAAAATCCTAACGAGATACCTAACAATAGAAGAGGAAATATTTCTTAAAACGACATCCCAAGAACGGTCTTATAAAATAAGCCATAAATTTCACTAATAAACAGTGTCTTCCAATTTTCTTTTATTATATTTTCCCAACTCGAAGCGTCTTCAGCGTTTACATTTTAAATTACTTTTTCAGTCAAAGGCTTCGCCAGGTCGAAAGTTTAAAGCTAATTATAATAAGAAATTATGTTCAACCTGGACTTTCTTGAAGTTACTATTGTGGAGGTAATGGACGGAAAATAAATAAAGAACATTTTATTATGAAGTTGAAGTTTACGACGAGCATTAAGTCAACCTGATGATATTTGCTGGTGTAGAAACAAATCAATTGTAAGAAATATATCGTAAAGATAAGGTAGATTTACTCTTGTCTAAACTTTTAGCAAGTAATTTAAAAGTGGCAGAATGCTTTACGGTTCGACTCCAAAGGCACCACCGCCACACCTTTCTCTGCCTACTTTCTGGTTTTACAGGGAGACATACTTTTCCGAGGCGTTTCAATGTAGAGCTCAAGGGTAGCAACGCCCCTGAGACCAAACTTAAGTTGGAATCTAATCTTATCTGGGGTTTATTACCGATGTTCATAGGCGGCAAAGCTACTTCCCATCAAGTAGACTCATTCAACCGCGTGAAACAACAATAAATAACTGAACAATGGTTTGACGACAATCCATATAACTTCGAAGCTCGGAGGTACCTACCTGAGATTGAAATATAGACCAAATTGAGGGCCAATATCAAACCTATCACTGCCCGACGGGTTCTTTCAATAAATTCGGTAGTTTCGACAATAATCTTTGTTTCGCATTTCTAAGTCAAGGCTCTTTGTTCGAAACCCTTTCAATATCCCTCGATTACAATTCCGTAAGCCCTGTGTCCGTCATCCATTCGTTTATTCCTCGAACAAACGTATTCGCGTTGTCATCTTGTTTTCTATTTATTTCTTTGTATTTTGAAAGGTAATAGAAAAAGGTTCTATTTATAGGGAAATATTTTGTCCTCCTGAAAATAGAAAATATTTTTGCCAAAATGGACTATTATTATCGATAATTGTGTTGTTGCTGATAGAATTTATTGTTATATTTTCCTGTTTGTTTGATAAGTTTGAAGTTGACAACAAGTATGCAGTCCACCCATAGATATATTATACTAAAGTAGGATAATATATCTATGAGTCCACCTGACAATAATTTTGCTGACAAGAAAATCATAAATTTAGTTTCCAAGATTTGACGACGACAGGATTTGAAGAGTGGCTGAACTGACAATGAGGTGACAAACTTAGTCGTCAAGGGTGTCAACGTCAAATCTGTGATCAACTTCAGATAAACTGTATGAAGTCGATCACAGATGTTCGTGGACGGTTACCACTGTTAGATACATCACTACGATGACAACGATTCGATGACTTAGCACTATCTATCATGTAGTTAGATTCGTAGGACTACCATGAGTTTACAAAAGTATTACTCGCTAGCGACTGCGTAAAATAAATGTATGAAAAATTGTACAGCGCCTCTGGTGGTTACTCGTAGAACTAAAATCCGTAGTGACGTAACTCGATACGTAAAAAACCTATCGAAATCAAATCGCTAGCGAATGTCATTATGATCTATTGCCATACAAATTCGGTCCCATGAGTCATTAATTTGACAGACGTTGTCAAGAAATACCGTAACGATAGTAGTTATGTTATTCACTAGCAAAATGACAATAGTTTTCTATTTACCATTTCTATAGTGGCGTTTCTATGCCAACTCATGGTAACGCTATCGGCGCGTTTTTCGGTGAAACAATACGGAGGTAAAATTCGTAAGATCGTGGCTTTTGAAAGTTTTAATAGTAATTGCAAAATTGTTTAATACTATTGGATGGGCTGCAAGCTTCTTTCTTCCAATAGATCATGGACGGAAAAGCTGTCATCACAAGTCATCAATATCACAAGATTCCCTCATATAAGCGATGCGCTTAGTCAGTATAGGAGTTTTACGAGAACTTAAGTGTATCGGTCGCTTCTAAGAATCATTGCTATTTACATAAACTGGGCTAGTAGCACAGGACTGGGTTTTATTGGTCTATAACCTCAAGAGTTCCGAGGCCTTACGATTTTGCGGCAACGGTCCTATATGGTTTATGACCTCAACGGCTTCTTGATCCACACTTGCGACCACGGTCTTATATTTTTCATGATTACTGCTAAAATCAGGCATAAACCGTACACTTCTACTTTTAAAGCTGTAAAGAAAAAACGCGGCATTTTTCGTTCCCACTGTGGGCATAGATATCCTTTCACAACTGGGGAAGATGAGGAGAATACTCCGTCATGCTTCTTCAAAGCAGACAATCACTTTTTGGTATACCAAACAAACAACTACAATAAATAAATTGCCAATTTCTCACTACTACAATTACTACTACTACTAGGTATTAATAAGGGGATTGATATTAAACGGCGAGAATATACCTCTTCAAGAACATATTGGCATTCCTCTACTTTCGCTTTACACGTTTTCATGATACAAAAATAGCTTGGAATTATGCCTCACACATATTAATAACTCTTATAGTAGAAAAAATGTTATATACGCCTCAATAAATAACATTTCAATTATAATTATACGATAAGTTATACCAACTCAAATCAATTCCGCCAATCCCACTACCGCATTGGATTTTTCATATTTTATTCTTATTTCCAAAGTTCCCGCGGTGCGGAGACACAGTAAAAATTCAATATTGAAATCCATACTTCAAAACTTGAGAAGTGAAAAAAATCTCGAACTAATTTGAACAGCCAGCGATAAAAGTTGGCGTCACCTCCAATGGCGCGGGGAAATAACGCTAACTTCTTGAAATGACTTGTTAGATCGCGAGCGACGCAACTATAAGCGAAATGCGATGTGTCTTGAAACAACAACATAAATCAAAACGTAAAATAACAAATTAAATAAATGCTAATTGAATTTTAATTAAAACGCGAAAAAAAATAAACGAAGCTCATAAGATAATATATGACAGTCTTGTTGCTTCATGTAATTATTTTCCCGCATGAAAGTAAATAAATAATTCTTTCACTGACAATAATGAGCGCTTTTTGGTCGGTGAGTGTTTTAATGACAAAGTAAGCTTGGAATGCTGATTTGTAATGTCCTCACAAACTTCACTACCTAGTAACTTAGAATATACCTAGTTATATCATGACTTCAAGCTTTTAGCTTTATTCACATGCAAGTTACAGGAGGTTCTTAAATGACCTCAAATGGCTTCGAGAAAAGGACTTTACGCCTGTGTTATTTTTTTTTGCTTCTACTCTACGTGCCAAAGGTACAAAAAGCCAACCGAACTACGCGAACCAATCTACAAAAATGAACTCGTAATAGCCTTAAAACAGTCTATTCGCTTATAGCCCCTCGCGTGTAGTGATACACCATAAGGCCCCGAAGGTGATTTATTTTCCGAAGAAAATACTTTTCTGCCGTTTTTATTCGAGACGTTTCATTGATATTGAGTTTTGTTCCAAGTTCGACGTAAGTACTTTGAAATGTTTTGCCGGGATCGGTCCCCTGTCTTTAATAAGCTTAAGTCTCCTCTCTTTATTTTTACCTATTATACCTACAAACGGAGAAATCGTCCGTTCCGAGTTTCTTTTCAAAATGTTCACGGGTGAATAAGTCTTTGTAAACTTCCTAATTTCGGCTCTGCTTTCTAATTTACTTAAAACCTTTTAGGCCACACTTTTTCAATAAGCAGGTGCGTTGACTTCGTTTTTGCTGGGTGCTTTTAATTTAATTTTGTGTGGCAATCGAGTTTTGCCTTTTAGGCGGCATACGTTTTCGTTGAATTGACAACACCGAATTTAAAGCAAGGGTGCAACCTTTTTGATGTATTTAATGGATTCAAGTCACTTCCCGATTACTACAGGGATCAACGACTTACCGTACCGGTAAAAGCACTAAAGCTCGCTTAAAGGTAAGCAAGTAACGGTCACCCTTCTAATAGCTTACCAAGCTCGCCGTTTCTTAACTTTTATATCAGTTTCTAAACAAGTTGCGTAGCCACTTACCTAAATTTAGCCTATTTTAGCATGACTAGATTTACCTATTATATATCAGGGAATTGTACTTAAATCACATTATTAATTGTCTTCATATATTTTTCCTTTTTTTCATCCTTTTAACAACACAAACAGTAACATAACATAAATTTTAACCAACATTTGAAATATAGTATAGTCCGCGCCAAACTGCTAGTCCGCTCTGAAGTTGTTGCGAGCAGGTGTAGTCATACAATTTGTTATGGCGACGCCATTCATTTCTATATTCAGAGCAGACTAGCAGAACTATACCAACCAACCTTACCAATATGTAATATTATTTAATGTTACACCAACATTTTAAATATAAGTTATCAAGCAATTAAAATAACAACCATTCCTAACTGATTTAGAAATCCGTCCACGCCCTCCAATTTCAGGCCAACCTTATCAGAAATACACATAGAATTACAATTATAAGCAATTATGTACCATTGTCTTAGCTGTAATTACACTGTTTAGTCAAGATTACACTGCAGCTATACTAACGCGCTTACATGTTGCGAGAGCCACATAATGTGATGGAGTAGAATATTTAATGTGGTAATAGGAAGGTAGGATTAAATTAGGTTGTACATTCTAAAGTAATGTAGGAGAGTGTGATATGGTATTCTAGACTTTTTAGCCGATTTCCCAAAAGAAGAGGAGTTATCTATTCGTCGCGTTTATACTTTTTTATGTATGTCCAGCGATTTTTTCGCGATGCCGCGACCGATCGACATGATTCAAACAACATTGTATGCAGTTAGTTTCACCATTTAGTTTCATCATTTCAAGGAAATTTGGAACTTTTCTTACTGTCGAGTCGAATAGAGTAAGTACTCGACTGCGAATGATAATTTTTCTACATATACGACACGTATTTTTGAATATAAGAGTAGACGAGTATGCATTCCATTTGATATTAAGTGGCTACTGCCTCCCATGGATATCTGTAATCAACCCCAGATAACATTAGATTGCTACCTTAGGTCGCCTCAGACGCCCCACTATCTCTGAAGACTAAACTGAGGAATGGCTCGGAAAAGTCTTCCTTACTACACCCTTCAAAGCAGAACACAGCAGCGCTTTGCTATTATTAAGTAGAAATAGGTGTGACGGTGTTGCCTCTGGAGTCGAACCACAAAGTTCGACCACCTTCAGACTGCCAATTATTTTTATAAAGAAATATATAATCGCCAAAGTATAGTTAATCTATACATATAAATAAAATTGGAGTGTCTGTTTTTAATGTTGAAACAACCGCTCTTTACTTCATGCATATTTATTACAATTTTTACAATTTTTGTATGTCTGTCTGTCTGTTTGTTCTGGTTAATCTCTGAAATGGCTGGACCGATTTTGATGGAACTTTTATTGGCAGGTACCTGATGTAATAAGGAGTAACTTAGGCTACTTATATTTTATAAAAAAGTAACGCGTTATAAAGAAGTAACGGGTGAAACCGCGGGGCACAGCTAGTAGAAAATATTTTTGGCTATTTCATTAAACGCTATACAATCTAAAGTCGCCCTTACTTATTCGCCAACGATATTGCTACTTGGCTTATGGAAATTAATGGCACTTGTAATTAATTTATGTTGAACGACCCTTGCTTATAAATATTGTTAGTCTTCGATCTAATAAATCTGCGTAATAGCTATCGGGAATACATATTGGGAATTTAAAGATAACGATAGTGTATATTTTGGGAATTAATTAAATTAATTTATAATTGAGGTTTACGCTTTTCATTTTGTTTTACTGATGAAATTGTGGCGGAAATTTTATTAAAGTTTTTATTAATGTTGGTCGAAGAGATATAAATATTTGCTTAATTTTATAAATTGTTATTTTGCGTGTGAGTGAATTTGGGAATATTTTTTAAACCCGTTAATAATGGAACATTCTGTCTTAAATCAACAATATTTACCACTATGTTCTCTGTAGTTCTAGGACTAGAATACGGCTACGGTGCGGGAGCTCATACCGTCCATTAAGCGTCCCCGGGAAGGACGGCGGTATGTGTGGTCGCATACCGTCGTAAACATCAGATCTTGCGGAAGGAGCGAGTGTTTCCCCAGGGCAGAGCCCGATTGGGGCATCGCGCTTGGAGGACTGATTGTCTGTCATAATATGATATCTCCGTCTAATTTCTTGTGAGCTATGCTTACATTTGTAAACTGGCGTTATAGAAACATCATACTCATTAAAATCTTGTAGAATGTTATTTTTATATCGTATCATGTATAAAAAGTACAAAGGCAGACGCACAATCTGATATCTTCCTTTAATTTCGTTCCATGTATAAAATACCTAGTTCTTGTAAGCCCACATTACGCTCACATTTACGAGCGTCGTTTGCGTTACGCACTTTATCTTACGGCGTTCCGTCATCGCGTTATGGTCGGGATTAATGGGTCTTGTCGAATGTCTACCACTTTTGTTGTCAGGCGTAACTGGAACATTCATCCTGATCATGAGTGTGACGTGAATTGATATACTTTACGCGGTGAATCGATGTCTCTTAATATATTAGGGTATTTTATTTGAGCCGAGTATGTGTATACCCCGCACGCGTTTCCTACAAACAAGTGCGAATTATTCGACTATAGTCCTACTTCGGTCCACGTCTGTGTGACACGCATCACATAAAAAGTATGTATGGAATGGTAAGATGCAAATAGTGCGCAATAGAGTGGAATACGCGTGGGGCGTAAACACGCGCAATAGAAAAAGGCCCTTAATCCTCAAAGTATTGCGTAGTGTTTGTTTTTTTAATTTTGTACCTTACACAAACTATGTATATAAAGACGTACACGGAATCTGATCTAACTTTAATTTCGTTCCATGTATAAAATACCTAGTTCTTGTAAGCCCACATTACGCTCACATTTACGAGCGTCGTTTGCGTTACGCACTTTATCTTACGGCGTTCCGTCATCGCGTTATGGTCGGGATTAATGGGTCTTGTCGAATGTCTACCACTTTGTTGTCAGGCGTAACTGGAGCATTCATCGTGATCGTGAGTGTGACGTGAATTGGTAATACTTTACGCCGTAAATCAATGTCTCTTTAGCTAGACCTAGTATTATTGCGTGGTTGTATGTATTGGTATTGGTTTTATTTAACTTCCGTGCAATAGAAGATCTCAAGTGACTTACAAGCCGAATATTAATGATGGTTTAAAAAATGAATATTACAATTACACTGTACATTTCTGATAAAAATATAAGATTGGGTAATTTTGTAGGAATTTAGAAATTACACAGTTTTTTACTAACATACTCGTACATAAGAATTTTCCATATATCCTATTAAACTAAGGCACAGTTATATTATGTAAAATATTTTCAAATTCACAGGTGAATGAAAATTCACAAAACCAAGTCAAAATAATGTAAGAACACAAAAAGTCTTACAACGCTCAAACCAGAAGAGCATACCGCCATTCGACGCAGCGACATCCGGTGCACACGGCGCATGTACACGTGCAATGCATGCACGAACAATGTGACGTAAAGCGGGATCGCGGTATGCAAATAAACATTCGTATTGAACAAGTGTTGGATGCGGTCGCACGTGGACCGAATCCGATATTGGGATGAAGATATAAATCAGGTGCTTTTGTTTAAGATGTGGATTTATTTATAGCTTTACATTTTGAAGATATTTGGTTTTAGCCTGTGGTAACTTAAAAGTAGTAGAAGCAATAGGGTTCAAGCAGTGAGATATAGTCCGCGCCAAACTACTAGTCCGCTCTGAAGTTGTTGTGAGCAGGTGTAGTCATACAATTTGCTATGGCGACACGATTCATTTCTATATTCAGAGTGAACTAACAGTTTTACGCGGACTATACCATAGCTACAACTATTTCTTACGGGAAGCAGTCTTGGGTTTTGGTGGAGTTAAATATGACACCATATTAGTCCTCAAGAATAGCAACGCATCTGTTTCCGAGCTCATGTAGGACTCTGATACTACCTAGTTCATTACAAATATCAGGCCGTAGTTGCCACTTACCATAATATGTACTGCATGTTCGTTTGCTACTTCTAAAACCCTTCGTGGTTTGATTCTGGAGGTACCACCGACACTCCTACTTCTACCTTATAACATGAATATTAAGTGCTATTGTGTTCTGGTATAAAATAGCTTTCTAAGAAACGTTCTAAGAGATATCCTAAAGAAAATCGTTCCAAGTAATGGCCGTTATTAAAAATCAGTATATCGAATAAATTGCGTGTTATAGATTCAAATTTTGACAATTAATACTAACTATAAATTCACAAAAATCGATATTTTGTAGGCAAGAATTGAACAGATTAAATATTACACCGGCATCTCAAAGGCACACATTAATAACTAACTTTGGTCAGGAATTCAATCTTATTTGAGGTTGATTATTATTATCCTTGGACGGCTGTATTTACATTTATTAAAGCAACCAATTACGAATACTATAATTATTTGTTAGAAAAGAATTTTTAATTAAAGTGAAAATTTATCGAAACGGATCTAGTTCCGGGGAACAGTAGATTTTATCTTTAACTAATTACGTTTTCTGTTGTTGGAAGTTTAACTACATTGAAAGTGTGTATTTTTGTTACGAGTTTAGATACGTGCAGCTCCATTTTTTTTATATTTTCGGGGGTTCTAGGTTCAAATCCTAGTCTCAACACTCTGATCAATGAAGTTATCACTTGCTTTTATAGTAAATGGAAACAGCATGAGGAAGCTTTCACGCTTCAAAAAGTACCCGGTGCCGTGGGAGCGACACAGGGTTATGTGGGACTCTTACCGCACTAAAACCCCCCCGGTGGCCGTCCTCGGCGCTGCGTAGAGGACTCCGGGATCTCCAACGGAACGCAACCGGAGTCCTCTTAGCGCTGTGCCCCGTCGGGCTCCGCCCAGGTGAGCTTGATGCTCACCACACCGTCTGGTGTGCACGACGGTATGCGACCACACATACCGCCGTCCTTCCCAGGGTTGCTGGCCGGGCGGTTTGAGCTCCCTTTCTTGCCGTCCGCAACCCCGGAATCCCCCTTTTAGTCACCTCTTACGACAGGCAGAGGATACCGTAGCCCTATTCTGGTCCTGAAACTAAAGGGACAAAGCCTTCACGCCTAAGAGTAATTTAACAAGTAGTTCTCTAGAGTGCGTAAAGTTTACCAATTCTTATTTGAAACTCCATACTTTAATGGGGTCGTGCCCAGAAGTAACGTGCCAAAACAATATTGGCTTAGCGACGAGGTAGCCTATAAAGTCCTCTCTTCTGCTTATTAATTCTAATGAACGTTTAGCATAAATCAGTTAAATAGTTTTCTAGCGCATATATTTAGGGAAAGAAGAATAACTACTACATATATTTTACCCAGTCCAAATAACGAATTTAATTTAGCCATGTAACAAGAGTATATTCGCGTACATGCATATGCACCCTTATCACATATGCATGCATGCACGCATGGATGCATGCGTAAGTGCGTAATTCATATTCACTATGCAGCGCATAACCAACACACTACATCACAAAGACAATTCAAAATGAATTTGATTTTACAATTAAATTTACAGAACTATCTCCCATTTTCCCTTTTGTAATATTGGTTTAGCAGGAACTTTGAAATACAATCCGTCAGTAGTATTGTTTAACCCTATATTTGACTGTGTGCACTTAAATGCACATTCTCATCTGATTTTTTTTTCTGAAAAACGCAACATCGAATCTTTTTACTAATAACTCAAAGCGACTTAGCAAACGTTTCTTTACGTCAGAAAATTAAATCTATATGTGTCTCGTTCACACATTGTCAGTCGTAAACAAAATAGCGAGCCGTCGGTCAGCGCCTGCGCAACGCTCTCTAAGTATCTAATTTTATCTGAATGAAATTAAGTTACATGTATGAAATTTATATAATTTTACTTTCTGCAAGCTTTATGCAATTTTTTCGTGATATTAATTTTGACATATAATGTTTTGAATATATAGTAATTCATGACTTTTGTTATGTGTGCATTAAAATGCACACTACCAACGACGTACACTATTACTGTTTGTGAATATTGTATCTTTAAATGCACATTGCCAACTTTGCTACTATATACTAAGGTTCTGCACCCAAGGTAGGGGTAGGGTAAATAAGGTTCAGACAGAGTTTTTTTTTTTTATAATTCATAACTGCCATGAATGGCAGTTATGAATTATAAAAAAAAAAACTTCCACCTCCCACATTTCCCCCTTCCTCTAAATTCCCAGTCCTTAGCTTACTTTTTTTTTCTTTCATATGACTGGAGCTCGAAAAATTCTAGCTTTGGTGTCTAAATTGCGTAATTAAATCTGATGTAGAATCCAGCAAATTTTAGAAGGTGAATTCCAGATGTGTAGTTCTCATCAAGACGTCTCGGATTCAAGTCCTGTCCAATCAATAGCGTCTTCTGTCAAAAATGTAAACATCTCCAACCATGATGACTCGAGATCATTTACAATATCAATCCCAGATAAGACCAAATTCCCACTTGAGATCGGCCATAGATGCGCCACTAGCCCTGAAGACAAAGCTAGAATGCCTCAGAAAAGTATATTTTCTTACCACAACCTTCAAACAAGTGGAATAAGGTCTAGTCATATGCTCAAATTTAATACAGCATTATAACGGAAATATAGATTAAGGTTTAAACAGACAAGTCGCTTTATACCGTACAGATGTGATTGACAATCGTTAGTATTGTCTTCACAGATTTTGGACATCTTCGTTTGTAATTCCTGGTTGCTATTTCGCCATGAGAACAGTGGTAAACAAAAATTATTGCCACTCACAAAGTTTCGAGTCGCTTTATTTGGGAAACTGCGTTTTTTGGGAGGAGGTCTTCTAATGTCTCAACTCAACTAAAATATCTCAAAACTTGTCGATATGTCATAACTTTCGAGACTTTTATCTTTAGTATTTTCAAAATGTATGATAATTTTTATGTTTTTTAATTGTTTCTTAGTTTACCGAGTACTTGGCGGTGTGCATTTAAAGACACATTTTTTTTTTCTTGTGAACCTGACAGTGTGCACTAAAAGGCACATACTATATCCTGAAAACTGAATTTCAGAGATTTTTTCTTTTATTTTTCCTAATATCCTTATAACCCAATTAACGCAGGGAAGTAGCAAAAATATATATTTTTTAGGGTAAAACTCTCTGCCAAGTATAGGGTTAACATTTCGCATATTATTAGGATGTCCTCTTCACCTGACTGAAAATGATCTATTCTGCCAACTATGAACATCTATAATTAACTCTTATTAACAGGGGTTCTTCCTGATGGTATTTTTTATAATAAAGAAGTAATAGATAAAGGTATTCTACCTCGTGACGACTGCCGACCATGGACATCTGTAATCAAACCTGATAGAATAAGATATTCTTATCTAAGGTCGACCACAGATGCGCCGCTACCCCTGAGGACTAAGCTGGAACGCTTCGGATAAGTATGTCACCCTTACCACACCCTTCAAATCATAAACCGGGCACAACAGCGGTGGACAATGCTGTTATTGGGCAGAAATAGGAGTGGCGGTGGTGCCACCGGAGTCGAACCAAAGAGGGTTCTACCACCTTCAAAAGTTTACATGTTTGCTTCATATGTCTTCGAATGAATGTGTATAAAATATTATTTTCTTATCAAACTGTGATTTCTTATCAATTACGAACCAGGATACAGCAGCGTTGGACACAGCTGTTATTAGGCAGAAATATGAGTGACGGTGGTGCCGCCGGAGTCAAACCACAGAGGGTTCTACCACCCTCAAAAGTTTACATCTTTGCTTCATATGAATCGAATGAATGTGTATATAATATTATTTTCTTATCAAACTGTGGTCATATTTTTTGTACTTGTACCATTGCTCTTGTACGAGAAAATGATAGCCCCGGCTCCCTTTTCACGGCATCTTTAGTGAATTTTTGACAGCGCTCATTAATTAAATGCAAGACGAATAATAATTTAACGGAGATATTTCGTGTTTCTGAATCAGTACTGTTTAAATTAAAATAGCCGAGGTCGCTATCAAGCAATACTTATAGGTATACTTATATTGCTTGCTAGCGCTATGTTGTATTTCAGTAATGTTATTTGCGAAACGTGGTAAAACTACGTATCTGAGTGCGGTGAGTTACAACGCTTCTTTTGACTTGTAGGAAAATCAGTCAATCTACTGTGTTTTGATGTAAAACGTCTGAAAGACGGAAGCTGAACACGAGGCGTTCTAACTCAGTATTCAGAGGTAAATGTAACGCATTAATGAAATAACTTTATTACGTAATGCATTGTACACACACACATATCAATTACAAATTACTTAAGATAATTACAAAATAGTGGCATATAGGTACATATAAAACTCAAGATACATAATAAGACAACACAGCAGAATAAAAATACAATAGTTAATTAGGTACGTTACAGCATATCCCTATGCTTGTATGTATACATTGCATACGGAAAAGGCACTCACTCAGCATTGATGCCATGGTGAGTTGCACCACGGCGCTGATTTTCAGTGAGCATTACGTATTATAATGTACGTATCTATATATCGGTATTTACCCTAAGGTTGGTTTAGGTTTTGTCAGGGATGGATAAGTATGTATGTATGTAGTGTAAGAAATTTATAAATATAGTCACTATACCGGTCTGACGTGCAAAGGGTTCCGGGTTCGATCCCCAGACAGATATCTGGATGATGAATTTAGGTATCAGTTCTGCATACGGTATCTCCTGCCTGTCGTAAGAGGCGACTAAAAGGGGGCTTCCGGGGTTGCGGGTCGCAAGAATGGGAGCTCGAACCGCCCGTCGGCGACCCCGGGAAGGACGGCTGTATGTGTGGTCGCATACCGTTGTACACACCAGACGGTGTGGCGAGTGCCAAGCTCAACTGGACGGAGCCCGACGGGGCAATGCGTTAAGAGGACTTCGGTTGCGTTCCTTTGGAGATCCCAAAGTCCTGTAATCAGCGCCGAGGACGGCCACCGGGGGGGTTTTTAGTGCGGTAAAAGTCCCACATAAACAGGCGTCACTCCCATGGCGTCGGGTACCTTTTCAAGGTTTCCCCCTCTTAAAAAAAAAGGTATCTGTTCTGCAAATGTGCATACAGTCTTTGTTATAAGTAAGTAGACACATTGCCGTCTGTCTACCGCCGTCACTATATTAACCACAAATACGATTGAAATATTGCTTGAGATCGACCACAATCCAATTAACCCTTCAGACCAGAACACTTAACAATGTTGCAATAACATTAAAATTTTAAGATAAGACTTTTAAGATACTGATGATGACTTTTAAGATATTAAATGTATTACAAATCATTTAGTAAGTAATTGTAATAAAGTACCCACCAATCTTCTATATTTTTTATGTAAGGTGCGATTGACTAAATTAGGGTGGTAGGTATGACTGTAATCATTTTATTTATAAGACACAAATCTATCTTAATGCTAAAGACAGATAGAATGTTTCTAAAATATGAATCTTCCTCAATATACCCTTTAGATCAGGACAAAGCAGCGCTACACTATTATTATAACACACAAATAGATATACTTATTAATATTTTTAACAAATGAGCAACAAGAAATATAAAAGCTGTATTATTTCTCACAAATGTATACGGTAAATTGAATCCTAAGAATTAACAACAACCAATCTCTTAGCACACAAAAGGTATTGAGATATGAGATGTTTTTAGACTTGGCAAGATTAATAGTGCTGTCCGATCAAGTAATGAATCTCATTCATTACATTAGGCCTGGAATGTACAGATAAATATTTGTTTATTTGGGTTCGAAATCTAGTTATTTTTTTCATTTAGATATATATTTTTTTTTTTTATAATATAGAAGTAGCAGACGAGCATGCAGTCCACCTGATGGTAAGTGGCTACTGCCGCCCATGGACATTTGTAATCAACCGCAGATAGGATTAGATATTCCTACCTGAGGTCGGCCACAGATGCGCCGCTACCCCTGAGAACTAAGCTGGAAGTTGGAACGCATCGAAAAAGTCTGTCTCCCTTACCACACCCTTCAAACCGGAACACAGCAGCGCCTAACACTGCTGTTATTAGGCAGAAATAGGTGTGGCGGTGGTGCCGCCGGAGTCGAACCACAAAGGGTTCTACCACCCTCAATTAGTATAGCACCTTAATATAGTATACTTACTTGTATATTTAGGTTTGTAAGTTATGTTAGAATGTAAATGAAAGTGTTTATGAAAGCTTAAGAAGTAGCATGTTAAATCGTCTCTGCACATGTAATGGTATTAATTATTATTAAAGTCTAAGGTCTGCCTAAATGTAGCCTATGACCACATTTAAATTTTAAAAGATTAAGTAAGGCAAGAGTTTCTGACTACCACAGGCCTGATTAACATGGGTATCCTCGGAGTTGGACCACGATGTGTCCAACCTTTAAAGCTGAAAAAAATGTACGAGTAAAACCCAAGTCTAATAGCTATTAGAAGGAGGATATACGACCTATATTTAGAAGTAGACGAAGTGAGACCGAGAAAGAATAATTAAATTACACTAGGAATTAAATTTTATATCAGATATCACTCATTATGTAAACATAAATAAAAGATAAGTATTACCTTTTGCAGTAAAAGTAAAGACAAAGTGTTATTCGAAATATTAGCATAAATATAAATCTTACTTAAACTTGAGCGCATAGTAAGAAAAACTACGTAAAAGAACAGCTCAAAAGTACCTCTTTTATAACTTCGTGAGTGATATTCAGGAGACGAATAAAAAGTTATGGATGTGAGTTCTTTCTCCAATTTTATGTAAAGATCCGGACCGTAATAGCTGTTGTGTTGCACTACGATGTATAAGCGATAAGCGATGTTTTCTTCAAAAGAATAATGTCTCATGTAAATGCTGTTAAATGAAAATTTAAATGATGAGACGTAAGTTTAGGTACGGTTTGTCGTTTGTCTTTGAAGATGATAAAAGATACAAAGATCACAAGTACCAATTTAGGTTAAGTTAATAAAAATAGCAGTATGGAGTTTCTTGCGCCGCTTCTTCTCCATAGCGAAATACCTTCCGAAGCGGTGGTAGTTTGTTGACTTTCAAAAAGTATTCTATATGAATCAATTTTGAATAAATGAGATTTGAATTTGAATTTGAGTTTCTATTAATAAAAGCGTATTAAAAAAGAATTGTTTTTTGTTGGTTGTTGGAAGTTGTTTCGTCAATCAGTCGTTTAGTTTTTTCATAATGTGGCGACTTTCCGCAAATCATCAAAAATAGCGCCACAAGATTCTAAATCGCGTTATAATGAAGTTTTCTCGAAATCTTGCATCTGTTCAGGCTTCCAACTGAGGCTGTCCCTTTACGAGAGTAAATTGAGATAGGTTATTTTAAATGTTTTTAAATTTTCGCACAAAATATTTTCACAAGAATACAGAGTTATAGACATATTTACATACACTTTCATTACTCTCCCTTTACTCTCAAAGGGTACATAGTAAATTTTATCGCTCAAAACTCCTCAACAGACGGTTAAACCATACCCGAAAGCAGGATAACTAAATAAAATTTTTCGACGGCTGTCGTGACGTATTTGAAAATTTATTTTGCCCGCGTTCAGTTTTAGCGAAACTGACCTTTTGTAATTTCATCGTTTTTTTTTTTTGTCTTCCGGAACTCGGAATAATTGAGGCCATATTTTATTTCAGCGTTTTCACGGAATTAAAAGGGCGAGGAATTATTGAGCGGACCCTTTTGTGATGTTACTGTAGCCTCGTTTCGTTTATGTATCGATGTATATTTCTTTCTGCTATAGAAATGCTTTCATTCCTTTGAACATAGTTTGCCTTTTTATTGGATTTATCAAAAGCATCCATGATTCAGCCCCGTTTTTGCTGGTATATCAATAATGGTTTATGTTAAGTAAATTGATCTTTTTTCGTTCTATCTTTTTCAAAATTATTGAATCCAAACATATTATCATCATGTACAATATTTCTTATCGCATATTCCTCTTTAATATTTCCATCTATCTCTTTGATATTTTCATTTGAAAGCAAAATTAGAAATAAAATATGACCAACAAGGAAAATAACATGATAATTTAGTTAAATATTAATCAAGGTCATTTTCCGTTGATTAAAATCTTCGCAAATACTTCGCTTATACACTGTTTATCCGTCATAACGTTTTATGTTTTTAATTACATTGGCTCCAGCAAAGAAGGTCCTATGCAAACGTATGAAATTAACCCTAAAATACGGGTCGCTTAATAACCAAGTGTTTGTACGGTGATAATCATATTTCCGCTACAATATTAAGGGTTATATGGCCCTATAAAGAAATATTAGGTGCCGTGGAGTGGCAAGATACTTTATTAGACAATATTTACGTTTCATTAGCCGGCTTTACTTTATGTATCTGGCGTTATTGTGGAGATAAATTTTATTTGTCTTCACGCCACGATTAACATTTGTATGGTTTCTGTTATCGCTTTGGTAAAATAATGACTTCATTATATGAAAATTTAACGATTGCTAGCGTCTGTTATATCTCTATTTACTTACGGTAGCTTAGCGGGATTGACTTTTATTTCAAATCGTAATTCACTTCAATTTTTTCAAAGACTGTCGAAAGGTAATTTGATGATATATATGATCAAGGTTGCTTTGATAATGATTTTAAAGATTAAATATGAACATGATGATCATGATAATAATGGGAATTTTGAGGAAGATTATGACGATGACCATAATGGTTACGTGTACAATAGATTAGTATTATGTGGTGTGATATTCCGTTTATGAGAAAATAATTAAATATTAAATAGAATAAATATCTATGCTGCGAGAATACTTGGTCAGTATTGATCAAATCTAAATATACAAAAACAACATTCATTTCAACTAACCAAGAATTATCCTCCTAATTTGAAACTCGATGTGTCACCTGTAATCTGCATAGAGCCGAGTTTCAATTTTCCGTTATTCGCAATAATATTCAAAGATAATCCGGTAGAGAGTAGAACGAAATTCCGCACGACTGACTCGGAATATATTTCGTCGGATTTCCAACAAAAGGCCGTTCGCATTCGCAATCGCGTTCGCGTTCGCGTCCAATTCGCAAAGTCGCATCCGCGGTACCACGCAATGGGTGTATTATGTGAATAATTGTTAAATTAGTGCACAATGTTAAGGTAAATAGGTAAGTTCACATTCGTAATCGCATCGCATCCAATTCGCAAAGTCGCATTCACTTCTTTCATTCCATTCGAATTATGTGTTCGTTGATATATTATGTAAATAATATTGTTTAATTAATGTAATGGTAATGGTGAGTAGGAACTCTTACGTACTAGGAATAAAGTAGTTGTAATTAGTTGTTTTAATAAGATTTAAAAATAAAACAGTAACTTGTAATTAAATTGTAAAACTATTTTATGTTTAACTATTTAATTACAAGTATGCATTTAATCATTTGCCCCTGTATGTTTGCGTATGTATGTGTAGATTAAGACGCCTGGTAGACTTTTACATTTGAGATATCGTTCGATTTGTGACGTCTAATTAAAAAAAATATATATTTGGTGATAAGGAGCCCTCGACATTCGAGGAGCATTCGACTTCGATTATACTTGACCAATTATAACTTTTCGCGTCTATTATTTACACATTCCATCTCCCATTCAACATTTAACTTATTTTCTTTGTATAAATAATCAAAGTGAATATTTGGATAAGCATTTCCTCGAATTCCTGTAGTTGATTCACATTAAAATCCAGTCACGTGCACCTTTACTGCGGGGTTTAGTCGCTACGGCGGGAACTGTAAATAGATTCGCGTAAAATTGTGTAATTCTTGAATGCTGTATACAACATTAGTAAACAACTTGTTATAAGTATAAAGAAATATACGAATACAATAGCAGTAATAGCCTAGTGGTTAAGAGACTGTACCTCTCGATCGCGGGGTCCGATGTCCAAATTCCAGGCACGTATCTCTGATTTTTCAATCAATTATCACTTGCTTAAACGGTGAAGGAAAACATCGTGAGCACTCATGAGAAATTTATAAAAATAAATCTTAAAGGTATCTGAAGTCCACCAAATACGCACTTGGCCAGCGCGATGAACTATGGCCTAATCCTTCTCATTCTGAGAGGAGACCGTGCCCGCAGTGGGACAATAATGGGTTGATGATGATGATGATGATATGAATACAAGACGAATATGGAGGTAAAATCGTCCTATTACTGCATAATTTCAATTCCTCGAATCAATCCCAGGCACCTCTGATTTTTAGGATTATTTCTCACTCAAAGTCCCACACTAGAATTATCTGTATCGTGGGTTCCATGGACACACATAGACAAATACACAAACACCCAGACCCAAAATGAGAAATTTAAATTCATCATTCAGATATCTATTTGGCTGCGGGTCGATCCCGGGACCTTCTACGCATCAGACCGGTATGATGACCGCTTCGCCACGCGAGTCGACAATTTGCGTATAAAAAACTAATATCACTTCACTTCACGGTGTCGTTAAAAAAGTTCTCGAAACTGTGTGTAACCAGTAATAATCAATTTAATAAATAAAATCTACCAATAATCTTAGTATTTGTGAATTCATTTCTCTGTGTGTTCAACGTGTTAGGCAACGTTTTATAATATAAGAGTAGCAGACGAGCATGCAGTCCACCTTATGGTTAGTGGCTAATGCCGCCCATGGACATCTGTAATGAACCCCAGATAGGATTAAATATTCCTACCTGAGGTCGGCCACAGCAGCGCCTAACACTGCTGTTACTAGGTAGAAATAGGTGTGGCAGTGGTGCCACTGGAGTCGAACCACAAAAGGTTCTACCACCTTTAAAACTTTAAAATTTATACGAAGGTGGCTTCAATATCATTAAATCTAACCCCAAAAATGTAATGGACTAAATTCCCCGACCTATATTTAACAAACAGGCCAGGAGGCCTGTCTGAGACTCATTAGGTCTTATTAAAACACAACGATACATCCAACCATAATATGTATATTCGAGGCCTAAATTTCTACCTAAGGTAACCATCACATTATCGACGAGTTACTATATACGATAAACGGGTTGAAACGATCTCTGTAAACAGTCATCACGGACATTACCGCCACCGTTTCTGCTACCTCTGGACATCTGTAATCAAATCCAGATAATATTAAAGAGCCACCTGAGTTCGACCACAATTGCGTTGCTTACATTTGGATTTGATGGCTTTTGAATCATCTTCTTCTTACTTTATTTTACATAAAAATATATGAGACGTATCGAGAATTTTTGATTTTTGCCGCTATATTTATTTCTATGGTTAATTATGTTTGTGTTAGTGTAACAGTGTTTTTTTCTCAATTTAATAAAAAAATACTCCTTCATACTTTTTTATGAAAAACTCGTTGACAGTGCGACGCGTCAGTAAATCTGTGCCTAACTGAGTCAGTAGCTATCAACGCGTCTAATTAATTAAATACGTGAGAATGTAGAACATCAAAACGCGGGAACTTTTCGAGTTTAATCGCGCAGGAGTCAAATGAGAGCTTATTATGAGTTTCGCGCATTGATCACTGAAGCCACAAAAAATACTGTTTATTTGTTGACTTTTTGAAGTGGTAGGGTATCATATATTAATACCAAATATATAAAAACAAATCTCAAAAAAGGCTTATTTATAAACAAACATCGCCATGTACCAGGCCAACATAACATCATACAGTCAACTATACTTTATTCATACTTGTATAAGTGCCAAAAATTGAGGTTAAATTCCTGTAGGTTTTTTGCTAAAAAAAATCCAAAAAACTAGTCAGTTTTACTTAAACCTCACAGAAATATAACCCGTTCATTTGGGCGCACGGCAGTGCCGCGCCAAGTCGAGCAAAAAAACGGCACGACCATACCATTCTTTTCATGATATATTTTTTACGAAAAACTCGTTGACAGTGCGACGCGTCAGTAAATCTGTGCCTAACTGAGTCAGCAGCTATCAACGCGTCTAATTAATTAAATACGTGAGAATGTAGAACATCAAAACGCGGGAACTTTTCGAGTTTAATCGCGCGGGAGTCAAATGAGAGCTTATTATGAGTTTCGCGCATTGATCACTGAAGCCACAAAAAATACTGTTTATCTGTTGATTTTTTGAAGGGGTAAGGTGTCATATATTAATACCAAAAATATAAAAACAAATCTCAAAAAAGGCTTATTTATAAACAAACATCGCCATGTACCAGGCCAACATAACATCATACAGTCAACTATACTTTATTCATACTTGTATAAGTGCCAAAAATTGAGGTTAAATTCCTGTAGGTTTTTTGCTAAAAAAAATCCACAAAACTAGTCAGTTTTACTTAAACCTCACAGAAATATAACCCGTTCATTTGGGCGCACGGCAGTGCCGCGCCAAGTCGAGCAAAAAAACGGCACGACCATACCATTCTTTTCATGATATATTTTTTACAAAAAACTCGTTGACAGTGCGACGCGTCAGTAAATCTGTGCCTAACTGAGTCAGCAGCTATCAACGCGTCTAATTAATTAAATACGTGAGAATGTAGAACATCAAAACGCGGGAACTTTTCGAGTTTAATCGCGCGGGAGTCAAATGAGAGCTTATTATGAGTTTCGCGCGTATACGGAATTTATTTTTTACCTGCAGAATTTCCGTAATTACCGTAATATTTTTGCGAATTGGTAAATGACTTGCGAGTTTTCTTTTTAACAGGAGGGTAATGTTTTTCAAGCGTATATATGTAATTATTTATTCAAAAGTGTATATAGACGGACTTATTGCTAGAAGCAATGACTGTTTAGTATATCGATGGCTAGAAGCATTCTCTACCAAACTTCAAGCTAGGCAGCAAAATATGCAAGACAGCATAATATAATGTAAATTAGTAAATATAATATGTAATATGTATTTGTGTAATAGATAGTTTAGCACGTCATGCAGTTTAAACAGCTTGATACGAATAACGTGATACAAATAATCATAACATAAAAGTGTAGTACCATTATCTTATATATAAAAATCTCGTGTCACAATGTTAGTTACCGTACTCCTCCAAAACGGCTTTACCGATTTTCACCAGATTTTATATGCATATTCAGTAGGTCTGAGAATCGGCTACTATCTATTTTTCATACCCCTAAGTGATAAGGGTTGTTCACACTTAACATTTTTTATTTATATGGCAACACAAAGTTTGCCGGGTCAGCTAGTAATAAAGTAATATAGTAATTAAGCAAAAAAGTCAGACTGTTGAACTCCCAAATTAAAGCCTAAAAATTCTAACAGTTAATTAAGTATTCAACCTGAATTTGGTAATTTCTTTCGCGTATGTTTGTGACTACATAATGAATGTGTTCTTCCGTGTGTATGTGGGAATATTACTTATTTAAAGGGGCAAAGAACGCATTATTCAAGCCCACAAACCACAGCTCGTATCACTTACGGTGGGTTGCCATGGCGAAAACTGTTGGATAATATAATGTTTCGTTTAAACAAGTGACGTCGATTATGTTATTTTTTAAATATATTAGTAACAGACGAGCATGCAGTTCGCCGGATGGTAAGTGGTTACTGCCGCCCATGGACATCTGTAATCAACCGCAGATAGGATTAGATACCTACCTGAGGTCGGCCATAGATGTGTCGCTACAACTGAGAATATAAGCTGGAATGCTGGAAATGTATGTCTCCTTTACCACTAATTTCAAACCAGAACACAGCAATGCTTAACACTGCTGTTATTAGGTAGAAATAGGTGTAGCGGTGGTGCCGCCGGAGTCGAACCACAAAGGCTTCTATCACCTTCATGAATATTGTTATAGGATTAAAATGGTAAATGGACCGGCAATTAACATGATGGTAAGTAACTGCCTCACAATGTACATCTGTGACGAACTCTATATTTTTAATAATATAGGAGTAGCAGACGAGAATGCTGTCTAGGCACAAAGGACTCTACCACTTTCATATAGAACAAGAGTCCTATCTGAAGTTGTTCACATATGCGTTTGCACTTCTGACTAAGATGGTCGCCTGATATGCAAGTCAGTAAACGTAAATTTACTGGCAATTTTCAAACCATTCATAAAAGAGTTTAAATTACTTTACTACGAACTACAGAGGAAAATATTCTTTCGTACAAATACGCAAAAAGTGCAAGAAAAACATCTAAGACTTCAAACAGTCGTCGCGAGTTATAAATTTTTCATACCCCATACCCCCAGGTGAAGGCTTGACCTGAAACCTAAGGAACTGGAAGTGCTCGAGAAGGGAGAACTTTGTAACGTTAACTGCAAAGCTTTGGGCTTCAGAGTACATAAATGTATAGGCGTTTATTTATAAGGCGGCTCTAGACCTACAATAACATTGTACAATACTTTTTATTGTGCAATGATTGAAAGGCGCTCTGAATCCATCGAGTAAGTATTTTGCACAATAATACGAACTGCATAATGTTTTCGTGTTTAGTGGGAGAATAGTGTTGATTGAGAAATATTGCGCAATACTGACCCTTCACGATGCATTGAAAAAATATGGTACAATAAAAAATAAACTCGCTCAAACTTTCGGTCAATCATTGCTTAATTTTCAATATTAACTGTAAACTGTCAATGATTTTGTACAACTCATAATAGTGCACAATGTAATTGACCGTTTAGGCGGCCTCTAAGATAGGTATGACGGCGGTACCTCCCCGATTGAATCATACTTTTCCCATCGCCTTTCAGACAAAAATTTATATAATCGTTGTCGTAATTACTATCCCACTGCTGGGCACGGGTCTCGTTTCAGAGGTAGGGGGATGTAGGTCAAAATCCATCCCGCTGGACAAGTGCGAATTGGTAGACTTCACAAACCCTTGAGAATTTTTTTAACCCTCAAGCGTACAGGATTAAGTCATAATTAATTTAATAACGCACATAATGTTCGAATTTGGATTTAAATTCGAATTTTGAACCAGGAATCGAATTTCGGACCCGGAGAGGTTAAACTTCTTACCACCAATCTTCTGTTATTATAATATCTATATATCTATCTAATATATCTTCTATTAATTATTATAGATTACATAAATGGTTTAGAAGTAGTAACTACTGACACCTATGGAGGTCGGCCACAGCGTTGCAACTTCTAAAGACCAAGGTAAAATGCCTCGTGTAAGTTTTTCTCCCTCACCAGACCCTTCTAACTATAACAAAGCAGCCCCTAACACTGCCGTTCTAAGGAAGAAATAATTTTACCTGCACATTTTTGTCAGATCTACATTGTCACTATTGCAATAGCATGCCTAAGTCATAGCAATAAAGATATTATCTTGCCTTTTTAAAATCGATAAGCATTTTGTCTAACTTCCACCCCTAGTTAGCCCCTTCAGGGAATTAATTTTCAAAATTCATTAGCGCTTATCTACTTATATCAGGAATTTCTATGCAAAACTTTATGGTTCTAGAACTATTAGAAGCATAAAATTTTGCATAGAAATTTCTAGTTCTACTCAAGGTTTAAATTTTCTTTGTTATTCAGTGAATAACATTACTTTCATTGAGTAAATATGTATATACGAGTACCTATGTTGTATAGTCCGCGTAAAACTGCTAGTCCGCTCTGAATATAGAATCGCGTCGCCATACCAAATTGTATGACTACACCTGCTCGTAACAAATTCGGAGCGGACTAGCAGTTTAGCAGAACGAATAAATGTTTTTAAATATTCTGTTAAAATAAATTTAAATAAATACAAAAAATATCGTCAAGAAAATAGATTTAAGTAATATATTTTTTAATTTATTTCTGAAGGCTTTGTAATATTGGAAATGTCAAGATATCAAACTATCTAAGTTAAAATTTTTACGATGTTTAAATATTTCACCTACAAAAACCATTATGCCTCCGTTTATTGTTTCAACATTGAGCTGACTACAAAGGCTCCTGCTTGCATTTTAAACACGAGCCAAAATAATTCAATGCAGACTTGACGTAGCGAAGCCTATTTACTAGCAGAGTATAGGCTTTATGCGTCAAGCTGAAAGTGTATGACATAATTAATATACGTACCTATTCCTACATTTGAACTTTTATACTGCTGGATAACCTAGTGGTAAAGGAACTCGGCCTCTTGAGGGATACGATATTCAAATCTCAGGCCTCTGATTTTTCAAAGTTATGTGGAATATGGCCTAATCTTTCTCATTCTGACATGAGACCCATGCCTAGCTATGGGACTGTAATGGGTTGATGATGATGATATTTGAACATCTGGTTCTGATTTTTACACGGTTGTGGAAGGTAATGTTTTTCGAGAGTATGTCGGTATGTATGTCTTATTCATTGGCATACCCTACAGTCTGTACAAATTGACGGATCTAACTACGCGTTTTTTATGAAGTGTCGTTAGATTCGTCTTAATTGTAGGAGTGACATAGACTATTTGTGAACAGCTCGATCTTTATTTTTATAATAATTTATTCATTAATTATTTTCATTGCGTAGCAGTCGTTAAATTTTGTTGGAACTTTAAAAACATCCAACACATTGGCAACTAACCCACACCCTTCTAACCCTCCTAAATGTTTAGTTGAACTGTTTTACCTTTTGTTATAATAATACATATTTATTTTTTCCAAAATGATAAAAACCTGTTATTTGAAAACAAAGTTAATGGAAAAAATATGAAAATTAAAAATACTAACAATACTAAATATTACCTAAATATTAAACATCCAATGTCCCTTTAGCGAAAACAAACTCAAAGTACATTCAAGCTTCGCTAAGTTAAGGTTATACCGTTACCTTAGAAACAGCGCCGGTTGCAAACAGAATTGTATATGAGACTTGAGGTTATTGGTCTCCAAACAGACATTAGTGTTTCTGCTACAATACTTGCTACGACCCAATTGAACATTGATAGCTCTGCTACGTTATTGGAAACTGATGTGTTTAAAGGTGGTAGAATCTTGGTTTGACTTGGGTGGTACAAATGCTACATTTTAGCATGTAATTAGTAAGTAGCTTCCACCGCATGGACATGTAAAATCAACGCTAAATAAGATGAGAATCCTTAGGTCGAATACAGATGCCTTTGCCCCTGAGGAGTAAGTTGGAAAGTCCCTAAGTATGTCTTCTTTACCACAACTTTCGAACCGGAAAACTGCAGCGCTGAACACAGCTGTTATTAGACAGAAAACTATGGTGGTGGTACCTCCGAAGTCCAGCTATAAATAGTTCACGTTCAAAATATGTATATACATTGATAAGGGCTCAGGAACTATTTATTTAACGTTAAATACGGATCAAACCATCAAGGCTCAGGTACAGGTTTCCATTAAATTAGTTCCCGTGCGGATAATGTGTCGTTTGTGTGCGCAAAGGGAATCCGCTACGAGCCGCCCCGGGCTATTGATGTTCAAACGTTCCAATTAATTCGTTAGACGGTTCCAAGTTCTACGCTACATATTTAATTATGTTGCAAGTAGGTCGTACATTGATGAATAATGTGTATATTAAGCAAGCTGTGGTTTGGGCTATATAATCAAAACGCGTAATATATTTAGTTCAGTACGTACATAATATTTGACTAGATAAGTATTAAACTTCCTTAACATTTCTATGAATGAGAATATAAATCGTATATTTAATTTAAAATTCGCACAAAAGATTATCAATGGCATCGTATGATCATTTAAAAGTTTTTTTTTATAAAATTATGATAAAAGTTTAAATTGCAGGGACAATCTGAATGTAATGAAACCTAACTGACATCACACATATTGATTAAAAATTGTGTCCAAACGTATATTTATTCAGTACAACATCGGATCAAACCATCAAAGCTCAGGTACAGGTTTCCATTAAATTAGTTCCCGTGCGGATAATGTGTCGTTTGTGTGCGCAAAGGGAATCCGCTACGAGCCGCCCCGGGCTATTGATGTTCAAACGTTCCAATTAATTCGTTAGACGGTTCCAAGTTCTACGCTACATATTTAATTATGTTGCAAGTAGGTCGTACATTGATGAATAATGTCGATGTTAAGTAAGCTGCAGTTTGTGTTATACAATTAACTGCGAAGTGTGTAGTTTGAGATGTACCTACATAATATGTGACTAAATAATAAATATTACATCTTCTGATTTTTTAATGAAAGCATAAATTTTAATTAATTTAAAATTCGTATAAAAGGTTCTCGACGGCATCCTTTGATGATATAAAACATTGTTTACTAAAATTGTAAAACAACACTATTAATTCAAATTTTTTAAATAATGATTTTATTTTATTAGAATTTTACAAATAATGAAATTACGGTGTGAAAGCGTTTGTACCACATGACTATTAATGTTCTAAAAAATCGGTTTTTGCGATTGTTCGAACACCCAAATTTTTACACAAATACGCCCAGACCCTAAGAAAATAATTCATCGTCAAACGTTTACCTAGTCGGGAATTAAAGACGGAACTACCTGCGTCTTAGACTGACACAGCGATCCACACCGACACCGTCAGCAAAAACAAGAAACGATTACCAAAGATTTCAAAATAACTTCGTTTTTCTTACACCCAAATTAAAACAATGCTTCATTTTCGAAACGGAAAAATAAATTTCTTTTTTGAGGAAATACAAAGCTATAAACGGAAACTCGTTACCAAAACGAAACTACCAAATGAATAATACTTAATAATTTTCAAATTATTATTTCAATTGTTTCCACAACCCTCTCAATCCACTCGTAATGATTTACACATTGAAGTGCTTCGAGCTTACATTAAAATTGCAATAAGGGCTTTATAAATTATTTATAGAGTCCTTGTTGATATTTTAAGTGAAATTTTAAAGTCTGACTGTCCGGGAACTGAATTGATGACTTTTTTGTAAATGGCCAGCATTTTGATCAATTCTGACCACTGTTCCCAGTGTTACCCAAAGACATTTTAGAATATTTTCACTGCTGTCAATGGGCATCAGAGACCTCTTAGCGACCATAATGAATAAGAAATTAACATACCCGTACCAAAAAGACATCGCAACAAAAAAATGCAAGTAAAAGAATCTCAAAACATTCACATTACAACTGCAATACCAGAGGGACCATAAAATGAAACAACAACGGATTCATTCCCATTAGATTTAAAAACAACGATTTTTCCGACTCATCCCGAAGGTTGCCGACGTTACCCGATCCATTGTTAATGACGTCACGCATTATAAAGCAACAGTGAGGGTTGGCAATTGAGATTAACGCGTGCCTTAATTATAAAAGTTTCACCAAATGTAAAAAGGGATGGAGGGTTTGTTTCTTGGGTCGTGTTAAATATATCATTTCATAACATTTCAATTTGTGGTTAAAACAAAACATCGTTTTTGGTTACCCGAGAAACTAAAAAGTTGGTAACGTTGCATGACCATAGCGGTGGTGCTGCCGGAGTCGTTCCAAAAAGGTTCTAACACCCAATAAGTAAAGGTGAAAAGTAAACAAGACCTCCTCTAGTTGTTGGACATTGGTCTTTGCGTCACAAAATTTGAGTCAAAAGGTGGTCTCAAAGGTGGTAGAACCATTCGTGGTTCGACTCCTTCGGCACCGCCACCACACCTATTTCTACCTAATAACAGCAGTGTTAGGCACTGCTGTGTTCCGGTTTGAAGGGTGTGGTAAGGGAGACAGACTTTTCCGAGGCGTTCCAGCTTAGTCCTCAGGGGTAGCGGCGCATCTGGCCGACCTCAGGTAGGAATATCTAATCCTATCTGGGGTTGATTACAGATGTCCATGGGTGGCAGTAGCCACTTACCATCAGGTGGACTGCATGCTCGTCTGCTACACTTATATTATAAATAAAAAAAAATAAAAAAGTCAAAGTAGAGCGAAGTTACCGTATCCATACATTCGCAACTCCGCACCACAACGTTGTACAGGTGAGCGTTACGTCAAAGCTAATGGCCGCCGTAATTCCAGTAACTAGCCAATAAACAACGTGTAATTACGCGCGTGCCAATTAATGCCGCATCCGTTAAGACGTTCTTCGTAGATCTTGCTGATTTTTTTATAAATATTGTGATACTATGTGATAGTCATATGCCTAATTTATGGTTGATGTCTTAAGGACGCAAGGAGGGAGAAAAGTTTTGGAATATTGTTTTAATTTTTGTAAGTAAAAACAAAGGTTATTGGAACCATGTTCTTAAATTTTAACAATTACTCAATATGTTTCAAAATGGTAAAAGTTTTTCAGATATGTAATCTAACACTGCTACTAAAATATAAAACCTATGCCTTATAATAGGAAAATCTAAAAATTGTTTCGACATTTTTGGATTTGTAACCAGGACTTATAATGCCAGAGGTAAAAAATACTTGTAGTATTTTCAACATATTTCATATACTGATACAAAACTTTAGATGCTAGTCTTAGTGGAAATATAACAAAGTAGCGTGTAATCTGAGAGTAAATTAAATATTTAGGCTTTCATTTCAACACTCATATCCCCACACTAGGATTACCTGACTCGTGGATATCATGTACAAATACGAATAGACAAACACCCATACCTAGAAAGTAAACCTAATTTCCATATTTAGATATGTTTAGCCATGGATCGAACCCAGAATCTACTGCACTTCAGACCGCTCTTCATCATACATTTCCCATACTCAAGTAGGTAAGATTGCCATTGTCCATGTAGTTCCGGGACTAGAATAGGGCTACTGTATCCCCTGCCTGTCGTAGGAGGCGACTAAAAGGGGGCTTCTGGGGTTGCGGGCGGCAAGAGTGGGAGCTCGAATCGTCCAGCAAGCGACCCCGGGAAGGACGGTGGTATGTGTGGTCGCATACCGTAAACACTACATGGTGTGGGAGGAGCGAAAATTGCTCCCCCAGGGTAGAGCCCGATCGGGGCATCGCGCTTGGAGAGCTCCGGTTGTGTTCCGTCGGAGATCCCGGAGTTCTCCAACAAGCGCTGAGGACGGCCACTGGGGGGGTTTTATTGCGGTAAATATCCCACATAACCCGGCGTCGCTCCCACGTCGTCGGGTACCTTTTGAAGGTTCCCCCTCGAGGAAAAAAGGTAAGATTGCCATAATTCTAGTACCAAGGTAATAAAAAAGGTTACCCAATTAATGCCACATCCATTTAAAGTTTACCTCCTTGTACGGTTATTCTCCACCTGCGCTTTTATATATATTTATAGCACCATAAAGAAAGGAAGAAACATATATTTTACCGCAGAATAATGAAACAGAAATTTTCCCTTAGCGTAGAATGGATTAGCGGGATTTCCTTCAGATTTAAGGACTTAAGTATTTCTTTCTGATTTTATCTTTTTAAGAAAAGATAAAGAATTTTTTCATTGGGTAGCCAAAATTATTTTAGAATGTCACATTATGTGCTTTTGTTATTACAATTCAATGTAGAATATTTTTTTGTTTTGTATAATTTTCACAAGGAAAAAAATACTTTATTGCATACCAATTAGGCCAAAGGTATTTTAATTTGTATTGAGAAGGTAGTTAGACCTTATTTTGAAGGTGGTAAAACCCTTTATGGTTCGACTCCGGCGGCACCAGCGCCACTCCTATTTCTGCCTAATAACAGCAGTGTCCAACGCTGTTGTGTCCGGTTTATGATTTGAAGGGTGTGGTAAGGGTGACATACTTACCCGAGGCGTTCCAGCTTAGTCCTCAGGGGTAGCGGTGCATCAGTGGCCGACCTCAGGTAGGAATATCTAATCCTATCTGGGGTTGATTACAGATGTCCATGGGCGGTAGTAGCCACTTACCAGCAGGTGGACTCGTCTGCTACTCCCATATTTAAAAAAATATATAAAAAAGTAGACCCCGTGGAGACACTACCGTTTCACCCATTTCTGCCTCATAACAGCATGGTTACGCGCTGCTGAGTGCCGGTTTAAAGGGTGTGGTACGATGGTCTACTTATCCAAAGCGTTCGAAATTAACTTACTTACTTACTTCCTCATTAGGATCGTCAGGAATCAGGATTAACAATTTTTCTTGTGCAATTTTAGCGTGTTTTTCAGTTTTTCAACTATAATTATTATGACCAATAGATTACAAGGAAATGGACAATTACAGATAAATGAATATACAGGAACGCAAATAGCTTGTAAAATCAATAATAAATTAACAAAGTATCATACAGTGGATGCTTCAATATACTTTGATACAGGCTTCCTTGAGGACTTAGTGAAGATCTCTCGTAAGAAGATTAAACTAGACCTAACGGGTATCACCCGTGTAGGCCGAGACTTCGGGTGAGGTCACCCCTCATAGCCTCTCATACCCCGAAGTGCTTCTAACGGAACTTTAGGGCTTGATAAGTTCTTGCTACTACGTATTTATTAGTAGTTAGGTATTAGCCTTGTGACGTAGGTAGGTAGGCAATAGGTAATAATAATAGTGCCATTAAGAATTACCAATAGATTTTAGCCCATAGAACAATTAGATATAGAAGCATGTGGTTGTAACGTTTAAATAAATAACTAAATACCTATGAATGATATTTCTCTAAAACGGGTTTATTTCTTATTGATAAAGTATTTGGAACAGATACGGTAAAGTCGTCGTCGTATACCTCGGCCATTACCTTAGACACGATAGGTATAATCTGCTGCAACTCATCATGATGGGCAAGGTGGAAGGGAAGAGGCGCGCTGGAAAAAGTCGTGGCTCAGAAACATCAGGGAGTGGACAGGCATCACCTCTGTCGAACAACTGTTTCGCCTGGCCGTGGATAGAGAGAGATTCAAGGAACTAACAGCCAACCTTCAGTAGTGAAGAGGCACATGAAGAAGAAGAAGTAAATAAATAAAAACATAAATAATATAAGTGAGTCCTTACATGAAAAATAAATCTACAAAAATATATATGTATAAAACGTGTGTATACAGCCTCCGTCGTTACTAAGGATTATCTGCAAGCGATAAATGGAACGAAATGTTTTTGTAGATTTATCCACTTTTATTTAAATCCGGTATTAGTAAAAATGCTATTAGTATAAGTCGGCAAAAATATTATTGATAAAATTCGAAAAAACTTTTTTGTTACAACTAAAGTATTATATTTCAATTTTAAATGCGATATGTTGCATTTGTACGCCAGAATTTACTTCCAATGTTATTAAGACCCTTAAAATAATACGCAAAAATTCAAATATAAAATTTTCTGAAACCAAAATCTATGTAGGTATATTTGCCTTTTCGGCGTGAGGTATTTGCGTGAGTTTTCTTGATGATACCTCACGCCAATATGAGCTTAAAACGTGTAGTTCCCAAAGATACCCTTGAATGACGTTCTAGTCTGTCTTACCAAGAACAGAAATGTTCTGAGATTTTTCGTGACTAAATTTTATAAAATTTGAAGTGTTACATACAGAGTACAGGGTACAGAGTTATTTTATCAAGGGCATTTCTAAATATAATTTCCACTATTACTAGACAAATATGCCAATTTTCAATGTTTTTTTCAATTTTCAATAACACATTTTTTACTTTTTATTTTATTTTATTGCTGTCTGAATAAATCGTAGCAAATTATTTTCCCAATAAAACGCAAAATCTCCTAAAACTAAAACCTAGTACATTTCGTTTCGTTGATGATAGCTCACGCCAATATCTCGAGCCTGAAACGTGTGGTTCCCAAAGGGACGCTCGAACGAGGCTCGAGTTCTTGTTACTGAATCTGGAACGGAAACATCGGTACAGAGTTATTTTATGGACGGCGACTAGAGCGTGGAACATGTCGTTCCCATCGGAACGCTTGAATAAGGCTCGAGTCTTTCTTATTACCTCAGGAATATACTGAGATTTTTCGCTAATAAAAGTTTGATAAAATTCTTAAATATTTAATTTAACGCTCTTCAAGATGTCATTTCCACTTATACGAAATAATTAATTGCTCAATATTTGATGTAATGATGCGTTTTATGAATTTTCCTCATTTACTGCTGTCGAAGTTAAATAAAACGAAACTTACGTATGTATATTTTTGCATGAATAAAAATTATTGAATAAAGATTACTTAAACATTCAAATTCTCCCTAAAATAAAATTCCATACATTTCGTGTTTCGTTGATGATAGCTCACGCCAATACCTCGGGCCTGAAACGTGTGGTTCCCAAAGGGACGCTCGAACGAGGCTCGAGTTCTTGTTACTGAATCTGGAACGGAAACATCGGTTAAGAGTTATTTTATGGACGGCGACTAGAGCGTCGAACATGTCGTTCCCATCGGAACGCTTGAATGAGGCTCAAGTCTTACTTATTAGCAAGAACAGGAATATTCTGTGATGTTACGTAAATATCATTTTTATATTTCATTTAGGTACTCACGGCGTTTAAAAATGTAATTTCCACGATTAGGAAACGAATTTCATGCTAATATCTCGAATATTGATGTGTAATGGTGTATTTGAAATTTTTCATTTTAATTAATTTAAGCTGAAATAAGATGAAATATATAATTTTGCAAACGCCTATGAGAGTGTGAGCATGAAACATATTGTTCCTGTCGGAACGCTTGAACAAATTATTGCCCGAACCAAACCCAAATAATACATGAATGAAAATTTAAAAAATCTCAAGTATTTTAGTACAACGTTTGAAATATAATTTCCCACTATCATAAATAATATTATTAACAGTTTGAAACGATTTATTTTATTGATATTGCTTTAAAGTACCAAATAATTTGCATAAAAAAAGGTAGAGCCTCCGACGAGTTGAGCAAAACCAAAAAATGGGCAAAGCCGTAGCTATATTTCCTCGAAAATATTTTAACCTGTAATTTCGTTTGAGATAAAGCTATGTAATATTCAAAATCCAAAAACTCATCTTCATTCTATCTTTCATTGATGCCAGTTCCCCCAATATTTCGAGCGGTGAACGTGTGGTCCCCTACGGGACGCTCGAACGAGGCTCGAGTATTTCTTATTACAAAATCTGGAACAGAAATAAGGTATATGTAATATATTCATCGATAGAATTTAACACACACATAGAAAACTCAAAATTTGATTATTGAAATATTTGGGTCATCTAATGTCGCATCTACAGATTTGCCGTGCCACCTATGGACATCTATAATCTACTCCAGATTAGATTCCTACCTGAGGTCGACCACAGATGCGCCGCTACCCCTGAGGTATGTCTCCCTTACCACACCCTTCAAACCAGAACACAGCAGCGCTTAACATGTTGTTATTAGGAAGAAATGGGTGTGGCGGTGGCGCTGCCGGAGTCGGAAGGGTTTACTACCCTTATGATATAATAATTACAATACTTATTCTGAAACATATCATCCATAGTTTTATTTACCTCTTCAGTTGGCAGTCCCCATTGACTGTCTATGTTTTTACCTAATGCTCACGTTTGTATCCCCTAAATTGATTGCATATCCCGAGATATCCCACGCGAACGTGTCGTTCCCAATGGGACGCTCGAACAGACTCGAGTCTTTCTTGTTAGTCTGCAACAGGAATATTTCATATTGTTATTTCATGAGTAAAATAGATTTATATTGATAGAATCATTGAACTCATACGTAACTCAATCATAACCGTATAGTTTGCAATCACATATTTATTTGGATAAAAGGATAATGTTACTTGTATCTTGAGTTTTTGTATCGATATAGAATTTTATTAGGAACATGTCTCATTTATCATAAAACGATGTTTTTACAAGGTGATCTTATATAAAGGGTGTTTTGCGTCAGACCCTCTATGGGATATTATTTTTTGCATGTATAAAGTACCGAATGAGTAATAAGGTATTTTATATTAATTACAATCTAGCCTACAATAAGACTGAGTAATTTTACGCTAACTTAAACTGCTAAATAATCATATAATGAAGATGGCGTCCTCTGACACTGCACTTCTTTTAATTCGCATAATGGGATAAAATGCACTCAATTTTATCGACAAATCTTTAGTTAATTCTTTTCTCTAACAATCATAAAATGGCAGCCATTTTAATCTTTATGTTCTAAAAGTCTACCAATCTACTTGGCGAGCGCAGTGGATATGGCCTAAACACCTTTCGTTCTGGAGACCTGTATAAAGAACCTACATGATTTTCTAAATGTCGTTATGTGCATTAAATGACCATTACCTAAATCACATCAAAACACTAACCTCACATAATATAATGAAGTTAAATTCGCTCTACGCTGACAAAGTTGTAACAATCACACGTCCGCACCCCGCATGGAACTTTGTCACTCTGCTTGTTAGTTTTTAATGAAAATGAGGCCAAAATTAACGGTTACTTTATTAAGCAAATAGTTTGAGCTAAATTTGAACTAGATTTAATAATAGGTAGAATAAGCTTTCATATACAGTAGCTCAAACAATCATCGTCATCAACCCATTATTGTCCTACCTACTGCTAGGCGCCGATTTCTCCTTAGAGTGGGTAAGGTCCAAAGGCTAAATTCGACCTCTCGATCGAGAGGTCTATGGTTTGACTCCCCGACATGCACATCAGATTTTTTAAAATTATGTGCATATTAAAAAGTAGATATCACTTGCGTTTAGGTGAAATCGGTGAATCACGGAGAAACCTGCATACCTAAAAGGTCTTAAAAAATCTCAAAGGCAGTTCGCACTTGGCCAGCGCTTTAAACAAGACCGTCTCCGTTTGAAGACAAAGTTTAATACTAACCTTGCCACCTGTCAGAACGGTGCCATAAAGCTGAGACAGAAATAAATGAGAAGAGACCTTTTGATGCTCATGTTCTAAACTTTTCCTGATTTGAATGCGGAAACACAATGAATTTATACTGACACGGTTGTAATAATCATGCATTCGTATTGTACATGGAACTTTGTCGTTTTACCCGCAGAGCAGCGTTAGACCAAAAGTTTGTTAAACAAATTTATCTAGTTAGGTAAAAGTGTCGCTATAGTGTAAAAGCCTAATTTGACAAACGCTTTGAATATAACTTTTGAAATTAAATTAGTTTTTAACAGAAGTATGTTTTATAGGATATTTTATTATAATATGGAAAAAATAAACAATAATTGCATATATTTAGTGATAAAAATCTGTAATCAACCTCAGATTGGACTAGAGACCTACAAGAGAGCGACTATAGATTTGACTACCCCTGAGGACTTATATATCATGCCCCATATAAGTTTTGGACCCTTACACTCTTGAAACCACAACAGAGAAGTGTTTAACAGTGATGTTTTTCGGCAGAGATATGGGTAGCGACTATACTTCTAAAGTTGATAGATAAAACCACGTTTAAAGTGTACATTTATCTACATAGTATCTCCAACGCTAATAAAATACATTAAAATGCTAACCCGTAGACTCACCCAACATTTTCTCTTCAATTTAGACTGTCAAAGTTATAACAATCACGCGCCCACATTGTGCGTAAAACTTTGTCGCTTTACACAGAATGGCATTAGACCCGAATGTGTGTAACGTATTGAAGTTCCGGAAGTTTGTTAAGCTAATAGATCAAGTTGCGGGAAACTGATTTTACAGTAAGAGCACTGTCTATTTTCTATTAAATTTCTTTAGTTTTACGTTGTTGTTCTTTTTTTAAATACAGATGCTGATTCCCTGTGTCACAATGGATACACACAAAGACGAATACATAAACACCCAGACCCAGAACAGAAATTTAAATCCATCATTCAAATATCTGACTGGCCAGGATGTTATGGTGACCGCTCCGCCACGTGGGTCGTCAAAACATACACTTATGACTTAGAGCAGCAGTATGTAGTTCTTCTGCGTTCTCGTTTGAATAATTTCCTAAAAGTTAAAAATAATACTAACGTGAAGTATTCCAATTCCACCTTTGAACAGAGTAACCCATTAATATTAAATTTCAAGATCTTTGGACGGCATCCTCTTATCGACTCTACTTGACTCCTCTACTTCATTAAAGGTAAATTAACATTTTTATTAAATTAAGATTACAAATGAGCATGCAGTGATTCTTGCTCAGACCTATGACCAACTCCACATAGAACAGATCACGAACATTATAGACGATCATATGTACCGTACAAAATTACTTCATGTTAGAAATGTGGTTTGTCTTCAATCGAACCTTACTAACTCTACCACCGTTCAGTTATGGTTGTGTTATTCTAGTAAAATCATTATAATCTTATATATTAAATTCTCGTGTCACAATGTTAGTTAGCGTACTCCTCCGAAACAGCTTTACCGATTATCACCAAATTCTATATGCATATTCAGTAGGTCTGAGAATCGGCTACTATCTATTTTTAATACCCCTAAGTGGTAAGGGTTGTTCACCCAAATCATTTTTTTATTTATATGGCAACACAACGTTTGCCGGGTCAGCTAGTATTGATGTAAATATGACAATCGAACAAATTAATATTACTATATTTGAAAGGACAATAAAACAACAAAAAACATTCACCAATAAAGTAAAACAGTTCTATCTCCGGTTCAATGTGTACTGACAAAGTTGTAACAATCACGCGCCCACATCGTGCGTGGAACTTTGTCGTTTTACCCGCAGAATGGCAGACCCGAAGTGTTTAACATATTTGAGGCGTAGAATATGGATAATTTGTTTAACGAATAGGCTTTCTAAAGGTTAAGAAATTAATGAGAAATATTTATGGTATCGTAAATTATTCATTATTTCAATTTCTACTGATTACTTGTTTTGATAACATTTAAGGCGTGAATAGTTAAGTATGATGCTTGTTTTATTTGTAAAATCTAGAGCAATATTTAGGTACTTTGTAATACTAATAACCCTAAATTTTTACATCATAACCTTACCACACCTTTCAAACTAGAACACAGCAGCGCTTAACTCTGCTGTTATTAGGTAGAAATAGGTGTGGTGGTGTTTCAGCTGGTGTCAAACCACAGAGGGTTCTACCACCTTCAATAGTGCAAAGATATTTGATCCAACTACCTCTTTAGAATCCGCCCCCTGGGTCTTCTGCCTTCCTTCTTCCCAGTTATAATTAGTCTCTCCAGGTTAATAACGGGATAACCTACTTTATCATATTAAATGCGAGTATACCTACTGTTATTATGTGTGAACATAAACTCTAGAGCAGTTCTAAAATATTTCACTAAAGATAAAATGAAGGAATAACAATGAAACACAGCTTATTCTTTGTTTAGCGGAAACTTTTCCTTTTAATAATTGCCTTTTTATACAAAAGTGTAACTAAAATTAATTAATATTATCACACTTTTAAACCGAATCCCTCACCAATTTTTAAAGATCTAATTTATTTATTTTAAAAAGCAGCCAATTTAAATTATAACTAACGGAACAGTGTCAACAGAAATACAAAACTTTGTTTAAAGCCTAGAATATCTGATATTTCCAAATTCACGATTCACGTGTCGAAGTCAATGAAAATTGATCCAAAGTTTTGGATGAAATTTGCACCGCAAATGCTCTTCCTTATTAGACGACACGACTACGTCTTTGGGTACGTCTTTACTGACACCATAGACGTAATATCTAAACGTCTATTTAGCAAGTGTATTTCGTCTATCAAAAAGGAGAGCAGAGAATCACTAAAACGTCCTTGTAACGATATAATAGGTAGAAAAAAATGGCACACTTGGTTTCACATAGATGATAATAAGTATATGTTACACGCACTATCTATTTATATTTGTATTAATGACCGGGACCGTCAGAACTAACTTATATTTTGTAAGTGTCGTGTCGTGTCGTCCGAATGAAGAAGAACCCTTGGAGGTGTGGAACTTTCATGTCACATTAATTTAATTAGAAGTGGAACTTTTGAAAACTCACTGAATGCTTAAAGGTGTGTTCAACTTCCACAAAATAAAATCAGTAAAAGGTTAAAAGAATTTTGAGGTGAAATAAGATTTAATGTGATTGAAAATATAGAAAAGATAGATAACATAATTGATAATGTCTCTCATATACATGTAATACTAAATAATTTATCTAAAGCCACTATTTTTTTCAAAATAATTGCGCAAAGGAAAAATAAAAGATATATTTCTACTTCAAAAGGTTATCTAGAAGCAAACGTCGCATATAGAAAAGCAAATTTAAAAGTCCGTAACACAAAACTCATATTTACACGGCTTGGACATGATAAAGTCAGCTAACGTACTGAGACATTTGAATGCCTTTATTCTTTAGCCAATTGGAATGATTTGCGGGTCAAGTAACACTGGATTTTGGCTCACAGTCAAACAATTAACAAAAGTTAAACATAGATTCGACTCGTACTTTATCTGAGGACTTCTGAACTCCGCTCAACGGATTATCAACGTGCTGAGATAAAATTTTCTATGTGTTTGAATGTATCAAGCCGAATGAACTTATTCTACTGACAATGTTTGTTTTAAAACTCAAAACCATTGTACAGAATAAGTTGTAGAAGTAATAATATTTAATGATAATCGACTGCATCAGGTAATGATAAGTACTGCTTAGTTTGAAAGGTGTGGTATTGCAGAGACATTTATATAATGAGCTCTCGTTCTTGATGATAACAACGCAATTTTGACCGATCTTGATAAAAATACAGTAATAACTTAGATTGATCAAAGGACCGTTAGCAGATGACCGCATGAGGTAAATTATTATAATTTCAAATTAGACATTTTAAATTAAGAAAAATACAAATTTTGAAAATTTATTTAATTACATCTTCATTATTATTTCAATTTTTATCATTTAATTACACCTATTTCTACCTAATAACAGCAGCGTTAGGCGCTGCTGTGTTCCGGTTTGAAGGGTGTGGTAAGGGAAACAGACTTTTCCGAGGCGTTCCAGCTTAGTCCTCAGGGGTAGCGGCGCCTCTGTGGCCGACCTCAGGTAGGAATATCTAATCCTACCTAAGGGATCTGGAGTTGATTACAGCTGTCCATGGGCGGCAGTAGCCACTTACCATCAGATGGACTGCATGCTCGTCTGCTACTCCTATATTATAAAAAAAAACTTCTATTCAGAAAGAGACATTAAATCAAACAAAAATAATAATTTACTTCTAACTAATTTTAACCGAAGAATTTTTAGTGAAGTAAAACATTCCATGAACATTGCGTTCAATGCCAAACTTCTCCGTACTTCAAATAGTATTCGGGTTCGATAATATACAGCGTTTTCAATGAACCCCGTCTTAATTGGTCGTCTGCTTAATTGGTTGTAGTTTCAGAAGACGTTAATGTTCTTAGCGCATTTTATATCTAATCAGGGAGCAATTTCGAGTACATAGTCTTGTGATTTATATACTTTGTTGATAATAATTTACTATATTATAACTAAACACATTCAAATAAAAAATAGCTGTACTATGTAGATAAGATATAGATGGAGAGGAAAATACGCGAGTTTTTACTAATTGGTAATAAAATAACAGATCTCTTTGATAATACTTAAGAAAAATAATTTTCTTTTCATGTTTTTACATTGAGCTAGACAATATTGAAAAATTGGTTGTGGTGAACAACTTAGACGGAAGAAACCTAAAAGGCTGGAGCTCATAGTCTGATTATAGAATTACTGATGTCAGATAAATCGGAGACAAGGTGGCGTAGAGCTAGTTTGTCAAGACATCTAGCAGAACACGTATCTTAAGGGACTAAACCGACAAACAATGAAGATGGTAGACACTACGGCGTGTAGGATAATAATATTTCCCGAAATTGCCTGTTACTATGAATTGAAAACCGAATAAGGACGCTTCATACAAAAACATGTAGCTTAATAAATCAATCAAATTAAGAAAAAAAGACAATTGGTTCCACATCGAACTCCATCACCATTTCAAATTAAATAAAGTAAAGTAATCAATCCACCTAATGACTTTATTTCCAAAATTTTAACCTATGTAGGTACGTAAAATTTCAACAATGAACACGCAATGGAACAAGTCGTGACAGGCGGCACCTGCCACGGTGACCGAAGCGCCACCTTGGGTTAATCTGCCCCAAAAATAATTGCTCCGACTGCTCCCTTTTATAATTTCTGTAATATAGTACATTTCGTTATTTACCTGCTCGGCTTTGCACTATAAAATAAAGCAGTTCTTTCCTATTTTATCAATGAGATCTACAAAGAAGAATTCTAACTGGAGACATTTATGTATCCAATTTTCGAACTTTTGTTTTGTGTCAATTACGATAAACATTTATCTATTATTTTTCATCTTCTGTCTTCTACGCTCTGTATTCTGTGTTCATTAAAGTTGAACGTATTAGCTTAAGCAATTTAATACGCGATATGTAATTTAAAACTAAACTCAAAAGTTCGAAATATCAAAAAATACATTTGCTGAACAATTCAGAATTTCATCCTGTCGCGCGCCTGTCTTTTAGTGCTGCAACGAAACCTAGCTTAAGACTAAATTTAGTCGGGACACTTTTTACGAATTCGCAAACGTAAACTTAAATTTATTCAAAAACTGAGCTGAAAAAGAGAACGGAGCGAAAAATATTCTTTCCGTGAGCGCATACAAAATTTACATGTTTGAAACGGGCAGCGTCGGCGCTTTATTCTAATTGCAGAAATGCGAGCATTTCATTTCCTACCTCTTTCATGTCCTTTACAAAAATTCAGCGTTATAGGGAAATGTTTTTCAATTAAAATCGTGTTCAGCTCCAAGAGAGGCCCATTTGAATCCTCCGCACGTATCATCGAGTTCTTCCCGTTCATTTCCTTTACTCATAGCGAATGAAAGGGTGCTCAAGTCCCCGGTAAATAACGCTTTGAAACAAAGAAAGATTTCTAGTGGGTTTGTTTAATGGTTCTATAAATGAGTGTCCTTGCAAGATTGTTTGAATTACGTTTCAAATTGTTTTTAATATACAATTCTCTCTCGGATTTTGTTTCTATTCAAGAAATGTTTTCCCAAACAATTATTATTTATATCAATATATTCTAAAACTCCAATAACGTTGGGCCAAAGATTTGACTTATTTGTGGGAAGATTCTCAGAAGAGGGACAAATACGACTTGGAAATAATAAAGTATCTTATAAAATATTCATTAATCTTTGACCCTGACAACAACGTTGTATAGTCAATATTGTGAGAGTAAATTAAATTTTGTTCATTTTCGAAGAAACTAGAAAAGATACTGTTATTTCCTTTTAATTTTTTTCATTCCAAGGTAGTAGGTGTTAACCCAGCACTAAATATCTATGGCCTTGATGTATACACATTGATAGATGAATGATATAGGAACAAAACAACCCTCTAAGGTTGAAACGACAAATATAATTGGGAAAAGGTTAAAGCTGTTGTCTCTGTCACCGTGACAGGGCATCGTGCCTCCAAAGGCTCTATAGATGTCATTGTTATTGAAATTAATTAAAATCGAGCCTTTTTGAATAAAAACTAAAGATATCAGATGACTAGTTTTAATATTTAATTACTTTGATTGACTAATATATTGTTTTGCTTGTATAGTTTGACATAAAAGAAGTTAGGATTTTGTAAAAAAACTTTATTGTTTCTAAAAATTATTGTGCCGAGGTTAAAGTCTTGTCTTTTTCACTATTATTTTAAGCTACTAATGTGTTTATCATTATCTAGACGCTGATAAATTTTATGACTTGATATTATTAAAAAAAATCACGTTCTCATAAAACTATCAAATATGTTTATTTTTTCAGAGATTGAATATAGGTATATTTCAGATGCCGTTCATAATTTATGTGTAAAATATAAAAACATACAACATAATATTCGATTGTATAAATTCACTGACAATAAGTACGTAATGGAATGGTTTAAGCATCCTATCAGCGCAACAACCACGCTACTAATTTCCAGAAATTACCTATAACCTACATTATGGGCAATTCCCAGAAGCTGCACTTTGATCATTAGCGCCTTACAAACAGCCATTTGAGCAGACGAGCAATTAATAAAGTTATCGTTGATCGACAAACTCGACTTACACTAAATAAGCTTTACGGTGAAGAAGCTTATTTTACAGAATTTTCTCATCTTGAAGAAATGAAGTGGAAATATTTCAATTTATATTTAACGTCTCAGGTTGTCATCATACATATCTCATACGTAGTAAGGAGTTAGGTCTTTGATCATGAAATCATCAAGAAGACAATATTAGATATATAAATATTCTCGTACTGGATATATACGTAATTGATTGTGTGTATCCGTTGCATCTACATCACGTAGATTTTTCAAAGTTGTGTGAATCTCATTAAACAAATCATTAGATTTGTTTAATGATTGGATTACCAAAACTAGCTGTGCTCTTCATAATTTTCTGAAAAATGTGTACAATCAGCCAATCTTACCTTTATTTTTACAAGAAACTTGCGCCAGTAATAGAACAGTACTGAGTAACAATGACACACACTAACTACCTTATAAAAAGCACAAACCGTCCGTCGGCAAAGTTTGCAGAAAATTTCATTAGGACTACATTATTCAGTCAATTTAGTTCAGATATAGAGACTCGTACATCTAAGGATAGATACGATCCATTTGCTCTCAAATGAGGAATTGTCTGTAGAACGAGTTCGGGTCGAATCTATGTTTAACTTTCGCTAATTGTTTGCTCGTGGGAAAATTTACCCAGCATACCCTGACCTCCGAAATCCGGTTAAACCACACAATATACACCATTAATAGGAGGTGCCGGGTGTCTAGGTGCCTGGTTTATAATCTTAATCTCGTGAAAACAGTGCCACATTGGTTTTGCAAAAGTTTTAATACAATTAATATTTAATTCGTTTATTGCTTTTTGCTGATTTCAATGTTTGGTTGCGGTTTATGTTAATTTTAAGTTACATTAATGATTTGTATGTAAATACTTTACGTTTATATTGAGAAAGTTATGAAAACTAAAGTTATAAAAGTTTTTTTTAATAATATAGATATAGAAAACATACAAGAAATCCATCAGACGGTAAGTGGCTACTGCCGCTCGTGGTCATGTATAAGCAACCCCAGATAAGATTAGATTTCTACCTGAGGTTGGGCACAGATGCTACCTCTGAGGACTAAGTTGAAACGTCTCGGATAACCACACATTTCAAATCAAAATACTTAGCGCTAATTTTAATTTTAATTAATTAGCGCTTAACACTCTTGTGGTGCCTATGAAGTCAAGAACCAAAGGCTTCTACCGTTAAGATAAATAACATCTAGTCATTCAACTATAGTCAAAAGTTGGCTATTCCATGGTATTCCTATTCTATTAAGATTTAATGACAAAAACATGAGTTCAATTTTCAAAGCCAAACGGTTCTATAGATTTTCATCAAACTTCTACGAATTGACAGTATTATAATGTAAAGATATATGATATATTAAAATCGTTCCAGACACAATATATGCTAGCAATGGTCTAGACCACAAGTTTATAGTCATTTAGAGTTATGACAAGAGTTATGTTCTGTGTCCCACGGGATTAATACCGAAATGAGTAAATTTGCATGAGGACCAAGGTCACTGACATAACTATGCGAGATATCAAGATAAAGTGGAAATTGGTTCAGAATTTTTTTTGGGAGAAACTTTTGGAGTATGAAGCTGTTAGTGTGGACCGTGTTGATGCATATGTAGTATGAAAAGTGCAACTAGTAAAACTCAACGAAAAAAGCCGTCTGAAGAGCGCCATGTGAGTGTCAAGGTGATCTGATTCAGCTAGAACTGAACTAACACTACTGATGATGATGCGTGGTGTTGGTGCCTACGAAGTCTAACCAAACGTCTGACTTACGTATGAGGGCACCGCTTTGTCTTCAAAAGTGGTAACGCATCCGTGATCTACTTTACGTAGAACTCGTTCTATAAAAATAATTCATTAATTTTTATCATTAAAATTAATCAGTGAAAAATCCGACAGAAGCCTCTCAATACCAATATTTTGATTTGACTTCATAAATCAGGTTACGTATCTGCAATCGTTATCCGGTATTTCCAAAACCCGGGATTCCCGAAATCCGGAAAATAAACGCATTAACCGAGTTCGAGATAGCGCTATTTCCACACGAAACGAAGTGACACCAAGTCTTCCACACCTCCATTGGCAATACAAAAGTTAATTTGGTTCCGAAATTCTATTTCCGAAGCAACAAAGCGGACTTCGGATTTGTTCATTTCATTGACTTTGTCGTGTGAAGAGAAAATTAAGGAACTTTCCAACTTTTCGTATCGGCTTCGTTCGTTCGTACGGAATATAAATGTATTGATGTGCTTATTTTGAATGTGCCATATATTTTTTAATGGAGCGAGTAGCAAATACGTTATTTAAAGTCTAATTGGCTGGATTTTTACCGCCCCTCTTTTGTTCCGGACCGCGCACCACTGTCGACTGTTGTTGGACCACGTGGCGTGCTTCATACATATCATACATTTGTTATTTATTCATTAAGCTCATTACCCCATGGACATTAGTATTCAAACCCAGATAAGATTACATTCGTACCTGAGGTCGCCAACAGATGCGCCACTACCCCTGAGGATTAAGCTGCAATGTCTCGGAAAAGAAAGAATATGTGTGACGGTGGTGCCTTTGGAGTGAAACCAACAAAGTCCGAATGCCGATGCTGAAAATAGTATGTAACACCAAAATACAAAAAAACAATTCATGATTAGTTTTCCATAATTTTCCGTCACGATCACACATTTCTAAAGATAGGTATTGCTCGATATTGCAATACTAGTTTATGGACCGATCGCACGCCTCAGGGAAATTTGCTTATTTACTGCCGCTAGCTGACGTTAGGTTAACTGTGTTCTAAATTCCGGTTTGTACCTAAAACCCTGGTTTATTCAGTGGTCAGTGTTAGGTTATCTTCACAAATAGGTGAAGGTAAAGTGATTGTTTGAGTTCAAGTATACTGTTCGAGATTTTCTTTGAAAATACTGAAGGGATTTGGATGAGTAAGTGGGGATTCTTGCTGAAATATTCAAGGATCGTAAAAAGATCATATGTAGTGTGATGTACTTGTAAAACGCTCTTTTAATCCGCGCAGCGGAGCGGTTACCATACTGGTCTTCGCAAAGAGTTCCGGGTTCGATCCCCAGCCAGACGGTCATCTGAATGATGATTTTAAGTATCAGGCCAGGCATCTAAGTGTTTTTGAATTCGTCTTTGTGTGTTTCCTTGGCACCCACGATATAGGGATGCTAGTGTAGGGCTGTGAGCGTAGAGTGTCCCATTTTTAATATTTATTTATCTCCTGGAAGAACTTTTTGTATTTCTAGTTATATACTCTTGTCCATTTTCTATAAAGTTATTTTGATTTCTACGACGTACCTGTCTGCGAATATCCCGTTGAATTAGGGTCGGATACTTCGCAGTAACTGTAGGGACGCTGAAAACAGCAAGTCTTTCTAATTTCATTGTACGACACTTTTTAGTTCGTAAATGTGGAAATTATGAGTAGATTGAAAGCAACGTTAAGGACGTGTCAACATAATCGTGTTGATGCGTAAAACCCTTTAAACTTATCTTTTAAACTTCTAAGTTTAAAATATAAGATTACATCATATCTTAGGAAACTAATTAACATTTCATCTATTTTATAAATCTTCAAGAAAATAATTTGAAAAAAGACAAAATGAAACTCACTTAAACAAATTTACAATAGGTGTCGTGTAAAGTGAAAAATTAAACATTTCTTAAAAGTATCGGTAAATTTCTAACAACTTAACATAGTATATTGTATACGAAATCTTAAATGATATGTTACATTACAATGAAAAATATGTACAAAAAGAAATCATTTCTGATTCCCAATCCCGTAGATCCGTAAAAGGTAACAAAGATATAAGGAAACTTATGGTAAGTCGAGTACTTAGTGGAAATCCCATTAGTTGTGCGGTCACCTATCGGTTTGACCTCGGAAAGTGCTTAGCGACGATCGATTTATCGTTTACGTGGAACCGTGAAGATTTGGTTTTGCTGAAGTATACATTTATCATATTACAAGGAGATCAGAGAAGGATCATATTACAAAAACACAATGACTTGTAGTTGGGTATACAAGACATAAAGGTGGTATAACTATGTATGGTTCGTCTCCGGCGGCACCACCGCCATACTTCTGCCTCATAACAACAATGTTCAGCGTTGCTATGTTCTGGTTTGAAGGGTGTGGATGGTGGGTTTGAAGGGGAGACAGACTTTTCCGAGGCGTTCCAGCTTAGTCCTCAGGGGTAGCGGCGCATCTGTGGCCGACCTCAGGTAGGAGTATCTAATCCTATCTGGAGTTTATTACAGATGTCCATGGGCAGCAGTAGCCACTTACCATCAGGTGGACTGCATGCTCGTCTGCTACTCTTATATTATAAAAAAAATAAAGCTCTTACTATATAACTCATACAAAATACAGTCAACCCCAATTTAAAGAAGCCATAGTGCGCAGGATAAGTAGCAATGAAGGCAAGAGGGGAAGACAAGAGGTGTGCAGATCACTTAAGCGTGGTACGAAGTAGTGCAGGACCAACTAAATTTGTTAAATTGCTACTGTTTTAAGAAATTCGAGACGGCAATTGTTTCTTCATTTCGTAAATAATATTTGTAAATTTATATTATCTCAGCATCATCATCAACCCATTACTGTCCCACTGCTGGGCACGGGTCTCCTCTCTGAGCGAGAAGGTTCAGGCCATAGTCCACCGCGCTGGCCAAGTGCGTATTGGTAGACTTCACATACCTTCGAGATATCTTCTTTTTTTTTATTAATCTCTCAGGTACACAGGTTTCCTCACGATGTTTTCCTTCACCGTTTAGCAAGTGATAATTCATTTCTAATACGCACATAACTTTGAAAAATCAGAGGTGCGGGCCTGGGATTTGAACCTCGGACTCCATTATTCCTTATATTATTTAAATTACACTAATTTAGACATTTGTATTTTATACAATAGTTTAGCTTAAACCAAGTTATTTTCAAGTCTGTCTAACTGACCGTCGGAATGACTCAATTTTTTCAATTAAATTCAGGTGTAAAGTGTAAAAAAAATATTATTAAATTAAGTACTGATTTCCCTGTATGTTAACTATGAAATAATGATCATCTTATAATAAAACTACCATGAAAAGACGACACATACCCAAACAACAGGTCGTCGTCAACCCATTACTGTCCCACTGCTGGGCACGGGTTTCCTCTCAGAGAAGCTTCTTTAAGTCATTCTTAGGCCAAGTTTACGGTTTTAAGTTTTCTCACGATGTTTTCCTTCACCGTTATTCCAAATGACAAAATTTATGAAGTAAAATCAAAGGTTATATTCTGGTTCTATTCAGTTTGTCTGGGAATCGAACCTTGGCATAATCGAGATGCCCAAGTTGGCCACTATGGTGGGCATATCAAACAATACACCATATCTTCTGTATAAATAAAAATGAATGTTTGTCTGTATGTTATAGAATCGTAAACTATGTTATTGTTGCAAAAAGTGTTGTGCAGGAGCCCACAAAGGTTTATAAGTTGGTACGACCAGTTTTCAACAGACGGCGCCACTGTTATTCCATTTTATTCCATTTTTAATCAGTTATATGTATGTCATGTTTTTACATTTTTTTAACGCAGGGGAAGCCGCGTGTGCTACTAGTAAAAAAAAATAACAAATTTGACACTTCATTTAAAACATTAATATAATTTTCGCAGACTACATAATTTTTTCCCTCCAACGGCAGTCCAAGCAAATTACCAAGGACGGGTTCATTGTTTAACTTTGGTAATTACCTTTCCCAATTACCTTCCAGTTGTCCAATGTCGCACTGCAGGTAAATATTTACACGGTTAGCAAATTTGTAGACGGTTTTGTGTGGCTTTATTATAAACCTACTTAGCTAAGGGTTCAGTAAATGTACTAGTACCAGTGATAGCCTAATTATTAAGAAACTCAGCCCCTAGATCGAGAGATCCGAGGTTTAAATCCCAGGCACCTCTGATTTTTAAAGTTATGTGCGTATTAGAAATTAATGATCACTTGTTTAAACGGTGAAGGAAAACATCGTGAGGAAACCGGCATACCTGAGAAATTTTATAGGTATGTGAAGTCTAGCAATTCACACTTGGCCAGCGTAGTGGATTATGGTCTAATCCTTCTCATTCTAGTAGGAGACCGGAGCCGAGCAATGGAGTAGTATTGGGTTAATGATGATGAAGATGCATGGTACGAACGCGCCGGGTGAAGTAAAGTTTGAAGGTGGTAGAACTTGGTGGTTCGACTCCGAAGCACCACCGCTACACCTATTTTTGTAAACAGCAGTGTTAAGTGTTGCTGCGTTCTGCTTTGTAGGACAACATACTTATTCGAGGCGTTCCAATTTAGTCTCGAGGCGTAGCAACGCATCTGTTGCTAACCTGAGGTAGGAATCTAATCTTTTCTAGAGTTAATTGCAGATGCCCATGAGATACAGTAGCCACAAATATAATTTTATAAATGAAAAGGGTTTACATGACTAAACTATACGTTTGCCTAAAAACATTCTGTACATGGCGAGTATATTAAACTCAAAGAGAGTAGCCGTCCGTTTATTGTTTAACTTAGTTAATTATTCCCGGGTTGTAGTGTCAGCTTTATCTAGGAAATATGCGAAGCTTGCTTGATGTACGTTTTGAATAATTGCTAGAATCGCGCTGTTGTATTCTGGTTTCGAATGTGTGGTAAGGTAATACTTACACGAGGTGTTTCAACTTAGTCTTCAGGGCTAAGCATCTGTGGCCGATTTCTCGCAGCACCCTCGCATATATTACACACATATATACTTAATTATATAATACTTAATTTTTCGTGTTTATTTTATTTATATTCTCGAAGATTTTATTCTTAACGACTTTTTTGTACCGACGAATTTCAGATTTTTTAGAAATGTAATAGTATCGGATCAGTCCAATTGATGGTATGTGGGGCTATACACCTGTAATCAACCCGAGATAAGATTAGATTTTTTCCTGAGGTCACCCACAGATGTGCCGCTACCCCTTAGGACTAAGCTAACTACAACACCCTTCAAACCACAACACAGCAGCGCTTAACACTGTTGTTATTAGGCAGAAATAGGTGTGGCGAAGGTGTCGCCGGAGTCAAATGGGTTCCACCTTTAAGTGTTTATTTTTGACGACCTTTTTTCGCCATATATAATTTAGCCCTATGCACCCCCGTGATAAGTAGGTTGCCGACCACTGTTTTACATATTTTCCCCCAAAATTAATTTCCAAAAAGGTAATGTAAGACAAAACCTGCCGAGTGTAAGTCCACCCTTATCCTACACGAATCGATGCGCAACGTTATTACCACGTCTAATCCTCTTACGAGACCACACTCCCCGAGAAGTTGCTTTTTAATAGCTAAAAATAATAAAATTCCCTGTCGTAGCTTTAAAACTCTGGTTCGAAGTGACATCGACACGTTCTAAGGTTTGATATGAGTTTTACTAATAAGAAGTAATCTATTTCTATACTAATATTATAAAGAGGAAAACTTTGTTTGTTTGATTGTAATGAATAGGCTCAAAAACTACTGGATCGATTTTAAAAATTCTTTCACCATTCGAAAGCTACATTATCCACGAGTAACATAGGCTATATTTTATATGAAATATATTTGATAAATAGATTTTGAGGCTGTACAACGTTTGCCGGGTCAGCTAGTAAATAATAAAGTCATGTTTAATGAAAATACATATGTATGTAGTCCATTTGTTGCTTTTTGTCAAGCCATTACAATATCACTGTTGGGCAAGGGTTTCTTTTCAGATTGAGAGGGTTGTAGGCAATTTAGGCTATAGTCAGATTATTAAACTTCATACACCCTTGAAAACTTGTGTTTTTAAGAACTCTCCTGCACGTCACTTTACGATATGTTCTTTTGTCTATAACTTTGAAAATCAAAGATTGAAACTCAAACTTCGGACCCGCCATTAGAAAGTCTGGTTTCTAATCACTGATACCACAGGGCGTTCTTCTTTAAGTTGTACTATTGTAACATTTGCTAGTCTTATAAGATACATAGTTAACATACGTCATGAAATTACTTTTATTTAATCACCACCGAATGTGTAAAGTTAATTGTTATACCGAAATTTAATGTTAAAAATTTACTTCCGACTTTAAATTATACCAACTTTTGACAGAGTTGATCAATTTTGGTGAAATAAGTCAACGTACAGACATATGTACGAGTATATATTGTTAATCCATTGAATTCAATTTAGTAGTTTAGTATTCTAAACTATATTTCATAAAGAGTCTATCATTTCTATAATATTTTAAATTACGTTCTCTATTCGCCGTTTACGTACTCCGTAAAGCGTAACTACTTTTCCTTATTAAAGAGAGCGAAGAACAAAACTCTCATGTAAGCCCCACTTGCCCGAGTGTGTCGGTGCAAAAACCTTATTACCCCGTTTAATCCTCTTATGATCTCCTTGCCGCAGCGTGCGAGGAAGTTGCTCTTTTTAGAAACATTACAAACAAACTTATTTAAAACACTAAGTACACGAGTTTCCCTAAAAAATAAAATAAATTTCAACAGCTATATCTCCATTTTTGCAGTATCAGTTCTTTTCCTCAACCCACACTTCATGGTCTTCCTGGGCAAAAACCTCTATAACCAGTTTCATTGACCCATCTCATATATCATAGCGCATTCTATAAAGAGTTCAAGCTGGATCTTCAGTATCAGATTACCAATTTGTATAAATTATAGTTGAAAATCATCCTCAGTAAATCATCCATCTTATTTAAAAGATCTATTGAAACCGGACTGATACTGCTATAGTTACATTACGAATACTTCATTTTCATTTTATTTCAATCGTTGTCATTCAGTTTCTTACTTACATTGATTTTGTTGACTCCCACTTTCCTTATATCTTTCATGTTTTAAACTACTTTCGCTATTCGCCGTTTATGCAGTACGTAAATCGTAACTACTTTTCCTTATTAAAGAGGGCGAAGAACAAAACTCTCATGTAAGCCCCACTTGCCCGAGTGTGTCGGTGCGCAAACCTTATTACCCCGTTTAATCCTCTTATGAGCTCCTTGCCGCAGCGTGCTGGGAAGTTGCTCTTTTTAGAAACATTTTGTTACTTAAACATTAAACAATATTTTGGGTAATTAATTGTGAATTATTTTTGGGTTCCCTTGCTTACTTTTCTTCGTGTGTTGACAGGTACGGGACTATAATTGATTTGTTATTTTTGTAAAATGCGGCCGGCTTATGATCAACATTTCAATTAACAAATGTTGAACCTAATTGTTAGCGTTTCGCGTAATCGAATATATTAGCTTTTGGACGCCCCCTTATGCTGTGGGCCCTGGGCACGGATCCCCGTAGGGTAAAGATGGTTTGCCTTGGGCTATTCCAGTACCTGGTTTCCCAATTAGTGTTTGATTGCATTATTAACTCTATACAATTTGATAGCCATAGCATTTATACACAAATAACTACTTCTTGAAACCCAGAAAGTACTTTAATACAATAGTGCTTAGATTTTGAAATTACGTTACCAGTTTCAAGAACAAAATCTAAGTCAGCACACAACTACAAAGTTCACGAGTGCGCTCGAAGCGCCAGGCTTCTTTTCATTAACTTTTGTGAAGTTGTGGCGCATCTTAGACTTTATCTTATCTTACTTTTCTTTACATTATAGAAGAATAATATAATTTGCTCGGTATTGTTTGTGTGGTCGAATACTTCTGTTTACTATGATGGCATCAGTGTCACCGTTTTGGTGGTTTGTGTCGGTTATGTGGTGAGGTAGCGGTGCCGTTGAAGTCAAACCACAGAAAGTTCTTCCACCTTCAAATCCATAGAATTTTGTACACAAATTAGTACTTCCTGGAGTCCAGAAAATTGAATACAATATAGTGCTTACATTTTAAAATTACGTTACCAGTTACAAGAACAAAATCTAAGTCAGCACACAACTACAAAGTTCATGAGTGCGCTCGAAGCGCCAGGCTTCTTTTCATTAACTTCTCTGAAGTTGAGCGCGTTGTGGCGCATCTTAGACTTTATCTTATCTTTCTTTTCTTTACATTTTAAAAGAGTGTTATAATTTTAAGTAATGTATTGTTTTTGTCGTCGAATTCTTTTGTTTGCGACGACACTGCTATTACAGAATACAGTGGCACGTTAGCCAGTTGAATATTTCTCTTAAGAGGCTTGGGTTCCAAGATTGAGACTCCAGGCAAGCACTTCCGATGTTTCAAAGTTATGTGCGTATTACAAATTAATTATCACTTGTTTAACGGTGAATGCGTAAACGTAAACATCGTGAGGAAACCCACATGCCGGAGAGTTCTTAGACGTGTGAAGTCTATCTATAGGCTTTTGCTTAGTGTAAAAGATAATGTTTTCTAAACCTTTAACGTTGAGAGGAAACCAGAGCCCAGTAGTGGGACGAAAATGGGTTGACATAACCTGTGAAGCACGAAAGCGTGCATGAATTTTGACCACCAGTTGTCACCGATCTAAGTCTAAACCACACTCAACGTCGCTTAACTTTTAGATCACTTAAAATCTCCACGGGCCGCAGGTCATACACACTTCCCCATTCATGATTATCTAATAGCATAAGACATATTTAAGTTAGTAACTTAATACCCTGCCCTTATACTAACACTGAGGTAGATTGCGCGGGCCAGTCATTACCGTGATGTAAGGTAATGATATTACGACAGTCTACGATAATGTAACATTACCGTAATATATATATACCGTAGTATACATATGCGTTACACGTAAACGTAATTATATGGAGTGATATTGCATAAACTTTAATTTTCCTATTTTATTAATGATAAATAATTAATGATAATAGTTCCAGAAAAAGTACCAAAACTACGTTTGTTGCTGCTTGTGGCATCTTGTAATATTTAATTTAAATAATTTAGGTGGTAGAACCTTTTGTGGTTCGACTCCGGCGGCACCACCGCCACACCTATTTCTACCGAATAACCGCAATGTTAGGGGCTGCTGTGTTACGGTTTGAAAGGCGTGGTAAGGGAGATAGACTTTTTCGAAGCGTTCCAGCTTTGTCCTCAGGGGTAGCGGCTCATCTGTGGCCGACCTCAGGTAGGAATATCTAATCCTATCTGGGGTTGATTACACATGAGCATGTTCGACAGTAGCCACTTACCATCAGGTGGACTGCATGACAGTCTGCTACTCCTATATTTAAAAAAAAACGATTTTAATATATCAATTTAATTATAGTAGTAGGTACTTGATTTTTTCGTCGCAGTCAATTATTTTTAAGCGTCCGTGTTTTTGGTGTCAAGTCATTACCGTGTTTTTGTTTTGTTCTTTTTCTTTAATTATTCATTTAAGTAATTTATAATCTTCAGGGTAATGACTTTGGGTACGCTCTCCCCATATCGTACAACACACTGACAGTGCGGTGGCTTGGCGCGCGGTCAAGTCATTACCGTGTTTCTGCCGGAATTTAACAATATTGCCAAAATTTATCTTGTAAACATGTGAATTCTCTTAGAATTAATGAAATAAGATAAATTAATGTTATATGAAGGTGGTAGAATCTTTTGTGGTTCGACTCCGGCGGCACCACCGCCACACCTATTTCTGCCTAATAACAGCATTAGTTAGACGTTTCTGTATTCCGGTTTGAAGGGTGTGGTAAGGGAGACATACTTTTCCGTGGAGTTCCAGCTTAGTGCTCAGCGGTAGCGGCGCATCTGTGGCCAACCTCAGGTATATCTAATGCTATCTGGGGTTGATTACAGATGACCATGGGCGGCAGTAGTCACTTACCATCAGGTGGATTGCTTGCTCGTCTGCTACTCCTATATATTATAAAAATATTTATATGAATGAGATATAATTATAGTATTTAGATATATATAATTTTTGCGTGTATTTTTCTTATTCGCGTATATTAAAGTAACTTACTTTAAATTTATGCTAAGCTATGTTAGCCAACTTTGATTACTGATAAAGACGATTCTCAGTTCTATGCTTGTACATATGAAACGATAAGATGCTAGTGACATGCGTGAGTATAATGTAAGCCATACACGTTGCGGCCTTCAGGAGAGTTTACATGTGTAGATTATCCTGTACACTGCTCCACAGGTCTATCCGCGCATGCATACCTGAACAGGTAGACCACACCGGTTCATCATGATCAACCCATTACTGTCCCACTGCTGGGCACGGGTCTCCTCTCAGAATGAGAAGGATTAGGCCATAGTCCACCGCGCTGGCCAAGTGCTTATTGGTAGACTTCACATACCTTTGATTTTTTTTTTTAATAAATCTCTCAGGTATGCAGGTTTCCTCACGATGTTTTTTTTCACCGTTTAGCAAGTGATGATTAATTTCTAATACGCACATAACTTTGAAAAATCAGAGGTGGCTGGGATTTGAACTTCGAACCCCTCGATCGAGAGGCCGAGTTTCTTAACCACTAGGCTACCACTCCGGTTCACCGTAGTGTTTATGGGAGGCATACGTAATAAAAACGTAATCTTATACGAGCAACGTGAATAGAGCAATAATAAAATAAAAATACAAAATGATCACGAGAATGTCGCGAATCGACTAGGTCACATAGCAATTTCATTAATTCTTCTAAATTCAAACGCCGTCATAACAGTTACAACTAGAACACAGTGCGTCTCGCTCACTCCATTAGTTTTTATGTCCTCATCTCGTTTTCGCGTTAATCCGGCGTGTGCCGGAATATTGCCTTTCTACGCTCTTTCTACGCTCCCCAGAGACACTGTAAAGGTGAGTTCATACTAACGTTACATTGTCTTAATAATATAGAATAATATAGATATTTAATTGCAGAAGACGTGAAAACTCATAAGTGAAGTATTGAAATTTTCTTAATAATTATTTTAATTTAATTTCAAAAGACTTAACCACTAATAAATAATTTAAAAAAATATTTTTTTATAAAGTTCAGGTACCATGCAAGCACGCAATCCACTGAATGGTAAATGCACATCTTTAGTCAACTCGATAGGGGTTATGCCTGAAACCGATCACAGATGCGTTTCTTGAAGACTAAGTAGGTCGTCTTATATGTTAATCGGCCGACATCCACGTCCAACCACGGTAACGTGTGAACTGTTCTCGCTAAGAATAGACGTTGTAATGGTACCTCTTGTTTTATTTTGTGATATACTAGTCTGCCACACTAGTCTAACATTTATAACAACTGATGAACTGTAATAAAAAGACATAAAACTATTTTACCGTTCAAACCTGATAACAAAATCAGGAGAAGAATAATTAGAGAAATAAATGAAGTTTTTGATTTTGGGATTTTTGATTTTTTTTTTGTTGATGAACCCGTCACTAAGAATTCCATTTCATTACATCGCCTATTGCACTACTTGACTTATGTAGGTATATTTTTATTGTTTAAATTCAACTGTAAGTGTGGAATAAAGAGCATCTATCTATCTAGCCCTATTACATAAAATATCGTTATTTATTTGCGTTTCTTACTTAAACTAATGTGTACTATCTAAAACATTTGCTCTATATAGCCGATTAAATTGGTTTACTAATGCTCCGCTTGGAATGATCGGCCAATTGAATTTCAGACCACTATTGGGTAGCCCGTAACGCTTTAGTTAATATTGGTAAGTGTTTTATAAGGATGAAGTAGGAATCGACTGCTAGCGAATCTAAGTTGAAGAGTAGGTAGCATGGTTCGATTGAAGTTACCACTGCCACACCCAATTCTAGCGTGAAAGTTTTGCGTTAAGGTGGAAAGGTATGCACGGCTGATTCACATGAAGCGATTAGTTCTCAATAATGACAACGCACCTGTGATTGGCTTCAGGCAAAATGTTATATAATTAAATTTGGTAGAACCTTCTGTGATTCCACTTCAGTTTCACTTCTGCACTACCATCGCCATACCCATTTCAGCCTAATAGCACCAGTTGTCTGCTATTGTGTCCTGGTTTGAAGGGTGTAAAGAAGACATCCTTTTCCGAAGCAGCTTAGTCCTCAGAGGTAGCGAATTTGTGGCCGAATTCAGGTGGAAATTTGTTCTTGTCTGTGGTTGATTGTGGACATCCATGGGTGGCAGTAGCTACTTAACATCATGTGGACTGCATGCTTGTATGTATTCGTCGTTATTTAAGTAAAAATACTTTAAAGTTTAATATAAACTTTAATTTTGAAAATCCAGTGTAAACACGCCCTTACAAAACGTACTTCCTTATCCTAATGATTATGGTCATACAGAGTTCGCCAGGTGGGACTTATAAGGGCTTAGATTAGTATTATTTAGAGGTTGAAGTAAAGACCCAAGCACCTGAGACACGGTGACTGCGACTTAAGGACTTAACTGAAAAATACTTGTTATAAAAATGTTAATGTTATTAAATGTATATGAACCATCTTCACAAGGAAACAGAGCAGTTTTTTAACAAAAATAACAAACGACATGCATCTCACCTGATGATTAGTGATGTGTGCAACTGGCACACCATTGTGATGGTAGAATGTACGAACTTCTCTTGCTGTAACTATCTTTGTACTACATTCTTGCAATCAATAAATTCCATGCCGCCCATGGCATACATGTTATAAAACCCAGGTAAGATCTAAGGAATCTATCCTACCTGAGGCTGGCCACAGATGCGTTGGTTCTTTTGAGGACTAAGTTGAAACGCCTCGGGTAAGTGCGTCTCCCTTACCTCACCGGAACCGGAACACAACAGTGTTTATATTGTTAATATTATAGCGAAATAGGTGTGGCGATGGTGTCGCCAAAGTCGACCCACAAAAAGTTTTACTATCTCATTTTATTTACTATCTTTATTTTACTATCTTCTAAATATTCCGACTACCCAAACTAAACCAGAACACAGCGTTTACCACTGCAGTTATAAGGCGGAAATATGTAGAAACTATGCAAATTTTCGCCTGAACGTATAAAAATTGGGTGAACCAATTTCTTTATCAGAAAATTCCACTGTTATTTTTACAATCCACATACTCTCACTGCGAAGGCTCTTAACCAGATTGCCTTTTCCGCTTTGCTCCTAATTTCTTAGTGAATAATTGAGGAGCAGGTTCAGTGCAACGCAAGTAAATCTTGGGATGAAATTTAAAAGTAGTTTTAGTGACTGTGGTCTTGAAGATGTCTTTTTAAGAATATTTGTGCAAGGTACACAAATTCAAAAGACTTTGGAAGCTTTTATGTTTTTAGTAAATTTGAAAACAGAAACGGGTAAGTGTAAATAGAAATGAGGATCTACTACGACCCCTCTTTAACACGCTTTTATTAGCTTGGGTTGTATTTATGTATGTATGTACGTAACAGAGTAACGGAATCTTTGAACCCGATTTCTATCGACTTTGAACGTTCAGTTTAATTCAAAATTTTGAAAAGTTATCAAAAACCGATGACAATACACGATTTAAATAATTTTGTACAAAGTGTGTGTACATAGTTTAATTAAAACTGATAAATGGAGCACCCCACGCTTCTTTCACAATTATACCATTTACTATTCCTTAATCGATTCCTAGATTAAAAGTTATTTTCTACTTTTTAGTTGATTTTATCATAAAAGCTTTTTTTTTAGTTTTTGAACTATATTTATTGAATTTGTTGCAATAGATAAAACAATTAGTGAAATGCAGTCGTTTTTTTTAAGATTTTCAAAAATATGAATATGGATCCCGCTACGAGTTACTGTGCCGTGCGTACCATACGTTTAACGGACTGCACAAATACTAAACACTCAGAAGAAAAATCAAACATTCTATCTAGTCTAGTCTATCTAGCGAGAATTAATTCAAAAACCCGAAAATCACAAGATTTCGTAGAACACTTGCAAATATTTAGATTAACATCCATAACATTTCGATTTGTCTCATCACATTAAAAATGTAACAACATTTTTTGATAAAAAATGTAACAACTTTGGCAAAATCCTAAATTCTCATTTCCGACAAAATAATCCAACGCTAAGTATTACAAAAATCCAGAATCTCCAACAGAAATTGAAATATCCAATATATCTGAAGCAGGCTTGTTTTCTCAAGCGTTTTCTGGTATTTCAAGAGCGCTTACTTCGTCTTACCAATTCTCTAATGTATATCGAATGTCTTAACTCTTTGATCAAAGTCAAGGGTATTCCTTTTGGCGTACCAGATATCGATGTTCGTCAATAAATACCTTGCTGTACCACGACCGATTGAAGATTAGCGAATGTAACCGATAAACTCTGTTGTTAAAATAAAAGATTTCGCAAATAAACGCGAGATAGAATTGGAAGATTTCCTCGCCATTATAGCTTGTTATACGAGTAATTAATTTGTATTGCGCGCATAACTTTGAAAGCTCAGAAATATGTGTCTGGAATTTAAACCTCGGATGCCCGATTGCGAGACCAACTTTCAACTTACACACAACACTACCTTTGCTAAATCGATTTTAATACAAATTTCACTATATATACATATGCAACTTCACACCCATCGCATTCAAATAAACTCATGGACGACTAGAATCCTACTAAGGATTGATTGCAAATATCCACAGACGCAATTAACACTAACCATCCGTTGAACTGCACGCACATACTACATGTTATATACTTTAATATCTTTTTCACACCTTCAATACGTCAGCAATATTACCGTTCTAGTTTAAGCGTTTTAAACGTTTTATATTCTCACAGCCCCACACTAGCATTCCATTTCCATCGTGGGTGCCAAACACACACATAGACAAATACAAAATCAGAACATCCAGACTCAGAACCGATATCTAAACTCATCATTCAGATGTATGGCCGGGGATCGAATCCGGAACTCTTGCGCGTCAGACCGGTATAGCGACCGTTTCGCTATCCGGGTCGTCACGTTTAAAGTACGCATTCTCCAAACTGACAGCAAAAATCCTCCGCTTATCGCACACCCAGTCACAGTGAAACAAGAACGAGTTGAAATCTATTAAGCTTCAGGCATTTCAATGTCAGAAACGGATTCCAATTTGGCATACGTTTGGTGTAGCTACGGTTGACATAAACGCGAGTGGGAACCGTGCAGGTTTATTTTTAAGACTAGTAACCCGGTATCAGGTAGATTTCGGATTTTTGTAGCAATCGTGCTTACAGTATTGCAGCTTTTCTGTAATCAGTAAATGGGATTGAAGTGTTACAGAAACTCTGCATAGAAGCATTGCTACGTAGTAGAACCGGCGCAGCTGTAATCCATCTCAGATAGGAATATCTAATCCTATCTGGACTTGATTACGGACGTCCATGGGCGGCAGTAGCCACTTACCATCAGGTGGAGTGCATGCTTGTGTTCTACTCGTTTATTATAAAAAAGTATATCTGTAATCACTAAATGGGATTGAAGCTTTAACAAGTCTGCCATAAAAGCATTGCTATGTGGTAGATCCCTTTATGGTGCGACTTTGGTGTTACTGCCGCAACACTTATTTCTGCATCATACCGATAATATTTGGCGGTGCTGTGTTCCGGGTTAAAGGGTATGAAACGGGAGATTGTATATATCAGAGGCGTTTGAACTCAGTTCTTAAGGCTGGCAACGCATTGTGTCGGTGGCCAATCTAAGGTGTCCTACCTTTACTTTAATTGGTTACAGATGTCGATGAGCGGCATTTGCCAGTTACAATTTGATGGAAAGCAAGCTCGTTTGCCACTTCTTTACCCTTAATGTGTAATCTCTCAACTTTTTCAAACCAGTATACATTAGAGTAAATCATATAAATTCGTTTATTTCTTTAAAGAAAAGAGATAAAAACGAAATAAAACGAACGAAATCTCTGGCTTCAGTCAGAGAAGTGTCCACCTACTATGATGTGGATTGCGCTGTTTGATACATCTATAAAAATACAATAATTATTAAATAATGCAGAAGTTTAAAAGTAATATCAATATTGAATCGCGTTACTATAACAAACCTTTGTGGTTCAACTTCAGCGGCACCACCGCCCCACCTTTTTCTGCCTCATAGCAGCAGTTAAGCGCTGCTCTGTTCTTGTTGAGTGTGGTAAGAGAGACATACTTTTCCGAGGCGTTCCAGCTTAGGCCTCAGCGACACATCTGTGGCCGACCTCAGTTAGGAATATCTAATTTTATCTGAGTTGATTACAGATATCCATGGGCGGCAGAAACCACTTACCATTACGTGGACTGCATACTCCTCTGCTACTCCCATATAAATATGATGCTTGCATTAAAATTCAAAAGTTTAATATACACAACCAGCGCAGCGCAGCGCCCAAGAGGCAGATCAATCTTCATCCAAGCATTAGCGACGACACATCAAGTGATCATCAATCACACGTTTGATCCCGAATATTCGAAACACAAGGTGAGAAAAACGTATCATTTATTCATATTGAAAACCAGTTAAGGCCTCGTTAAAGACGGGTGTGAGTGACGGATTGGTAACGCTATTTTGAGATCCGGATTTTCTAAATATGGAATCGGATTATAATATGGATTGTGTGTTTGGATTGGGACGCTTGCTGGAAATTCTACAGGCTTTGACAAATTGGATATTTATGGTGATTTTTGGTAGGCCTTTTTTATAATATAAGAGTAGCAGATGAGCGTGCAGTCCACCTGATGGTAAGTGGCTACTGCCGCCCACGGACATCTGTCATCAACGCTAGATAGGATTAGATATTCCTACTTGAGGTCGGCCACATGCGCCGCTACTCCTGAGGACTAAGCTGGAATGCCTCGGAAAAGTCTGTCTCCCTTACCACACTCTAAAACCGGAACACAGCAGCGCCTAACCCTGCTGTTATTAGGTAGAAATAGGTGTGGCGGTGGTGCCGCCGGAGTCGAACCACAAAGGGTTCTACCACCTTCAAAACTACCTCTTTGTAGTTTGACTCCGAAATCATCACCGCCACTATTTCTTCCTTATACGAGTAACATTAAGCGCTACAGTATTATAGTTAGAAAAGTGCAGTAAGGGAGACATACATATCCGAGGCATTCAAATTTAGTTCTCAGGGCAAGTAACATGTCTGTGGTCGACCTCAGGTAGGAATCTTTTCTTATAACGAGCTTTTGCCCGCGGCTTCGCCCGCGTTACGACGTAATATTTTCATCCCCTATTTTATCCCCTTGGGGGTAGAATTGATCAAAATACTTTCTTAGCGGATGCCTACGTCATAATATCTACCTGCATGCAAAATTTCAGCCCGATCCGTCCAGTGGTTTGGGCTGTGCGTTGATAGATCACTATGTCAGTCAGTCCTTTGAGTTATATATATTTAGATATGGGGTTGACTACAGGTATCCATGGGTGGTAGTAGCCATTTACCATCAGGTTAACTGCATACTCGCTTACTACCCTTATGTTGTTTTTTTTTCATTGATATATTTTTGCTTTAATGACCAAATAGAAAATTCTACTTTGTTCTGTATATTTAAAACAGTATTTTGTATCGCTCGAAATAAATTGTACAGACGAGATAAGTAAATATTACATACTATTCGGCATTAATATATTTTATATGTAAAGAGTAAATATAGGCACATTTTGGTTCGTTATACCAAACAACCTCCATCTTAATAAGTATTAAAGAACGGAAGAAGGTTCCTATGTAAATAATAAATATAGGGTGTAAGCGCACAAGAACTGACGGATTATTTTTATAAGAACATATTTTACAAAACTTAAAAAATAAATAAAGTATGATTAAATGGTAAATTATTTATTTGAAGATTGAATATCCTTTTGTGTACATTTTTACAACTAAAATATTCCATTGAAATAGAACAATATAATAATGGTCTGAATATGTTGAAACATGAAGGAAAATATTTTGTAATAATGGTTAATTTATAATTTAATCCAACTACAATTGTGTCTAAACCTACAAAAGCGCATTTTACTGACAAGCTGTTTAAAAAGTTTTAAAAAGGGAACATAAACTTTCTCCTAAAAAAGTACTAAATAGTGTTTTAATCTCACGTCTTTCCCTCATCCGGTATCCTCATACTAGCTTTTGGACTGTCCACTTAGACTCACCTATACCGGCCCTGTGCCTTCCAACGGTTACCCGCTGTCATATCGTCAGATAACAAATCGCTCTCCGCTTATGAATTGCACCAAAACTTAACAAATACTTTGAACGATGAGCGTTGGGTTTGGGGGCTTAAGCGGCGTTTAACTAAAACCGATGAAAGGGTAAACTGTGATTATTCTTAGTATTATAGTTTAATTCGGGGCTTCTAGCTGTTCATCAGAATTGAGTGCTTAGTAAACAGAAGCCTTGGTTGAAGAAATCGTTTTAGGTACACATAATCGAAAGATTTCTGTATTAAATTAATATTTTTATATAAAAGTAAGTAATGTTTATATTCTTCGTGCATTTATACATAGTTATTAATATATAATATGCGTAAAAAACGAGCATCTAGTACACTTGAAGCCTACCGTCGGGTGGACTGCAAGTGCTGCCCATGGACCTCTGGTATTGGCCTCAAATAAGATAAGGAGGTAACTAAAATCAGGTACGTGCGCTGCTACGCCTGAGGACTGTGTTGGACACTATATTCAATATAGATAAATCTTGTCCCAGATGATTTAACAGTAATATTATATCACGATTAAAGTTATATTTCCTAATGTTATGATTTCATTCGGTAAAGTGAACGTTCTGTACATTGTATATTTGTTTAAGCGCTCGAGTGCTCAGTAAATAGTTGTCCTGTCTTGTAATGTTGGGTTTGCTTCACCAGTTTAGTGGTCCACTTTGGTAATTATATATTAAGTTTGGACATGTAAATAACTGGAAAAATAATAATTACCAGTAACAAAAAAATAAGAAAAAGAAAAAAATTAGAAGGTGGTAGAACCCTTTGTGGTTCGACTCCGGCGGCACCACCGCCACACCTATTTCAACCTAATAACAGCAGTGTTAAGCGCTGCTGTGTTCCGGTTTGAAGGGTGTGGTAAGGGAGACAGACTTTTCCGAGGCGTTCCAGCTTAGTCCTCAGGGGTAGCGGCGCATCTGTGGCCGACCTCAGGTAGGAATATCTAATCCTATCTGGAGTTGATTACAGATGTCCATGGGCGGCAGTAGCAACTTACCATCAGGTGGACTGCATGCTCGTCTGCTACTCCTATATTATAAAAAAAAAAAAAAAAAAAAAATAATATAACAATCATTTTAATAACTAAGGACTGTGTTAGATGTTATAACGGCTTGTATCTTCATTATTCACAAGTAGATCGAGTAGATAATGATATGTGTGTAGAATAATAACAAACAGAACCCTTTGAAGGTGGTAGAACCCTCTGTGGTTCGAGTCCGGTAACACCACCGTCACACCTATTTCTACCTAATAACAGCAGTGTTAAGCGCTTCTGCGTTCTGGTTTGAAAGGTAGTATACCTATAGTAGGGAGATATACTTTTCCGGAGCGTTCCAGCTTAGTCCTCAAGCGTAGCGAGGCATCTGTGGTCGACCTTAGATAGGAATTTAATTCTATCTGGGGTTGATTACAGATGTCCATGGGCGGTATTAGCCACTTACGATCAGATGGACTGCAAGCTCGTCTGTTATTCGTATATTATAAAGAAGGAATCAGCCCTAAACCTATATAATATTATGTATATGTAGATATTTCCTTAGCGAAAATCGAACCCCAAACTGTACGGTACACTAATTTGCTAATGACTTTGACACACGGACCATTTCTTTATCTAATTAACTTAACGTAGAATTTTTCCAACGACATAAAATACAGTAGAAATCGAAGCACTCACTGTTATTGGAACTTAAAAATCCCGGAGTGAATTAGCGGAATAACCGCGCTCAGCGGATTCCGTTAGATTAAACGCTCGCTGGATTAAATTCCCGCTCTATCAAGGAATGGAATGAAAGATTTCACACAATTTTTATTACGTATATTGAAATAAGATTGAATTGGAAGAAAAGACTGAATTACAAAAAAGAATAATGACATTACTTTTAAAAGTTACAGTGGCTGTTTAATAAGTGGAAGGTTCCAGGTTTGGTTCTGGTTACCTGGTCTCACAAAAAAAATAGTTTTAAGGTTATTACTCATTAGTATCTATAATAGACATAAATTTATTATTTTGGTTTTTGTGCAGTCAAGAATTTAACTCGGGGTGGCTCTGCAAAGGAGACCGTATCACAACCACTGAATCACAACTTTAGTTTCGCCAATTTCAATTAGTAGTAATTTTAAAGAAAATTACCTCAAATTTTTCAAACATCAGCAAATACACGAGAAATCGAAGCATTCACTGTTATTGGAATTTAAACATCCCGGAGTGAATTAGCGGAATAACCGCGCTCAGCGGATTCCGTTAGATTAAGCGCTCGCTGGATTAAATTCCCGCTCTATCAAGGAATGGAATGAAAGATTTCATACAGTTCTTATTACCTATATTGAGATGAAATGTAATGGGATGAAATTAGAGAATGACACACAAGGACTCCGTTAAGAATGTGCACGTCCACAAAGACACCATTCCTGAATGCCTGCTGCTGGATTTCCACGTCATGTAATAGGTAGTTTATTATAAACCAGACAAAGTATTGCGTTATTACTGTAATCATAATATTAATTTTTCCCATATCGTAGACTTTATTTAACCTTTATTATTACTTTTCTAGATGTTGGTTTATATCTATGTAGATTGGTCGAAAAATAAACTATTTATAAAGACTATTTCATTCATAAAAGTGCATTTGTCAAATCTAGGGGCACGGCAGTGACCCGTGAAGTCGAGTCGAAAAAAGCGGCATCGTTTATCCTTGTCCAGATTAACCATTCCATCCCATCATTGGTTTTAGCTTTTTTAGTCTTTTACGCATCTTAAAATAAACCTTTTATGATTTTATGGCATAAAATACCCGTTTTTCATAGACTAAAAATACACGGATGATAATCCATTAGTATTTGCAAAGTCAACAAAACGACACCATTAAGTTGATTCTCATCAGATTGTTATTGAAAACGCCTACAAACGCCCACGATGATTCTCCGTAGGAATGGTCTGAGTGGGTGTGATCTGATAACCCTGAATCATTATACCACAGTTTATAATACAAGAATCAGTTAAAACTTTGTATTAGTGGGCGGTTAAGTATGAAAGGTCGACAAGCATCGATTACTCGTTGATTACCGATGTTTCGAAGAAAATCGCAAAGTTTATCGATTAACATTATCTGAGAATTAATCTTAGTCGCCTATTCGGTTAATGTTATCTGAAAATACATCCTAAACCATTTCATTAGATGAAAATTGTGCTATAAATACACAAATAAGATTGTTTCATAAAAATGTCATATATCTATACTAATATTATAAAGAGGAAAACTTTGTTTGTTTGTTTAGATTGTAATGAGTAGGCTCAAAAACTAATGGACCGATTTTAAAAATTCTTTCACCATTCGAAAGCTACATTATCCACGAGTAACATAGGCTATATTTTTTATGAAATATATTTGATAAATAAATATTGAGGCGGTACAAAGTCTGCCGGGTCAGCTAGTGTTTCATAAACAAAGATAGTGTTAGGACTTTCGGTGTCAAACATTTTATTCAACGGTCAGGAGGCACGGCAGTGCCTCCGCCAAGTCGAGCGAAAAAAAGCGGCACGGCCGTAGCATTCTTTTCTCGAATAAATATTATTCAAAATGTATTAGACTTTTTATAAAGTATATTTTACGCAATCTAATTTACCATTTCAAAAATGTATTTATCTATTTATAAAGCTAGTTGGTTATTACAGTTCTAATAATATGGGGTTAGACGATTAAGACTGGATAACACCTATCATAGCAGACAATGCTTTGCGAAATAATTGTTAAATACTAAGATAATTTATCAGCATAGATAAAATATCTCACCGCCTTGTAGTTGAAGGAAGCCATCAAATGTCTTTAACGGCTAACAATATGTCAGCCGTTTAACGGCTGTCATGGTGTAATTTACACGGACCAATGCCGACATGTGCAGTTAAGTGGTGCAAAAACACGAAATCGAAGGAAACACTGCGGAGAAATATCATTTCATTCGTAAATTCTCTAAAAACTACATTTTTTTATATTTTTCCAACACTAAAATAGATGACAGTGACAATTTCAATTGTCAAAACTGGTTGCATTTTCTTGTTAGGAGTGAGTAATCTTTAATAATATATGTTTATCAGATACAACCTTTTGTCGAAATAAAGTTTTCTTATTTAAACCCTATTTTGATCTTACAACTGATCTATAATACCTAATGCACTAAATAATACCCCTTCCCATGTTATAAAGCAGAGCGCTTCCCTGCAAGATTAAGTGCAATTGCCTTCACTTACTCCACTACAGATTTAAAGTACTTTGCCCTGTGTGTAATTACATTCCCTCCCTCTTGGAATCAAGGAGGGCACTTCAATTGAACAGCAATTTGATAGGAATCCTAAACCTAAGGAGTCGAAGTAGCGTAAATATTAGTTGCTTGCGACTAAATGGTTCGATTTGGTTGAAAGACTTTTGAACTAATTCTACAATATTGGTTTCTTTTGGAGTGATTTAATGTTTATTAGTAGGTATATATAATATATTTCATATTATTTTGAAGATGTAACCTCAATACAGATACGTCTACCTATGGATGATCTAGTGGTTAATGACGCATTATTTTTAATAATTGTCATTTGATCTCCTCTGTACCAAATTTAGAAATAATATATTGTTTTTTATTTTAAAAATTGCACGTTTATTTTTTTAAATACAAAGCAAACGAAACGATTTAGTATATATATAATATAAGGTAGGTACTTTTGTAATAAGCAAAGACAATACAACGTAATGTAGGTATATTTCTTGTATAAATATGACTTCAACATTTCAGTAACAAGAAACCTCGAGGAGTTCTAAGCGTACAAATATTAATACTTGAAGTCGTTGAAACGTCGGGCATTTTCGTTGCGTATTCAGTTTCACACCCTGAGTGCACGTTTCGTATCACTCGCAGCCTGCTAAGCCTAGGTTTGTGGTACACTGAGACCGGAAAAAATCATGAAATTAAATATTCTTATTTTGTATAGGCCTGCGGTGGCATTACAAATTGTCAGTTACAATATTTTTTTCTTATGCTACTTCCAGATCTGAACGCAACTTATTACACTGCGACCTTACATAGTTAAACCTAACAATAAAACAGATTGGAATATGTCTACTTCCTGCAATTCATAAGGAGATGGTGCCGTATATTCCTAAATCATGCTATGAAAGTTTTCCTACCAGTACCGTACTGAGACTGTCCGAGGACGGCTGCTCCCTGGGCATGATCATCTATCCCGGCGAAAGATCTCCCTCTGCCAGAGTAGTAACCCCGACGTGATACCTGAGAAAGTATTCATCGTCGCCTATGGACATTTTTAAAATTTGTCAGTATATATTCTGTTTTGAAACAAACAGAAACAGGTTAATTTCATTAGCTAAATACATTATTTATTCGTCATTTGAATATAGTTTATATTATAAAGACTTTTATATTAAATTATATTCAAGAGGAAAGCAGCATCATATTCATATAACTCATTTCCAGTGTAGCTTTCGACGTGTATCATTTCTCATCTAGTGAGAGAAAAGTAAAAAGTTATAAACTAGTTTTATTTATATTGCAATGTAAATAAATATTTTAGAAGTCAGGGATTAAACGCTTAAACGATTAAAATGTGTAGAAGGGGTAAGACTTTTCAATATTACAAAGTTCTATATAAAAGCTTATAGAACTTATTGGATCACCTCGTTATCCGAGACAACGCATCCATTATGCGATTGAGATAATTTGGCGATTAATAATAATCGCCTATTAGACAATTAGAACAATTTGTTCGACGATTAGGCACTGAAACTACAATTGCTACACAGGAAGTTCAGTCAGTGGAAATCGGTAATTGCAAGTAATTGTTACGCTATTAAACGTGTCTATTGTTATGGTCAAGTTGAACAAGTTTAGACAGCTTTATTTATTCATGTATATGTAGTTTATTATGTAATTAATGTTATTGCAAAATGCTCACATAATACTCGTAATTTTTTTATGCAGTTTGAGATGCAATCACACAAATATGAAAAGTCTTTATAATTTGACTGCTGCATTTACTTTAAAAAATGTGTTATAATCATCTGTTCATCAGCTGCTTCAATTGCATTAAAATCAAGATGATATTATTGCTTATGTACAATGAGAGCTGATAAGGGATGTTTAGTAGTAGTACGTGTGTTATGCTTTAATGAGATTTCTACTTTCTACTTTCTACACTCACAGCCCCACACTAGGATTCCCTGTGTCGTGGGTGCCATGGACACACACATAGACAAATACACAAACACCCAGACCCAGAAACAGAAATCTAAATTCATCATTTAGATATCAGTCTGGCCGGGAATCGAACCCGGGACCCTTTGCGCGTCAGACCGGTATGGTGGCAGCTCCGCCACGCGGGTCGTCAAAATTAGTAGAATTTGCGACTAACAAAACTTTTTTGGAACTATAGTTTAGTCTAATACTTGAAGTTGGTTACAGGTGTTAATGAATGACAGTGATCGCATTATATCAACTAAAATCAATAAATAATCTTAACAAGACATCCTGTAACTCGATGAAAAAAGGTCCTGTAAAACTTTGCCCCAACTTAAGTATTTAGAGCATTTTCTCTAACTGATCTTTTAAAATTTATAATCTATAGTATGTATATCATGATAAAGTCTGATAAACATAAAACATCAGTAAAATTGTACGTACATATTTTAAATACCTAATTATTAATCATTTCTTATTGTCGCTACTAAATTTCAATACAAATAATAAATACCCAAAAAAATCCCAAAGTCCAGTGTACCACCATCCTAATACCGCGCGTGTGTGGTCGCATCGGGCGTTAAACACAAAGTGCGAATTTAAAATTCCATTTCCGTACACGTGATCGCGTAAGTTCCGATCCGGATTCCGGTCTGTTTGCTTTCCTGTTCCGGTGCTTAGTTACGGTGAGTGTTCGTACGGTTTTTTCTAAACCGTACCTACCCGTAAATGTATGGACCGCGATGTATGCGGCACGTAGTACAAGTGTTTTTGTTAAGCGTGTTAAGTTCGTAGCTTCTTTTAACATTCTTTTAACAGTTACCTTCTGCTAAGTAAACTTACCAAGCGTCCTAGAAAATACCTATTTCCCGTTATTATAATAACAATGTTATGCATTTGTGTGTTGTTCGGATTTGCAAAATCGAACAGATCAGCGATTACACCTTTTTGCATAGTTGCAATTGACGCGCAATCGCTTTCTTTAAATGAGTTTCATTATCATAAGTTAGTACGTGACCAGCAGCCACTAGGGCAGCGCGTATTCAATACCATTACCATTACCATTACCAATACCATTACCATTATAACCAATAAAACAAGTTAACCAGTAAAAGGTTGTCCGTTAGTATCAACCAACCATACCAGAAACAAGAACTCTTTTCATGTGTTAGTGATGTAACAATGTGGTAGTAAGAGAACTTTCCGCAAGGCAGTCCGTCTTAATCCTCAGTTCTATTTCATTCATCAACTAGCAATATTATTGAAACAAAATCACGAATGCTTAAAAATGTAGCCTAAAGTCACTCCCGCTATTCAGACGAATGTCCGTCCTCTAGACTACAATAGCTTTAGGCTAAAGTATGAGATATACCTACATACGCTCAAAAAACATTTTACTTACTGCGTTAAAATCATTAAGCAACCATTAAAATTAAAAGCAGATAACTAATATAGTCCGTGCCAAACTGCTAGTCCACTCTGAAGTTGTTGCGAGCAGGTGTAGTCGTGGTTGCTATGGCGACGTGATTCATTTCTATATTCAGAGCGGACTAGCAGTTTTACGCGGACTATACCACTACTAAACATTAGTTACACTATTTATACTATTACTGCATCAGCAGCACGGTGAACTTTTAACTAAACCTCTAATTTGACAGTCGCAGTGGGAGACTGCAGGAAGATCACACTTGTCCAGCGCGGTAAACTATGCTCTAAACTAAACCTAAACAGTAATAGGTTAACAACACTACAGATAACTAAACCACATTAGCTAACAAATCCTAAGCAGATATTACAACTTAATTCAAAATTCCGGCACAGAGCACTCGGCAACGGAAACTCATTACAATTTCATAATTACCGCAAAGATGCAGCTGTTCCCATGAAAAAATAACGGAATGTGTACAAGTGGGAACTAAGTAGCGAATCCGGAACGCAAACAAAGTTCCGGCTTGCTCCAAATCGGAACTTACGGGAACCGTACGGTAATGGAATTTTAAATTCACACGTACTTACCAAGGTAGTTGGTGCGAGAGTAATTAAACTAGTTGCTTGCGGATTTTGAATATGACGTATTGAAGCAGGCAAGCTTACAGACTATCTTTTATAGGAGTAGCAGACGAGCTTGCAGTCCACCTGATGGTAAGTGGCTACTGCCGCCCATGGACATCTGTAATCAACCCCAGATAGGATTAAATATTCCTACCTGAGATCAGCTACAGATGCGCCGCTACCCCTGAGGACTAAGCTGGAACGCCTCGGATAAGTGGTAAGGGAGACACCACACCCTTCAAAACGGAACACAGCAGCGCTTAACACTGCTGTTATTAGGCAGAAATAGGTGTGGCGGTGGTGCCGCCGGAGTCGAACCACACATAGTTCTACCACCTTAATATACTATCTGATGGTAAGTGGCTACTGCCACCCATAATCACAGGTAATCAATGCCAAATAAGATTAGAGTCCAAGCGGAGGTTGGTCTCAGGTGCAACAAAGAAATCGCAAAGGCGTTCCAACTTAGTACTCAGGGGTAACAAATCAAGGGGTATCAGGCCAGCCTCACAGCGGATTTCAATTGGATTTCAATAGAATGGATTATAGATGAAAATCTGAATACATAATCATAGTAGTACATAGTAGTAGTAGTCTGCCTAAGGGAGGTTAATCACAAGAGTGTTTGTACAAAATATAGTGCTTTTTAATCTGTGAGACTGTTTCTCATCTAAGTCAAATCTTGTAGGACTAGAATTCATTAAGACTAGTATTTCAAATAACAATACAGGACTATTAGGAACACATTTATTCGTACGACCCTCGTGACATCCGTCACTATATCGGTTAGACACGCAAAGGCATCCGGGGTCGATCCCCGACTAGTCAAACATCAAAATTATTTAATTTTGGTTTCTTTTCTGGGCCTGAGTCAGGATTTTTCTTCAGGTCTTAAATGTCAAATTCCCGTTTAAAATTTAAATGTAGAGCGCATGATGCTTCTCATTCCTCCTTATTTTACAAAATATAATTCAGATGTAAAATGTATAATGCGCTGTAAAATTATCGAATAAACAACCGGCGCATAATTCAATATCACCAACAGACGGGCTCAGAATGAATGTAATAGTGTTCCAGTTCAAAATTAGCATAGTTGAATTTTGATTAGCGCTGGAACAGTTGAACTTTGGAGTTATTCGCAACGGATGTTAAACCCACATTAAATATTCGTTAATGACACATTAATGCACAAAACCTTAGTCATTAAGCGTTCTGGTAATGTCATAAATTGCCCTTCGGGCGGATTTAATGTTGCCGTCCCGTCGCTACAAGTTTTTGGTTCTGGCAACTTTTGTGGCGTGAATTGTGGCTGTTTGGGTCCTGATGTCTCTGTTAATAGGTGCGACCTTGGGACTGTGTGGACTAATTAAATGTTTTAATTTCAAGTATTAAACGGTTAAATACGGTTATTCTTTATTTGAAAAGTGTAAGTCGGTATATTAATGTTTGTGGACAATATTTTTTTGCATTATAAAATGACGATAGAATCTTAGAAGCATTTATTAAAGAAAAAGTAATAATTATTTTGGCCAAAATAATGAATTGCTTAATTACCTATTATGTTGTGTTTTTTTTCTTTTAACCTGACGGGGAATAATGTTTGTCAAGTGTATATATAAGTTAAAAAACTATGATCATATTTTTTAATTAAAATTAATCAACCTGTATAATAAATTATGAACTATTATAACCCCATCACTAGTACTTAATATTGGTTTCTAAAACGTAGCAACGGTTTAAATTCAAACCTGTAACTGCCTGTCACGAAACGTTATAAAAGGAAACCCGTGCAAAATGAGGGGAATTATTTCGGATATTTCACGTGAAATTCCCGCGGTCGGCGGGAAACTGGACGTGCGGTTTAATTCCCAAATTCTGTCGTTAGAAATTTCACATAATTTATGAGGTAGTTCGGGCATTGATGATAATGGGTTTACGTGACGCGAGGGCTCTTTGTATACGAGTAATTTGTTTTTAGGGTTCCGTGTGAAAAAACAGAAAATGGAACCCTTATAGGATGAGTCGTGTAGTGCATGTTCTTCACAATTTGTTCCGAAAGTACAGGACCAAATGTTGAAATTTTGTACGATGATGATAGTTATGATTTTCCATGACCCAAACGCATAAGTTTACCATAAATAACTAAGGGGAAATGCCCATTCTTGGTACTGATTTTTCTCATGGGTCAAAATGAAAGTAATATTAAAATTATTTTTTGATTTTTTGTACATAATTTGTCGATCAGAATAGTTTCTTTGAACAGGGGATTCCATTTAAGATAAAATAAGACGAAATGTTGATTGTTGTTCTTAAAAATTAAAATGGCGGTATTTTATACTCGGAATTCAATAAGATCTATTAGTGTTTTGACTAATGATTTCTCTCACACGTCAAAATGAAAGTAATATTAAAATTATTTTTTGATTTTTTTACATAGTTTGTCGATCAGAATAGTTTCTTTGAAGAGGGGATTCCGTTTAAGATAAAATAAGACGAAATGTTGATTATTGTTCTTAAAAATTAAAATGGCGGTATTTTATACTCGGAATTCATTATTTTATGTTTTTAGGATTATTTTAGGATTTTTGACCTACTACCTATAAAAGTAAATGGAATATGATAATCGAACTACATTATAGGTACCTACTATCAGTTAAAACCGACCATCAATCTATCGTCGGATATTTTCGAATTTGAGGTTATGTAACATTTCGGTAAATAACTTCAGAACCCGGGTGCTGATCTTAAAAATAATTATTGGTGGTAGTAATTGGTTAATTATACATCGTCCACAACAAGTTTCAATTTGATGCAACTCTGGACGGCGGTCCATACTTTCATGGGCATCGTCCTTTATCAAAAATTTAAATAATAAAAAATAAAACTAAAATAAAGTAAAATTTGTACTTCTCGTAATAAAAACTTATTGCAATTATAAGCAGATATATACGAAAATGAAAAAAGACAAATACTATCATATACGCGACGAACAGATAACCTCTCCTTTGGGAAGCCAGTTAAAAATTATTACTATCACTGTCTTTGGGCAAGGGTCCCAAGACGTTGGCAGCATCACCACCACATTGAAATACTGATATCATTACCAGTCGCTTCTTGGCACATTCATTAAGTCAGATGCGCTCAGAGGTGTTGCAAGCATTGTTACCTCAGTAAATCGGAACACCGTATGCCATAATGGTTTTGCCATTGCCATAAGGACTTAAACAAGCTTGTGGCAAAGGGCCAAAGGTTGCCAGTTTGCGTTGAGTGCAGTTATTTATTAATAATAGTAAAGTGCTTTGTAATGTATTCACGAAATCTATGCACTCTGTAATAATAGCGGTTAGCGATTTGCATTAGTTCATTTGGCGCGATACCTAAATTACTTGCTAATGACTAAATATTAGCGTTAGTTAATTTAACATGTGAGATTATTTAATAACGTTACATGCAATATATAATCGCAATAAATATTGGTTTTAAGCACTGAGTATGTTGATATTGAACACTTAGATTCGTTCATTTCAAATATATATGAGAACGTTTTTTGAAAAAAAAATTGAGAACGATTGGTGGACGATTGGTGATTGATGGACATTTTTAACCAACCCCAAATAGGATAACATATTCCTACCTGAGGTCGGTCACAGATGCACCGCTACCGCTGAGGACTAAGGTGAATAGCCTCTGAAACGTATTTCTCTTGTAACACACGCTTCAAACCAGGACACAACAGCGCTTAACACTGCTGTTATAAGGCAAAAATAGGTGTGGCGGTGGTGCCGCCGGAGTCGAACCACAAAGTTCTTCCACCTTCATGCTACTTCACTATAAAAACCCATCGTATTTATGTGTCCTTAACTAACTTAATTCAATAGGTAGTGAAACAAAGGTACCAAATAATGTCCGTATCTTTGAAGGGCCATTGTCTTCAACCAACATTACAATGCGTCGTCAGTTGTCCTCAAAGGCCACTATAATTTCCTTGGGAACCTTTATTTGCCGGCCGCAATTAAGGGACAAATTCGAGCGCCAAATTAATGACCCTTCGGACATAATCACAGTGAGTCCCGTTTAACTACAAATTGTGTTTTTGAAACTTTTTAAAAACATTTTTTCTGTAGTTTCTTCTTACTTTTTACTCGACTGTGGAAGGTAAAGTTATTTGAGTGTATGTGTGTTCTTTGGCATACTCTACAGCCCAAACGGCTTAATAGATTTTAACGTATGATATGTCGTTGAAGTCGTCTAAATAGTGGAAGTAACATAGTAACTAATTTTATAACAATTACCTATAACGCCAATTTATCACCAATTCTTAAGAAACAAACTGCAAAAAATTCTATAAAACGCATTTATTCATAAAATATCAAACAATTTCATAGTTTACGTTAATGCAATGGAGCTAAAAGGAGCTGGAGCTACTTCAGTAGCAAATGAAAGATAAACAATGCTCACGTGCCACTAAGGCTGGTAACACACGAGCGATCATCGGAGGCGGTCGCCGAATATAACTAGCAATCGCTAACGATAGGCAGCGGTAATGCAACAGTCTGCGACTGTCGGTGATGGTCATCGGTTGCTGCAATCTGTCGACAGTGACCAACGAAAGAACACTCATCGTTTTACGATCGTGTTTTTCTAATTAATCATTGACGACATATGGTGAGAGACATCAACAACGTCGACTCCTCCCATCTGTGATCGTTAACACTGCCGTCAATGTCAGCGACCTACGCTGACTATTGCTAACAGTCGCTAAAGGCTGCGATAAACTGCAACGGCGACGGCGACGAAACTTTCGCCGTGTTATAATTGTCGACGGTCACTGACGACAGATGGCGCAGTCCCTGACGACAGTTCCGATCCGGAAATAGTTGGAGTAAAAATATTGTAACTATCAATTTGTATGATTTTAGACTAAAATTATCGCGGAATTGAGACATTTTATTATGTAACGGGTACTCACGATATGCGTTTTTTATTGCCGATATTTCGACCCAGTTCAGTTGTCAACGGTCAGTTATCAACGGTTTCTCACCTCCACCTCAGTTTCGCCGTGACCACGATCCATGCAACTGGGTCGAAATATCGGCAATAAAAACGCATATCGTGAAAAAATAAATATATTTCATTTCATTTCAATCGGCCACTACTAGCACCATATGTTGTTAACGACTGCCGCCGACAGTCGGCGACGGTCGCCGATACGGATTGTCGCTCATGTGTAAGAGCCCTAAAACTATTTCTTTTTTGTAACACGAGAAATGGTGCAGAACCAAAGACTGTACAGGGCTAATAGTGTGTGATTACACATTGCGTTATCACTCGTTGCGAAGGCCCAGATAATTTCCTTCGAAGCCTTAATTTGGCCCCTCGTAATTAAGGGACAAGCTGAGCGTCAAATTAATTAGGTCTTTTGGAGATAATCAAAGAGAGGCGTCTGTAAAAAGTGGAGATGTTTTTTCGTTAACATCGTTTCGATGTTGTTTTTAGGGAGTAAATGGATGGTTATTAGAGGTTTTGTGGTGTACATTTAAGATTAAAGTACTGAAATGTTTTTTTTTACAGAACTACTAGCTGGCCCCGCAAAAGTTGTTGCTATATAAATAAAAAAATGGTAAGGGTGAACGATACTTATCACCCTTATCACTTAAAAAAAAACTTAGGGGTATGAAAAATAGTAGCTGATTCGCATATCTACTGAATATGCATATAAAATTTGGTGAAAATCAGTAAAGCCGTTTCGGAGAAGTATGGTAACTAACATTGTGACACGAGAATTTTATATATAAGATAAAAAAATAAGTACAGTTTAGGTTTTCTCTCTTAAAAGGCTTAAGAAATAGTTAACTTTGCTAGCTAAGTATGAATCGGTAGACTTCACACACCATTGTGTTTTTTTATTAACTCAGGTGTGTAGATTTCCTCGCGATGTTTTCCTTTACCGTTTAAATAAGTGATAATTAATTTCGAATACATAACTTCGTAAATAAGCGGTATGTGGGATTCGAACCTAAGACCTTCCGTTTTCAAATCAAATGAAATATTTTTTTTTTAATTCAAAATAGGTTCTTTACAGAGCACTTTTTGAATGTCAAAACCAAAAAGTCTTAACCAAATAGCTATTAATTATACCTTTTTTCTCGAGGGGGAACCTTTAAAAGGTACACGAAGACGTGAGAGCGACGCCGGGTTATGTGGGATTTTTACCGCACTAAAACCCACACGGTGGCCGTCCTCGACGCTTGTTGGAGAACTCCGGGATCTCCGACGGAACACAACCGGAGCCCTCCAAGCGCGATGCCACGATCGGGCTCTACCCTGGGGGAGCAGTTTTCACTCCTCCTACACCATACCACCATAGTGTTTACGACGGTATGCGACCACACATACCGCCGTCCTTCCCAGGGTCGCTTGCTGGACGGTTCGAGCTCCCACTCTTGCCGCCCGCAACCCCATTATACCTACATCATATGACACAAATTAACGCATCCATGCACCCATGTTTCCATCGTTTCATGTGTAATATCCGTAATAATTCTCATTTCAACCTTCCTTCACAATATCCTCGCCAACGGGTTTTTGGTCGAATTTAATAAATCTCGCCTGTTCCTTCTAGGGATGGCAATCTGACGCCAATTATTTCAGGAATCGATTTTTGAACCAAATGTTTAAATCGATATTAAGCAGTGAATTGATTTACGCGAACTGTGGTAAGCGAAATTGATTAAGATTGCCTAATAATAACGGGAGATAGCGAATCAATCTCAGATACTAGAAAATCGATTTTCTTTTTTCTTTGTTGAAATAATATTTTTCAAACTAGTCAACCATAGCGATATGCAATATACAGGGTGATTTTTTCAAATAGGCCTTCAGGGCCATATCCGAAACTATAAGGATTAGCGAAAAAATGCTGAAAGGAGTTACGAGGCCGATTTTGATAAAAACTAAAACTGCATCATTAGTTTTTTAAAATATCTTTTTCCCTAGCCAGGAATCGAACGAGTTCATTTTGTAAAAAAATACACCCTCTATATAATTCCACTATCTGATAGTGTCGCTTATAAGGATCAATTACTGGGAAGTAATGATAAATGACAAACTAAAGGTAAAGCCTCAATTTTAAGAAAATACATATACGTATAAATCATTATTTTTTGAAAAAATAAGCCTGAATTCTTTGATTCTCTTGTCTATCGATTTTTACATTTCGACTAAAATTTAATATATAATACATTATTTTTGAAAAAATAATTCTCAAGACTTCGATATTTTTCTGAATCGATTCTTGACCTGGCGCTTCTAAACGAATTTAAAAATCGATGTTTTTGGTAACATACGCCATCCCTAGCTGTGGCTGAATGACCCGAGAAATATTTGAGAAATTAATTCTGTAACCTTCGATATTATTTGAGGTCTAATTCAAAATAAAATCAATCGAAGATGTTTTTAAAACATTATTCCTGTACTCTTCAATATAATTTGCGATCGATTTCAACACTTAGATTGTAATCGATTTAAAAATCGATGTTTTGGTAACACACGCCATCCCTAGCCGTCGCTGAATGACCCGGAAACTTACCGAGTCCTGTTTTCCCAACGCAACTCAAAGGATAAAATGAAATATTTCCACCGGCAGAACCTTTACGTTGTAACGGCTACATTCTGCATGGGCAGACGTCTGTAGGCTTCCGGGACAGGACCAAAGCCTTTGCATGCACTCTAAAATAATATTTTAAGTTACACGTGTAATTTAGATTTTGGACAGGACCGGGTGGGTGGGGGTGTATTACTGTCTGTGGAGGGATGATTTCGAGCGCATATATGTATTTAAATAGCAGTGACAGCCTAGTGGTTGACAAACTCTTCATCGAGGGATCCGAGGTTCAAATCCAAGGCACCTCTGATTTTTCAAATCTATGTGAAATTTAAAAATTAATTTTAAAGCTTAAAAGGTGAAAAAAAACATCATGAAGAAACCTGCGTACCTAAAAAACTTTAAAAAAACTTTCAAAGTTATGTGAAGTCTACCAATACGCACTTGGCCAGCGCGGTGGACTATGGCGTAATCCTTCTCATTCTGAGAGGAGACCCGTGACCAATAGTGGGACAGCAATTTGTTGATGATGATATGTATCTATGTAACTTTACGAGTATGTCACATTCGTATGTATGTCGTATGTATGTATCCAAAGTCTTTGGCACGTCCTACAGCCCAATCGGCTTCGCGGATTGTAGCATATGAGGTGGCTTTGGTTTCGTCTTAATTGTGGGAGTGAAATAGGCTTTCTTTAAATATAGGAGTAGCAGACGAGCATGCAGTCCACCTGATAGTTAGTGGCTACTGCCGCCCATGGACATCTGTAATCAACCCCAGATAGGATTAGATATTCCTACCTGAGGTCGGCCACAGATGCGCCGTTACCCCTGAGGACTAAGCTGATACGCCTCGAAAAAGTCTGTCTCCCTTACCACACCCTTCAAAACGGAACACAGCAGCGCCTAACACTGCTGTTATTAGGTAGAAATAGGTGTGGCGGTGGTGCCGCCGGAGTCGAACCACAAAGGGTTCTACCACCTTTTTTAGGGTTCTACCTCAGATAAAGTAAGAGTTCTACTTTAGGTCACAGGTGCATCGCTACCCTGATGACTAAGTTGGAAGCCTCGGATAAGTATATCTCGGGAGACAATTCATTTCCCGGTTTGAAGGGTGTAGTACGGGTATTACAACCGGAACTCAGCAGCGCTATGCACTGTTGTTATTAGGCAGGCAGTGATATAGGTTACATCTCACATCCCTTATTACTTAATCAATAATCCGAGGCGTTCCAGCTTAGTCCTCAGGGGTAGCGGCACATCTGTGGCCGACCTTAGGTAGGATTATCTAATCTTACCTGGGGTTGATTTAATAATCTTACTTTGTTAATGATTTTCAAGCTCGATTTTTTGGTTCTATAATAATTACTAAGACGCGAATTAATTATGAAAAATATTCACAAATAAAGTAACAAAAGCATTGTGTCCGCCTGTTTAGGTTATATCACTTTTGATTAGTCAATTTGGCCACAAACCAATATCAAACTTCACAGTAATGTAATATTAACGTAATGAAATCCACACTCGATATTAATAAGGTTGGCACGTTAGAGCATGTTTAAGGCCATCGCACATGTTACACATAAAATTCTTCAGACATAAAATTGTATTAAAGAAGTGGACACAGCGATGACTTCTGAAGATCGTAACCAATCTACAAAGTTAAGCAACGTCGGGCACGGTCCAAAGTTGGATGGGTGACCATGAGGAGCAAAATTTAATGTGCGCTCGCTGCGCCACCTTATGTCGGTTGGTTGTATCAATCTAGCAGTTCTTAAATCTAATCAACTGATTCATACTTTTTCATGAGTACGGAAATATTTTCATGAGTTCTGGAATCTTAATATGCCTACACAGTCAAGGAAGGCATGTCCTAGGGATACTTAAGGAAATACAGAATGCCCTTGTAACGCGATATCGTTGTATCGATATTTCGATATATCGTATCGAACATCCCTAGCCTGGGCTACGATCAAAGCCAACAAATTCATCAGGTTATACTTATGGCCTGATAAACTTTGTTTTTTCAGACATATTTCAAATTTCGGAACTACTTTGAATTACAGATGGACTTTAGATAACTTAAACTTAAATGTACAATGAAGGCAAATTATTTTAGTGCTCAATTTAGTTACAAGTTCTTATTCCAATGTTTATATTGATTGAACCAACTTTAGTTATTGTACTCGTAGGTAATGTGCTACGATCTTTGCGCTATAAAGTTCGCTATTATGGCTTGCCCACTAACCAATAGCAAACTTCACACTACTGTAATATTAATAAGAGATCTATAGTATTAATAAAGTCGTGTTGTCTGTACTCCATTACTTATTGTGTAAACGTTAGCATTGATGTTTTATTTTATAATATAGGAGTAGCAGACGAGCATACAGTCCACCTAGTAAGTGGCTACTGCCGCCCATGGACATCTGTAATCAATCCCATCATCATCATCATCAACCCATTACTGTCCCACTGCTGGGCACGGGTCTCCTCTCATAATGAGAAGGATTAGGCCATAGTCCACCGCGCTGGCCAAGTGCGTATTGGTGAACTGCACATACCTTTGAGTTTTTTTGTATAAATCTCTCAGGTATGCAGGTTTCCTCACGATGTTTTCCTTCACCGTTTAAGCAAGTGATAATTGATTTCCAATACGCACATAATTAAAAAAAATCAGAGGTACGTACCTGTGATTTGAACCTCGGACCCCTCGATCGAGAGGCCGAGTTTTTTAACCACTAGGCTATCACTGCTGTAATCAACCCCAGATAGGATTAAATATTCCTACCTGACGTCGGCCATAGATGCGCCGCTACCCTTAAGAACTAAGCTGGGACGCCTCGGAAAAGTATGTTTCCCTTACGACACACATCAAACCAGAACACAGCAGCGCTTAACACTGGTATTATGAGGCAGAAATAGGTGTGGCGGTGGTGCTGCCGGAGTCGAACCACAAAGGGATCTACTACCGTCAAAACGTTAAAATAAACGTTTTATATAAAATAAATAATTTATTTAACAGACTATCCCAAATAAGAGTTAGACTATCCCAATAAGGGTTCTAGCTTAGGCCTCGGGGATTAAAGCCTTTATCAAGTAAATATGTACATGCCGTTTGGACTATAGGCTGGCCATACATGGACTGCTCGAGCAGTTACCCCGTTATCAACATACACGGACCGCTCTTGCAGTCAGAGTCAACAGCCTGAAGCTGTTATTGATAACTCCTTGAGCAGTTAAGCTAGCTGCTCGAGGAATTCAATTTCAAAAATCAATAGCATCATGGATTTTGAAGAAAAAGCACTTCTGCTGCTTTTGCTCATACGACGACGACGGCGGCGTAAAAATAGAAAATTGTGGGTTCATCCAATATTGGAAACACGAAACTATAATGGAGAATTTAATCACTTGTTTTTGAAACTAAGACATGACGAAGAAAAGTTTTTTAATTATTAGAATTATTAGAATATCGATCTCATCTTTTGACGTATTGTGTAATATACTCAAAGAAAAAGATAAACGTGAAGAAACGGGCTGAGGTAACTGCGCGAGAGCAGTCGACTGCTCGAGCAGTCAGTGTATGGCTGGCGAATGCTTGACCGCGAGATGAAAAATCACCGTGCTGCCAACCGCCTCAAGCAGGTGCAACTGCTCGAGCAGTTCGTGTATATACGTACTTATAAGTCTGAAGTTCACTATGCAGTCGCAGCTTGAAGCATTCGGTACTGGCTGCCTCAAGCTGCTCGTGTATGGCCGGCCATATAGTTGGTCGAGACAAAGAATACGCTCGAAAAACATTACCCTCCGTGCTCAGGTAAAAGACAAATATTTTCTTAGGTATCTTGTTACTATACTAAACTTGAATACCATATCTCTATTAAACGTTACATACTTTGAAGGTCTATTTTACTTATAATACGTAGATTACCTACTATATTAATATATAAGACTAGCTGACCCGGCAAACTTTGTACCGCCTCAAAATCTATTTATCAAATATATTTCATATAAAATATAGCCTATGTTACTCATGGATAATGTAGCTTTCGAATGGTGAAATGATTTTTAAAATCGGTCCACTAGTTTTTGAGCCTATTCATTACAATCAAACAAACAAACAAAGTTTTCCTCTTTATAATATTAGTATAGATAAGGAATTTGAACGCCCAAAGTAGCGCCTTAACGTTAAAAACCGCTACATAAGTTAAATATAAGCCGTAACTGAACACAAAATGTTAAGTAAAACACGTCAGCGCTTGTTTCTGAGTGAGTGTGACGTCACACTCGGGCTTACATTATCGCGGAGAAACTGTTACTGACGGTTAGGGAAATTGTAGTGCTTAGGAAGGCGGCGTTTAGATGGCGAATATTTTTCATACGTCCAATTTTTTATGACGCTGATAACCTTGAAAATGGAAATGAAAAATGGAAAAACGAAAATGAGAGTGAGAATGAGAAATTGAAAAATATATTTTTTTCATACATTTTGCATAATATCACTTCGCAAGATTTCGTTATGGAGAAAATGTGGCGAGAATAACTCCATAATACACGTGTTTTAAACAACAATGCTAATTAAAGTCAACTGAGCATGTGGAGCGACTTCACAGCTACCTCTACTTCTTACCTACCTAGATTTAATTTTTAAATTTGTAATTTTATTTTCAACTTATAAACGTTTTTTCGCTCGTCAACCGGGGATGGTCGGCTACACTCGTTAACGACAAGCGGCGACAGTCTGCAGCTCACGACTGTCTACGCCAGTTGACGACAGTCTTTGGCTATAATAGTTCCCTTTAGTAGGAAAATGGCTACCTTGAAGTCCCCTTCAGAATAAGACCGTTGGTTAAGGACCGTTACCAACGTTAGCGGATTATTATTGAAAGTGGTTTTTAAGATACTCACTTCCTAATATCATAGTTAAATTAGTTACAGTACATTTAAAAGAAGTTTATTTATCACAAAATCAATGTTAATACAAAAATAATTTACCGATTTAAATAAAAAACTTACGCGCCGTGAACACAGCCTTATAAAAATTCTAGTGCTCTCTTCTCCTATTATACACAGTAACTCTTGGTAAAATCAACCCTGGGACAAAATAATCCCTAGTGTTTAGATTTTAAGGGTTAGTAAATGTGAGTTTGATGGTTGGAACTGCAAATGTAACTTTGCAACTTGTCCGTAAGTATCGTCGACCAATTTGTTGAAGGTTTTCGTGAGTCGATGTTCTTTTGGTTTAGTGTTTCTCATTTAAGTTTTTAAGTGTTTGTTTAAGTATTATATTGAAGTGTCTGTAATCTGAACAAGCATCTCAATTTAGGGGAAAATACACGAGCGACAGTTTTTTCGACGATAGTCATCGACTATGACCGCCCGTCGTCGACGACCATGACCGATTGTCGTCATTGATGTTGTGTCGTCAGCGATTGTCACCGACTAAACTAACCGACGCCGTCTGTCGTCGGCGACCGTCATTAATCATCACTGACAGTCATCGACTGTCATAAGCGACTGTTACGTCTTTGTCTCTGATTGTCCTCAACTGTCCTGTCATTAGCAACCGTCTGCGATCGTTGCTGGCTGTTATCAACTGTATTAGCGACCGTTGCCGATTTCCTTTACTGATACCACGTATCGTCAGCGATGGTCGTATGTCGTCAACTGTCTTCTCCTATGGTTATCTGTCTGCATGTCGTTAACTGTCCTCGCATGTCGTTAACTGTTGTCGCATGTCGTTAATTGTTGTCGCATGTCGTAACTGTTGTCGCCTGTCGTTAACTGTTGTTGGATGTCCTTAACTGTTGTCGCATGTCGTTATTTGTTGTCGCATGTCCTTAACTGTTGTCGCATGTCGTTATTTGTTGTCGTATGTCATTAACTGTTGTCGCATGTCGTTAACTGTCGTCGCATGTCCTTAACTGTTGTCGCATGTCGTTATTTGTTGTCGCATGTCATTAACTGTTGTCACATGTCGTTATTTGTTGTCGCATGTCATTGACTGTCGTCGCATGTCGTTAACTGTCGTCGTATGTCTTTAACTGTAGTCGCTTGTCGTCATTGACCACCTGCAATCGTCACCCACTGCCGTTAATGGCTTTAGCCAATGATCATCGGCACAAAATGTCGTACGTATATTATTTCTATTAGTCCTCAGTCAACCCTATAAATCTATTTATAAACTCAGTTAAGGCTGCAGTCCTTTTTGGGGTTGACTACAAATGTTCACGAATTATAGTGATCACTTACCATCACACGGAATTTATCCTCGTTATATTCATACAATGTTAAGGTAACCTATGCTTATTGACACATAATTGAAGCAATATTTCTGTATTAGCATTAATACATAATAGAATTACCTAATCTAATTAATTCACTTTAATTAAAATAATCAAAGACTATACCTAATTGCAAGAATAGGTTATGTTTACATTACTAGTGTTGTAGGACAGAGCAATTAAAAATTATTATAATCTTATTTTATATTTTAGTTTTAGTATTTAACACACAAAAATATTATTAGAAAGGATAATCCTCCATTTTGATATACAGAGTGAATTTTTCAAATGGTCCTTCAGGGTGAAATCCGAATCTATAAGGATTAGCAAAAAATGCTGAAAGGAGTTACGAGGCCGATCTTGATAAAAAGTAAAACTGCATCATTTTTTTAAATCTATGGAAAACTAAAGGGAAAGGCTAATTTTGAAGAAAATACAAATCCTTAACTAATTCTTCGATGTTAAGTCGAAGAACTAGTGTATAATAATTTGGCAACTAAGTTCTCGCCGTTTTTATGATTTAGTTTTGAATATTATATTTTAAGTACTTTATATTGTTGGTAATTTTTAAAAATAAATGAATTCTAGTATTTTTTAGTTTGAGGACAACGTGATGAAAGATTTTAAATATTTTTCAATAATTTGTAAGTAGGTACATCCTTTGAAATTATTTCGTGTTGCCATTCATGGGGGCAATTAAAAACGCACCGATAAATGAGTCAAACTTCCAACGAGTTGATTCAAATGTGTTTTTAAAGACAATTAAATCAAATTCAATCACTTAAAAAATATTAAAGAACTTATCCGCTTATAAAGCTCACTTTAATTAATTAGAAACTAAACCTCTCGTCTGCGACATATTTTCAAAGAAAATTAAAATAAACTAGACATCTAATTTATTTTAAGCAGATTTTTCGAGATTAGAAAGAAAAGAACCGACTGGATTTTTCATTTCGCAAATTAAGTTGGATTTCGGGAAATTGGGGCAATCCCGGAGTAATTATAAAGTGTAGAGCGAGCGTATTCGGGTAAGAACAATAGGCACAGATAGGAACTGTATGACTATTGGTAATATATTGTGAACATTTAATTGACATTGATTGTAATACATAATTTAAGCTCAAATGGAGTGTGCTACGTAATTTCGTTGTTTTTGTAATTACGATCGCAATTACGATGAAATATGCCCTGAATGGTAGTATACATAGCCTGTTTTAAAAAATAGCATCTTCATTAACCAATTATTGTAAAAACCTAGGCAGAAGACTTCTCTAAGTGTGAGAGGGTTTCGGGCCTAATTAGCGGTAGTAGGCTTCACAAATTATTGAAAACATTTTTTTTTCAAAACTCTTAGGCATGCAGGTGTTCTTACTATGTTACCTCTCACAGTTTTGAAATATTAATAAATAATTCCTAATGCGCACATAACTTTTAAAATCAATGGTGCTGACTAGAATTTAAACTTCGGACCTCCGATTGAGAACCCGAATTTATACTAGGCTATCTACTAGCAGTATAGTATATCTCCTTACATTTCAAAGTATTAACGGCATGGTAGCGCTCTACACGAATTATCACTCTATGGTACGCAGTTAAGACGTGGACTGTTAGCAGTCGTATTAATTAAATCTTTGGAAGTACTCAAACAAGCAAACACCGCCTTAAATATTTATTCAGCATTTACATTGCTAAAAAGGTTAGCTGGTTACTCCAAAAGTATTTTAATATTAAATATTTTAAAGCGTCATTCAAAAACAGTAAGTTGTGACTCAAAAAAACCTTTCAAGTCTTTTTATATAAGGTGTACAAAAAAAAGACGTCAAAAATAATATGAATAATACAAGATACAATGACGAAATTCTATATGGTTTTTTACCCGACTGGCAAGGGTAGTTTGATCGTATGTATGTTTATAATATGTCATTCTACTCAAACGGCTTGACGGATTTTGAAGAGGTGTCATTAGATTAGTCAAAATTGTGGGAGTGGCATAGAATATATTTTAATAAGCAGTAGAATTCTATTGGTATGATTTATAAGCAAAATTGTAACAAAAGATATTTTTTATAATATAGGAGTAGCAGACGAGCACACAGTCCACCAGATGGTAAGTGGCTACTGCCGCCCATGGAATGGACGTCTGTAATCGACCCCAGATAAGATTCGTTTGCTAACTGAGGTCGGCCACAGATGCGCCACTACTGAGAACTAAGCTGGAACGCCTCGAAAAAGTATGTCTCCCTTACCACACCCTTCAAACACAGCAGCCTATAACACTGCTGTTATTAGGCAGAAATAAGTGTGGCGGTGGTACCGCCAGAGTCGAACCACAGAGGGCTCTTCAAATTACTTCAAATTCCGATCAAAATTCGATCTGATCCAAAATATAAATACTTAAGAGAAACATTTCTTATATTTACTCACTATATGACCCGGCAAACCTTGTACCGCCTCAAAATTTATTTATCAAATATATTTCATATAAAATATAGCCTATGTTACTCGTGGATAATGTAGCTTTCAAATGGTGAAAGAATTTTTAAAATCGGTCCAGTAGTTTTTGAGCCTATTCATTACAATCAAACAAACAAACAAAGTTTTCCTCTTTATAATATTAGTATAGATTTCTCTTGCATCATATCTTATTATATTGCATCTTAAACAAAAGCTAATCTCCGTTGCTTAAACGTATAAAAATTTCAGCTAAAAAATTGACGCCGTTTAATATTGTTCACTTAATTTTTTCGCTTTAAATTCTCGCTGAAAGCGGATTAAGCGCTACTTTAATTGTGCTTTGTCTATCTACGCAACAAATTGCTTTTTACTCGAAAAAACTTATTAGTACACAAGGGGCTTTTGTAAAAAACAAGGCAAGGCAAGTGCGAGTTGAAGACACGTAGGGTTCCGTACCATTAAATTTTTATTTATTTATTTTTAAGTATCTTAGAATAGCAGCCATAGAAGTAATGCATTGTGAAAATATGAACTATTTACCTATAACGGTTCAATACATCAAGCGAAAAACGCCAAAAAGTAGCGGTTAATTGTATGGCGATCCCTTTTTATTTTTATGGTGTTTTTTTATTTTTAATATTTTTATTGTATTGGCCATCGTTATACACATTCTAATTTCAGTCTATCTATTACGTATCAAGAGATGAACCCCGTGTCAGACGGACAGACGAACAGACAGCGGAGGCTTAGTAGTAGGGTTCCGTTTTTTTCCTTACGGACGGAACCCTAAAAATGTGCTTTTTTAAAACACTTTAAAAATTTAAGTAGTTGAGCATTTTGTTTTGCTAAACAAAGTATTTGTACGACTAAAAAGCTTTATTGAATAAACAATATTAAATTGCATGATGTATGGTTCATGCCCTCTGTTCGTCTGTTATTGCTACGGTAGATATATTTTTTCGCGTGTTTTTTCTTATATGTGATTGTTTCAGTGTATATTTTATGATATAGATATTTTTTTTATAATATGGGAGTAGCAGACGAGCATGCAGTCCACCTGATGGTAAGTGGCTACTGCCGCCCATGAACATCTGTAATCAATCCCAGATAGGATTAGATATTCCTACCTGAGGTCGGCCACAGATAGGCCACTACCCCTGAGGACTAAGCTGAAACGCCTCAGAAAAGTATGCCTCCCTTACCACACCCTTCAAAACGGAACACAGCAGCGCCTAACACTGCTGTTAGTAGGCTGAAATAGGTGTAGCGGTGGTGCCGCCGGAGTCGAACCACAAAGGGTTCTACCACACAATATCATACAATATAGATGAATATCATAAACATATTAAGTATGTTTACAAATATATATAGTATATTATTTATATGTGTTTTCGGCACGGGCCCTATAAATACTGATGGATATAATACGTGGTGTTGATGAATTCCAAATATCATATTGACGACTAGACCTGACATTTTATATGAAACATACATAAGCCTTCTACACACATAGCCTCGTACTAGAAATCTGTGTAATAGGTGCCATGAGCACACACAAAAATAACCACACAAACACCCAGACCCAGAACACGTATCTAAGTTCACTGGCCGGGGATCGAACCCGGGACCCTCTCCGCGTCAGACCTGTACGGTGACCATTCCACCATACAAGTCGTCATCCTTTAGTAACTTTACAATTAACAGATAAAAATACAGAAACGTAACAGATGGAAAATTTCTTTGTACGAGTTAAAAGGAAGGAACTTAAAGAAGTAACAACGTTTATCATCTCGTAATAACATCTCGAATAATTAAAACGGATAGTAAAATGGGATCATTACGTTTGATTAAAAATTCCCTTTTACATCACTAAGCTGGCTTGTTAAGGCTTTGTATTTCTTACTTCCTTTACAGAGTTCAGTTGGTTTCTTCTTGGTTTTTATAGAGAATGATAGATTAATTAAAATATCTCCACAGTCTCCCATTACGGAGTCTTGTACAGTATATAATAGGTTGGCAGATAAGTCTCCGCCGTTTTTTATTTTAAACATTTTGCATGTCATCAAATGTTTGGTCATTCGAAAGACGTTTTGTTTGCCCGGAATATATGTATTTTTTCTCCGTTGTTTCTAACGTTTTTCTCAGCGTGTAATAATTATTGATAAAACGAACTTACCTGTATGTGAAGTTCTATCATAATTATGCGAGCTGCTCAATTCGAAGCGATTCATGAAATTAAACTATATTTTGCGTTACACAGTGAAATAACAGCAGCTATATAGTTGTAACAGTTGCATTATTCCCGAGTATTCGGGACAAAAGTATTAATACGGTGTGGTCTGAAGTAGCTCCAGCTACACGTGTATCATTAGGTTAAGTTTATCATAGTAAATAACATTTATGTGTTATGTGTTATGGAGTTTATTTCGCCGCTTGCACCTTGCGAAGTGGCGGTAGATGTATTGTCAACGAAGGAGCTCTATAAAGAACCAATGTTGAATAAAAAAAAATATTTGATTTGAAAAACATTATATCAATTGTAGAGGGTGCAACAATTCTTTTTACTAATTATTCCCGGATAATATGCATGCCACCAGGATAAGATTCTTGAGGGAGCTGTTTGAAATAGGTAAATGGAAATTAATAAATCATTAATCCGAATAAATGCTACGATTTAGGAGTGACAATAAGGTACCATGGTCGAGTAGGCCAATTTGGTACCTCCAGTTACAATATATTATCCTTTACTACTCTATAATTTTGTTCAACATTTTGTAAAATAATATCGAATATGAAAATGCATAGAAATAATAAAATTTGATCGAATTGCTCTGAAAGCATCCATGTAATACGCGTATGGATCAATCAGGTCTCCATGACATATATTTATCACACTTAGCGTCTACTACGTCTAAGTAATTGCAAACAATTCTATTTCTGGAACTACAAAAATTGTAATTAAAAAAAACTAGTTCAGTCATGTGTAAAGTATTATATATAGATTTATTAGAATGCTAGAAAAAACGTAAGTCGCTTACTCCCATTCCGAATCGATTTTGTGTTTTCGGAATTCAAAATCTGCAATAAAATTATCATTAGATTATATATAGTACGCAAAGACATACTTGACTTTTATGGCAACAGAAAATGGGGAAATTGTAAATTGATTAATGTATGAGATAGCTGTTAAGTTATTAATTAATTATCAATAAAAAAAGACAATTAGGAATGTTTTATCCAAAATATTACAGGTAAATAATGTTATTAATAACTCTAAAACATTTATGTAATAGCAGCACTCTTCATTGTTCCAAAGAAACCATAACCTCTTTTACCATTACCTATAGGTCATTATCCTATGCAGTTTTGGAAGCATCTGAAAATATCAGTATTGCATACATTGTATTGCGAACGCAACTAACAGAAGAATATATTATGCAGATTATATTATGTATATTTATTATACCACCCATATCATACCCAAGTTTTTCGTTACATAATTTAAAAAAATATCCTTATAATTCCGGTAACCAACATTTTAAAATCTTCCGAATGCATCCATCCATATACTACAGCATAACAAACCAATATTGAAATTCTTATAAATCTAACAGAGACCAACTTTTTTCCAATATGCGTCTTAACTTCAATTATGCTCTCCTGTAAGTAGACTTACGTAAAATATAATATAATATATAATGTTCATTTGCGGATTCAAATAACTTTTGCTATTTAAGTGATAATTAAACCGAAATTACTTTGTATTGAATAGTATTTATTACGTTTGTTTTATATTCAATAACAGATTAGATCAGTTTAGTAAATACCAGTGGCTCTACATTTTAGCCAAATGTAAATTAAAATTCATTACATACATCTCGAGTATCAAACTTCAAATATTTTTCCGAATAAATGGAAATGCGTCTTTTAGATTCTACAGAATATTATTAAAATAATAAGTACGAATTATTATTCGTATTTATAACAATTAAGACTTATTGTTAGGTTTTAATATGTTCACAGGCATGTTTATCTTTTGAAATGTAATGCATTAAATAAATTAGTTGAGTGTTTTCAAACTTAAAATAAACCTAAGGTCGTCATTAGGTTCATGATTAATTAAAAATGTAATCGAAACAACAAAGTCACCATCTACTCGGCGACTTTATCGCGTCTTTATCTAATAAATTATTTATTGTGATTTTATCTAAGATGGATCATAACGACCCGATTGGCAAAATGGTTACCGGTCTGATGCGCAGAATGTCCCAGGTTCCATTCCTGGCCAAGCACATATCCAAAGGATGAACCCAAATTGACGTTTTGGATCTAGGTATTTGTATATTTGTCCATGCCTGTTCATGGCATGGTTCCCCTGCACCTAGTGCGGGGCTAAGGCAAAAAAAAAAAACCTTTTTTGCGTCCCGTAAGGGACATAGCTGAGATTGAAACCTATTGCAGTCTCTTTGCGTGAAAGTCCTGTCGACGCGATGGAGATGTCGTCTCCGCCGCCAGATGAACCTCCGGTGCTATTTTTCTACCTTAGTTACTTCTAAGACAGGATAAGGCTTCACCAAATAGAAAGAATGCCTTTTGGTCTCGTTTAAAGTCCTTTAAATTTATTATTTAAAGTGGAAGTAAGAAATAACGCCCCGCATTTTTGTATCGATATAATGGGAATCGCATATTAGCCTAGAGGCGTTATATGTGCTTCCTTAATGTTAACTAGTGTCAGATTTATCTGACATCAAAAAAACTGCATGGCATAAAGTACGCTTTATGAGTTTGTTAGGTATGACACTATGAAGCCCTTTTCCAATTACAGGTTCCAATGTTCAGTAGGTGACTTGTTTAATAAGGGCAATGTGCCATAATCAAGAAGAGATTCCTCTACAGTTGAACATTGCCTGTCATTAGTACCAGGTACCGGACAGGTGCAGGATGCAGCATTTTTTCCGATTGTTTTGACATTTTATTCGATTTCAGTAATCCTAGTACGGATTTGTGAAGGCAATGATCCTATTATATCATTCGCATCACATTACTGTATACGACCAATAAACCATTAAGGTTTTACCATGGAAGTAGCAGTCCCCATATGTACTGCTCGCACCATAAATAGTCGATACAGAAAAAGTAAGAATTCGTATTTCGTGAAGGTAACAATCCCGATGTATTATTCGCATCACTTTGAGAGACGAGACTTCAATATTTCTTCCATTCTCCGAGGTTCTTCAACACTTACCAAGTGTGTATCAGTTATAATTACTATTTTTTGTCAGCTTGCGAATCTTTCTCAATGCATATCCATCAGTATCTAGGTATCTTCCGTGTTTCTTCCCCACGTTTAAAGCACTATTACTTTTTTGCGTGTTGAGGCCGCGACACGAAAACAGAATATGAAGTTATATATGTCAACCTGTCATTAAGGAAGAAATGTGATGTATATCAAAGTAAAACCTATTTATTTGTGTTTTTTATCTGTTTTCAGATTAATATTATCGTTATTTTTTTTTAAACTCATCGTGTAAATGGCCGTAGAACTGAAACAGTACTACATATGTTAATATTAATCGCGAGAATTGAGCAGCGAAGTATAATATATATTGCATAGGGCAGAAGTTGCGTATATAAGCTGATCATAATCGATCTACAAATTTAAGCTACCTCTGACGTAATCAGGAGGTGGATGGGTGACCCGTAGTAGGTAAATATCATGCGTGCTTCCGTGCTTAGGATATCTGCTTTATAAGGCACTCTGCCTTATAATTATAATAATTTAATTTTTTATTTCAAGTAACAAAGACTTATTTTTGAATTACAATTAAAATTTTTAGTTATATTACAATTTTATGAGAAGGATTAGGCCATAGTCCACCGCGTTTGTAAAGTGCGTATTGGTAGACTTCACATACCTTAGATTTCTTTTAAGATTTATCAGGTATGCAGGTTTCCTCACGATCTTTTCCTTCACCGTTTTAAGCATGTGATAAAATGTACCCTGTGATGTTTTAAACATTTATGGCGTTAAGGTGGTATATGGTCACTAATTTGTGTCCCTTCACCATTTTGAAAATATACCCAATGGCCATTGCCCAGCAGTGGGACATAAAAAGGGTTCCAGTCAAGTTAATAACATTATTGTGCGGATGTAATTAATTACTGCAATAAAATTTCTTGCAAATTTCGTGTGATTATTCATTCAAGATTTTCAAAATATTCCTACATAATCTAAACAAAGGAAATGATAATTTCGAGCAAAAATATTATTCTCGTTTGTATCGCTGTAAGGGAAGTAGGGTTAGCAAAAGAGGGCTATAATAGTATTTCGTACTTTTTATCACATAGGAGTAGCAGACGAGCATGCCAGTCCAGCTTATGGTAAGTGGCTACTGCCACCCATGGACATCTACCAATAACCCCAGAAAGTATTAGATATTCCTAGCTGAGGCAGATGCGCATCTACCCCTGAGGACTAAGTTGAAACGCCTCTGAAAAGTATGTCTCCCTTCCCACACCCTTCAAACCAAAACACAGCAGCGCTTAACACTCCTGTTATTAGGACGAAATAGGCGTGACGGTAGTGCCTCCGGAGATACTCCACAAAGAATTCTGCCACCGTCAGTCGATATTTTCCTTCACCGTTAAATTCACTGTAAATTAATTTATACTAAACATTATTTAGCGTTCTCACTTAAAAACAGAATTAATAAAGTTTGTTCCTATCTTAATCGCTATCTCAGTTGTTCTGCTGACGCTACAAGCGTGGCTAGAAAGCGCTAATTTGTTAAAAGAACAACAATATCTCGCTGTAAGAACAAGAATTGCCAGTATTAATTAAAATTTCACCCTCGCTCCACTATGCTCGCTAGACTAGTTTGTTAAATTGCTTCTATAATTGTTACTTTTGTCAAATTAAGCGATTTCACATCAGCTTTGCATTTTGTAAATGTCTCATTTATAGTATTTTATGTTGTGAAAATTTATTTATTTATTTATTTACTCTTTATTGACCATGTTAAAAACAGTGTGGTAGAAAAGGCGGACTTAATGCTAAATATCATTTTCTCCCAGTCAACCTTAGGGATGTGCAGAAAAATTGAAGGCGGTACAACTATACTAAAAAATAATAATAATAATTAGGAAATAAAATAAAATGAAAAAAAAACATTAGGATTTAACAAACATTCAGTTCAACTGATGATTATTACCGATATTATGCAGATATAGTCTACCAATACGCACCTGGCCAGCGCGGTGGACCATGGCCTAATCCTTCTCATTATGAGAGGAGACCCGTGCCCAGTAGTGGGACAGTAATGGATTGATGATGATGTTGCAGATATCTATGGGCGGTAATAACTCAATCATAAATATGTTATCAGAACTAAAGTGTTTTTATTTTTATGAGCAAAGCGCTGCTGTGTTCTTGTTCGATGGATGGTGGTAAGGGAGACATACTTTTCTGAGGCGTTCCAGCTTCCACCTTAGTCGTCAGCTGTAGCGGTGCATCTGAGACCGATCTCGGGCAGGAACATTTGATCCTATCTGGGGTAGCAGCCACTTGCCATCAGGTGGTCTACTACTCCCATATTCTAATAATTATTCTTACACTTTTGTGAGACAGTACATTAAAACAACTAGAAACACTAAAATTTATACTAAACTATCATAAGACAATGAAAATGTGTTAGTTCCTCAAACTTAATTCGAATCGCAAGCTTAATTAATATACAAGTAGAAACACTAATCGACCATGTTTCATTCGAAGCTTACGATACTTTGATAACAAAATTTAGTTCTATGGACTACAGTATAAAGTTTAAATTTAACCTCAGGTTTTACCCGTTGGGATCACGCAAGGGTTACGGCTAAAATACATTACACGATACGACATGATCGTGAAGTCGCGTCGTAGAAATACACGTGGTCGTAGAAAATCACGTCGTCGTGACAATTGATGATGCTTTGGTAAGGGTAATATTTTTTTTATGATAATATAGGAGTAGCAGACGAGCATGCAGTCCACCTCATGGTAAGTGGCTACTGCCGCCTATGGACATTCGTAATCAACTACAGATAGGATTAGATATTCCTACTGAGGTCGGCCTTAGATGCGCCGCTACGAGGACTAAGCTGGAACGCCTCGAAAAAGTATGTCTCTCTTACACCCTTCAAAACGGAACACAGCAGCGCCTAACACTGCTGTTATTAGGCAGAAATACCTGGGCAGTCCGATAAGTACTTAGCCTTACTGTCTGATGGCGCCCGTATAAAAAGAGTTATTTACTATCGTCTAGAATATTTCGTAGACGGCTAGTGTCAAAATATCAGACGATTCGGATTCGTATTTTTGTTTTAAAGAGCAATATCGGTCGGTGAATCGATTATTGTTTTGGAAGGGAAGTCCCGCAGCGAAATCAAAGAACGTTTGGATGCTGTGTACGGTGACTCTTCTCCTTCGATGGCGACCATCAAAAATTGGTTTAACGAGTTTCAACTCGGTCGCACGTCGGTTTTTAATGAGCCACGCCCAGGTGCTCCAAAAACGGCTACCACAGAGGATAATGTAACAAAATCCACGACCTCGTATTGGCAGACCGTCGATTGAAGGTGTGCGAGATTGCTGAAATAGTAGGCATCTCAAAAGACCGCGTGGGTCATATCTTGCATGAAATTTTGGGCAAGAGAAAGCTAACGGCGAGATGAGTGCCGCGTTTGCTCACTCCGGACAACAAGCGCAACCGTGAAACCACCTCAGAGCAGTGTTTGACTTTGTTTAGGCGCAACCCGAAAGAGTTTCTACGTCATTTCGTGACCGTTGACGAAACGTGGATTCACTGGTACACACCAGAGACCAAGGAACAGTCGAAACCATGGACTTCACACAGCGACCGTGCTCTGAAGGAGGCAGAGATAGTTCAATCGGCTGGAAAGATGATGGCCACTGTTTTCTGGGATTCACAAGGTGTGATCTACATCGACTAACTGCAGAAGGGCAGAACGGTCACAGGGCTCTACTATGCTGAATTATTGGATCGATTCGACGCCGAATTGCAAAAAAACAGCCCCATTTCACGAAGAAAAAAGTGCTCTTTCACCATGACAACGCACCGGCTCACACCTCCGCCGTCGCCACGGCCAAATGGTCGAATTGGGCTCCGAACCCTTGCCTTATCCACCGTATTGACCTGATTTGGCCCCGTGCGACTTCTTTTTGTTTCCAAACCTGAAAAAGTCACTTGCCGGGTAGAAATATGAGTCGATTGAGGAAGTTATCTCCGCCACGGCGGCGTACTTTGCTGACCACGAGAAAACGTTCAGACGGGTTAAAAAAGTTGGAGGATCCCTGGGTTAAGGGTATCGAGCTAAAGGAGACTATGTTGAAAAATAAATCGCCACTTTTCCAAAATTATCGTTTTTCTTTTGTAGGCTAAGTACTTATCGGACTGCCCTCGTAGGTGTGGCGGTGGTGCCGCCGGAGTCGAACCACAAGGGTCACGCTCGGTGGGACGGCCATGCTTTGACAGTCTCAGTTTGGAGCTTGTATACAACAATTTGAGATAGCTTCGATAGCGTGATTCAACGCAATTTCTTGATGAGTTTCAGAAAATCGTTTCATAACTCGCTCAGAAAAATGTAACGCAGCTTGCGGAATGTTGCCACAATGCAATAATCGCGTTAATTTTTCCGAAAATATTCTATATCACTAAAAAATCATAGGATTTTTACTAATTTGAACGATATCGTAATTTTTACCATGTAAGTACATTTCCACGACGTGATATCGCAACGACACGACGTCGCAACTTGCCACCCGACGACGCCGTATGGTGTAAATGTGTCTCAGCCCTTTTCCGGGGCGTGATCTTTCTGTGAACAATTGGTTACGAACTGGTTATAAATCTGTCTGTAATCTAACTTAAGTCGGTAATCCTAAAGTTAAATTTGGGAATAAAACTGACGTAACCACGAAGTACGAGAATTTATAGAGTTTTGTAGGATTTCCGTGTTTTTAACCCGAAAAAATTAAGCTGAAAATACTTGTAAGAACGTTTAATCGTTAACCAATTTTTAAAGGTTTACCCGCGTGGCTACGTCTCTATGACAAAAGAGAAAAAAACCTGGATAAAATTCTACCGTGTTCATGTTCATGAAGAGTATAGTAAGGCAGACGCACACATGGCGTTTTCAAGTTCTTAGAGGTGATAATGCATCTCTAACGGACCTCAGGCTAGGCTTTCAATCCAGTTTTATTGTATTTTGATTGCAAATGTCCATAAGCGGAATTAACACTAACAATCTGGTGTACTGCAGACGTTGTTGATACATTCCAAAAAACACCAACAAAATGTATGCTAATTTATTATTTTTTTAAAGTTACCGTGTTTAATGCAGAAATTGTTTTCATGCTGACCTCATCGTGCTTTTTAAAAATAAAGTACATGGGTATGTGTATACATGCGTGCATGTGTACGTGCGTGCGTGCATGCATGGGTGCCTGTAAATCTGCACGCCTGCGTGTCATCATCATCATCAACCCATTGCTGTCCCACTGCTGGGCACGGGTCTCCTCTCGGAATGAGAAGGATTAGGCCATAGTCCAACGCGCTCCCTAAGTGCGTATTGGTAGACTTCACATACCTTTGAGATTTTTTTTTATAAATCCCTCCAGGTATGAAGGTTTCCTCACGATGTTTTCCTTCACCGTTTAGCAAGTGATAATTAATTTCTAATACGCACATAACTTTGAAAAATTAGAGGTGCGTGCCTGGGATTCGAACCTCAGACCCCTCGATCGAAAGGCCGAGTTTCTTAACCACTAGGCTATCACTGCCCTAAGAAGAAAAAATACTCGCACGCGTGTATTTCTCCTTTTTCAGATAATTAGTCACTAAATCAGAAATGTACATCAAATGTATGCTTTAAGCCTAACACGCTATTACCATCCACTACAAAGTAGGTTACTTTGATTTAAACGAGGGAATGAAAAATCTCCGCATTAGCGAGTTCCTCCCTCTTAAGGATTACGTTCAAGTTAAGCACGCGATCTGCTATTTATAACATACCCTTGGATTAGAGGCACAGTGGTTTTAATTCGGCATTTGCTTCAAAGGTTTGAGGTTGGAATCAGAGTTTCAATGATTGTATTGATTTTAGGAAATTAGGAAAATTGTATTGATTTTATTGTTTCATTTGAAGGCGGTCGAACCCTTTGCGATTCGACTCCGAAGGCACCGTCGCCACACCTAACCTATATCTACCTAATAACAGCAGTGTGAAGGGTGTGGTAAGGGAGGCATACTTTTCCGAGGCGTTCCAGTACTGTCCTTAGGGGTGGCGGCGCATCTGTTATCAACCTCATGTCTAATTCTATCTGGGGTTGATTACAGATGTCCATGTGCAATAGTGACCGCCAATGGTCATCGGATTGCAGGCGCCTTTCTAATTAATTCGCCTCTCACACCATCCGGTATTTACAACGTCCTTCTCGAGGTCGCTTGCTGGACGGTCCGACCTCCCGGGAGCATCCTTTTAGTCGCCTCTTACGACATGCAGGGATACCGTAGCCCTATTCTAGTTCCGTAACTACAAGGACACTCGCTGTGTGAACCATGATCATTTACTTCTACTACAACTGTCTTATGAAAAATAATTCTTCAACTTACCTTTTTTTTTCTTCTTAAGGGGGAAACCTTCAAGAGGTACCCTGTGCCGTGGGACCCACACGGGGTTATGTGGGATTTTCACCGCACTAAAACCCCCCCCGGTGGCCGTCCTCAGCGCTGCGTAGAGGACTCCGGAATCTCCAAAGGAACGCGACCGGAGTCCTCTCAGCGCATTGTCCCGTCGGGCTCCGCCCAGGTGAGTATGTATCACCACACCTTCTGGTGTATACGACGGAATGCGACCATACATACCGCCGTTCTTCCCGGGGTTGCTAGCCGGGCGGTTCGAGCTCCCACTCTGTCCGCCCGCAACCCCGGAAGCCCCCTTTTAGTCGCCTCTTACAACAGGCAAGGGATACCGTAGCCCTGTTTCAGTCCTGGGATTACAGGGACACTTGCTGTGTAAACCGTATGAACATTTGCTACTTCCGTCTTATGAAAAATAATTCTTCAACATACCTACATTACCTGTAACTTAGCCCAACTTGCTTGTTTAAGTAGCTTGAATTATTAAAGCTTTCTTAAACAACCTGAAAGCTTCGTATAAACTTTAGCGTTTCCTATCTCCTGAGAACAACTGTTTCTGAGTTCACGTAAACGAGTTAACATTCCATGATAAAGTCTTTGGAAGTCCACTGTTAGAGATTTCATTTTTTTATAATATAGGAGTAGCAGACGAGCATTCAGTCCACCTGATGGTAAGTGGCTACTGCCGCCCATGGACATCTGTAATCAACCCCAGATAGGATTAGATATTCCTACCTGAAGTCGGCCACAGATGCGCCGCTACCCCTGAGGACTAAGCTGGAACGCCTCGGAAAAGTCTGTCTCCCTTACCACACCCTTCAAAACGGAACACAGCAGCGCCTAACACTGCTGTTATTAGGCAAAAATAGGTGTGGCGGTGGTGCCGCTGGAGTCGAACCACAAAGCGTTCTACCTTCTTGGAATATCTAATCCTATCTGGGGTTGATTACAGATGTCCATGGGCGGGCAATTATGATTATATCCATGGGCGGCAGTAGCCACTTACCATCAGGTGGACTGCATGCTCGTCTGCTACTCCTATATTATAAAAAGCGTGTTAAAATGGTAGCCCCTTCCAAGTACAATACCTTAATAATATCTTTGCATACAGAAAGTAAATGAAAATATCCGCCCACCAAAGGGTTGCAAAGGGCTCGAGACACGCGATGGTCTATTTCAAGGCTGTGATGGATCGCTTTATTTTGTTTGTTCTAGTTTGTAAACTTGTTTAAAGCTAAACATGATATTTGCAAGAACTTATCTTTAACGTTGTTCCGAAGTTATAATTTAAAAGTGCTTGCGGCGTTATTTTAATAAGCAACTTGGAGTAACTGTTTTATTTCTATAAAAAGTGTAGATAAAGGTGGTTCGACTCCGGCGGCACCACCGCCACACCTATTTCTACCTAATAACAGCAGTGTTAGGCGCTGCTGTGTTCCGGTTTGAAGGGTGTGGTAAGGGAGACATACTTTTCCGAGGCGTTCCAGCTTAATCCTCATGGCTAGCGGCGCATCTGTGGCCGACCTCAGGAAGGAATATCTAATCCTATCTGGGGTTGATTACAGATGTCCATGGGTGGCAGTAGCCACTTACCATTAAGTGGACTGCATGCTCGTCTGCTACCCCTTCATTATATAAAAAAGAACCAGTACGGTGAGGAGGTACACGTTACATCTATTTCTAGCGTGAAGCAGATCATGCGTTTTTCGTGATGTTAACGTCATCTATCGACACATATAGACATAGACATCTATCGAGACACATAATCTGCCCCAGATAAGATCATTGATATTACTAACATACATTAGTAAGATATTAAAAAAATAAAATCGTCATAATATAACGTCAAGATATTTGGCCCGAACATACAATCATACAGACATACAATCAAACGTATAATGCTCAAAAAACCTCACCCTCCTCAAGTATAAATAAATAACAATTTAACCAAAATAATTTCAGATATCCCCATGCAGACAAAATCGCAAGCATAAGCTAGTTCATAAACAATTTTTATTTTTATCACAAAAGTATTTTGACATTTTCAAACTTCTCTTAACCTAAACACGCCCAAGGGCGTAAAGACCTTATTATGACGTTGTAAGTGTTAATATGGATATTCACGTAAATATGCCGCCATTTTGAGCCCCGGAAGCCCTTTGAGCCCAATTACAGACATGCGACTAGCCATTCGGCTTAATCCACATCATTAACCTTTTTATACCGTTAATGGGACTTTTTTGGTCATTAGTTCGAGTGACACCTTTTAGGGTTATGTTCGGTAAAATCAAGACTTTGATGAAGTTACGTAAAATAATGTTTATACTTTTTATACACGCTATATCCCGCGGTTTTACCAGCGTTGCTCGGAACCCTAATTCATATTGTTTACCATAATTACTTAGCGACAAAAAAGTTTGCATAAAGTAAATATGTACATTAACGCATTACTAGTTATACGACTTTATGTATTTTTATTTTCTCTTTATAAATTTTATGGCTCTATCTTCTATAAGCCAAAGGACAAACAGGACAAAGATAAAAAACACAATTGCGTAGTTTACCCTATAAGCTGCTACCTTTACATAATTTATACTTGTAGCTATAGTATAATTTATTTTTTAAAATAAAATTTACAAACAAGAAGATATTCGAAATATAAATTTAATTAACAACTATTTTTTATGTATATCAAACTAAAACAATTAATAACTTTAAAAAAATGATAACATATCCGAAAAATTAAACAATTAATAACATCAAAGAATTGATAACGTATCCGAAAAACATTAGTCCAACTCAAGGCTAATTACTGGTAGTGTTCGTTGTCTACTGACAGTTGCATTTACGACACCAGACAACAATGACGGACAAAGTTGCTGTAGTAACGGGTGCTAATAAGGGCATAGGATACGGTATAGTTAAGGAGTTGTGCAGGCGAGGTGTTGGTACTGTTTATTTAACTGCAAGAGACAAGACAAGGGGAGAAAAGGCTGTTGAAGACTTGAAGAAAGAAGGATACAATCCAACATTTTTTCAACTAGAAGTTACGGAGAGTGACAACGTAGAAGCATTTGCCAAATACTTGAAAGAAAAACACGGTGGTATCGACATTCTTATCAACAACGCTGCGATTATAACTGAAGATTATTACAAGACAACCTATGATGACTCCAAACGTGTAATCGATACAAACTACCACAGTTTATATTTTAATATACAAAAACACGTGTACCCTGTTTTAAAAGATAATGCCAGAGTCGTGAATCTTTCCAGTGACTGTGGGCACATTTCAAATTTAAGAAACAAGTATTGGATTGAGAGACTTACAAAGAAGGACCTCACAGTAGATGACGTTAATGATTTCGTCAATTGGTTCTTGGATTCAGTTAAGAATGGAACTTTAAACGAAGAAGATTTCGCTGAAACGCCGTTGCTTGCTTACAGGATTTCTAAAATAGCTTTAAGCGCATTAACAAGGATTCAGCAAAACGAAATAGATCGAGGAATTTCCATCAACTCCTTACATCCTGGCTTCGTGAAGACTGATATGACGAAAACAGCTGGATATTTGACAGTAGAAGAAGCATCTCAAACACCGGTTTATTTGGTTTTGGATGCTGATCAGTCCTTGAAGGGAAAGTATATTTGGTATGATAAAACCGAAAAGGACTGGACAGATGCTCAAGCCGATTATTATGCTAAAATGATATTCTTCGATAAAAGCTTGCAAGAAGTAGGTGTCTACTCAAAAACGTAATTGAATTTTGAGGGATTTAGAATTGAGAGTAAAAGACACTTTGAATATAAATCCCTTACGTTTTAAGTCATCATCATCAACCCATTACTGTCCCACTGCTGGGCACGGGTCTCCTCTCAGAATGAGAAGGATTAGGCCATAGTCCACCGCGCTGGCCAAGTGCGTATTGGTAGACTTCACATACCTTTAAGATTTTTTATAAATCTCAGGTATGCAGGTTTCCTCACGATGTTTTCCTTCACCGTTTAAGCAAGTGATAATTAATTTCTAATACGCACATAAATTTGAAAATCAGAGGTGCGTGCCTGGGAATTGAACCTCGGACCCCTCGATCGAGAGGCCGCGTTTCTTAACCACTAAGCTATCACTGCTTTCACTAGGCCACTAAGCTATCACGTTTTAAGTGGATCACTTATATTTTAATTGTATTCAATAATTATTAAAAATTGTAATGACACAAATGGTTTCGATGCCCACAGACTTGACCGCTAATATTATCTACCCCTTTTGAAATAGTTTATGCAGTAACAAAAAATATCCTGAAATGATTCAAAATTGCATATTACATACAATATATCCACAACAATAAAATAAAAAAAAACTCGTATTACACCAAACATACAGAAAATAATTTATTTTTATGTATTCGAAATTGAAATGAGTAATAACGTCGAATGGATGATAACGCATCCGAATAATATAATTAGGCATGCCTAATCTGGGTTTAGTACTACTGATAACGGTAATGCAGTTGAGTTTGCGATCCCAAACAATAATGACGGACAAAGTAGCTGTTGTAACTGGTGCTAATAAAGGCATAGGTTACGGTATAGTAAAAGAGTTGTGCAGGCGAGGTGTTGGTACGGTTTATTTAACTGCCAGAAACAAGACGAGGGGAGAAAAAGCTGTTGAAGATCTGAAGAAAGAAGGATACAATCCAATATTCTTCCAACTAGATGTCACTGATAGAGATAGTATCAAATCACTGGCTGAACATTTAAAAGAAAAACACGGTGGACTAGATATTCTGATCAATAATGCTGCAATAACAGTTGAGGACTTCTACAAAATAACCTACGAAGATTCAAAATCTGTGCTTAACGCAAATTACTATAGCATACTAAAGGTACAGGAATTCCTATATCCTATTTTAAAAAACAAAGCGAGAGTACTGAATGTTTCTAGTGATTGTGGTCACATTGCTAATCTACGAAACCAGTACTGGATAGACAGACTCACTAAAGATGACGTCAAAGTGGAGGACGTGAATGCTTTCGTCGAATGGTTCTTAGATGCAGTAAAAAATAATAATTTAAAAGAGGAAGACTTCGCTGAAATGCCTGTTCTTGCGTATAGAATATCTAAAATAGCACTATGTGCCTTGACACGAGCCCAACAAAATAACATAGATCGTGATATTTCCATCAATTCGTTGCATCCTGGATTTGTGAAAACAGATATGACGAAAGCAGCTGGATTGATGACGTTGGATGAAGCTAGCAAGACACCAGTATACTTAGTTCTAGATGCAGAGCAGTCTTTAAAAGGAAAGTATATATGGTTTGATCAAACCGAAAAAGATTGGACAGATGCTAAATCAGGCTTACATTGCAGAATTGAGCTAATTGAGAGAGAATTGCAAAACATTGGTTACTCCTCAAAGTAATGTTGCTTAATTTATGATAAAGCATTTGTTTTATAATATTTAATAAATTTGTAACACGTTACATAATGGCGTTCTATCATTTTTGCATTACATTTATCTAAATTACCTAAATAATACTGATAACTATAATGTGCTGTAATGATCATGTGCAATGAGTTTTTCATAACAATGTATCAAAATATTTCATATACACTCACTCTCCCACAAACATCGATATACAGTATATCGATATATCGATAATCATGTACAGGTACCACCGTTGTAGGTGAACCCGCTTATCGGAAAGTCACGCTGAGTAGAGATTCTTTTGGTTATTACTGTGCTACAAGTCACTAAATGTAAAATTAGCTGATAGTGAATTAATAAACTGCTTTTTTGAAATCCGTTCTAATCGTTTAAATAATGTTATTCTTACTACTAAATGTCTAGAATTATATGATATAAAGGATTCTTCTTTCTTTCTTTCTTCCTTTATTCTTATACAAATTAATATATTTAAGGTATGGTAATTTTGAACATACTAAAATGATAAATGATGCGGAAGCATTCTTTAATGTCATAAATATTGCGGTAATTTCATATTATTACTTAAGGCGATTTTGACAAGACTATCTATTTTATTCTACACTAAATAATTTTAAATTGTAACTACGTAATAAAATCTTAGAAAGAAAATTGTTTTATATAATGTTATATGAGTAAGTAAATAGCATGTATGATAATAAATCTATTATTCTCTTTTTCTGTACTCAATATTCATGTTATTAAATAGTTTTCATTAATTTAAACTACTTTCAAAAGTTTTTAAATTTCGCTCTCATTCTCATCATGTTCTCTAGGATATGAACGCATCAAAATAGATTGACCTATTTTAAATACTAACTCACGCCTACACAAATAAATAAAAAACATCCGCAAATAATGAACATTCTTAACTTATATAGATGTACAAAATCATTGCAATTGAAGCTGGTGATGTCATAAAATTAAAAACAACTCAATTTTTTGTATTCTTATTAAGTCTCAGATAGTGTTTTATCATACACCATAAACTCGGCTTAGATTAATACGAATTTGTTTAGCGAAATGTGTTTAATGTTCGTGTGTACATACACTTATCAGCGCGTTATGACTGCATCCTTGCATATTAATACTTTAAATATTCTGATAACACATTATTTTTTTTCAACTTATTCAGTTGAACGGACGCTACCAAAGAAACATGGCGCATAAAATTGCTGTAGTAACCGGTGCTAATAAGGGCATAGGTTACGGTATAGTTAGGGAGTTGTGCAAACGAGGTGTTGGTACTGTTTATTTAACTGCAAGAGACAAGACAAGGGGAGAAAAAGCTGTTGAAGACTTGAAGAAAGAAGGATACAACCCAACATTTTTTCAACTAGAAGTCACTGACAGTGACAGCGTGCAAGCATTTGCAAAGCACTTGAAAGAAAAGCATGGTGGTATAGATATTCTTATCAACAACGCTGCGATAATAACTGAAAACTTTTATAAAACAACATACGAAGATTCTGTGCGAGTAATCGACACAAATTACCACAGTTTATTTATTATACAAAAATACATGTTCCCTATTTTGAAAGATAATGCTAGAGTTGTTAATGTCTCGAGTGATTGTGGGCATCTTTCCAATCTGAGAAACAAGTACTGGATTAAGAGACTTACAAAAGAGGACCTCAAAGTAGATGATGTTAATGATTTCGTCAATTGGTTTTTGAATTCAGTTAAGGATGGAACTTTAAATGAGGAAGATTTCGCTGAAATGCCACTACTAGCTTATAAGATTTCTAAGATAGCGTTATGTGCATTGACTAGAATTCAGCAAAACGAAATAGGTCGCGGAATTTCCATCAACTCCTTACATCCTGGTTTCGTGAAGACTGATATGACGAAGACAGCTGGAGAGTTGACATTGGAGGAAGCGAGCCAAGCACCCGTATATATGGTGTTGGATGCTGATCAGTCCTTAAAGGGAAAATACATTTGGTTTGACAAAACCGAAGTAGACTGGACAGATGCTAAAGCCGATTATTATTCTAAAATGATAGACTTTGAGAAAGGTTTGCAAGAGGTCGGATATTATTCAAAAGAATAATTTTATTTTAAGAGATCTTAACCATATAATTATTATACAAAAATACATGTTCCCTATTTTGAAAGATAATGCTACAGTTGTTAATGTCTCGAGTGATTGTGGGCATCTTTCCAATCTGAAGAACAAGTACTGGATTGAGAGACTTATAAAAGAGGACCTCAAAGTAGATGATGTCTATTTGTATTCAATCATTGTTGAAAATTATAAATGATGTAATAAATCGAAATAAATAATATTTTACTTGAAACATTGTGTTCTTATTTTTAGAATTCGCATTTTTTGTTCGTTTGCTTCTAAAGCCTATTTTAACCGTTTTTCTTTTAACGATTACATAAGAAATATTGTTTCGCAAATATTATTATGATAAACAAGTTTCGCTATCTACCATACTTAATATACTGATAGATACAATACAATCACTGATATCTAATCTTATCTCTTTGTTATAAAGGCGCGTTTCAAATAAAATAAAGGATACTAACTGCTCCTATATTGCAGATTGAAATAAGACACTGACGCTTGGAAGATAGATTTTCAACTTCACAATTAAGAAAAACTAATCCAACTTCGAATAACAAGCAATTTTAAAAGCATCTGATGGTAATATAGAAAAATTGTATTCGAAAAAAATATAAGAAAATAATCATTCTAAGTAGTTGGTTATAACCAAATCTCAATTGATTGGTTCTGTTTTCCCAAATTCAAATTAATTGTACAATTGACATGAAATTCTTCTCAAAATTATTTTTGCAGAGTTATAACAAACCCTTTATTAAACACCTAATAATCTCTCTACTACTTAACAGCACAATTACAATTAGTTTGATAATAGCAACGATTCATGGCGGACAAAGTGGCAGTAGTTACTGGTGCTAACAAAGGTATTGGGTATGGGATAGTTAAAGAATTATGTAGACGAGGTGTGGGAACAGTATACTTGACTGCAAGAGATAAGGCGCGCGGTGTAAAAGCCGTTGAAGATTTAAAGAAAGAAGGATATAAACCAAAATTATTTCAACTAGAAGTATGTGACAGAAACAGTGTGATATATTTAGCTAAGCACTTGAAAGAGAAACATGGTGGATTAGATATCCTTATCAACAACGCTGCCGTTATACCAGAAAATGCATTAAAAACTACATACGAAGACTCAAAACGTGTCATAGAAACTAATTACTACAGCATACTTACCCTACAAGATTTCATATTCCCTCTTTTAAAAGACAATGCTAAAGTCGTGAATGTGTCAAGTGATTGCGGCCATATTTCCAACCTACGAAATCAGTCAATACTGATAACTGACTTTAACATCTTTCTTAGTAAGTCTCTCAATCCAATGATTGAGAGACTTACTAAGAAAGATGTTAAAGTAGATGACATAAATGCTTTCATTCTTGGTTCCTACATTCTGTTACAAAAGGGAGTTTAAAGGAAGAAGACTTCGCCCATACAGCTTTTCTTGCTTATAGAATTTCTAAAGTAGCTGTATGCGCTCTTACAAGAATTCAGCAAAGGGAAATAGGTCGTGGAATTTCTATCAATTCGATGCACCCTGGGTTTGTGCAAACTGATATGACGAAGCAAACGGGGATGCTGACTTTGGAAGAAGCAAGTCTGACACCGGTTTTCTTAGCGCTGGATGCCGATCAGTCGTTAAAAGGAAAGTACATTTGGTTTGACAAAAGCGAAATAGACTGGACGGATGCAAAACTAGACGTGTTCGGTCTGAAAGAACTTATGGAAAAATACTTGCAGGATATCAAGTCGAAACAAAATCCGTAATAATTTTATTTCGTAGTACGTACTTGTATTACTTGTAGCACCTGCAGCTTCGCCTGTATTTAAAAAAACAACGCAAACAAAAACAAAAACAAACAACAAACAACAAAACATAAATTTGTACCTTCATTGGACTGACAGTGGTGCCATCTGTCGAAAATTGGTCGTACTAACTTTCGTGGGCTCATGTACAACACTGTAAAGGACATAGAGACAAACATTCATTTTATATATATAGTCTAGCTGACCCGGCAAACGTTGTGTTACCATATTATAAAAAGAAATTTAAAGATGAACAACCCCTATCACTTAGGGGTATGAAAAATAGATAGTAGCCGATTCTCAGAACTACTGAATATGCAAATAAAATTTGGTGAAAATCGGTAAAGCCGTTTCGGAGGAGTACGGTAACTAAATTGTGACGCGAGAATTTTATATATAAGATTAATATTAGTTTATTTTTAAATTGTGTTTATCTTTTTACCCGACTGCCAAGGAAGGGTTATGTTTTTCGCGCGTATCTTATATATTTGTCTTTCTTTATTTGATCCGATCTAACAAACGGCTGGATGAATTTCAACAGTTAAGGTGTCATTATATTTGTCTCAATGACCCGAGTGTCCTTAGATAGGTGTTAGTAAAAAAAAAAAAACAAAATGGCGGATTTTTGGGGCGAAATAGTAACACATTAAAAAAAAAAGTTAACCGAACCTATCGAGTAGGGTATCAAATGAAAGGAAATTAAACGGAGATTATAAAAACATATTTGTACATATATAAAACAGCAAAGCCTAAACCAAGAATCTTACAGTTCTGAAATTTTGCACATAGGTTCTCTATATAGCGTGAATAAGTACTAAGAAAGGCCTTTTGGAAATTCTACCCTTAAGAGGGTAAAATAGGGAAAAACAGTTTTTTTGAAATCCTTTAATTTTGAAGCAACTGCTATAAAATTTTGTATTTGGCTTTTTGGATAAGAACAAGGACGCAATTATTTATCCTCCTCCGAAAAATCAACCCCGTAGAGGGTTAAATAAGGGTTAAAAGTTCATTTGAACAACCGTCAATTTTGAAGCAAACACTATGAAATTTTGTATCAAACTTGGTGGATAAAAATAATGAAATTCTACCTCTAACGAGGTAAAATAATGACCGAAACTTTGAATTACTGAAGTTATATATTTTAAAGACCTTAAATGGTGAATTTTTCTCGCGAAATGGTAACACATTTTAAAAAAAAATAACCAAATCGAGTAGGGTGTCAAAATAAAGGAAATTGAGAGGATATTACACGTACATTGTATAATATATCTTATATATAAAATTCTCGTGTTAGTTACCGTACTCCTCCAAAACGGCTTCACCGATTTTCACCAAATTTTATGTACATAATCAGTAGGTCTGAGAATCGGCCACTATCTATGTTTTTACCCCTAAGTGATAAGGGTTGTTCGCCCTTAACATTTTTTTTATTTATATGGCAACACAACGTTTGCCTGGTCAGCTAGTACATATATACACATCGAGATGACTGTCCGACTAAATGAGTGAGTTGTTGTTGAAACCGCTGAACTTAAACGTGCTGGAATTTTGCACATAGGTTCTTTATATAGCGTAAATGAGCACTACGAGGATAAAATAGGTTAATATTGTTAGAACATCTTTTGTTTTTGAAGCAGACACCTACTATGAATCTTTGTATTGGCTTTCTGGATAAAAATAATGAAATACGTATTTCCCTGCTTTTGTAAATTCTACTTCAGCCTTTTTGGTGCAGTCGGGTTTTTTGGTTTTTTAAATTAATTACTTGTTTACTTTCTTTTATCAAAATCATTTATTATAAGTAATGTTGTTCATAATAACTGTGTACAAGATACACGTATAAGTTTTTTATCTAAAATAATAAATTGTCTTTTTATCATTACGTGATATTTCCATATCTAACTAAGTAAGATATATTTAATAATGTATTAAATGGAGTGATAATAATAATTGTTTCATTTGCTTTATAGTATCATCATCATCATCATTATCGACCCATTACTGTCCCATTGCTGGACACGGGTCTCCTCTCAGAATGAGAAGGATTAGGCCATAGTCCACCGCGCTGGCCAAGTGCGTATTGGTAGACTTCACATAACTTTAAGTTTTTTTTTTATAAATCTCTCAGGTACGCAGGTTTCCTCACGATGTTTTCCTTCACCGTTTAAGCAAGTGATAATTAATTTATAATACGCACATAAATTTGAAAATCAGAGGTGCGTGCCTGGGATTTGAACCTCGGATCCCTCGATCGAGAGGCCGCGTTTCTTAACGACTAGGCTATCACTGCTATATAGTATGTACAATAGCAATAAAACACGGATGGTCGATTTTAAGCAGGATTTCTGTTGCTACTCCTGAAGACTAAGTTGAAGTTAAGCATTGAAGGGTGTGGTAAGGGAGACATACTTTTCCGAGGCGTTCCAGCTTAGCCAGGCAAATACGTAAACAAATGCTAAAACAGTCATGTTTGTCAAAACGTAAAATCTCATGGTAAGAGTAAAGAACACAGTAACGTTTAATATGTAAGGATAGTGCAGTGCCTCCAGAAATAAACCATGAAGAGTTCTGCCACCTTACCAAAAAATATTAAAAAAATATATTAATAATAAAAATATACTAACTTATAACTAGCTAGAATTTACTAGAAATTTTCCCAAACGAAAGAAAAAACAAACTTCCCAAATATAAAAAAATAAAACGTTAAAAAATTCATTGTACATAATTAGTAAGTAAACAATTTATAAAACTGAGTACACTAAAGTACAAGTAAAAGTCATGTTAAAAGATAAGAACATTTGCAAAAGAAGCAATTTATCTTTTAATTTCAGTTTACAAAACCATTAAATGCAATTTCTATTTACCTTTATAAACTTTTATGGTATTATGTTGCGTTTGTGCATTATTACATAAGTCGCTAATTGCGATAACACTTTTATGATTTCAGGATTGATAATGTTATCTTGTTCTTTAATTTTTTACTTGATCTCTTTTCACCAGCTTGTATTCAACTTGCCTAGTTAACTTGTTGTTTGTTGTTGTTGCTTATATGTGCGAATCAAATGTTGCAATTGACGATGAGCTTAATGACGTCATCCTAAATCCAATGTGGCGGACGCCTCAATGTTGCAGACATTTTTTTTTCTTTATTTCAAACAGTCTAAAGTATTAAAAGTATTAAGTAGTAAAGTAAAGTAAAGGGTGTGGTAAGGGAGACAGACTTTTCCGAGGCGTTCCAGCTTAGTCCTCAGGGGTAGCGGCGCATCTGTGGCCGACCTCAGGTAGGAATTTCTAATCCTATCTGGGGTTGATTACAGATGTCCATGGGCGGCAGTAGCCACTTACCATCAGGTGGACTGCATGCTCGTCTGCTACTCCTACATTATAAAAAAAAAATTGCCCGTCTTTCAGTCTGACCTACATTTAAACTGCGGTATCTTTGCTACCGTAATAACATGTGACGAACACCCAGACACAGAAACCGAAACCTAAATTCATCATTTAGTTCTGTCTGGCCGGGGATCGAACCCGAGACCCTCTGCGCGTCAGACCGGTATGATGACCGCTCCGCCGCGCGCGTCATCCCATATGTCCATTGTCCGTGGATGGTCGTACTTCCACATCTTTATATATATATTTCTTATGTGCGTGTGTATGTCACTGAACTCCTCCTAAACGACTGGACTGATTTTGATGAAATTTGTTCTGTGTGTTCAAGGGGACTTGAGAATGGTTTAGATTCACAATTTAGTCCGTGGGAATAGGGTTTTTTTATTAATTTTTAATTCGTAAGTAGTTATAGTATCGGAAACTATGCATTTAATCAAGTGATGATCTTTAGCAAAGTTGTTGTCCAAGAGCCCACGAGGGTTTGGGAGTTGCTAAGATCATATAAGTTTTGAACACTTTCAAGCTACATATTCCAATTATTCGTTTCAATGCGTCGAAGTTTCATTAATATTCAGTATAAAAGATCAATGCCTGCCGATGAAAATTATGAATAAGCAATATTAAAATGCAACGAATGGTCGAAAGTAGGCTTTTTAATATTATTAATGTTTCTTTTTGATCACGGACTTTTATTTTTGCTTTCATTATTTCATATTCAATGAATGTGTTATTTATTGAATATGAAATAATGAACGTATTTAGGTTATGCTCTTTATTGCAAGGTTATTAGTGATAAACTTATTAAATGAATACAGATATTGAAATAACAAAATATATACAATAAGTAATAAAACATTTTTTTTCTATAATATATGAGTAGCAGACGCTGTGGCCGACCTAAGGTAGGAATATCTAATCCTAACTGGGATTGATTACAGATGTTCATGAGCGGCTAAATTTAATATACCACTTGATTTCCTATCTGGGATTCATTACAGATGTCCATGAGGGGCAAAATTTAATATACCACTTCCAATGTCACTTAAGAATTCATAACGCGATTAGTTCAACTCGTAAAACTAAGACATTCAAGTAATTACTAGTAAAATACAAAATATATTTTTCCTTGTAGCGCAAATAGCTTAAATAAGCGTCTCTACAATACAATTAACGTTCCGACAGCGCAATGAAATTGGCTGTCTCTTCGTACAATGAATTTGTGCATACTATTTGTACTCCACAAGCAAGCGTAGGTAGTACACTTTAGAGTTCATTTCATACTAAAGTGGGTTAAATGGCTAAGTTTGTGCACAGTAGCTTGTAACTAACTGTGGCTGTTTCCGGCTTGTACAGTCACCTGCGCAGGTTGTGCGAGAGCTAAATTCGACCATTAGTTGCTGTTTGACTTGTTACTTGTGTTGATGGGTGTACGGGTACGTTAAAATGTTTAAGATAGTGTTTGCACTATGGTAACATTGCATGTAAAGTGTACCAACGTAATTAAATAACGGTTTGGACCTCTCTGAATCGTAACTCGCATTCCACAAAGAAATAGTAAAGATTTTAGCTAAAATTAAAGAAATAAACGAGTCCAACAAATGTCTGCTGATGATGATTAGTCATAACCACAGATTTTTGTAACAAACTCCGAATATAATTAGGTTTTACTGAAGTATATTGCTCTTTCTTTTTATAAGAAACATGTACTACTAACGAACTAAGTACGCCTTTTTTGATAACTATGGAGAAACTTTGAAAAGGCACCTGGAGCCGTGGGAGCGACATGGGATTACGTAGGATTCTAATCACACTAAAATCCTTCCGGTGGCCGTCTTCGACGCTGCGAAGAAGACTCTGGGATCTCAAAAGAAACGCAATTGGAGTCCTCTTCCGTCAGGTTCCGCCCAGATGAGCATGACGCTCGCCAACCCAGTCTGGTGTACACGACCTCACTCATTCTAAGGACTTTTTTAATATAGGAGTAGCAGACGAGCATCCAGTCCACCTGATGCTAAGTGGCTACTGCCGCTCATGGACAACTGTAATCAACCCCAGATAGAATTATATTCCTACTCGTGGCCGGCCACAGATACGCCGCTATCAAATCAAATCAAATCAAATCAATTTTTTTTATTCAAAAAAGCTTCTTTACAGAGCACTTTTTGAATGTCAGTAAAACTACCACTACTTCACAAGGTGTTTTGTTATGGAGAAGAAGCGACGAAAGAAACTCCATAACATACATATTTTAAAATAAAATGTTTTTTACAATGTTAAACTTAGGAATTGCTAATTTATTTCTATTTCTAGTATTAAAGTTATGATTACTATGTTTTTCAACATATCAGTGTGTTTTCTTATGTAGTGTATCCCTGAGGACTAAGATGGAACGCATGTAGATGTGGCGATAGTGCCGCCGGGGTCGAACCACAAAGGGTTATACCACATTCCAAAGAATAATTCCAGGACTAAGCTGAAACGCCCAATATCAGCCCGCATAATTTCTATATAAAATACACAAGCAACAACAAATAGTGTCGCAGTCTCTTATTAATTCGCTGTACCGCATATCGTAACATACGTCGCCGGTTGTACGCTATATGAATGTTATCAAAGGGGCCCGCTTAATGTCTTGTTTACACGAAGACGTTAATTGATTGGTTGCATTACATTACTGATTTTCTACTTTCAAGTACTTTGTATGTCGAGAATGACATTTTAAGGAAATGTATTTGAATTATGCGATAAAGTACAATATTTACGAGTAAGTAAAGCATACCAAGCGTACCAAAAAGATTTTTAGTTTATTTTTCTACACTAATATTATAAAGACGAAAACTTTGTTTGTTTGTTTGGTTGTAATGAATAGGCTCAAAAACTACTGGACCGATTTTAAAAATTCTTTTACCATCCGAAAGCTACATTATCTACGAGTAACATAGTGCTATATTTTATTTGAAATATATTTGATAAATAGATTTTGAGGCGGTACAAAGACAGCTAGTTATTTATAAGATTATAATAGCAAATTGACAATGTAGGAAGTGAGCATGCAGATCATCAGATGGTATGTGACATCTGCAGCCTTTACTGATCAATCCCAGATGCCCTTTGGCCGGTCATAGATGCGTTACTATCCCTGAAGATTGAGTTAGATCGCTGCGTACTCGTATAAGTGTCTCCTTGACCACACCCTTCAAACCAGAACAAAGTAAACACTGTTGTTATTAGGCAGGAATAAGTATAAAGGTGGTGCATCCGGAATCCAATCACGAAAACTTCTACTATCTTTCAATTGTATGAGCAGTAGTTATAAGTAGTACCTAATTATTACAAAAATAAATCGGACTGCTTAAAATAATTAACTGAAAAGGAAAGAAATAGATCATTTCTTTCAATCAATCCGACAATGTAGTCGAATCCAACAACGTCTCATATGTACATACATACATACGAACATGCATACAATAATACATATGTATAGATATACATACATACGCTCGAACAACCCTTCACAGTCAGGTAAAAACACAAAACAGACAATACATTTCGTATGGTAACTCAACTCCTCCTATTTCATTATACGAAATCAGTTCTCCGCTTTCAAACCAACAAAAACAGTGAAACCGCCAATACAAACCCACAAAACGTCACATGAAAATATCCGAGCGCTATTCATCGCAGAACCAATTATTCCTTGGCCTCATCTTTCATTTCCTTAGCAAATAAATGATTGGAACCGCAACAATCGACTCCGTTGCTCCCGACTTGATAATTGGAATGTCAACCCGATGTAATACCATAGCTGGACATGGAAATATAGTAGTCTGATCAATTGACAATTTAAATCAGTGACCTGTAAATGATAGGGATGTAGGGTGGCCATTATGGTAAGAATTTTATACAAAAATATTTATCTTGTTTTACATTGACGCCATCTCGAACGTGGTAACTTTGAAGGTCGTAAAACTCTGGTAGACTCTAACGGCACCAATGCCACACATATTCCTGCACAATGACAGCAGTTTTAAGCGCTGATGTGTTCTGGTTAGAAGGGTATAAGGGAGACATACTTATCCGCGGCGTTTCAGCTTAGTCCTCAGGGGTAGCGGCGTATCTGTGGCCTTCTATTAAAAGTAGCTATTTATTAGATATTCTCATTAAAACTAGTTATAAGTATATGATAAATGGTATGGTTTGGTACGGTATGGTATAAATGGCTACATTCTTAGTAATAATGGAAACATTGCTCTTTTATAAATACACGTCCACTGTCAACGACAAATTATATCTTTGGTTCCATTTTGATAATTGGAATGTCAATAGCGTTATTACAGTTGTAATAACACTATTGGAATGTAATTGTGTGGCTCTTGGAATGAATGGAATCTAGTTATTTCTCTAATGAGCGATAAAATGATATTGATTCTGATGTTGTATGAAATAGCCGTCATTTAGAGTTCAAAATAGAATTTAGAGGTAATTTTAATTTACGTTATTTCGTAATACAAATAAAATGACAATTTATAAATATATAAAGAAACTTTGTAAAAAATATCACTATATTTTTTTTATTACCTATGCCCAAAAAATCTTGAAGCCCGCTATTTCTTCTAAAGTAGTTTGGGTAATTCAATTATTCAAATGCCACGTTTCAACATACCTCACAAAATACAATCTACACGAAAACAGTTACACAATCTGAAAAACGAAATCAAAAACAAGCAATCCGCACCTATTCATCGCAGAAGCAATTATTTCTTGAGGACATCTCTCATTTCCTTAGCAAATAAACGTCAGCCGCTTAAACAACCGATATCTTCGCGGACTTGATAATTGGAATGTCAACCCGGCTGTAACTATTGCATGGAGTACTTGATGAGGTTGCGATCTACAATAAGGATGTTTTACTTCTACGACATAGACTGTATCGAACTCGAACTTTGAGACAAAAAGTATTTTCCTATACGACGTCTACTGACGTATTTAGGAAGGTGGTAGAACCCTTTGTGGTTTGACTCCGGCGGCACCACCGCCACACCTATTTCTACCTAATAACAGCAGTGTTAAGTGCTGCTGTGTTCCGGTTTGAAGGGTGTGGTAAGGGAGACAGACTTTTCCGAGGCGTTCCAGCTTAGTCCTCAGGGGTAGCGGCGCATCTGTGGCCGACCTCAGGTAGGAATATCTAATCCTATCTGGGGTTGATTACAGATGTCCATGGGCGGCAGTAGCCACTTACCATCAGGTGGACCGCATGCTCGTCTGCTACTCTTATATTATAAAAAAAAAAAAAATATACAGTAACACAGCCAGATACGGGGGTATCTGACAAAAATAACGGTTACAAAATTATTTTGTCTGCCACGCTCCGTACCTGACACTCTCAATGTCTGTAGATAAAATCTTTAAAATGTTTTTTAATTGGAAATTGAGTTATTTTAGCTGAAATGTACGTGCAATTTCACAAGATTATAAAAATATATTCTAGTCAAAGACAGCTGATTTGTAACCATATTTTAATTTCTTGATGTTTACCTAGGTATTTAAATTTTATTAAAAAGGTTCTTTTCTGTCACAAATAAACGTCAGCCGCTTAAACAACCGATATCCTCGCGGACTTGATAATTGGAATGTCAACCCCTCTGTAACTATTGCATGGAGTATTTGATGCGATCTACAATAAGGATTGTTTACGACTACGAGAGTATACCAGACAAAAGTATTACTTTATACAATGTGTATTGATATAGGTTTATGTTGTATTAGTTGAAACACAATTTTGTACTTTATTACTTCTTTTATTTATTAGGCCTCAATTAAACATTACACTTTCTTACAGAACTCCTAATCCTTTTACTCCCGCCATCTTATATCCTCTTGTCCAATTTTAGTGTTACCAGCTCCCTTTCAGTGTTGCCACTCGTAGCTCCCTTCTACCTGTCATGTTCCATTCTTGCAACAGTTTATGGGCCTTATGGATTACGTTCCAATATTTGGAGTTAGAAATTGAGTGATTTCTTCGCGAACAACCGATATATTCGCGGACTTGATAATTGGAATGTCAACCCGGCTGTAACTATTGCATGGAAATGTATTTGATGAGTTTGCGATCAACAATAGGGTTCGTTCATTCTGCTAGTAATTGTTGCTTTTTACGATTTTTGAATGTTATTCTTGTTTCGGATTATGTGAAAGCACGTGGAAATTTGAATCATCTAGCCTCATTTTTAGTTAAATTACTGAAATATTTGTTGTTTAAGAAACTAGACAAAAACCTTCAGAATACGCCTACGACATAGAAGAATCCAACGTCATATTTCAAGGGAGACATACTTTTCCGAGGCGTTCCAGCTTAGTCCTCAGGGGTAGCGGCGCATCTGTGGCCGACCTCAGGTAGGTATATCAAATCCTATCTGTGGTTGATTTCAGATGTCCATGGGCGGCAATAGCCACTTACCATCAGGTGGCCTGCATGCTCGTCTGCTACTCCTATATTATATAAAAAAAACCCGTCACCGTTTGGGTTGTAAAGCTTGCCAAATATGCTTAATTTTGATTACAAAAAAATATATTTTTGTCTGTTACCGCCCGCGTCTGACACGTTCAGTGTCTGTGGGCCTAATGTAATGTTTGAATGTTCAAATTTGGGTGATATTTTTATTGCAATTTAAATGTATTTTCACAAGATTGTAATAGATTCTAGTCCAATTGCATTAGTTTTTACGATTTTTGAATGTTGTTTGATTCCGATTTTCTGATGGTATGTCGGAAATAAATTGGCGTAGCTGCGTTGTTTGTATTTGAATTTTTTGCTAAAACTAAAAAAGGTTTAAGCAACAGGTTCATAGCCATGTTCATTTTGGAAATAAAAAAAATATATTCGCTTTTTACGAAATAGAAGCAGCAATTTGGCATTTAGAAAATCTGTTACCGAATCGTAACTGAATGCGTTAGCTACCATGACTAAATTAGAATGGTGTTTGGTTATTTAAATATATGTATTTATAATACGTATCATCTCTGATGATATAGAACAGAAGAGGGAGGGACGAATAGTTTGTGGCTAACTGTTTAGCTCCTCAATGTATGAATTTCGTTATATTGAATTAAGTATCTCCTTAAGATATTATTCAAATGAGTTACACACTCAAAATTTTAAAATTTATTTTCGAAATCTTTTTTCAGCTTCTACTTACATTATAGAACACACCAACGAAGAATATGTCTACTCCTTTAGTCGTGTTAGAACAAAGAAGTGCGGTGCCAAAGGACGCTTTCTTCAATTTATATTAAATTTGCAGTTTACATTAGATTAATTATAGAGTCACTCATTAGTCTTATATCAGACTAGATTGTAATTAATATCAAGTACCTCATTAGGTAGATACTTTAGAGATACATACAAAAAAGATTCTACCTAGTATAAACAGCCATAAGTTTTACTGCCAGTTTATTTATTTTAAATGGATTTTACTAGTTTAATGGTGAACCTAACTTTAATACTTATACCAATTTTCCTAATCGAGTTACATAAGCATAAAGATCATGAGAATACGGCCTACATACCACAGAAACAGGTCACTGTTTTCCAATATCGAAATAACCCTATAAAAGTTAGAAAAACGGCAAACTTTCCGTAGTAACGGAAATAGTAAATACACTAGTAAAAGTCAATAAAACCCACCGTGCAATATGTATTGGTTATTCGGCGGCGTGAGCTCATCAAACTTTCACGTTGTTTCATACACATCGGGACTTTTCGGCCGTCTTCGGCTCACTCAAATAATAATATGAGAGATGGAATATACGTGTTTAAAAAACGGGCGTTTTATTAAAAACCTGTCTTACCATCAGGTGGACTGCATGCTCGCCTGTTACTCCTGTTGTATAAAAAAAACATAGAGGCACCGTACGATTGGGAGATACACACGCGTTTAAAAGCATCTTTATGTAATAAAATAGTATTAAGTGCTATTGTGTTCTGCTTTAAAAGAAAAGAAAAGATAATTTAGGCGTTTCATCTTAGTCGTGGGCGCACCAACGAATTTACCAATCTTAGATAGAACCAATCTTAGATAGAAATCCAATCCTATTTGAGTTTGAAACAGATCTCAAAAGCGACAGTTATTACTTACCATCAAGTGAACTGTGTATTCAATTGTTAACATAAAATTACAAAAATGGCAAACTTTCCGTAGTAACGGAAATAGTAAATACACTAGTAAAAGTCAATAAAACCCACCGTGCAATATTTATTGGTTATTCGGCGACGTGAGCTCATCAAACTTTCACGTTGTTTCATACACATCGGGACTTTTCGGCCGTCTCCGGCTCACTCAAATAATAATACGAGGGATGGAAATACGTCTCCAAAAACAGGCGTGTTTTAAAAAGTGGAGTTCTCATAAACTAACGTTTTGTTTAGTTTACGAAAGGGAAATCTTCAAAAGGTACCGACGTCGTAAGAAGCGACGCCGGATTATGTGGGATTTTACCGCACTAAAAACCGCCCGGTGCCTGTCCTCAGCGCTTTGTGGAGAACTCTGGGATCCGTGACGAAAAACAACCGGAGTCCTCCGAACGCTATGCCATTATCGGGTTGTGTCCTATGGTATTATTTAAACCAATATTATATATTTAAATATTTTTTGAGGCTTACAGAGCACTTAAAGAGATCAAAGAAGGGCTTTTAATAATCTAGTTATTGAAATTTTCTTCTGTTTTTTTCTCAACATACTATCCAATGGATCAAAACAGTCAGGTTTAGACAATGAATGGAATAAAACTGTTTGCCTGCTTTTATAAGCAGTATCCTAAAATTAGGTATTCTTAGGTAAGTGTCTTCAAAACAGTATTAAGTCTTTGTTGTTTGTAAACCACTATTTGCCTACTTCAATTAATGGAACCCTGCCGCGATTGTGAACATAATAAGCGTCCGTATGTTTCCAAGTCAATTCGTTTGGAAAGCATAACATGCTCTATCCTTACCCCGTACTCGAGAAAAGCCACAAGTTTGAACAACGCCTGAACCACGGAAATGTATGCCTTAATTATAATATTATTTAGCCTTAACTGCGGTTTCGTTATAAATTATATTATAGCACAATCAAAAAGATGATTAACTCGTTGTGGTTCTATTGTAGAGACATTTTTTTTATAATATAGGAGTAGCAGACGAGCATGCAGTCCACCTGATGGTAAGTAGCTACTGCCGCCCATGGACATCTGTAATCCATCCCAGATAGGATTAGAAATTCCTATCTGAGGTCGGCCAGAGATGCGCCGCTACCCCTGAGGACTAAGCTGGAACGCCTAGGAAAAGTATGTCTCTCTTACCATACCCTTCAAAACGGAACACAACAGCGCCTAACACTGCTGTTATTAGGATAGCCTATAGAGGTGTAGCGGTGTCGCCGCCGGAGTCAAACTACAAAGGTTTCTACCACCTTTGACATAGAGACACCGTACGATTGGGAGACATAGACGTATTTAAAAGTATGTTTAGAGTAATAAAATAAAAGCAGCATTAAGGATTGCTGTGTTCTGCTCTAAAGGGTATGGTAAAGAAAAGATAATTCAGGTATTTCAACTTATATAACTTATATATTAGATAGAACTCCCATAAGCGACAGTCATCACTTACCTTAACTTACTTAAAAATACATAATAACAAAAAAAAACCAAAATAATTCAACTTAGTTTCATACAACAACGCCTTCTTTATCGATTAGCAAAAATCCCATCCTGAAACTGAATAGAAGAGGATTGGATTCATCCTGCATCCTGTATCCCGTTGATCCTGTAAATTGGAGTCACGGATAGTCCTCCGCGTTGAGCTGCAGCGAGTAATTTTATTAATGCCACAGTTAATAAAGTTTGCTCTAATTCAAAATGGCTGCTATTTTGCCAACGGGATATTTTGAAAGGAATTTTAGAATTCTAGTAGGGTTTATTTCGAAGTAGTTCAATATAAAATATTGAACTATACTTATATCCACGTGTATACATAATTAAAAAGAAATTTAATCTATTAATTTATATTTCAGCCACGATTTATGCTCAATCTGAAAGAATGAAAGAAAATAAGTAAAATTGTATTAAAAAAATTAAGACCAAGCCGTTTAGTAACATCATTTTGTGTTTTGTAATGCCACAGAAAACTTTTTTATTAAATTCTAAATATAGGTGTCCATAAAAATAGTTTTTCGCCATCTTGTAACATGTACCATATTTAACTTAGAATTATTTCCCTGAGATAAACATGTATTTTCATTTAAATCAAATGAGAGTGCAAGATCGGTCAATCGGTGAACGTTACTTTAAAAATTAAGAGGACAAAAATTAACCCTCACTTGCATACGAACTAACAAGATAAATAATTAACTTGTAACAAGCTTGTGATAAAAAAGACAAGTAGAAAAAATATTTTAACACTTAAGTTTACGATATCATAGACCTGAAGGTTAGAACACAAGAGCCTCATACTGTTACCTTTCAAGCTAGAACACAAGACTCTGATAGTGGTAGACATGTAAACCTCTAATAGTTCTACCACCCTCAGTTAAGAACGCATTCTGACTGAATCATATGACAGAAAACCAACTCGCTCGTACGTTAAAACAAAAACGCAATTATGTACATTTAAATCGTTTGATGTTGATTTACATAATATTCGAACAATTACTGGCCGATGTCGGAATATAAATTTTCGATATTCTTCCGGATAATTTATGTCACCCCTATATATTAATGGCTAGATGTGACAAAGCGCGTGAATTTTGGCAATATTTGTCAATATTGTATTGAAATAAGAGTTTGTTTTTTCCTGTAAACGACAAATAATCTAATAAAAGAAGAAGAATGCAGTTAACACTATTTTTATGTACATAAAACAATTTTTTTTAAAAGAATTATACATATTCTTTCGTGTTGCATGACATTGTGTTATTTCTTTCGTTCAAACTTCAAAGTTTAATTGTATGTTATAGACTATTATGTGCAGACACTTTTTAACTACGATAAATACGTACTATCACAAACAAATCAATATCATTTAGGTACCACCTATGTAATTTTTTTAAAGACGCCTTCAACATTCATAGCCCCACATGGGATTCTCTGTGCCATCAATACACATAAAAGACACGCCTTGACATCACCCCGGCCCAGAACAGATATATTAATTCATAGTCCAATTTGTCTGGCCAGGGATCGAACTCGAGACTCTTTATAAAACCGGTAACCAGGGTTGTTAAATTTCAAAATAATTTCGATCTTCCAGTAGTTCTACATCTGCGTCGTTCGGAAATGGGGCTGGAATGTATGCGCATACATTTGGCACTTGGCGCGATTGTGCCACTGTACTGATTTGTAACATTGAGTGCTCCTTTGCCGCTGATTGTACTTAAACATACATGAATCTTCGACTTGGTTACATTTTAAATGGATAGCTTTTTAATAGTAATCTAAATTAGGTGAAGATTACATTTATTTTTATTCTGTTCAATATTTGAAGATGGTAGAACCATTTGACTACGGCTGCACCACTACTACACCTATTTCTGCCTTATAACGGCAATGTTATGCACTGCTGTGGTTCGCTTTGGGTATGGTTAGGGAGACATATTTATCCGAATGTTCCAACTCAGTCCTCAGGAATGACGTTGAATCAGTGGCCTAAGGTGGAAATTTAATCTTATCTGGGGTTGATAACAGATTCTTATGTGCATGGGTGACAGTAGCCTAACGAACCTTCGAACCTTCAGGTGGACTGAGTACTCATCTGCGTTCTATATTTTTTCTTACTAATCAGTAAGGTCTATCCTTTATCAGGTGTTAAACACCTCTACCAAATATACCAGTTAATATAATTAAGTCTGTAAGTAGGATTTTCCTTCCACACTCTTCTAAGCAGTACACAGCATCGCTTAGTACTGAAATCAAAAAGCATAAACGGATGTAATAATACCAATCAATACTAAGAATTCGGTCTTCCATAATTTATTTCATCATCATCATCAACCCATTACTGTCCCACTGCTGGGCACGGGTCTCCTTTCAGAATGAGAAGAATTAGGCCATAGTCCACCGCGCTATCCTAGTGCGAATTGGTAGACATCACATACCTTTAAAAAATTGTTTTTTTTTAAGATTTCTTAGGTATGCAGGTTTCCTCACGATGTTTTCCTTCGCCGTTTCAGCAAGTGATCATTAATTTCTAATACGCACATAACTTTAAAAATCAGTGGTGCGTGCCTGGGATTTGAACCTCGGACCCCTCGATCAAGAGGCCGAGTTTCTTAACCACTAGGCTTACACTGCTCATAATTTATTTATCCCCCGGTAAAAAGACGGCCCGAACCAAACGGTAGACCGCTATGAGTCCAATCGATGCAAACCTTCATTCATCAATTCATCCATACATCACGATACAGCGCATAATATCCCATATTTCCCCCAATAACTCGTACACCAAACTACCAAAATCATATAAGTTACAACACAAATAATTGTCGTCCAGACAGGAAGACATATTGATTCAATTTGTTTGCCCAATTCTAACTCGGGACAGTTGGGGTATAAATCACACATCACTGTGAAATATTACCACCATTCACCAGCGTAACATGACCTCTCTACCCACTGATATACATATGAAATAAGGGGCAAGTTATAAGTTGAAATGGCTTGAATAAAATTCCACATAGTTGCTATAAAGCGTCTCCATTCATTCGTTCTAGTAAAATGCGTTCGCTAACAAATGTTGAAGTTTTTTGGAAACCAAATCGATACCTTAATTCGCAAATCAGTCAACTCCACTTTTTGTCAAAATGTTTTTTTTTTAATTTATTTTGATTTCGTTCAACGCCCTTTAATATCAAAATAAATTAAAAAAAACATTTTGACAAAAAGTGGACTTGGCTGATTTGTGAATTAAGGTATCGATATGTGTTTCCAAAAAACTTCAACATTTGTTAGAGCTTTTTGGCTAGAGTGACGTCAAAAGGCTAACAATATAATATCTCAGACGTTAATAAATGTAAATTTGATTGATTATGAGAACACCCTTAATATTGCCGGAATTTCAACTTTCAGGGTCCAATGAAAATGAATTCCACTTTGCGCTAATGAAAATTCTTCGACGCCCCCAAGTAATCTCCATCTTGGATTCGAAGCGTTTTACTATTCGGCGAAGTTTGATATACATTACTAATTCATATTTCATCAAGGCGGCGAGCTGTAAAACACTTCCTTGTAACTCAAAAATTACATTTTTATGAGCTTGGTCGGAACATTTTTGTTAGGAGTTTAAAAGGTTCAGCTCATTATGTGAAAGAATAAGAAAGGAGATAAAATTAGATGTTGTATTCAAAGTGCATTTGGAAGATCATTTTTAGATGAAATGCCTATGTATTAAAATTGGTTGTTAGGGAGAGCTAACTAAACCCTTGCTGGAAAATTTCCTTGATAGAAAATAGCAAAATATTTCACATATAAAATCCACATATATATTATTTAGGTGTTGGTGTTACTAACTCTATATTATAGGAAACGAGTTATACCTAAAAATGATTACATTACATAAGCGTACTTGAAGGCTAAAATGATCGCCTTATGTATAAGAAAACCGGTGTTTTCACCCTTCCACAAAAATAGAACTGCTATATGCTGGAAATAGGTAGCGGTGGCACCTCCCTATAACAACTTTAATCCGTGCAAATATTATTAGGTATGTGAAAGACCATTATCTTTAAACAAAGTTAATTTTAAACACCGACCTGCGTGGTGGAGCTGTCACCATACTGGTCTAACGCGCAGAGGGTCCTGGGTTCGATCCCCGGCCAGACAGATATCTAAAAGATTTCTGTCTGGGTGTTTGTGAATTTGTTTATGTATGTCCATGGCACTAACAACACAGGGAATCCTAGTGTGGGGCTGTGAGTGTATAAAGCGTTTTATTATTTTATTTTAAAAGTAAAACGCCTACAAAATAAAATGCCTTAGAAAATAATTTAAAATATTAAAATGCTGATAAAGAAACAATTGAAAAAACAAATGTTACCGATAAAAACGTTCCATTGAATTCGCGGGAAGGAATCGGGTGACAAGAGCTCTCCGTTATTTGTGTTTCACGGAGTCTCAATTTTTCCCTATTTAGGGTTCTGTGCGCGAATTAACGGGACGGTATATCGTCTTCAATACATACTGTCCCACTGCTGGGCAGGTGCACCCTTTCAGAGGGATAGGAGCTTAGGTCATAGTCCACCGCGCTAGCCGAGTGCGAGTTGGTAGACAGGGTAGTATGTATAAAATCGTTTTAAAATATTTAAACTGTTTATTATGCACTGAATTTATGCTAGCAAGCAGGAAAATACGAACAAAATCATGTTCCCAGACGCATTATTTTGTATGTGTATAAATTTAGATTTTATTATATTATTTAAAATCAGGTACGGACCCCTCCGATACGTGTCAAACTCGCACACAATGCCTTTTATTATTTTTTACAACTGCTTTTGCCGACTTTATCAAGAGAAAATAGAATTCTCTCCCCTTCCGAACGCGAACGATGGTGTCGGAAGAGGAAACTGCTAGAATTTTCATATCGCCAACAGATAGTATTGTTATATCGAGAGGGGTATAATTAAAATAAAGGAAGTATTTATTTAATTTAAAGAAACAGGCTACTCTTTTGACAAGCGTGGCGAAGCGGTCAGTATACCTGTTAAACGCACAGAGAGGTCCGATTCGATCCGTGTTCGATCCCCGGTCAGAATAATCTGTATTCTGAACGAGCTATTGCCCGCGGCTTCGCTCGCGTTACGAAGTAATATTTTCATCCCCTATTTTATCCCCTTGGGGGTAGAATTGATCAAAATCCTCTCTTAGCGGATGCCTATCTGCATGCCAACTATCTGCATGCCAAATTTCAGCCCGATCCGTCCAGTGGTTTGGGCTGTGTGTTGATAGATCACTATGTCAGTCAGTCACCTTTGAGTTATATATATTTAGATAGAAATTCTGCCTGAAGTTAATCATTTAGAAATGGAGGACTAAATTCAAATGGCTGTAATATAATTGTATTTCCCATACTATACCCATTAACAGAAACACATAAATAATTGACACTGCTATTAAAATTCCGAAATCATCTTAGATAAAATACTCCAACTGGTCTTCAATGATTACAATGAACATGTGGCCAAGCTTATGTAGAAATTCAACCTTATGTAAGACTCACACGCAGTGACTTTCGTACCAAAAAAATTTCATGTTAATAGGGTTCCGTTATTACCTTTGGGTAACAATAGATTCCATTATCATTAGATACACTGCATGCTCTTGAAGGTGGTAGAATCCTTTGTGGTTCAACTCCGGTGGCACCACCGCCACACGTATTTCTACCTAATAACAGCAGTTTTAGGCGCTGCCGTGTTCCGGTTGAAGGGTGTGGTAAGGGAGACAGACTTTCCGAGGCGTTCCAGCTTAGTCCTCAGGGGTAGCGGCGCATCTGTGGCCAACTTCAGGTAGGAATATCTAATCCTATCTGGGATTGATTACAGATGTGCTCTTCTTCTTCTTCTTGATGCTCTTCTATCAAAATGAACTCTTCTCTATATAAAAAACTGATATCTTTATAACCCTAATTGGTGTTATAATATCGTTCATTAAATCGATTGTTTCGTCCATGACACAGTTTGAATATAATTTATTCATAAACTGGGCGGAGTTCGTTATTAATTACTCTCATTAAATACGGTAATTGTTCGTCCATTATTTGTTGTATTGATTCTATATTTATATCTTTGTGAACGTATCCTTTGGAACTGGGAGAAAGAATGATGTATCGTACATTTATTTATTTATTTATTAATTTATTTATTTATTGAACACCAACATAATGAACATTTATACAGTTGAGGTACAACAAAACACATAAGGGGCTAGCTTAATGCCACTATAATTATAGGTGTAGACTACAAGCAAGTTAATGGAAAAAAAAAAGAAACATAAAATTGAATTAAAGAAGCACAATAATGTCTATACAGTTACAATGAAGTGTCACAATCGTAATGCAATGTACTACACTTGATCTTCTTAAGATTAGTAGAGAAGATGTCAAAATTTGAGGTCCTGGAGACAGTATTGTATTCTTTAATGATTCTGTTAATAGGCGCATGCTGTCCGAGATTTGATTTATGGGAATTTTCAGAAAAAAGTTTAAATGTTGAAAATCTCGGTATTCTTCTAGGAATTGAAAAATTTAAAAGACTCAATAAGTTTGGGCAATCCAGAAAACCATTTGCGAGCTTGTATAAAAATGCTATGTCCAACATCCGTCTTCGATCGAATAATGAATTTATCCTAAAGTATGTAAGTCTTTCTTTATATGAAGTTATATTTTTACTTAGGTTGCACGAGTAAGTCAGATGCCATAAAAATCTTTTCTGGATCCTCTCAATTCTTTTGTTGAAAACGTCATAAAAAGGATTCCATGCGATACTACAATATTCCAAGCCACTACGAACAATTAAATTAAATAACAATATTTTAGTCTTAGGATTTTTGAAGTCCTTGCCATTACGAAGAACAAAGCCGAGATTCTTGAATCCATTAGAACAGATTTTGTCTATATGATGATGAAATCTTAACTTTTTGTCCACCCATACGCCTAAATCTTTGATATGGTCAACCTGTGTTAAGTTATGATTGTTAATTTTGTAATTGTAGTTTTTATCATTATTAGTATTCTTTCTGGAGAATCGTATTGTGAAGCACTTTGAAGCATTTAAATTCATATCGTTGTTATCACACCATGTATGAAGGCGATTTAAGTCTTGTTGCAGTAGGATTGCGTCAGCGCAATTATTAACGGTTCTGAAGAGTTTTAAATCGTCAGCGAATAAATAGTAATTAGAGTTTAGGAAGCAATCGCCAACATCGTCGATAAATACATTAAAAAGGAGTGGACCCAGATGAGACCCTTGGGGCACGCCCGAGCCCACTTGGAAGGGAATAGAGGAAAAACCATTGACCACAACTGAAGATTTACGACCTGATAAATACGATGCACACCAACCCAGAAGAGGTTCGGCTATGCCACGTGCAGAGAGCTTACGAATGAGCATGCTATGGTTAACACGATCGAAAGCCTTGCTGAAATCGGTGTAGATTGCATCAACGGACGAACGAGCGTCGACCGTCATAGAAATTTCATTAACAAAAGACACCAGATTAGTTGTGGTCGATCTGGCTTTTGTGAAACCATGCTGACGAGTGCTGATCAGATGTTTGAAATGACTAGCTAGGATGGGATAAAGCAATTGCTCAAAAACTTTAGCGAATATAGGAAGGATTGATATCGGCCTGTAATTTTGCACATTTGCTCTATCACCATTTTTGAATAATGGGAGAACTAAAGTCATTTTCCAAGCAGAGGGGAAATTGCCTGTACTCAAAGATTTGTTGTAAATATGTAACAGCGGTTTCACAAGGGCAGAACCACATTTTGCGACAAATACTGAAGGCAGTCCATCACTCCCCGCACTTTTATACAGATCAAGTCTTTTTAATACTTTCCAAATTTGGTCATGTCTAAATTTAATTAGAGTTAAAAAATTATTTGTTAGCATGTTGACTTTATGAACCGAAGTACAAGAATGGGAGTTATGGGTGTGAGTATAAACAGCTGAAAAGTTGTCAGCAAAAAGATTACATATATCTTTCCCATTAGTCGCTGTTTTACTATTCAGAGTCATTTCAGCAGGATAATTACTGTGTTGTTTTTTTTCTTTTTAACGAATGTCCAGAACAACTTAGGGTTAGAACGTAGATTTAGTTCAAGGCGAGATATGTAATTTTTATAGCATAGAGCCTGCAACTGTTTTGAGCGTTTTTTTGCCAGCTCAAATGCCAGTTTATCGAGTGGATTATTATTAAATTTACGTAGCTTATTTTTATATTTTAATTTTTCCTTCAAAATTGATTTAAGATTATAAGAGAACCATATAGGATATTTATTGGACTTAGGTGTTGATTTAGGAACATAAGTCTCAATGACTTTGCGTAAATATTTATAAAGTTCGGCAACCATATCGTCGACGGTGGTACAAGATTTAAAAACTTCATCCCAGCAAATATTATTAAGTTCTTGAGTTATTTTAAGATAATCGGCTTTAAAAAAACAATACTGATATTGTCGCATGTAATCTAAGTAAATTATAAGGCCTTGGGGTCCAGAGCTGAACTTAGAGATCTACTAATTATTTTTTTATTATATAGTAGTAGCAGACGAGCATGCAGTCCACCTGATAGTAGGTAGCTATTCCCGCCCATGGCTGTAATCAACCCCATATAAGATTACATTCCTACTTGAGCTCGTTCAGAGACGTGTCGCTATCCCTAAGGATTAAGCTATAACTCCTCGGAAAAGTATGTCTCCCTTACCACACCCTTCAAAACAATACACATCAGCGCTCAACGCTGCTGTTCTTAAACAGAAGTAGGTGTGGCGGTATTGCCGCCGGAGTCGAACCACAAAGGGAACATCACCTATACTAAATGCCGTCACCACTTAAGAATCTTTCCTTCCCGGCGGTTATTATTTCTTCAAATTATATAGTCAGCTCATTTCTTGCCTTCAGCCTAATTTTGAGAGCTATATTAATAACCTAATTGATAGTACTCTAAGTTCTCCCAATTAACCATCAATAAAACATAAGTACGACTAAATAATTTATATTTATAATTAAATCAATCAACCCTTAATAAACCACCGCCTCTCCTAGACAGGGGGTTTTAACGTAGTCACCCTTAGTGGCTGTGTTGGTGACCACAAAAGACAGATAGATAAATGGCAGGCAGGTCCCTACCCCCTATCTCCTAGAGTAAATCCTTCAGTTTCCTCCGTCGACATTTCAGAAAAGTGTGTGCAAGACTAAACCACGTGAATATTCGTTCTAAATAACAAAGTTTGTTATAAAGAAATCTTCGATAGTGGTGCTGTTCTGTATGCTTACACGAATTCAAATCTCAATACATCACAATCTCGATTGTTTTTGAAAAGACGAGTGGATTTACGTTTTGAAAACAAAAGTCGGCGTTCGGGAAGCTAATCCCTAGAAAGCTGTTACTACACATGCATACTCGTATAACGTCACAATTCCTCACACAAGTGCCATCTCGACAGTCAAAAGTGACTGATACTGTCAACTTTTAAATACAGATTTGATATTTCATCACGAATTCACTTCGAGGGAAGAATAACTTTTTGAATTTTGTACTGACTCAAATGGTTTTTATAATTTATACTTTACTAGCTGACCCGGCAAACTTTGTGTTGCTTTATAAATAAATGTTAAGGGTGAACAACCCTTATCACTTAGGGGTATGAAAAATAGGTAGTAGGTGATTGTCAGACCTACTGATTATGCATATAAAATTTGGTGAAAATTGGTAAAGCTGTTTCGGAGGAGTACGATAACTAACATTGTCACACGAGAAATTTATATATAAGATTTATAGTTTCAGATCATAAAAGTGTCAGAACAATAATTTGAATGGCGTGGTCGGTGTCTGTACGGTTATTTTAGAAGTAGCAAACAATTATGCAGGCCAAATTTTAATATAATTATACCTAAACGATGAGGCATCAGGTAGCAGGTTCCCGTCAGGTAGCCCGTCAGGAAGCAGTCACCGACGCCTATGGACATTTGCAACACCAGAGCAGTCGCCAATGCATCGCCGGCTTTAGAGGAGAGCTCTTTGTACATCTTTTTTGAAGAGCCCCATGTCATAGCGCTCCGGGAATACCTCAGGAGGAAGTTCATTCCACGTGTGCACGTCCGTGGCAAGAACGTCCGTGCAAACCGAATCATGGAGGACCGCCACGAGTCCAGTTAATGAAAGTAGCTACAACTATGGACAGATGCGTTCTCCCCTGTTGCACACCCCTAATACCTAAAATGGAACGCCTCAGATAAATTGAAATATTTACCACATAAGCGGTTCAGTTACGCCACAACGCCGTTACAAATACGTCAACACAGTCAACACACCAATTTGGGTTGGATGGTTGGTTTATATTGTGTATCTCTTAAACAATTAGGAGAATACTTTTATGTCCGCTACGGCACGCGCCTGTCACGGTCTATGTCTGTAGTAAATGAACCCTTAAGAGCTATGTTATCGAATTCTATGAATTATGTCTATACTCACAAAACACATTAATGAAATGGTCATCATAAATAAAACTAGTTACTTACACAACCTATAGAAGAATGGCTAAGGTCATCAGCTTCGCTTTTATACGAATATGTCGTGACTAGCACATATTCCACCGATGCGCCTAGATAGTAAATATACCGAATGGTATGATGTCTATCCGGTCACATACGGATACGCCTTTCACACATTTCACTTGAATAACTTATATACGAGTATTTTTTTTATATAATATAAGACTAGCAGACGAGCATGCAGTCCACCTGATGGTAAGTGGCTACTGCCGCCCATGGACATCTGTTACGAAGTTACGAAAGCCAAAAAAATTTGATTAATTTTAGATATACGCAACAACATAATTCACTGAGAGGTGAAAATAACCTTAGTATAGCGTATAATGTAACAAAATTCAGTAGATACCTGAGCGAACTCCGCACTTGACATATTGTTCTAGATCGACCACTCGACGGGGTCACTGGCGAAGTGGACAGCCACCTATATGATGTATAGTGTATAATATACGGGTTTACACGTAATGGCACATTATCTATACATTTATTTAAGAGTGGAAGCCTTTTTTTTTTTGTTCACGAGGGGGAAACCTTCAAAAGGTACCCGGCGCCGTGGGAGCGACGCAGGGTTATGTGCGATTTTTACCGCACTAAAACCCCCCGGTGGCCGTCCTCAGCGCTGCGTAGAGGGCTCCGGGATCTCCAAAGGAACGCAACCGGAGTCCGACGGTACGACGGTATGCGACCACACACAACGCCGCCCTTCCCGGGGTCGCTTATTGGGCGGTTCGAGCTCCCACTCTTACCGCCCGTAACCCCGGAAGCCCCCTTTTAGTCGCCTCTTACGACAGGCAGGGGATACCGAGTGGTTTAGAAATTCGGCCTCTTAATCGGGGGATTCGAGTTTCACATCCCAGGCACGCACCTCTGATTTTTATGCTGTTTGTGGTCAAGTATTGTACGGTACGGTAAAGTATTGGTGCCGCTAAGGTCTAAGTGCCTCAAATCCTTGTCGTATGATATTTTAAACAAAACATTGCTGAGTTACAATGTTGTTACTACCAACCTTATGAGTAATTGACTGACAGATTGAAAAGCTGTAACGGTACGCAAAATTTATGTTTAATTTATTATTATAATTTGATTAATTAAATTTAGGTTTTTAATAGTTTAGCTAAAAAAAATAACGTATCTTACCTTAATGACCATTTTCTTTGTAACCAATTTTCTACGACATATCATTTTATGAAATTATTTAAATATTTTCCCTGGCAAATCATTAGCAACTCAATTTTTCCACCGACTCCTAGCACCACAGTATCGATTCCTCCACATCAGCTAAACGCTTCAAAACTCCCATTTTAAACGGAATAATTTCTCAAACGTCACCGCGACGCTTATCACGTTCCGACGATTTATCTTCTAGAAATGTAAGGGAAGGATTAAAAATATTTTAAGACCGATGGAAATTACCGCCATTATCTGAGACATTTAAATTTAAAGCTATAGATACGTTTATCAAACGAATTTCTTTGGAAAATGTAAGAAATACTGTTTTAGTTACTCGTTTTTTATATAATATCGGAGTAGCAGACGAGCGTACAGCCCACCTGATGGTAAGTGGCCACTGCCGCCCATGGACATATGTAAACGCAGTTAGGATTAGATTTTCCTACCTGAGGTCGGACACAGATGCTCCGCTACCCTGAACTAAGCTGGATCGCCTCCGAAAAGTATGTCTCGCTTACCACACCCTTCAAACCGGAACGCAGCTTAACACTATTATTAGGCAGAAATAGGTGTATCGGTGATGCCGTCGCCACAAACCACAAAGGGTTTTACCACCTTCAATCGTTTAACAAGCAAAACCTTCGATAGATTAGATATTAATAACGGGTGTACAAGAGTATTGTTACACCGGGGTGGTACCACCTTCACACCTATTTCTAGCGTCAAGCAATTCTTGCGTTTTGGTAAAAGGGTGTAGATGCTAGCTGACTTACATAATAAGAAGCGACCATCTTAGAATACTAAATGCTGCTATTCCTCAGAAAAGCAGCATATCTGTTATCGGTTGCAGGGATACTTTATATATATAGAGTTAATTATAACTGCCCACGCAGTAATAGCCTAGTGGTTAAGAAACTCGGCTTCTTGATCGAGGGGTCCGAGGTTCAAATTCCAGGCACGCACCTCGGATTTTTCAAAGTTATGTGCGTATTAGGTATTAATTATCACTTGCTAAACGGTGAAGGAAAACGTCGTGAGGAAAACCTATATAACTGATATATTTAAAAAAAAGATATCAAAGGTATGTGAAATCTACCAATACGCACTTGGCCAGCGCGGTGGACTATCGCCTAATCCTTCTCATTCTGAGAGGAGACCCGTGCCCAGCAGTGGGACAGTAATGGGTTGATGATGATAACTGGCCCATGAGCAGCAGGGTTCAAGTACCATCATGTACTAACTGCATACTCTTTTGCTACTTCAGTCTCCAAAAAAAATACTATGTATAGAAGCTCAATGATTTACGACAATACTGTCAATCTTACGTTACCTGTAGGACTACCATGAGTTTACAAAAGTATTACTCGCTAGCGACTGCGTAAAATAAATGTATGAAATATTGTACAGCGCCTCTGGTGGTTACTCGTAGAACTAAAATCCGTAGTGACGTAACTCGATACGTAAAAAACCTATCGAAATCAAATCGCTAGCGAATGTCATTATGATCTATTGCCATACAAATTCGGTCCCATGAGTCATTAATTTGACAGACGTTGTCAAGAAATACCGTAACGATAGTAGTTATGTTATTCACTAGCAAAATGACAATAGTTTTCTATTTACCATTTCTATAGTGGCGTTTCTATGCCAACTCATGGTAATGCTACTGTAACCTTACAATTTTCCACAATATAAATATACTACTCGTTCCAGAACTCGCAAATAAATAGGGATCCATAAAATACCATCATTAATTTCAACCAAACAATACCAAATAAAAGCCAAAAAATTGGTACGCGAAAATAATTGCACATAAGCAAAATCTATTGTGCTAATATTATTTGATATTCTCAATAACTTGTGCCAAATATCGTAGATTTATCGTCATAGGTACCTATTCAGCCTGTCAACGGTCTATTGGCTTTAAGGGTCCCGTAAAAAGCACTGAGTAGCCCTTGAAGGTAATTTTACGTCGGTATGATAGAATAAACCCCTTTCAACAGAATGCCTGAATCCTTTTCGTTGGCGCACGGTAATTACGGGTAGCCGACGTGTTTCACTAACGGCGAGGGAATAGAAAGCGATAAGTTTTTAAGTGTACTTTTGACAAAAGGTTGAAAATTTAAATAGGTCTTTCTTTTCTTTATTTTTTTTAAGGCAGATGGGCTACCTGGTGGAAAGCAGTCACCGTCGCCTATGGACATTTGCAACACCAGAGGAGTCGCCAATGCATCGCCAGCTTTGGAGGATAACTCTTTTTGCACCCCTCTTGAAGAGCCCCATGTCATAGCGCTCAGGGAATACTTCAGGAGGAATTTAAATCCTAATGGATTTTCCAAAAAATGGAATGATGTATTTTTTTCTTGTAATATACAAATAGATTTGGTTGGCCTTCTGTTACGAAGCTTTAAATACTTGGTACTAACAGCAATATTATATGCATTGACCGCATTTTTTAAATTAACTTAACTGTGTCATGGGTGCAATGAAAACATTCATAAATCAATACAAAAATATCCAGACCCAGAATAAAAATCCTCATTTAGATATCTGTCTGGCCGGGTATCAAACCCGAGACCGTTTGCTCTTAAGACCGGTATGGTGTCTGCTCTGCCACACGGGTCGTCAAGTATTATATTACGACAATCTTTTACTCGTTTGCAATAGAACAAGAGCCTAATGAACCCTCCGTGAAAGCCTAATTTCAGCGGAGAAATAACCGAAGAAGCCTTTTCTTCATTTGTTGCTCCTAAATCAACATTTTTAATGAAATCATTACGAACCTTTTTCATGAAAATCCGAAAATGGTGTTTCAAGAATGAACATAAAGAGGACTATGATTGGGTTTTGGTCGAGAATTTATGAGGAGTCTGCAATAGATTTACTAAGACTACTATTGTATACGGTTTTGTCTGTATTTTTGTATGTGTTATTGTATTGAAGGGGGTAGAAGTCTCTGTGGTTCGACTCCGGCTGCACCACCGTCCCACCTATTTCTGCATAATAACAGCAGTGTTAAGCATGGCTGTGTTTTGGTTTGAAGGGTGTGGAAAGGGAAACATACTTTTCGGAGACATTCCAGTTTAGTCCTCAAGCGTAGCTGCGCATCTGTTGCCGACTTCAGGTCGAAATTTAATCTTATTTGCCTGCATGTTCGTCTACTACTCCTATATTAAAAAAATATATATATCTCTCTACTGAATATAATAAATGCGAAAGTCAATTTGTATATTTGTTTGTTTCACGGATCAACTTATCAACCGTCTTTCATGAAATTTGTTGGACATTTGTATCTAGGAAATGAACAACGACGTTTCTTTTGATCACAGAAAATTGAACTCCCGAGAGAATAATAAATAATTGGCTAAGTGCAAGTCGAACTCGCAGACGGGTTCCGTACCACCAAATTTTCATTTGTTTTTTCTTTATTTTTAACCGAGTTCCCAAAGGAAGAGAGGTTATCTATTCGACACGTATATATTGTTTTTTGTACTACAAAACTATGTACCTACTAAACCAACATCTACTTGAATTTTATTTACTTTGTAGTGACGTAGAAGTCGTTTTATTTTTGTGTTAATTTTTTTTTAGTATTTTTATTATAAGTAAGCTATACTACTATAATAGCTAAGGAGGTAGAACCCTTTGTGGTTCGACTCCGGCGGCAACACCGCCACACCTATATCTACCTCTTTCGGTTTTCGGCACATTTCGCTTTATCTTTTGAACCGGTATAGGTATTAAAAACTATTAGCTATGGAACGAGCTATGCTCGGTGTCTCTTTGTGGTATAAAATTAGTAATACAGAGATCCGGCAAAGAACTAGAGTTACCAACATAGCTCAAAGAATTAGCAAGCTGAAGTGGCAGTGGGCTGGTCACTATGTCGCAGAACCGATGGCCGATGGGACAGGCGAGTTCTCGAATGGCGAACACAAACCTGCAGAGTGTAGAACGCCCTCTGGCACGCTAAGCCGACGACCTTGAAGGCTGGTGGTAGTGGCTGGATGAGAGCAGCGGTGGACCGAGTGTTGTGGCACACCTTAGGGGAGGTCTATGTCCAGCAGTGGAACGATAAAGACTGAAGTGATGATGTTAGTCTTGCCATTCTTTTGATGACATTTTGTCGAAAATTAATTAATCTTTAAAACAGAACCTCTTCGGCCGATAACCCGCAGATAACCCAACGTAATTCTTGCTATTAAATCCTTAATTAATTAGTAAATCATTTGGAACATTACTCGAACGAAAGTAATTAATTTCTTTGATGAAAATCCCTTATCGCTCGCCCGATAGGTGAGGACTTTTACCATAGAGACCCTTACAATTTTGGGCAAAAATTAAAAGAGTTTGACCACTTACACCAAAACTATATGACTCTATCAACCTTTTTTCGAATAAAAACTAAGCCAAATATATTTTATTAAATATGGATCCCTTGCAGAATTATTTTTGAAAGTCTATAATCTACCATCACTTCATAAAGTGGTGCGTTATAGAGAAGAAACGGCGAAAATAATTAAAAAAACTTTCATCAACAATACCAACCTAATTGTGCAGCTGGACTTACTTCCAGTAAGACAAACTTTAACTGTTACGAGCTTTTGCCCGCGTGTGTGAGTTCATAGATCACTATGTCAGTCAGTCATCTTTGAATTATATATATATTTTGATTTGTATTGAGTTGTAATTGTGCGTATTTAATTCAGCCACACGCAGTTTTTCAAAACACTCGCAATCGCAACTAAAAAATTCAATACAATAATTTCAACTCCGTTTCGTGTGTCGTGATATGTACTCTAGAAAAGAAAAACCAACTAGACGTAGGGTAGATAGATTAATCTACCGCTAGTACTTGTCAACGGTTTCTCCCCGCCACCGCAGTTTCGCCGTGACCACGATCCATGCAACTGGGTCGAAATATCGACAATAAAGAAATTTAAAAACCGCACATCGTAAGTGCCCGTTACATAGTAAAATATCCCAAATCCGCGATAATTTTAGTCTAAAATCATATATCACATACGTAGCTAATATAACCAATACCATTACTGATTTTCGATGTAATATTATGAAAATTACCACCTTGAAATGGTCGTGATTCAAGCGTCTTGAATGGAGGTCAATACCGGTCAATTGGGACATGAATATGGCGGCTATTGAATAGTCGATGGCTCTTCAGATACGGATGTAACTACGTTAGGGCTATTCAGAATTATCGAATAAGATTTAGCCGGGTTTAAAGTTAGTTTGGTGTGGGGCAGATTTATAGGTAGGTACTGCCGCCCATGAACATCTGTAATCAACCCTAGATAGGATTAGATATTCCTACCTGATGTCGGCCACAAATGGCCGCTACCCCTGAGGACTAAGCTGGAACGCCTCGGAAAAGTATGTCTCCCTTACCACACCCTTCAAACCAGACCACAGCAGCGCTTAACACTGCTGTTATAAGGCAGAAATAGGTGTGGCGGTGGTGCCGCCGGAGTCGAACCACAAAGGGTTCTACCACCTCCTAGTGATAAAAATATGCATAAAATCGTTTTCCAACCATTTCTTATTGACTCTGATAGATACAAACTCAAGCGTAGTAATCAATATTTCCAATAACACATAAGTAAGTAATAAATGTCCCAAGGGTTTCATTTTGAACTATATGCTACATTCTCATAAATATTATACCGAATGAGGTCAAACGCGGTCAATCTAAGCGTGGCTTATTGAATAGTGAACAGGTGTCGACTATAGTGGTATTGATTGATAGCGGCTAGCGCTAGCTACCGATGTGTAGTGATTGTTCCCTTACAAGGTGTATAGTGTAAGCCATACGCGCTACTGTGCACCGGAGAGGTGTACCTGTTCAGGTATGACTGCGCAGGTACACCGGACTGTGCGTGGGAATAGACCTTGACAGTTTTTTGAACCTGTGCTCGTACAAGGGAACCTATGCAGGATAACTCTCCGGTAGACTGAAAGCAATACACGTTCTACCGGTTTACCTGCGCAGGTTTGCCCGTAGGTAAATGTCAACCGCACATCGGTAGCGTTTATGGGGACGTTCCTGTGTCACAAGAAAGAATTGATTTTTGATCTTGCGCCGGTCGCCTGCACAGGTTCAAAAAACTGCACAGGTCTATTCCCACACATAGTCCGGTGTACCTGCGCAAGAAGCATACCTGATCAGGTTAACCTCTCCGGTGCACCGTAATGTGTATGGCAGGCGTAAGGTAGCTGTTGTAACATTAACTTTGAAGGTGGTAGAACCCGTTGCGGTTCGACTCCGGTGGCACCACCGCCACACCTATTTCTACCTAATAACAGCAGTGTTAGGCGCTGCTGTGTTCCGATTTGAAGGGTGTGGTAAGGGAGACAGACTTTTCCGAGGCGTTCCAGCTTAGTCCTCAGGGGTAGCGGCGTATCTGTGGCCGACCTCAGGTAGGAATATCTAATCCTATCTGAGGTTGATTACAGATGTCCATGGGCGGCAGTAACCACTTACCATCAGGTGGACTGCATGCTCGTCTTCTACTCCTACATAATAAAAAAAAAAAAAAAAAAACTTGTAGTGTAAGAAATACGATATTTATTATGATCAAATAATGCAGAAAGATGTAGCGTAGGGTAGCGTAACAGAAAAATATAATAAAGTGCGCATAGCCCCGTTTGTTCTGTAGATCTTTACCGATCTACAAAGTTTAACTATATGGCCGTGGTTAGTTGGATGGGTGACGGGTAGTAATTAAATTTTATGCACGTTCCTTTGTTTTGGAAGGCTCGTTTACTTGTTAGTCTTAGTTGCTATGAAAGTATAGTAGTCGTTCAACCTTTTTGGAAGCCTTATAGGTGGTGTGAAAACATCTGATACGAGTTGTCCACTAGACCACTAGACTAATACGCATGTAAGCAGCATTATGGAGTCTGCCCTATCTATGGGGAGAGACGCTTGCCCACATGGTACATAAAAACTTACCACCGAAGAGAAAATATTGCAAATGTCAAAATATTTAGAAAAATGAACGAGTTATTTAATATACGCTAAAGTCATTTGTTAAAGGAAAACGGGTTTCATAGAAGCTTGGTCAATCAGGCTTATTGAATAACGTACAGGTGTTGCCAGCGCCGACGTTGATTAATGGAGCTTTGACTAACCATTGATCTAAACTAAACAGTTTTTATATAAATATTAGGTTTTAAAGCGACTTTGCTCACGATCAGAGGTTGATGACAATAGTGTTTTATTTTCTCTCTCTTATATTCTATTCGGGAAGTACTTTTTCGGGATAAAAGTTAGCCTATGTCCTTTTCTGCACTTCTGTCCCCGTGTTTGTAAAATTGTATGAAAAACGGTTTGGTAGTTAAGATGTGAAAGCGTAACGAGCCAACAAAGAAACAAATGAAAAACTTAAAACACTTTTTCGTATTTATATAACTGGTTAGGTTAGAGAAAGAACCTTTCGTAGTTCGATGGCGAAGGTACAACCGCAACAATCATTTCTGCCATGAAACCAGTGTTAAGTAGGTACCGCTATTTTCGTATTTGAAATGTGTGGTAAAACTGTTATGCCGTATGAAATTAGTCCTCAAAACCCTATCTAGCTTTAGACTGAACTCAAAACCTTGTAATTACCGACAAAATGTGCACAAAAATGCTTTCATTAGTAGCATAAAACTATCTAGATCAAACAAAAAGCAATGAAATTCTTATCTTAACACACTAATGCAAACTTCAGACATGAAACTAAAAATTAATTACCACACACTTAAATAAATACAAATTTGAATTTACAGCTAACACAAAAGGAAATTTGGCCCAAATTTTCACACAAAAACTACTAAAAATTCTGCAGCTCACAATCAATTCACTTAACCCTCGAAATGCGATCCGGTGATTCCAGAAAATGGTTGATTATGGAAATGTGAACAAATCCAACGTGAATAGCAAACGAACAGGTGTCGATAGACCTGACCCGTTGATTGATTGCCAACTGGTTCACGAGCGGTTACACTAATGACTGTTTTAGTTCGAGAGTTCGAGAGTATTGAGAGAAAATGAAAATAGTAAAGCAAAAGTCAAGTATCTAGCTAAACTTATTTCTAATGTTAACCTTAACTGAGTTTAAACGGAGTGTGTGTTTGTAGATAATGGAATACTAATCTTGTTTTTGACATAGCAATGTAAGTAGTAGATATACCGACTTTACATCGTGTTAAGGGATTGGGAGATATTGGTATTGTGGTATATTTATTAATATTCTACAGTTTAAGCCTACATAATCAACTGCAAGTAGGATTTGAGTCTTACCTTAAGTTATGTTACTACCCCCTTTTTTTTTGTTTTCAAGGGGGAAACCTTCGAAAGGTACCCGGTGCCGTGGGAGCGACACAGAGTTATGTGGGATTCTTACCGCACTAAAACTCCCCGGTGGCCGTCCTCGGCGCTGCGTAAAGGACTCCGGGATCTCCAGAGGAACGCAACTCCGGAGTATGTTACTACCCCCTAATGCTTGTTTAAAGGCATCATGTTTTACTACGTATGACCTTTAAATTAAGACAGAACAGCTTTTAAAATTTACTTCTACAAAAGGTTAATGATTTATAAAGACTTTTACTGACTAGTGGATGGACCCATGACCATATGACATGATGATATACTCATACCATGAAAACAGAAATACAAATTTATATAGTTGTATGTTTATTATTGTTTTTTATTTATTTACATTTATATAGATATAGTAGTCATGGTTATCCATTGTATAATACTATTTTTAACTTATTATCTATCGATATATTTTACGTTATACATTATTTTCTTTATTGTTTCGTCTCGAAATTTCCTCAGCTTCTTCAATGGTATCTGGTAGTTTAACATTGATCGTTTCAGGCAGTTTATAAATAAGTATGCTGGCGATGAGAGCAACGCTGCCGAAGAAGATTGCTGGTAAATTATCGTAGTATAGACCCTGTGAAATAAAACATTCATGATTATCATTCACCCTTTATTGTCCTAATTCGCTGGCATCTCAGAATGAGTAAGGTTTAGGCAATAGTTCTCCACGCTTGCCAATTGCTTATTAGAAGACTTCATATAACTTTTGAGAACTATTTTAAAGGACTCTCAAGTATGAAGTAATGTGAAGAAATAAATAACTCTTCCTTATATAACGTCGTTAAAGCAAATTGTAATTAATTTTTATGAGAAATCAAATTTCCTGCTTGCGATTTGAATCCTGAATTCGCAGAGTATGACTATGAGTAAAATGTTAACGATTGCTTATATTTTTACTAATAAAATGTTATTTTCATAAAATTAGAGGAATAATCTACCATCATGTACTCAGCTTAGAGGATATTAAATCCTGTAATCTTCTTACGTTGGTTTAAAACGCATATTATATTGATGTATGAACTTATTGGGAGTGCCTATTGCAATTTATTGTACAGTACTAAATTATTTTATAATAATATGCTCCAATAGGTATTTTTTTATTTACTGGAAACTTTCTAGGGTTCCGTACCCAAAGGGTAAAAAAGGGAACCCTATTACTAAGACTCCGCTGTCTGTCCGTCTGTCCGTCTGTCACTCTATCTTTTGAACCGTATAGATGAACACTTGATTTTTTTATTTTTTAGCAATAATAACAAATACTAAAAATAAAAACCAATAAAACTAATGTGTTAGTGTGATAAAACTTTACTTACAAGCAAAGGTGTTAGAGGTGCCAAAGTGGTACCAAATCGTCCCATCGTTGAACAAAATCCCAGAAGTGATTGCCTCACGGTGGTAGGAAACACCTCCGATACGTAAATATAGGTAGAGCTGTAAGTAACTGTGATGCAGAACTTTCCACTCAAATACAATACAAATGACCACCAGACTTGATCTGCAAAGAATCATTAAGTTAAATTTTTAGGGGTAATACTTGGGTAATACTTGCAATTACTGAAAGATGATCGGCACGTTCATCTATTCGTTAAGTAAGGTGTAATGTTCGATCAAGTTTTTGATATAGGTTGTGTGATCTTTTTAAAATATGCAATACAACTAAGAGTAATAAACTTTATCATTTTTCCCATTCGTTGGAAGACTTTTCAGCACATGTTTAATACTGTATAAGGATAGCTTATCTGAGTATAGTATTAAACGAAAGAAATGAATGAATAAACTTTTGAACAAGAAACAAAATTGTAATTTAATAGCACTTTCATGAGTATTGCAAACTTTTCGCACCTTTAGGCAATGTTGATAAGCTGATGCACAAACATCCACTCAGCACATATGTGACCGTGATCACTCGTTTCCTCCCAAACCTGTCCAACACTATCAGACACATTATATTCGCCGGAATTTCCACCATCGCTACCAGCATGAAATTCAAATACTTGTTCCCGGCGAGAGAAACCGAATTAATTGATAATCCATAATAGATGAATGTGCAACTCATCCACATGTACGAACATATGACTAATCTTGTTACTATTATTCTGGACTTTATCACTTGCACAAACAGAGATGGTTTCTTTTCTATTTCGTCCTTATTATCACTAGTTTTGGTATCTTCTTGAGTATTCTTAACAAAATTTTGGGGTTTTAGCATTTCTTCTGGTATGTCAACTCTGTTCATCTTAGCTGCGTTCCTTAAAACTGCAATGGCTTCTTCATACCTCCCTTTACTAATCAACCATCGAGGACTTTCGTTGAGAAATAAGAAGTAGGAGACAACGAAAAACGCTGGCGTGAATATTACTCTCAGGAGATTCCTCCAATTCTGTAAGTACCAAGCCAGGCCAGCGAGGGTCACCATACCAGATACGTAGACAAAATTTATCATCGTGTTTCCGAAAACCCTTCCTCTTGGACCAACTAATTCCATTGCTGAAAAGGAAATCAACGTTACATATTGAAGTTTAGCACATATGTACTTAATAAAAATAACGTTTATACACTTTTAAATTTTAAATCACGCGGTTAAAAGATAGATAAAGGATTATAATCAAATCAGTTTAAGTTCCAAATTCATCGAGTCCTCTAGTTTACCGTATAAAAAAATAACACTCAAAAATATGAAATACTAGTTTTTGCCCGCGGCTTTGCCCGCGTTTAAAAGAAAATAATATGACATATAATCGATTATGGTATGAAAATAATCGTTTTTTTAGGTCCAAAAGATCGATTCTCCGATTAATCGATCTTAGATCGCCATCCCCAGTTCCCGTGGGATTTCCGGGATAAAAACTATCCTATGTCCTTTCTCGGGTCTCAAACTATCTTTGTACAAAATTTCATTAATAATACATTAATAATATATTAAAATCGGTTCAGTGGTTTAGGCGTGAAGAAGAGACAACCAGACAGACAGACAGACAGAGTTACTTTCGGATTTATAATATTAGTAAGGATAAATGATCATCATCAATTTTAAATACTCAACAATTTTTATGCTGAATTAAGTAAATATATTCTATATCTGTATGAAAGTTTAAATTTTCGAAGTTTTTAACTTACCCATTACGAAAGAAGTTGTAAAATGCCCCGCGCCCAGTGACGCTTCCAGAAATTCGAAAACCAACAACATTGTATAACTGGTTGAGAAAGATCGGGCGATTCCAAATATTCCATTCATTAATGACGCTATTGATAAGGCGATTGTCCTTCCATATTTATCGGAAATGAACCCTGTCAGTGGTAAGGCGACGAAAAATCCAGCGTTATGTATTGAGCCTATAAGCGTTCGTTTCCAATTCTGGCACCCGAGATCAAACTGAAATATGATATTAATTTATAAGCACATATAGTAATTAATTTTAGGCAGTTCGTAGATCATCAAGATCTATTATTTTACGGTATAGTATTTATAAGTAAATGGTGTACCACGCCCGCTATTAAAAAATATTTATTTATTCAATGTTTCCGATAAAATAAAATAATAAAAAATAAACGCTTCCTAAACTCACAGTGTCGTGGGTGTCATGGACACACACATAGACAACACACAATACACAAACGCCCAGACCCAGAAACAGAAATCTAAATTCATCATTTAGATATCTGTCTGGCCGGGGATCGAACCCGGGACCCTTTGCGCGTCAGACCGGTATGGTGGCCGCTCCGCCACGCGGGTCGTCATAGAAATCATAGATGGAATATCGTTATAGATAGAAATTAATCAATTTCTGACAACTCAAAATTAACAAAATTCAATCTTTGGTAGGCAAAAATTAAATACATTATTAATAATGTACGAAAATGAAATTTTGTCCATTAATCTAGATAGAACCTTAAGGGTCTTATCAGCCCTTAGATTATCAGATTTGCTTACGTGTAGATGCAAACAGATGAGTGCGATAAAACCTTCAACATTTGACATAACATGCAAATTTTGACATATTCACATTGTACACGTCTTGATAAGTATTTTGTATGTGATACGAATGTCAAGTTAGTATGCATTGTCATTGCAACTCATCTACTATATTAAAATTGTAAATGAATTTTGATGTTGGTTGAACCAATTTTACTTCGACTCCGAGAGCACTACCGTCCCTGTAGTTCCGGGACCAGAATAGGGATACGGTATCCCATGCCTGTCGTAAGAGGCGAATAAAAGGGGGCTTCCGGGGAAGCGGGCGGCAAGAGTGGAAGCTCGAACCACCGGTCAACCTATTGTATTGCAGTTCTTCCTAAGATTCTTACTTGGGTTCGCACCGCAGATTACAATTCGGTTTTTCACTAAGAAGCCGTGAAAGACCGAATTCAATCTATTTCAACTCACCTCTTTAACTACTGATCCTTGATCAGTATAAACATAAGAATCACACTCTTGCACCACCGACGTATTAAATGCACCTGCAGAGCAACTGTCATCACCATTTATGTACTGGTACATTTTGCACCTCGACAATTCACCCTTTTCCTGTGGTATGGCATTTTCCAACCATAATGTATGGTTGAGACCTTCGCACTCTGGTATTTCACATCTGAAAATTTTAAAGTTGTCACTTAATAATCAGTAAATTGGTGTGTGCTTATTTGGTAGCACTTCTGTTTAACCGATTGCAGAGGGTAATGTTTTTTGAGCGTATGTATGGAAGGTAACGCATGCTTGTATAAGTATGTCTCATTTTTTAGCATGCTCTAGAACCCAAACGGTTTAACTTATTGTAACATAAATAAGATGATGTTGTTTTTTTTATTATTTTTAAGCATTGAGTTTGTTATTGTTTTTTTTATAATAATCGTTCTAAGTACATTTTTATAACTATTTAATAATACTCGTATTTATTCTTTCGTAGAATTTTGTGGGTGTCTTCCTGTGTATTTAGGTATATGTATTCAGTGTGTGAACAAAGACCATCGAATGATAAGATTTTTTTCATTATATCATTGTTAGTTAGTTATTTCAACTGGACACTAAAATATTACTTACTTTTTATGCTTAATTATTGTTAAAATATTAAGTAACAAAATAAATAAAATTCAATACTAAAATATTTAAATATTGAAAGAATTATTTACCTGTACTTAATATCCAGAGCTTCGAAATTGTACGCCGATCCAAAAAAGCCCGCCAAAAAAACGGGTACCAACACAAACGCATAGTTGAACACTGTATACCTTCCAAAGGGTCCCAACTTTTTCAACACTTCATCTAAACCAACCTCATTTTCTTTCGCCATTGCATTTATAATTTGTTAAATATTTTATTTAATAAAAACATAAATTGAATTTTATTCTTATTCTATTGTTATTATTTTTTTCGACATTCTTAGCAAATATTTCATTATTTTGTTTTAATATTATTTACATTACAACCATATTGCTTTCTAAATTAAATTACACAATTTGAAATTAGAACACAATATTTTTTTAAATTTTACAAATTGTTTCGAATTTTAAATTGTAAATTGTAAAAAAGTATTAAATTTAACAGCAACACCGAATAAATTTTACAAACGAGTATTATTATTTACGTCCGGCACGACTTTATATCGCCTTATCTTTCAAAAACGACAGTGATGACAGTGATGAACGTCGCAACGTCACGTGAAATCTAAATTGTTTAAACTTGATGAGTGACCGAGAAACGTGCAAGTGGAACAAGTAGCAAAAGGTTCAGTGGCTGTTCACAGGTACCACACGCCCGACAACTACAACAACAACAACAAAATATCGGCAAACGGTGCTTTCATGTGAATAGCAAAAGTACCTTCTAATAGTTGCGTTGTGGTAGTAGGCGTATCTATGCAATATGGTGGTCACTTATCCATACAAATGCACGGTGTTGCTTGTAGTGGCCAGTATAATCTATAGCCGCGTTTCCCAACCTGTAGTCCGCGGACCCCTGGGGGTCCGCGAATATATGTATGGGGGTCCGCGGTGTAATCTCTGGACCATACATAAATCGCTCATTCAATGCAAAAGAGTTGTAAAACGTAAAATCAGCAAACCAGTTTTATTAGAAAAAAAAAAAAAATTTTTTCATAATAAACAGTTATAATTACCATTTGTATTTGTTTTTTTTAGTATCTGTAATAACTATAATAAATACCTAATCCGGTTTTTTTGCTGTTTATTTTAAGGGGCTCCGTGAAAACTGTGCTTGATTTTCTATGGATCCGTGGACTGAAAAAGGCTGGGAAACGCTGATCTATAGTGTTGATTCGTGCCCATTATTAATAAGCAATTTATCCAATGATTTACAAACCAAAGATCGACATTTAAAAATATCTGCTTTGCAAAAATCAAATATCGATCTTTAGTGAGCAAAAAATTCTTATTAATAACGGACGCTGCACAGCAAAATGTGACTCACGTGAATAACGCTATTTATTATGTTTTGTTGCTCGTTTGTTATCTTCTGATCGTGGTACGTGTGAATAGGCACTACACGACAATGATTCTATCAGAGAGAGAAATGACGGCTCCTGAATACCTCTTTATCCATTAACAAACATACAACTGATTGTGGATTATAACGGATGAAAGGATAAATTGACTAACAATGGAACAAATCAGAGTCACACTGAATCACACTTACTGTTCATGCACATTGTATGCACAAAACGAATACTAGTCACGGTAAGATACTAAACACGATCTTTTGTTATTTTATTATAATTTTATTACTTTACTATCAGAGAATGTTGTGTTTTTTCGACTGCAAATTTTAATGTTTTTCGAGCGTAAAATGTCCCATTCTTTGGCCCTGCAGCCTAAACGGTTTTATGTACTTTAACATATTTTGAGAAGTCGTTGAATTCGTTTAAATTATATGAAAGATATAGATTTTTAAGTTGTCGAATATATTTTTTTGCTTAATCTTTGCTTAATATTATTTGGGAGTTGGAACATTCAAATTATGACACGTTTTTAAATCATACATTTTTATTTTCATAATTATCAAAAATGTTCTAGTTTAGTCCTTGTAAAATTTATGAAGATATTTCTGATTTTTTCTTTTGGGAAATTTCTTCAGCCTCCTCAACTGTGTCTGGTAGTTTAACATTAACAGTCTCTGGTAAAGTAAATACAACGATTCCAGCAATAAGAGCCAGACAGCCAAAGAATATCGCTGGGAGATTAGCGTAGTATAAAGCCTATAAAGAAATATTATGTATCAGTTCAGATTTCGATATATTACCTTTAATAAGGGTATTTTGTATAAACTCATAATTTACAGTGTATGCGATATACTTCGTTTTATATGATTTACATATAGTTTTATAGACTAAAATTATTGCTTAATTGAGACATTTTATTATGTAACTCGTACTCGGGTACTCGAACGAACGAACAAAACGTAGATAGATTCATTTACCACTAGTACTTGTCAAGTAGTTTATCCCCGCCACCGCAGTTTCGCCGTGACCATGATCCATTCAACTAAGTCGAAATATCGGCAATAAAGACATTTAAAAAAACACATATCGTGAGTACCCGTTACATGATAATACTTCGTTTTGTTAATTGATATTTAATAACAACTGTTATTAACGATTATTAAATTATTAAAACCTGTTAGTAAATCAATGGTTTATTGATAACGAGGTTACAAATTGGTCGAATTCCAATCAATATAATACATTTTATTTTTATTGATCGAACTAAATTTTCGTCAATAGCTAGCAAAAAAAATGGTACTAAAGTATTTATTCTTGGCCTATTTAAATATATATATTGATAATATAGTAATTTAACTTACCAATAAAGGTGTAAGAGGTGCTAAAGTAGACCCAATTCGGCCTGTAGTAGAACATATAGCCAAGAGTGACTGTCTAGCATTCGTAGGAAATACTTCTGATACATAGATATAGACTGAACTATAAGCAACAGTAATGGAAAACTTTCCACATAAATACAGTATAAGAGGACCCCATATGTGATCTGTAATAAATTTGACAGAAATAATGATATATTTAATAAAGACGATACCGATGTTCTATGAAACTAATCATTAATTATTGATGAATGAAACAAAAATGCGATTAATTTCGTGGCAAGTGATCACGGTGTTGCCATAGATGCAATCAACCCAAAATAGCATTAAAACCAAAGTCTAGAAACAGACGCATTGTTATTCTTTAGATTAGGCTGGAACGCCTCATGTAAGTGTATCTGCCTTAACACACGTTTTGAACTAGAGCGCAGAATATCTGAAAATGTAAATAACTAATGGTAAACAAAAAAATCCAACCTTTAGGTAACATTGACAGACTTATGCACAGGCATCCACTAAGTACATAAGTTATAATGATGATCCGTTTTCTCCCAAATCTGTTCAATACCAGAAGACATACAGCATTAGCTGGCATTTCTACAAAGCCTACCAACATGAAGTTGAGATATCTGTTTCCAGCCAATGAAACCGAATTTATAGATAGCCCATAGTAGACAAATGTACAAGTAATCCACATGTAGGAACATATTACCAATCTTGTTCTTATTGTTGGGGATTTAATTACTCTCATGAACGTATAAAACGATTTCTTATCATCATTATCTTCATCTGTTTCTCTTTTTATGAAATTTTGTGGATTTAACTTATCTTCTGCTATTGTAACTTTATTCATCTTTGCTGCTTTCTTGAGAATGTCGACGCCTTCTTGTAGACGGCCTTTGCTGAATAACCATCTTGGACTTTCATTTAAGATAAATAAATATGACAGGATTAGAAGTGGTGGAGTGTAAATAATCCTCAAAAGATATCTCCAGTTCTGTAACCACCATGAAAGACCGGCCAGCGTCATGAGACCAAAAACGAACACGAAGTTGATTAAAGTATTTCCGAAGACTCTTCCTTTGGGTTCCACTAATTCCATTGCTAAAAAATGTAAGAAAAAGGAAAGTCAGTATTGAGATTTCTGAAAGGAGACCAGTACCCAGCAGTGGGACATGAATGGGTTGATGATGATAAATAAAATTAACTAAATAAATAAATTATTCCCTGCATTGTTGATGATATTCTGCCTGGGCAAAAATCGATATCGTAAACTTGTACGGTAACCCAGAGCTACGCATTCATCAAACCGTAAATATTTATCAGTTATAAAAAGAAAAGAAAAAACAAGAAATATTAAACGGTCTTGTACTTACCCAAAACAAATGCAGTACAATAAGCACCACCTCCGAGTGCTGCCTCAGCAAATTCCAAACCAATAAACATTATATAACTAGTCGAGAAAGACCTGGCAATGCCACATATTCCATTCAGCAAAGAGGCCACCGATATAGCTATTTTCCTGCCAAATTTATCAGACAGGATCCCAGTAAGTGGTAAGGATATAAAGAAACCGGCATTGTGAATTGAGCCCACGAGAGTTCTCTTCCAGTTTTGACAGCCGAGATCGAACTAGAAAACAAAAAGAGTCACATTCGTACATGTTTTTCATAATACTCAAGTGGTAAGTAGTAATGAAGCAAACAGTTCTCGTGATGGTAAAAGATTACTGGCCCATGAACTTCTGTAATTAACTTTAAATAGGGCTGAAGTCAGCCATAAATATGTTCGCTCCGATGACAGAATTTGCATACTTCGTAAAAGTATTTTTTCTTTAGAGACAACCTTCAATTCAAAACACAGCAGGGCTTAACAATTCTTTTACAGAGCATAAAGTTTGTTTGTTTATTACGTAGAGAAGTAATCAACAAACAAATGTGGATGTAATTATTCGTTTGTTTTTTCATAGAAGTGAAGTTTAATAATAATAAAGTTCGATCAAAGTGCAAAGAACCTAGTGAAAAGATTTTAAAGTTTTATCAGCATCATTGAAGTGTAAAACTCAAAATTTATCAAATCTAACTTTAAGATTTTGCACCGCCTATAATCAAGCGTCATAAACGTGAACAAAGTGTGATCCACAAAGATATGCCATTTAAATGATAAAATAGATAAGAGAATTTTGCACTCAATTTTCCTCAAGCTGATAAATAATCACAAATTTACCAACAATGTTGCATCGATTTATAACTATTGGTTGTTTCTACAACCAGCAAATTCCAAATTATTAAAAAAATAAGACCTTTAAATGATCATGCATCAACTAAATGTACAAAATATGATTTTTATAAATAAGTTATTCAAGCCTGAATTAAATAGGATTTTAAACCAGGTCATCAGTCTCAAACAAAGGTTTTTATGTCTAGCTGTCAAAAACGTGATCTGTGGTATCAATCGAATGAAATGGTAATCCATAAAGATAAACAGAAGGAAAGATAAGTTTATCTTATTGCGATAAGGATCTAACGTGCATTGTAGTTATTCCACGTGCAATACTGCACTGATAGTTCTCAAGGATGAGACCTTGCCTTATTTAAAATTATAGGCCTTCAGTAAACCAGCATGCAGACCAATTGATGGTAAATGAATAAGATTGGGGTCCTACATGAGACTAGCCACAGATGCATTGCTAAGATTAAGAACTATTCTGGATCCTCTCATGTAAGTATATTTACAGCAATCTACAAGCTAAAACACGACTGCTATTTCAGCAACAAGCAACTGAAATACTTTCTTCTTCCAGTAGGAATTCTGTCTCACTTTAATTTCATACCAGATCTATTAGGTGTATGGTAAAATTTTCGTTTACTACTATCATAATAAAAACTTACATCTACAACCACAGAATCGTCGTCACTATACACATATTGATCGCATTCTCTTATTGTTGATCTGTTGAACGCTTCTTTGGTACATCCTTCAGCACCATCTATATATTGATACATTTTGCACTTCGAAAATTCACCCTTTTCTGTCGGTATAGCATATTGTAGCCATAGCGTTTCGTTAACGCTTTCACATTGTGGAACTTCGCATCTGAAAGTTTAAATGTATTACACAAATAAATAATAAATTAGGTTTTAAATTTATTCATATTTTAAATCTTTATTTTTCTCTCTCTAGTTCGCTTAAGCGGCCCACTTTCCCTTCTCTCTCCTGTCTACACTGCGCTTTCCTCTTACCTAGGTATTTTTAATTTCATGTACTATAGTTGTAGCAAGTTAATTACATGCGGAAAAATGATTGTGTTGAATTCATATTGTAGGTAGAAACCTCTGAGGGATATATAAAATACGGACTTAATTAGAACTAGTTAAAATTGGACCTACCATACATTTTAATCCAGAATTACGCAACTATAATGGTATTTTCTGAAATATACATTGTACTTAATCCACAAACATTAAAAGAATCGGAGAGGATTTTTTGTATACATATATAAGGCCCTTAAGTAAACTAGAGATTAGGATAATGAATTATATTGAAGTAAGTTCAAATAAACATTACCTGTAACTTATATCCAAAGCCTCGAAGTTGAACACTGAACCATACAATGCCGCCAAATAACATGGGAACAACAGCAAGGCATAGTTAACTACGTTATATCTCCCAAACGGACCTAACTCTTTGAAAATTGAGTCAATAGTTACTGTGTCCTTTGACATTTTGGAATCAAGAACTATGCTAGTAGTCTACTTCTTACTGATATTTGTGATATTGAATTTTTCTATGACAATATTGGAATATGCAAAAATTTTGGCGGTATCATTGCCTCCCATGAAAAAAATTGGTAGCCGAAAATTTATTGAAATATTTAACACTTATGTAAGTAATGGTCTTTGTATTTACTTGTCCCCAAAGTTTATTGATTAAAAAAATAGTCCTCTTAAGGAAATAAAACTTGTTAAATGGAACACACTAATATATTTCAACGTATTATCCTTTCAGGCATACACCAAAATTTATTTCACCGAAATACTAATAACACTTCATATCTGCACTTAAATATTCATTTTATTTTTAATTTTAAACGAAGTAAACTTAATCAACATCATAAAAACAATGATTAGGAATTTCACTACCTTACAAAAGTAGAATGATGTCAAATTTTCTTAAACAAAGTCAATAACAGTCACTAATGTTATCAATAGAAGTAGGAAAAGATACACTTATTTAGACACTGATATCAAAATCATGTTCAAGGAAAACCATGAACTGTTTCCACTAGGATGAAGCAATTACACAACTAAACTAGTTATCATAAGATAGGACGACTTATGATTTTATCTCACATTGATAGATTTAAGAATACTTACTGAAGGTTTATCTGCGTTTATACGTAAGCTATCATGAACCTTGTTCCGCGTTGGTATTTCTGTAAAGCTTGTAACTGGATTAGTTAAGTAGATGCCAAAACCATGACTTGTGATACTTAGCTCGTGCCTTTTGCTCGTGTTGTGGTGGAGCCTTCAATAGCAATGCTCCATTGCCTCTACTTCTTCTTCTTAGTCGTTCCTTCATGGCTGAAGTTCGTGCCTGCTTTGGAAGTATTTTATGCAGGTGTGCTGCATATCCAGCCAGTGTACTCGGTCGTCTGCTTTTCTAAAGCACTCCGTAACAGACATCTTGGTGAGGCCTTTGATCTGGTCAGACGACCTAGTTGGTGATCTTCTCCGAGGTTTTTCCTCTCCACTTTCCCAACTACCATGATTTTCTCTAAGCAGTCATCTCCCCGGCATGCCTCTACAGATATATGTATAGTCATACGACACGACTAAGAATATAAACCAGAAAATGAGAAACCTCCAAAATACAATCGGAAGCCATTCAAAACTAAGTCTCAGAGGCAGCATCTCATCTGTAGCCATAGGATGACAGCACCTCATCTATAGCCATAGGATGATGTCGCTACTGCATTCGCACAATTTTTTTTTTTTTATAATATAAGAGTAGCAGACGAGCATGCAGTCCACCTGATGGTAAGTGGCTACTGCCGCCCATGGACATGTGTAATCAACCCCGGATAGGATCAGATATTCCTACCTGAGGTCGGCCACGGCACCATAATTTGCTCCGGCCATTTCCAACAAAATTCTTTTGCTTTTTCCCAAAATTGTGTTATAAACGTTATAGATGTGGAAACAAAAGCCCTCGTTGTCTCTAAGCGGCGCTGCGCTGGTCAGCAAAGCCAGGAAAAGCCGACCTCAGCAGGTGTACAAAGGCTCGTTAGTCCGATTTCAGGGTTGAGCGGATTCCATGTACACTTTACAAAAAATTGCCTAGAATTTTTAATTAAGCGCTGCTAATCATTTATTTAAGTGTCGTTTGGAGATCAAATTAATATAATATATTCTCCTATTCAGTTCACATATCTTTACAAAGAAGTCTTACGAGCAGACACATATGCTGACAATGTTTTCTTTCGCCACTTAAGAAATAAATATATTTTTTTAATATACAATTTTATACATATAGGAATAAGTTTCTGGCGTACGCTCCAGATCTCTCGTAAAGAACGTGACGTACCCGTCCCTTACCCGTTTATTCGATTTTCAAAATATTTTCAAAAATTCGAACCTAGTCTTAGAAGACTGAATGCTGCATAGCCCTTTCAAATCGACAAAATAGTCGAAAAAGTCAAGTTTAATAGCGCCAGGGAATTCTCGGAGCACTAACGAAGGGCTTTGTTATAGCCAACAAAATGTTTTTGGTTTTGCTGACTGGTCTTTTCCAAAATTTGGATCTGTCTTCGTTCACATGCACACGGACTTCTTTAAAAACGACACTTTGAAATAACATTTATTTTAAAATTTGACCTAAAATACATTGTTTTTCCATTTTAAATCAATGTAAAAGCAAAGAGACGAACCCTTTTAATTTCTTGTCTGATCTCAATTGAGATCGTTATACGATCCACCGCTCCTATAACCCAAAACATTTCACATCATTTCATTTCATTACGTCTCATTTCGTTTGGTTTCGATCCGTCTCGTTTCATTCCACTCTCGGTCGTTACTTAATATACTAGTTTTGAACTTACATGATAACTTAACTTACAAGATAGATGGTCATTTAACAAAATTACATAATCTGTAAAGTTTTAAGTCGATTATAAATTTTATAGCCACAACTTGTGGTAATATATTTTGAACTACAAAACAACGTTCAAGTTGCGAAAGCTCATTATAGTGGCGATTAATTTGCGGCAAACATCTGCTACAAAATCGATATATCAACAATAACAACTAAATAAAGTGTCCGTTTGTAAATTGCTTAATTTTTAGCAATTATTTTTCAATGTTAATAGCAAACTTTTGAAGGTGGTAGAACCCTTTGTGGTTCGACTCCAGCGGCACCACCGCCACACCTATTTCTACGTAATAACAGCAGTGTTAGGCGCTGCTGTGTTCCGGTTTGAAGGGTGTGGTAAGGGAGACAGACTTTCCGAGGCGTTCCAGCTTAGTCCTCATCTAATCCTATCTGGGGTTGATTTCAGATGTCCATGGGCGGCAGTAGCCACTTACCATCAGGTGGCCTGCATGCTCGACTGCTACTCTAATATTATAAAAAAAAAACTTCTATTTATGGGGTAGCAAACGAGCATGTAGTTCACCTGATCGTAAGTGATAACTGCCACCGATGGTTAATCTGTAATCAATACCAGATCTTTACTACCTACTTGATTTCAACCAAAAATACATGGAACCCTGAGAACTAAACTAGAAGTGCTTAAACGTCTCTTTGTGATTTCATACTTGCTTTACAAAGCAGAACATAGATCGCGCCACTATTTTTACCTCTGTTGCCCTGCTGTGTTCTGGTTTAAAGCGTCTAGTTAGAAACATACTTCTCCGAGGCATTCCAGCTTAGTCCTGTACCCGACCACAGGGAGGAATCATCTTATCTGTTGTTGATCCCAGATGTCCATGGGCGGCAGTAGCCACGTACCATTTGGTGGATTGCATGCTTGCCTACTACTCCTATATTGCAAAAACATCTTATTCGTAACCAATATTAAGATTAAGTGTCACGTACCTGGGGTGGTCGCGACTTGTCTTGCAAGAAACGATTGTAAAGTTTGTTGCGTGACCCCTACCAATGTACATTAACTCGATAGCAATGAATGAGCTGCAATCAAGGACGGCGGTATGTGTGGTCGCATACAATCGTACGCACCAGACGGTGTGGCGAGCGATAAGCTCACCTGGGCGGAGCCCGAAGTGAATAAACAAGTATTTCGAATATTTTTAGCACAGAGACGTGGTAAAACTTTTTTACGCAACTATTTCAATTCTCAAAACCAAAAAGAAAATGTAAACAACATTTTCTTGTTAGGAGTGAGTAATCTTTACTAATCTATGATTACAACATATACAACGTGAATCGTGGTAAGGGCCACCCGAAAGTTGAAAACTCGTTCCGAAACTAACTTCCCCGAATAAATGTACCAGAAACCTTTGAAGGTTTAATCGAAAATCGCGGCCTGCGGACTGCTTTTCGAGATAAAGGGAAAATTTTAAACAAGTGCTAGAATACGATTATGTCGAACGCTATTCAAAGTGTCTAAGTAATTCCATTGGAAAGTTTGAGTGGAAAAAATATTTAGACTTTACTCTGCTTATACTTGACAATAATGCTTTGTGACGCAAACTTGAGATTAAGTATGAAAATTGTTTTGTATTGTAGCTAGGTTTTCAGAGTTTGTCAATTCTTGTTTGCCCAACTGCGTTGCGTATGTGTGTATGTATGCATATATGTCAATATTAATGCTTAATTTATCAATATGTAAGTTATCATTAAGAGAGAGAGAGAGAGAGAGAGAGTGAGAAGACTATGAGCGACTATATGTCAGGCTTACTGCCATTTTCAATTAATTATTTTCGCTGGCTATTTATTTTTTAAAAATTTAAAGGGAATATTTATTTATTTTAAACTATATTACACCTTAGAAATTCGTAAAAAGGCGAATTTAATGCTAGAAGCATCCTCTACAAGTCTACCTATGGGTCAAGCAGAAAAATATGCAAGTCGGCATTTATATGTAAAATAATAATTAATATAAGTTCTAGGAATACTACATTCTACGTTATACATTATACATTCAGTATTCATTATACGTTCTAGGAATAGGTTACATTTGGTGCTAAGGTCTACGTAAACAAAAACCTTTGTAACATAAAATGAAAAAAAACCTCCATAAATGTCGCGATCACAATGTGCCGTCTTATAAAATGTGCATAGAATTATCCAAAGGAATTTTGCAATACAGTCGCAGTCTCGGGAATTTAATAACAACTGCTTCGGAATCAAGAGATCATCTCCGCTCACATTCCTTGCTGCAGTTACTGTAATAAAATTTCTTCAACAACTTTCTACGCAAAAAAAGTTTTAGTCTCTATTTAAAAAAAATAGACTTTACTCTGCTTATACTCGAAAATAATGCTTTGTGAAGTTAACTTGATATTAAATATGAACATTGTTTTATATTGTAGCTGGGTTTTCAGATTATGTCGAGTGTGTTTTTCAAGCACGTGTTTATGTATGTGTCATTTCATTATTAGTATCATCCTACCAAAATGTCTCATTAGGAGAGAGAGAAAAGATTACGAGTTTCCAGCTTAGCTCTCAGGAGTAGCGGAGCATCTGTGACTGACCACAGGAGGGAATCTTATCTTATCTGGGGTTGATTACAAATTTCCGTGGGAGACAGTAGCCACTTACCATCAGGTGGACAGCATGATCGCCGGCTATTCCTACATAGAAAAATATCAATGCCACCCTAAACAGAAAATTCGATATCTCCCTAAATGTCGCGATCACAATGTGCCGTCTTATAAAATGTGCATAGAATTATCCAAAGGAATTTTGCAATACAGTCGCAGTCCCGGGAATTTAATAACAACTGCTTCGGATTCAAGAGATCATCTCCGCTCACATTCCTTGCTGCAGTTACTGTAATAAATTTCTTCAACAACTTTCTACGTAAAAAATGTGTTAGTCCTCTATTTTAAATTTAAAGTACTTAACTTCTTTTTTTTTTTTTGTTTTAGGAAGCGTATTTGACAGAATGTTTATTTGTCCCATTGCTGGGCACAAGTATCCCTGTAGTTCCGGGACAAGAATAGGGTTTCGGTATCCCCTGCCTGTCGTAAGAGGCGACTAAAAGGGGGCTTCTGGGGTCGTGGGTGGCAAGAGTGGGAGCTCGAACCGCCCGGCCAACGGCCCCGAGAAGGACCGCGGTATGTGTGGTACGCACCAGACGGTGTGGCGAGCGTTAAGCTCACCTAGGTGGAGCCCAACAGGGCAACGCGGTAAGAGGACTCGGTTTGCGTTCCTTTGGAGGGGGGATTTTTGTGCGGTAAGAGTCCCACATAATCCTGTGTCGCTCCCACGGTACCTTTTGAAGATTTCTCTCGTGAACAAAAAAAAGGGCACAAGTCTCCACTCGTTGTGTTTAGATCATAGTCCACTATAAAGGTCAAGTGGGAATTGTAGACTTTCAAACAAAATTGAAAACTGTTTTTGAACTTTCAGGTATGTAGCTTTTCTGGGGACGTTGAAAAAGCCTGGGTTTGTACCTTATACCTTTCGATTGAGATGTTGAGTTTCTAACCACATGTACCATCTCCATAAAATAGTAACCTAGATTGAAGGTAAAATTACAATTAATTCGTAAAAATAGTAAAGATATGTGTACCTTAGTAATATGGGACGAAATAATTCAATTAAATAAATAAAAAAAAATATTTATTATATTGTGCCAACCAAATTATGTTAGGTACGAGTATTATTGATTTATTTTCATCGGAATATACAAATTGTTAAGAAATATTTCAATCAATATACAAAAGAAATGTAGATAAGGTCGAAGGGATAATTATAAATCTCTTAAACTCCCCATAAATCAGTGACGCGTATTTAATTGTCTAATGCGTTTTCTAATTAACGTAACAATGGATATCAACTCAAATTACTCTCGTAATTAACTTGCCATATAATTGTATCTAAATGGGTAACCTTGAGATGTGTTCGAATCCTTACGATCTTATAGCGGAAGGCGGATTTCATACGTTCAAGTGTATATGGTTAACGTTTTGACGACTAGGTGAGTTTGGATGCAGTATCAAAAACGTATCAAAAGTATCATAAAAATCCAAAATATGTGAAGTCTACCAATTCGCACTTGGCTGACTTTGTGGTTCGACTTCACTACCTCCACATATTCTATCTAATTAAGCGAAACTTATTAGACAGAAACTGCTGTATTCCGCGCTGAAGATAATACATCAGTATACTTATTCGTATGCCCGTGAGTGACAGTAATTTCTTACCATTAGATGGACAGCATGCTTGATTGCTACTTCCATCTTATATATAAAATTCTCGTGCCACAATGTTAGTTACCGTACTCCTCCGAAACGGCTCTACCGTTTTTCACTAAATTTTACATGCATATTCAGTAGGTCTGAGAATCGGCTACTATCTATTTTTCATACCCATAAGTGATAAGAGTTGTTCACCCTTAACATTTTTTTTATTTATATAGCAACACAACGTTTTCCATCAGCTAGTGTTATATAAAATACTAATGATCGAAATTTGACATTTTCTAGTATGAAGTGTCAGTCAAGTTGCATGAATGCAAAACGTTGGATAGATTGAATATTAATAAGCTGAAGCGTAAAACAATCGTAGCATCGAACGCCGCCAAATGGCAACTTTTAACGACTCTATCAAAGAACAAAACGTTATGTTCTAGTTTTCCCAAGAAGCCTATAAATAAGGTAGCGGAGGCTAATTTTACGCACAATTTACTTAACACGGTCATCTGAAATCACCTCTTAGGCATATCTCCATCGCATAAATAACTTTTTTCAGAACCATTACTGAAATGGTCTTGTCTTGAAAATATTCGTTTTTATTACGTTCTGCGAACTGTTGAATAGTATGTGTGGTATAAACTAATCTATTTAGTTGTATGTTGACCCACTTGCGAAGGTTTTTTTGGTTTTTCAGCGTATATATGTACTGTGTGCGTGTGTGTGTGTGTACGTATGTATCTATTTATTGTGTTTATGAATATATATTTAATATATTTGTATAATATAGTAGTAGAAGACGAGCATGCAGTCCACCTGATAATAAATGGCTACTGCCGCCCATGGACATCTGTAATCAACCCCAGATAGGACTGGATATTTCTACCGGAGGTCGGCCACATATGTGCCGCTACCCCTGAAGACTAAGCTGGAACGCCTCGGAAAATTTCTCCCTTACCACACCCTACAAAACGGAACACAGCAGCGCCTAACACTGCTGTTATTAGGCAGAAATAGGTGTGGCGGTGGTGCCGCCGAAGTCGAACCACAAAGGGTTCTACCACCTTCAAAATTTATTGTGTTTATGGATATATGTCTCATTCTATGGCCCACCTTTGGGTGTTAAATGTTGCTCTTCATAAGTTAAATTCGTCTAGCCGTTTGGGCTGCAGATTGTGCCAAAAAATTAGACATATATAGATACATATATCTCTGCTTGACCAAAAGTTGACTGGTAGAGCTCATAGCATTAAGTCCGCCTTAGTAACATATTTTAGGTATATGAAGAATAAATAAATAAATACTCTAAAAAAACATTACCCTCCGGAATCGGGTAAAATGTTATCCTTTACATTAATTGAGTTGATTGGGTTTCTTTATTATGACTTGCAAAGGTTACGTTATGGCATACACTCGAAAAATTGCTTAAAAATTAAATCTTTTACTTACGCACTTATATTTCTAGTATGTGAATCTACTATTCATGTGAATGTACATTTTTTTTTTATAATATAAGAGTAGCAGACGAGCATGCAGTCCACCTGATGGTAAGTGGCTACTGCCGCCCATGGACATCTGTAATAAACCCCAGATAGGATTAGATATTTCTACCTGAGGTCGGACACAGATGCGCCGCTATCCCTGAGGACTAAGCTGGAATGCCTCGGAAGTCTTTCTCCCTTACCACACCCTTCAAACCGGAACATAGCAGCACCTAACACTGCAGTTATTAGGTAGAAATAGGTGTGGCGGTGGTGCCGCCGAAGTCGAACCACAAAGGGTTCTACCACCTTCATGTTATTTTATTGACAAGCAAACCCTTTACGATTTGCCGTAAGTGCTCCCTTTATCTCGAGCGATGCTCGATTGAACGACTAGTGTAGCTGAACACAGTCAATGCTGCACAGATCATGTGACGTCACGGTGCAAATCTCGCACACAATGTAGTCGGGGACTACAATTGACGTGCTGAGGCGAGGGACTGTTGCTGGAACCACTCAAACTGTGGACTTTGACAGCTTTTTAATTGATTTATCAAATTAATATAAAAGGCTATGTCAACCTGTGTGGTTAGACTTCGGCGGAACTACAGCCATACCTATTTCGGCCTAACAGCATGTTAAGAGCTACTGTATTTTGGTTTAAAAGGTGTGGAAAGATAAACTTTTCGCTTAATTTGTTTGGTACAATTTGATACATAAATCAATTGAAACACTATCGTGACGTCATAACACTAGTTACGGCTTTCAAAGTGTGTGCTGCATTATAGTCGTAATGTACTTATACCAATCTTATTTTGAGATAGGTTTAACTAAACAATCTAACTTAAATTTTGGTCACTGGCCTTTGCCCACGGCTCCGCCCGCGGTCATTGGTTGATGACTGCAGTTGCTTTCATTTATCTTTTGGAAACAGTACTTTTTTCGAGATAAAAGGCACCCTATTTCCTTTTCTGGACCTCTAACAACGTGGGTACAAAATTTAATGTCAATCGATTTGGTAGTTAAAAAGTGAAAGCACAACAAACAAACAAACTCACTTTCGCATAATTACACAATATAAAAATTAGAATTGGCTGAATTCCAAAGCTTACGTGGTCCCCATTCAGTATGGTTCCATATGTTATAGATGTGACCCCGAAGACCTCAATTCGGAGCTAATACGAGATTCCACCATGACATCCTAGAGTTATGGTCCGTGATTTAATATAACGCATAATTGAATCACTATAAGATTGTTATACGAGTAGAATAGGTGGCTACATACTACAGATATGTAGTGCATGCTACATGCAGTGATAGCTTAGTCGTTAAATCTAGGTTTCTGAGTCAAGAAGTCCGAGGTTCAAATCCTAGGCACGCATCTCTGATTTATCAAAGTTATGTGCGTATTAAAAATTAATTATCGCTTGCATTGAAAGAAACATCGTGAAGAAACCTGCATACTTGAAACATCTTAAAAGCTTTCGGAGGTATGTGAAGTCCACCAATTCGCACATAGCCATCGCGTTGGACTATAGCCTAATCCTTGTCATTCTGAGAGGAGAGCCATGCCCAGTAGTTGAACAGTAATGGATGAATAATAATGATACTACAAGTGATTATGAATTGGAAGCTGTTTCAAAATTAACAATTATTAAGATTTTTAACAAGACAAAAAAGTAAAAAATCTTCTATATAAAATTGCGTATAATAGTTTGCAACCTACCTACTAATAAATGGACACTACCGCTCATCGACATCTGCTAAAGCCCCATTTATCATTATAGAAAAGCTCCTAGAAGATTTGTAAAGTACAGGACATAGTAAAATAGTTCATTGTCAAATGATAATAGCACAAACTTCCCCTAGAACTTCGTCCATCATAAATTATCTGCAAACGTTAGTTTTATCTGTTGCTGTCCATAGCTACTTCGAAGGTGTCTTTACAGCGTCAGACATTTTAGAACACTGATCAGCATCGCATTTCATATAGGGGTTTAAAATGTTTTAATCGAATTTCAAGAAAATAATGCGAAATATAACATTTCGCTTCGTAAGCTATTTTTAACACGCTTTTATTAGCTTGGGTTGTATGTATGTAACTAAGTAACGGAATCATTGAACCGGATTTCTATCCACTTTGAACGTTCAGTTTAATTCAAAATTTTGAAGAATTATCATAAACCGATGACAATACACGATTTTAATAATTTTGTACCATTGTCCTTATCAACATCCTCAGGATTAACGATTTTCGAGGCGAGATTGTTCGAAAGCCTTAGACAAAGTTCATCGCAAAGTTACTAGATTGCAACAATTATTGCTTTTTAGTTCTGATATAGCGTGATTTTTAGTTTTGAAAATAACAACAAATACTAAAAATTAATAAAATAAATATAGTTCAAAAAACATTAAAACAAAAATAGTACATTACAATACGAGGACGAAAAATTTTTTTCTGACAAGTGTGAGTTTGCAGGCCGAGCCGCAGGCGAGGACTGCAATCACACGAGTCAGAAAAACATTTTTCGTCCGCGTGTTGTATAAAATTTTATATTACGGGGTCGGAAATTGGGGTTTTGCGCACGCGAAGCGTGCGTAAAACGTCAATTTACGCACGCCGTGATATAAAAATTGTTAAGAAGATTCTTCTATGACAGACTTAAATTTTAGCATAGTAGAATGTTTTATACGATTTGTACACAGCAGTAACGCTCAGCCGAACATTTATAATTTACCGGCCCAAATAGGAAGGGAATTAGAAACACAATTTATTAAATCTATGGTGGTCTACTACCGAACGTGGGCCTCCCTTAGGGGAGGATTTAAAGGGGAGTATTAAGTATAGAGTAGTATTAAATGACTTAATATATTATTAGGCACGAATATCACTACAAATGTTAACCAAATTCTGTTTAACGATTTTAACACGTAATTTTTCAGCGCGATAACAGATGTCGCTGTATACATTGCGATATAATTATAACTTTATTTTAGAATTTTCCTTATAATTGGCGCTACTTTTTATACAACTATCAATAAATTTAGTCTGTGGTTATAAAGGGGATTCGCTGTATAATAATTATCGGCAAACGCGTGCTCCCACAGATAAGCGGCGATACGTAATTTACTGCTGTAAATACGTTTATATTATCTGCAACGCGCTTACCGACTATAGTTACACGTAATTAGTGTAATTTATTATTAATTAATCTACGAAATTAATAAATGCTTTGTGCGAAAGTTTAATTTTGAAGTAGGTTTACTTTGAGTAAATTAATACATAAAATACACTGAAAATTTAATGTTCGTGAACTTCAAATTTCAATTTTGAAATAACAGCACAGACTCATAATTTTTGTGGTTGCAAGAATATCATTAATCAATAAAAAATGCGTTATTTTGTGGTTTCAAGTCTTCTTTGATAAACGAAATAAACTAAAAACGATAAACTATTAGGATTGTGTAGTAAAAAGCAACATTTTATTGAGCCCTCATTACCGTGGTAACAAGCTGTCTGGTCGATTTGCGTTTTTGCTTTAAAGAAAGTTGCAATCTTATAAAGTACCTACTTTTAACTGGACATTTTTTTCTTACTGATTATTTTTTCTACAGAAATAGCTACAATCCGGAGATAATTAAATAAACATGCAACCGATATTAGCAAACCATAGTAAAAAGCAATGATCTATTGATCGCTCATTACTGCGGTAACAAGCTGTCTGGCTCATTTATTTGTTTCTACTTTAGAGATGGTTACGATGATAGTTGTAATACGAAGAGACATACATTTAGAAAATAAGCTAGAAATTAAAATCGAAAAGAAAAACATGAATGCGTAAAAATTTAATTTACTTTCACAATTTAGACGAATCCATCGACACTTAATATGTTAAAATTCGTGGAACCGTTTTGACTCCAGGGAGCGCCAAACAAGCACTCGAAAAATATTACCTTCCACGGTCAGATAAAAACATAATATCGTAAAATTAAACTAGAAACTTAACAAATACAAACCAATTCTCAGAAAACAAACGGTACAGTAGCAAACAGTAAAAAGCAACGTTCTATTGATCGCTCATTACCGCGGTAACAAGCTGTCTGGCTCATTTATTTGTTTCTACTTTAGAGATAGTTACGATACCAATAAACTCTTCTAAAAAGTGTTTCTTAATTGGGTATCCATTTCAATATTTTTTAATAACTTTAGTACTTTAACAAAAATAAATGTTTTTTGGTAATGAAGATAATAGTTTGAATATTGAGAGAAAACAGTGAGTATATCTAGAAATATACATTTACAAAATTTATGATAACAATTGCAGTGGTAACAGTAGTAATAATCGGCCAAGGAATAGTCGAATTCGTATATAAAGGATTCCGTACTTTCATTTAGTTTTTCGTATTTGTTAAATTTGTTATATGACTGATGATGTTTATATGGAAGTAAGTACACTGTGAAAATTTTAACTATATTCCTTCTAAAGTTGAAAAGTTACTATGAAAAATGCCAAAAAACAGCATCTTTATATGATAACCCCTTGCATTTTATTTATTTTCTATATGGCAACACAAACTCTGTGAAAATTTCAAGTATTTATCTAATACGGTTCAAGATATAAAGCCTTGTAACAGACGTCCAAACTTAGTAATAGGGAGCGAATACTGTGGAGACTTAGTAATAGGGTTCCGTTTTTACTTTTTTGCCACGGAACCCTAAAAAGCAATTTATCGATCGCTCATAACCGCGGTAACAAGCTGACTGGCTCATTTATTTGTTCCTGTTCGGAAATAGCTGTATGAATAAACACTATGATCCTAATTGGTTGGTCGTTGGTTCGACTGGAACTTCTAACAAGACTATTTCGTTTTCTGAGAACTTCCAAGCTTGTTATCTTGCGAGTTACTTTACTTCCGTACTCCGATATAAATTTTAAGTGTTATCAAGTGATCTCCGTTACTCCCTATAAGTTTTATTAAGTTTCATAATATTTGCAATTTACTTGGGCGATGTTTCTCAATTATGATTATTCTCTAAAATACTTGACCAATGTGAATTGAAATGTTGTGAGTTTTGTTTATTGTTGTATCAAAATAAAGGATATAAATAAGTCGTCTTATGATAGTCTTATTTACGATAGTTTTAACAAAACTTATAAGTAACCATTTAGCTATAAATTAAAACACACTCCAAGATAAAATTTCGTATTCAACTTATCCACCTTATTAAGTCCTCCGTTCAGCTTACAACAATGTACTTACTAACGGTAGGTGGGTAACTTCTTAATAAAATAACTCAGTTCCCTTATCGCACCCTCGTCCCCGCTATTGTGCGCAACCAGATTATCTGTCAGCGCTATTGTTGGTCACTACCTAAGATTGCTGTTGAAATAGAAGCACAGTGAAATACTTACTTATAAGGAATTGGTTAAAATAATAATAACAAAAGACACTGTAATGATTGTAGATTGAAATAAAAAGCGGCACAAAAGCGGAATCACTATTGCCTAGTTATAAAAATAATGAAGATCAAACAGTTTATCAGATCGGGCCCATACGTTTATCTTAGTGGTACATATACATATTTGTATTCCGGGTTTTGTGAATGTCTTTGTGTGCATGTTCATGTTTTATAGCATAAGTGTACATAATGTAGAAAAATGTTACTAACGAAGCATTCAATTAAAAAATTTTAATACAAAACACGCAGTCTTAACACGACATACAATAATAAATTAGGTACAAAATAAAACACACTTAAAGATACATTTTCGGATACGACTAACGGTATGTGGGTAACTTCTTAATAAAATAACTCAGTTCCCTTATCGCACCCTCGTCCCCGCTTTTGTGCGCAACTAGATTATCTGTCAGCGCTATTGTTGGTCACTACCTGAGATTGCTATTGAAATTGAAGTACGTTTTACACAAAAATGCTTAGAGGAAATGGTTAAACATGACAAGTTAATAGCCACTCGATATCTGAGAGATTGATAGAGGAATTTAAATAAAATAATATATTTAGATCACATGTTAAGGTACATTTTGAAAAATGTTGACTGTACTAAAAATATACTTAGACGAGCTTTAGCCCGCAGCTTCGCTCGCATTATAAAGTAATATTTTCATCCCCTATTTTATCCCCTTAGGGGTAGAATTGATCAAAATCCTTTGGTAGAGGGTGCCTACGTCATAACATCTACCTGCATGCCAAATTTCAGCCCGATCCGTCCAGCGGTTTGGGCTGTGCGCTGATAGATCACTATGTCAGTCAGTCACCTTTGAGTTATATATATTTAGATATTAGAGAAATTATAAAAGACGCTAGATTATGGTCACTTCACTGATTTACTGTCCACTAGTAAGGGGTTCCACAGGTTCCATAGGTGAAAGATCATAAAAAATTTAGGAAAATATGCATGTGAACTCTATATTTGTACCTATTTTGATAAAAAGTATACTATACATGAAAACTACCTACATATACTACATTTACCGATAGGTATTTTGATAAATAACATATAAATTCTACTTGATAAATATAAACATTACTAAACCCCATAAATTAACATTTTTTCTCCATTTTTGATAATAAAACTTAATTATTAGTAGAGTTCTAAAACTTTTATGTACGTTTGATAAACACTTTCCTTATTAACTAACTAACTAAACTTGCTGACTAAAACGGGGATGCAGTTCACCTGTACCCTTACCATGAGTTTTTACATTTTGACAAATATGACTGTTTTGGTATTTCTTTACGTATTTGCCCATACAATTTCCAATCAGCGCCCCTAGCTGATTGTGTCAGTAGTTTGAAATTGTATGGGCCAATACGTAAACAAATACCAAAACAGTCACACTTGTCGAAACGTAAACTCTCATGGTAAGGGTACTGATAATGGTGGCGCATGGACATCTGTAACTAATTCCTTAAAGAACTCAGGCTCTACCTGGAGCCAATGACGGATGTGTTACCCTTGTGAGGACTAAGATGGTCGTCTAATATGGAACTCAACGAGCATTCACACTTCCACCGAAACGCAGACTTGCCTCACGCATCAAATAGGCGTGATGGTGGTAATTTCCCTATGGAATCATGCTGGCTCTACCACCTTTCAAATCTTCATTCGTTCAATATGGCTGATTATCGATAATCAAAATATTTTAGGTGTCTACGAATTAAATTATAATCTTACATATTCTCATGATTCCAATAGTATTTAAAACCTAGCTATTTTAAACCTTTCATAAAATTTAAGAACACATACATTATAATTGTTCAGAAATTCATATTTGTCTCCTAATTCATTCGTTGGAAGTATTATCCAATCGTTTGTAGGTAATAGATACCTTAATAGCTTTCTGAACCATAATGATCTCTGCGAATATACTATTCCTGTTAGAAATAGTCTAGACCTTGACACAAATACCTAGTAACCAAATTAGAATACACACTGAAACAATAGTGCGACCTATTTTGATTCTATTTACGTTAATTGAAATAGATAAAACGTAATATTACGATTATTATATTTAGTCAGAATCTTCTAAAACTCGACACGGGTGTTTTGCATAATATTTATTAATAACGAGGTCTTAGTATCCTAATGACATTTAATAAATCGACTTTATAATAAAGAGGAGGTTCTAATATATTATATTTTAACTACTTATATGTTCACATAAAGATATCGCAGTAATAGATAGACATTAAAATCGAAAACAGGTTTTAGTATCTCACAAATAAACAGAAAAGTGAATTTCTTTGCAATCACCAACAAATAAATATAAATTTTACTTATTTTTACTAAAATAATTGTATCTACTAAGTGCACTCATTATTTACTTTACTATTTAAGCCAAAGGTGTAAGCTACATTCAAATAATTGGATTAAATAATGCAACGCTACTGAAATTAACGGAACACAATACATACTAACACACAATACATACTAATATTTTAAAATAAACGCCTAACAAAAATACAATAGCAAAACGCAGAACGCGCATTTGCTATTAAATATTATTCAGTACTCACTATTATGTAGTTACACTTAAAGCCCATAAATTGGCGATTTTCAGGTAACATTTTTACGATTCTTTTCATAGAGTGATTTGATCACACTTCAGTGTTAGTTAGGATTTTTCTCACGTAGATGCACGTGACCATTACTACACAATTTGAAGTTGAAGTGGGCATTACCGTAATAGTGCTATTATGGCCACTCCGAGGTGGCCAGCGTTTATTTGAGTTGTTTGCTGCAAATGTAAAAGTTGGATTAGTTTTGGAATAATAAAGCAAGTTTAGTTATAGATTTTTCTATGATTCGCTTTACGCACTAATAAATAATGTATAGCATAATAGTAACTTTATATTCGAAATTTAAATGAAAATAATGATATACTTAATGTGGTAGTAGTTAAATGTTTCATGCGCTTCTCAAAGTTTTATTTACCAGATGCCCCAAATTTTACCCAAGTCCTGTCATTGTATAAAAATCAAGCTGTTTTACATTTTTTAATGAAAAATTCTTTGCTTTAATATATAGATTAATAAATTGATTGGCGCTGCTGGAAAAAACGTAGATAAATTATTAGAAATCTGTGGCCTATAAAATAAATACAATTATGCCATAAAAAAAATTTAAAACCTATTATTTACTCTTCTACGCAAATATTATTTGTTACAGAATTTCAAATAATTATTTATTTTATTGAAATTTTAAAGTAGATATGTATCTATTACATATTTCATTTATTATCTAAACGACTGATGTAATAGCCACGTTTTAAATAACCTAACACCACTCGCCTAATCTAAAAATAAGCCTTTTTACACGTGTATCAAACATTGCCTAATCAATTGAACCATAACAATAGCATGAAAGCGATAACTTGACCCTTCCTACAAACTTATTATTTCTTATTCCCTGGTAGTTCATTCAAAATCACTGCAACAAACATAAGCAGCATAGAGAAAATTATACTTGTCTCTTTCTCCCCATTACAATTACGAGTAAAGTTATGGTAAAATTGTTGCTGTCCTTATCTAACGGTCGTACAAAATGTTACCCAGTCGTTCTTGTTTATTTTTATGCCCGTGCATTCATACGTAGACGTCTGTGAAGTACGCGCGCTTAATTTTTAAAACGTTAAATCAAATAAGATCAATGTGTACATTTTGACGTAAATCCCATTATAATTTGGTTTCGCGCGCATGCGTGTGTGACGTCACCCAAACCGAAGATTGCGTCAAATTAGCAACCACGTTGAAAGCGAAAGCTTTCGCGATGTTTTCTTGAAAGTTTATGTTGTGTAGTGTAGATTTATAACTGATTGTGACTAGAAATGGGCAAGGATATAGGCCTGGACGCAATTTTGAAGGAATTGGGACCGTTTGGAAGATATAACATCATCAACTATGCCTTGCTTCTGTTTCCTATTTATTTGGCGGGAATGTATGGTTCTGTGTTCGTTTTTGAAGCCACTGATGTTAACTATCGGTAAGTTTGCATGTTTTATTAAAACGTAGAAATATCTAAACGTAGGACGTATTTTAGACATAAAATGTAAGCCGGTTTCCTTATAATAGTGTTATCAATATTCAAAGCGACATATTATATAGTATCCATTTACAAGGCTATTTTAATTTAAAAAATAATACTATTTTTTATTGCAGTGTGCAAATTTTGAGGTTATTTTCAATGTCATAATACGACGAGCTTTATAATTATACAATGTGCGCATGCGTGAACTTTTAAGCTTCACGCGTTCCACTTGTCGATCGTGAAGACCGGAGTCTTAATTTCTTTAGTAAATATATTATGACAACTGTATATGTATTATCTAAAGTATTTATTATGTGAAAGGGTCACTTAAAGGTACCTTTGATCGACATATCTGGCTTGTTTACTATAATTATATGTATATGTATATCGCTTGTCATGCGATATATATTTAATTTTATGCAATGTTATTATGCAACATGTTGATATATTATCTGTTATTGATACAAATATAGTAAAATATAGCTCACTTGGCACTCATGTAATCTTAAATCGCGTGAAGTAGATTTTGCGTTTCTAACATAGGTTAGGAAGAGAGGGTGTGGACTGTGGATGCCGGCTGACTTATGGTATCCTAGTCCTCAGTACCCTTAATATGAGTTTTTACGTTTTTACAAAAATGACTGTTTTTGTATTTGTTTAAGTATTTTCCATACATTCTAAGTTATGATACAGTCCGCTAGAGGCGCTGATTGAAAATATATGGGCAAATACGCTCATACTAAGTTACCAGGAGTAGCAATACATCTGTCATTGGCTTCAAGTAGAATCTGCCCTATATGGAGCTGGTTACCGATGGACTGTAGACACACTTGCCATCAGGTACTACAATACTCTTTGTAATTACAGAAGTCTAAATGCGACTGGAACTATTCAGGGTTTTTTCTGTCACGCGTCTTTCCGCTCTCACGCATGTCCCACCCGCATCCCTACTGCTTGCATCCCATGATTATATACTTTCCTTGTTATGCGTGCTACACGCATGCGGCTCCCGATACATCGATTAGTTAATTCACGTATTAAAGGTGGTAGAACTCTCAGTGGTTCGACTGCGGCACCTATTTCTGCCTTATAACAGCAGTGACAAACGCAGGGCCGGATTTAGAGGTCTAGAGGCCTTGAGGCAACAAAGGAGTGAAGGCCCCCTGGCCCCAAATTATTTTCCGAATAAAATTAACAGTTTTTTCAGTTGAGTTTTTCAATAAATATTTTATTGTAAACGCAGGTAGATTCTTCTAGTATTAATTTTTTGTACAAAGTACTGTAGATAAAGGTAAAACAGCAAAAAAAATGTCAAAGGAAAAGATATATTTTTTTTTACTAGTGTTTACTAGTCAGAATTTAATAAAAAATCCGTCGTCTCTATTGTGGAGGCCCCGGGGCTGCCGCCCCAGTTTCCCTGCCTTAAATCCGGCCCTGGACAAACGTGTTGTGGTTTGATAGGTGTGGTACGGGAGACGCAGTTTTTTGAGCATGGCATCTGTGGTCGACCTCGGGTAGGAATTTTATCTACATACATACATAACAAAAAACTTAGTGTCGCTAACCTGTTATGTTAATGGGCCATTAATTAAATTGTATCTATATTAATTAGCATTGATATAAGACCATAATTAGTTTGAACATTCAATTTAAAAAAGGCCTTAGGTCCTATTCACCTTGTCCCTGTAGTCCCGGGACTAGAATAGGGATACGGTATCCCCTGTCTGTCGTAAGAGGCGACTAAAGGGGGCTTGCGGGCGGCAAGAGTGGGAGCTCGAACCGCCCGGCTAGTGGCCTCGGGAAGAACGGCGGTATGTGTGGTCGCACACCGTCGTCCCACCATACGGTGTGGCGAACGTCAAGCTCACCTGGACGGAGCCCGATGGGGCAACGCGCTAAGAGGACTCCGGTTGCGTGCCTTTGGAGATCCCGGAGTCCTATTCCCGGAAAAAAGATCCTATTCACCTGTACCAATAATATGAGAGGACAAACAGTGGTTACAATAAAACTATGTATTTCTTACTTTGCCCAGCCCACGGAGCTATCTTTGTAGTATATGTGAATAGGCACGTTATGTTAAAATGTTTGCTTAGTAATAGCGTTTATTTAATCCGTTATCAAGTAAGATACATCTGTAATGTGTTTGCAAATTTTAGTGTTTGCAAATATCAGACCACCTGTACCTACATATAATTAATCCATTGACTGTGCAATACTTACATAACTTCGAATTCGCAAATATCTCCAAATTAAATGAATTTTTATATTGCGCAAACGCACGTGTCATATTATTTATATTGACATACCGTCTGAAATAAAATTTTATAAAGTTTGGGCGAAGAATATTCGAAATTTCGTGAAATCTTAGAGATGCAAGGACGGCTAAAGAAACTATACTATCCTCAAATAGAACCCTTTGTGCTTCGACTCCGGCGGCACCACCGCCACACCTATTTCTGCCTTATAACAGCAGTGTTAAGCGCTGCTGTGTTCTGGTTTGAAGGGTATGGCACGGGAGACATACTTTTCCGAGGAGTTCCAGCTTAGTCCTTAGGACGCGGCGCATCTGTGGCCGACATCCGGTACGAATATCTAATATTATCTGGAGTAGATTACAGATGTCCATGGGCGGCAGTAGCCACTTACCATCAGGTAGACTGCATGCTCGTCTGGTACACCAAAAAAAATACCTATATGTTCGAATGCTTCTTAATTTCGCGACAGGTATGCATGTTTGCAGGGCACAGGGCGGCAGTGACTAATAACCATCCGTGATAAGTATCCCTGCCGCCCATGGAAATGTGTATTTGAACGTTACAGTCATCGTTGTCAACCCATTATTGTCCCAACACTACACGAGTTTCTTCTTAGACTTAGGATTAGGCCGTAATCCACTGCGCTGGCTATGTATTGGTAGACCACAAAAAAACTTTTTGAAACTGGAATGAAGGCACCGTTCCTATGAGGCAGGAGTATGATGTGACGATAATGCCGCTGCAGACGGCACTGGTCTATTACTATTGTTTAGAGAAACTATTCTACTATTTAATTATGACATCATCAAAACTAATTGATATTCCGAAGGTTGACTGGACAATGAAATTTAACTGTTCATTGCCAAGTAACCTTTGACCATTGACCGTTATAAAGACGAGTAGACTGTTAATAGATTTTCGAATAACACCTTAAAATAATCATCCTCTAACCTATTACTCGTAAGACGCTCAAAAACATTAAATGACCGAGCGGCAGCGAATTGAGTAACTGTTCAGTTTTTTTTTTTTATATTTGAGCCTAACGATAAAGCGGACGTGCTACCTGATGGAAAGTTGTCAACGTCGCCTATGAACATTTGCAACACCAGAGGAGTCGCCAATGCACCGCCGGCTTTGGAGAGCTCTTTCAGAAGGAACTGTTCAGTAGTTTATGGAGCAAGATTGTAATATTCGCAAGTATCGTTCGCCATTTTTTTGTTTACGAGGGGGAAACCTTCAAGGTGCAGTGCCGTTCCTCCCAATGGGAGAAACACCAGGTCATGTGGGATTTTTAGGTGTTGTAGAGTCGTCTAAATTGCAAGAGTGACATGCAAATTTTTAAGCAGTCGGGTTTTTGTTTATATAATAGATGTAGTTATCATAATTTAATTAAAGTTATTTATCGGCTAGTCAACTCTGTACAACTATTTGTATGGTTTAACAACTATGTAATTATCATCTACTGTCCTTATCAATCTTACCGATATTGACTATGTCGTGATAAGACAACAGGAAGAATACACATAACATGTGTAGAAACATTTTGTTTAAATATTATGTTGTAACTGTTTTAGATATTTACTAATAATATTATGAAGGTACTCAAATAGGTAAGTGCTACAAAATAAATGGTATTTATAACAACAATTTCTTAAATTTTATATGATCTTGATTTATCAATGAACAACTAAATAAATCTGATGACAGTCGGTGTAACGGTCTTCATACAGACATTACACATGCGGACAGTTCGGGGTTCGATGCTTGGTCAGATATTTAAATGCCGCAAACTCCAAACCGCACCACCGCCATCTATTCCTACCCAATGACAGCAGTGTTAAGCGCTGTTGTGTTCTGGTTTGAAATGTGTGGTAAAGAAGACATACTTTTCCGAGGCGTTCCAACTTAGTCCATTACATCAGCTACCTGCTAATAAAAGTCCCGTCAAAATCGGTTCAGTCATTTCAGAGATTAGCCAGAACAAACAGATAAGCAGACAGACATAAATTGTAAAAAATGTTATTTTGGTGTATGTACCATATGTATATTCATATGCATGTAGTAAAAAGGTTACTTCAATATTAAAAGCAGACACTCCAAATTTATTTATATGTAAAGATATCCATGGGGGGCAGTAGCCACTTATCATTAGGTGCCAGCATGCTCGTTTAAGTTTTATAACGAAACCAGCTTTTGCCCGCGGCTTTGCTCGCGTTACGAAGTAATATTTTCATCCCCTATTTTATCCCCTTGGGGGTAGAATTGATCAAAATCCTTTCTTAGCGGATGCCTACGTCATAACATCTACCTGCATGCCAAATTTTAGCCCAATCCGTCCAGTGGTTTGGGCTGTGCGTTGATAGATCACCATGTCAGTCAGTCACCTTTGAATTATATATATTTAGAAGGAAGAGTAGAGCATCTCTTTCTTTATTCTGTTAAACTTTATAATCATAAATCCCTCCCGTTCTATCTAGTTTCCATAAATTCTTATATCAGCATATATCATAAATATCATACCTTATATAACTCTGAATATAATAGGTAAATTTACGTTCACATAACAATTTTATTCTCAATATAAAGGATATTTATTGAATATCACGACAAACTATTTCGATTTCCTGTTAGTAACATACCATACTACCAAATTTGTCCCATTTTTCCTTATTCACCGTACAAATTTTTCCGGGACTACACGCTAATTCAACAAATACATAAAATATTAGTTATTATAAACATTATTATGTCAGAAAAAGACTTATTGTTGGTCTTTAAAATACATAATATTAGAGTAGCCGATGAGCAGTCCATGCAGTCCACCTGATAAGTGGCTACTGCCGCCCATGGACACCTGTAATAAATCCCAGATAGGATTAGATATTCCTACCTGAGGTCGGCTACAGTCCCTGCCCCTGAGGACTAAGCTAGAACGCCTCGGACAAGTATGTCTCCCTTACCACACCCTTCAAAACGGAACACATCAGCGCCTAACACTGCTGTTATTAGGCAGAAATAGGTGTGGCGGTGGTGCCGCCGGAGTCGAACCGCAAAGGGTTCTACCACCTTCAAAGTCTATGTAGTCCTGGTACAAACAAACGTCAGACTTACACCACCATTCGAAATACCTCTTAATTAATCATAGACGCATGTTCATTTAGCGCAATCCGCATGCAGATCATCACGATTTGGAAAACAAACGATGCAATGATTTGCATGCATTTGCATACAACTACATTCGTGCACGAAGAAACCAATTAGACTCCTGACATAGATTACGTACCCAGTTTTGAGAATTGAAATAGTTGCGTAAAAAAGTTTTACCACGTCTCCGTGCTAAAATGTCCCTAAAATATTTGAAATAATTATTTATTTATACGTAATTACTACGTAAATTACGCAGTATTAGTTATGTATTCGTAAATTTTCTCTTAAAATGTTTTTATTTGTCGAGAATTCAAAAAAATAACTTACTAAAATAAGCTGTTTGTGGCTTCATTCAATTTCAAGGCGGCGAACTATCTTTACTAATCTATGACTCCTGATGAGATATTTCCTGGTAGTATATAAGTAAAATGGTAACTGCAATTTTCTTAATTAAAATAGGCCACTTTGATCTACCACTACCACTTTTATCTCACCTCTGATTAATAAAGAATAAACAAACAAGTATGCAGTTAATCTGAAGTTAAGTAGCTACTGAAACGGTATGTGTGGTCGCATACCGTCGTACGCACCAGACGGAGTGGCGAGCGCCAAGCTCGCCTGGGCGGAGCCTGACGGGGCAACGCGCTAAGAGGACTCCGGTTGCATTTCTTTGGAGAACCCGGAGCCCTCAAAGCAGCGCCGAGGACGGCCACCGGAGGGGTTTTAGTGCGGTAAGAATCCCACATAAGCCTGCGTCGCTCCCACGGCACCTGGTATATTTTGAAGGTTTCCCTATTGTAAATAAAATTGTAAATATTGTAAATAACTATTGTAAATAAATATTTTGAAGGTGGTAGAACCCTTTGTGGTTCGATTGAAGGTGGTAGAACCCTTTGTGGTTCGACTCCGGCGGCACCACCGCCACACCTATTTCTACCTAATAACAGCAGTGTTAGGCGCTGCTGTGTTCCGGTTTGAAGGGTGTGGTAAGGGAGATAGACTTTTCCGAGGCGTTCCAGCTTAGTCCTCAGGGGTAGCGGCGCATCTGTGGCCGACCTCAGGTAGGAATATCTAATCCTATCTGGGGTTGATTACAGATGTCCATGGGCGGCAGTAGCTACTTACCATCAGGTGGACTGCATGCTCGTCTGCTACTCTCATATTATAAAAAAAAAAAAAAATAAAAAAGTAGCGACTAAGGACTAAGTAAGAACACCTTCGATTATTATGTGCCCCGATGTACTATGTGCCTACCATCAAATGTGAATTAAGCAGCGCTTAACATTGCTGTTATTAGGAATAAATAAATATTGCAGCCATGTCAAATCCGAAAGATGTCAAATCCGGAGTTCTACTGCCTTTATAAGACTTACCAAACCCTATCTATTCCCTTAATTAACGAGTATTTCTTTAATCTTACCTAAATAAAACTGCAAAGTAATTTCAAATGTTTATTAATAAATGTTCGGACACTAAAGACCACGTGTCACTTCCTCCACTCGACATTTGCATGTATTTGCATACAACTACATATCTCAACGACAACATCACAACGTTATAAACAAGAACTAACATTGTTTCATATATATAAACATAGACATATTGTTTCTACAGAATTGTATTAATAAATACATTACACCTGCTGGACTAGAACATGTGTCGCTCTAGTGAACGGAAGAATACAAAATGTAGATTTTTTTTGTGTAACCTACAAAAATAAATAATCAAAAATACTAAGGATCACAGGCATATTAGACTAGAGACAGTGTCAAACTAAAGTGTGGTAGAGTGCTCTACAAATTAAAGACACTGTTTTACATGCGGTAAAATTTACGCCATAAAATCTGTATTTTAACGTCGAATATTTGATTCAACGTTAAAATACTAGAGTACTTATTAGACGGAAGAATGTGTTGATCTAAAGAGCGGTAGAGCGCTCTAGGGAGTGTCCACACCCGTTCACCGCAGTATCATGTACTGAACTGAACAAATGGTCAAAACCACTCTAGGAATCCTGTACCCGCAGCACACAAGTGCCTCCATGCACCCGTTGCAGCTATTTGCATGTATTTGCATACAACTACATCTCAACAACGTTTGTACTAACATGTCTCGCACGTGACCGTGACATACCTAGATTAACAAATTACCCGGTTAATGTAGCAATCGCAATTCGTCTTCTGTCAATATAAATTGGACTTAGAAGAATTAAAAACTGTAAGAGGGAATTAATTTATTAAGGCGTTATAGCTCTTGGCTGAAGACACTGTCATAACACTTTTCACTTTATAAGAAGCAAGATAATATCCTAGGCGGTTATTATATATCTGGTAGACAAAAATCATAGATTAGTCGTTAATGCGGTAGAATGCAAAAGTGTACGAATGATCCAAGATCTAAAAGACTAGAGTTAGAGTGTGTTTCGATCTAGGGTGAGTGCTCTAGAGAGTATCCACAACAAAACAAATGATCAAAACTCTGCACACAAGTGCCTCCAGACACTCGTTGCAGCTATTTGCATGTATTTGCATACAACTACATCTCAACAACGTTTGTACTAACATGTCTCGTACGTGACCGTGACATACCTAGATTAACGCTTGATTTGTGGCAAACCTAACAAATTACTTATCCGGTTGACGTGGCAATCTCGATTCGTCTCCTGTCACTATAGATTGGACCTAGGCCCGTTAGTAATAATAAATGTTAACCAATTTTCGCCCACCAAAATTCGAGGTTTGACAATATTGCCTAAAAATATCAAATTTGGAAAAAATGTAATCAAAGAAGGGATTAATTTCGGGGTTGTAAAAGTTTCGTGCATATCGTGCATATACGGATTTGACAAAAATGCGAAATTCACTTTTTATCATATTGGATAACATATTGTCTAAATATTATTACTGCATGGCAGAAAAAAAATATGTATTTTAGTTTTCAAATTAATCAGTCGGTATAACTACGGATTTGAAATGCGCTCATAGTAAAATGACATTTGTGAATAACCTGAAATGGTTGCCCTGTAAAGTTTGGTATTTGTTAAATCCGACTTTGTTCTACGACTATGACGATATTTTGATTTGAAACTGAATAGATATTTTATAATAACGAAGTAAAAATAAAACCTGCCGTATTAATGGGATGGGAGTCCTCCCTGAGGGCGATCACCATAATGTTAGGTTAGGTTAGGTTAGGTTAGAGACCACCACTAAAGACTGGGTAGGAACGCCTCGGGTAACTGTATATCGTGTAGGGCTGACTTATATATAAGGCAAACATCTTGGTATGGTATGAGGTAAGCAGCTTCAGGTAGACCCGTTCCACATGAAATTGGTGCAGATGTTCATGGGCAGACGTAACCAACCTAAAAAAAATCTGTCACTCCTCAAACTAAAAACTACTAAACAGTTTTATAGGCAGAAACACTATTACTTGGGCATAGCAACACATGTATACACTCAGTATTAGCCGTTTTATTTGTTGATTACAAATGTCACAGTGATCAATTATCATAATTAGTAATACCATAATTACCTACGTGCACGTATAGGCACGTGTCATAGCCATAGGTATCACATGCGGTTAAAGGCAAATCTATACACGTGATAAAAATTATACAGGCTACATATCGACGACGAATTGGCAATAACTCGTAACTCAATAAACGCTACTTTACATAAGAAGATACGCTACTTTAAAAGGACCTAGAACGTATTGCCACACTTTAATATTTTGCTCAATTTTGAACCTAAGGACCGGGTGCCTTAAGGACGACCTGTGGCACGTCATTTTAAATCCAAATATGCAAAAATCGCTTTTTTGTAAAAAAATGAGATATTAATGATTGCTACCACATCGTTGATATTACGTTATTAGTATACAACTTTATGTAAAGGGCACTAAGGCTAAGTGGTTAACTCGGCCGCTACACTGGAGGGTTCGAGGTTCAAATCCCACTCACCTGACTTAAAAAGTCAGACTTCTTAAAGATAAGTATTAACAAATTAATCACAATTTGCTTAAACCAATATCGTTTGTCCGATTACCATGAAATTTGGCATATCTAAGAATTTTTCATGAAGATTTCACGCAACAAACTTTTTATATTACTCGTATATCATGGAAATAACAAACATGGAGATATTATATGGCCGGTTATAAACATAAATATACAATCCCAGATATTATTTAAGTCTTACTTAAGGTTGACCAGATCCGTTGCTCCTCCTGAAAACTAACCCGTAGTAATATTTTTTTTCTTGCGTAGTAATGTTCCGACTTCGTCAACTACTGTCAAGAAAAGTAAGATTTCACACTTAGATACGAAATCGTTAAGATTTATTACTATTAAGCAGCGTATGTTGAAATGCTTCATGTCGTAACGGACTGCTTTACCAGTTACCACATTACCAGCCAAATTACCACTTAACTGGTGACCCAAAAATCCACATTAACGAAGTCACAGCGGGAGCCAGTATAATATAATATTGGTTAGAAATGCATTGTTAGCGGACTATGAAGGGTTCACCACAAATTACTAAAGCGGATGACACAGCTATTTCATAACAATGGTTTATGGTATACAACACGAGTTTTTGTGCCTCCGTATGGGCTAAATTCTAAAACAAATTTGGATTTCGGTTGTCTGTATGTCTGTTGTATTAATGTTTCTTTTTTATAATATAGAAGTAGCAAACGAGCATGCAGTCTACTTGATAGGAAATCACTACTACCCCTATGGACATCTGTTATCAAGATAAGATCAGATTTCTACCTGAGTCCGACTACAAATACATCGCTACCCTAGAGGTTTACGTTGGAACCCCTCAGATAACTGTGTCTCCCTTACACCCTTCAAACCGAAACCCAGCACCTTCAAAGGATTCGACCACTTCCCCAAAAAGGGTTCCTCATTCTTCTTTCCTCGTCTTTGTGTATCGATGACACGTACGACAAAGGGTGACCTAATTTAGGGGGACGGTGTTGAAAGCGTTTGAAACAAAAGATCGGTTTTAATTGACCTTCGTACCCTATTATGGTGTAGCGTAAGCCGAGGTCATACTAATTATCCAGTTCCACTCAACTGATTAATCATACTGATCAAAGTATGAAACGGAATAGTATTCATTGAAATTATCATTGATGAGGAGAAATTATTAAAACTGACACTGTATTTCGTGATCCACTTTGCAATTTTCCATGCCCATGTGATATTTTTTGTATGAATCTTGCTCCAAAGTATTACAGATTAGTTATCCTTGCTTCCAAAGTGAAGGAAAACATGCTTAGGGAACCTACATGCCTGAGATTTATGAAAAAAATGTTTTCAAAGATGTGTGTTTCAAAGTCTACCAATTGGCATTTGGCCAATTCGCCGCCAGTTCGTAGTGGAGTATAGCCTAAACACTTCTGTAAGAGGAGACCCGTGCCCAGCAGTGGGACAATAATGGAGTGACGAAGAACAAATTTTCTTCACCGCCTGTTTTTCGCTCCTCTAGAAGACCGTTTTTACCAGGAGTGACCATTGTTAAGCAAATTTCCTACTTTGCTCTCTTGAAAAGATTTTTCGTTTGTGGAACATTAAGAAAGATTAATAATACACAAAACAAGATATATTTGATATGATCTTCCACTCGTAACATTCCTCATGATTCAAGGTCTAGAAACGCTTCCCAGCGGACGTTTCCCGTATAATCTACATGCTATTCTCAGACCGAGTTCTACTCATACGTAAGATGTACTTATCTATTATTGTCTTGTTTTCAAACGAAGCTATTACGATCTGAAGATTATCCAATTCTGTCAAAGTAGGGAGGTTCTTGACATTATAGTTACTAGCTATTAAAAATTGTCCTCTAAAGTCGGGTAATAACATTCCTATAAATATATTGATCTATAAAGGTACTGTCTATTACGACTGCTAAAACTAGGTAGGTATGACGGTTTCACTTGATCCAGAATTTTGAAAGTGGTTAAACCCTTTGTGATTTGGCACCACCGCCACACCTATTTCTGCCTCATAACAGCAGCGTTAAGCGCTGCTTTGTTCTGGTTTGAAGGGTGTGTAAGGGAGACATACTTTTCCGAGGCGTTAGTTTAGTCCTCAAGGATAGCGGCGCGTCTGTGGCCGACCTCTGTGGTATAATCAAGGCATATCTAATCAAGAATCTCTCCACAGTAAGATAAGATAGCAATGCACAATAATTAAACCGATGCGTGTATACAGATCATATCAATATTTTACAATAATTAATCTCTAATGGCTTCAGCTTGATTGATTGAGCGTTTGATCTCGAAGACGTCTGGAACAGATGGTAGTGATAGCATCTCAGCTACCATTAGAGATATCAACGTATCTGAGCTGACTGATGTATATGTGATATAAGGCAGAATTAGATATAGCGGCAAATTTTTTTCTATTGTTTTCCCCCGCATCCTTTCTACATCATCCCCAATATTTTTGTTTTTTTCATTTAACCCGCTGCACATTGCATATATTTTGATTTTAGAGTGTTGTTATATGCATCTTGTGCGTTGGTTTCATGCGTAATGTGCATTTAATCTTAACTAAGAGAATCAAAGTTTCTTTACAATTTTGCTTTTCAAATACACCCGAAATTTAATTGTGTAAAAAAAATCAGATGTAAAACTATATTATTTATTTTTATGGATACATTCCCTTTATATTAAACTATTTGAACAACTATTTACTGCCAAAAGTACACAACATGTTTTCCCGTGCATCCTCGCCACAATTCATCCTCAAATTAATTGCGAAGCCAACCACAAACATAATCGGCTCATCGGAAATGTAACCATCGATGGCTTTCGCAATAACGTAAGTAAATATGGGATACGTATTGGTATCCCGATTGGAATATGGAAAAATATTACTCGGTTCAAAATTTCATCCACCGCGGTAATCCTTGCGGGCTTTGTCCGAATCGTGCATCGAATTACGATCGGGTAGTCCGATAGGTGCTTTACTCACAGGGTTGGTAGGTTCGTATTTTTCTGGATTAAGAAACTATCCTTTTAGTGTCAGGGTTAAGTTGAGAAACTACCAAATTAGTTTACTGTTAGAAGTTTACGCTTTTATCTCGTTCGAAGAGTGTTACAAGTATAAAAGTTATACTTGTAACACTCTTACTTGAACTTTAGGTAGAATTCAGTTACCTGATAAGTTACCTGATGCCACCATCATTTCCAGCTTCGCCCTGGATCTCTTGTCTTCAACTTAGTCAGTTATTATAATCTTCTGTATGGAGTAAGGAGATTTTGTCGCTATGTATCCAATAACTTTCAAGATTAGTTAAGTGTGTATGGTGAAAAGCTTATTAAACAGATTCTCACTTCCTACCATCCTGCGGATGACATAGGGGAAATATCTGAAATTATTGCCAACGTATGAACAGTAGCTTTGTCTATATTCACTATAGTCACATTGCAGCATTACGAAACGACATATTAATTATCTAGCTCTAACCTTTTAATGTTCAGTTAACCACTAAATAGATCATATTTCATAATACAACTATTATTACACTTTGTTTTTGCTACTTCGGAAATAAATACCTCTAGGTCTGTTACAAAAGTAATGATAGATAATATAGCATTATAATAAAAACCATATTCATACACAGTGACTACGTTCTGTCTTATCCTACGACGTTTTGCATAACGAGAAAATTGTACTATTACCAAAATATATATCCGGCGAGGATTCAATTTGGTTCAGCCTGTTTCCATGTACTAGATACTTTTCGAGATTTTCGATACAATATACTATCGTGGAATTTACATTTATTTATTTTATTACGCCTTTTCCACTCCCAGTCCCACTCTAGGATTCCCTGTGTGTGATTAGATATTCCTACCTGAGGTCGGCCACAGATGCACCGCTTCCCCTGAGAACTAAGCTGGAAGGCCTCGGAATAGTATGTCTCCCTTACCACACCCTTCAAAACGAAACAAAGCAGCGCCTAACACTGCTGTTATTAGACAGAAATAGGTGTGGCGGTAGTGCCGGCGGAGTCGAACCACAAAGGGTTCTAGCACCTTGAAAAACAGATATTCCAATTCATCATTCAGATATCTGTCTGGCCGGGAATCGAACCCGAAACACTTAGCACGTCAGACCGGTAGTGAGACCGCCCGGCCACGCAAGTCGCCATTTATGGCTTACTAATAAATATTAGGAGGAACTAATCTATTGAGTAGGTAATAAATAATCTCATTTCAGTGTAAAAAGATTAAATAAATTATCCACGCATGTGGCAACCTTGGCTAGTTTGAGTCGATTTGAATACGCACGTTGTATACATCTATTATACAGAATGTGTAGCGGATTGGATTCAGATTTATGGCCTCACTGATTTACGCAGCCATGACGGAGACCCCGGCGACAGGTCGAAGATTTCTATTCAATATTTTCCATAGTATGTAGGTACAAAACTTTTCCGAAAAATACCTATAATATAAAATGTAATGTTGGTTAGCGTTCTTTGCCTAACAGCGGAGGGTAATGTTTTTCGAGCCGTGTGTACCAGTCTCTGGCACGCCCTGCGACTCAAACAACTTCACGAATAAAAATTATAATATATAAGGCGTTGTTAGATTGATCTAAGTTTTTCTATATTTTTAAGCATTCGGGTTTTTGTTTTTATAATATTTTTCTAATATAAAGACTACTTATCTTTAGCGCCCCAAAAAGATGATTTCGCTTTTATAACGTACGCGTTTATTATAATAAGCTAGGGAACTGGATATGCCAATCATAATGTTTCAAATATTAAAAGAAATCAAGACGGAACAACCAATAGCTAAAACGTTGGTATTGAGCGTCAAATATCAGAAATGCATTGAAGTTTGAATTGACGCAAGTCAAGGATTGACGTGCCTGACGCTATAGCCCGGAACAGCAGTCGATAGCAAGCGACAGTGAGATTTACGGCTGCAGTGCGACCAATGCGTTCCGATTGTCGGCATCCATCATTCACGATTAACTTACGATATATGCCTCTATGCTTCTCAATCGTGCTAACATTGTATTGCCATATTTTCCGGTTCGAAGACATATATAGTTTCAAATTAACGCTATGATTTCATTCTAGAATATAACCACTCCCTCTCTTATTGATAATATCGTAAGAAAATAATCAATTAGGGAGATAGGCAACAGTCTCTCTACGAAGTTATTTGTCTGCAACCATTAATTAAGCACAACCAAACGCGGTGACTACAGCATTATCACCTTTTCCAATAGTATACACACCGACCTGTATTAAGCGCAAATAATAGAAATGCATTGAAGTTCACTAGTCAAGGATTGACGTGCCTGACGCAATCGCACGGAACAGCAGTCGATAGCAAGCGACAGTGGGATTTACGGCTGCAGTGCGACCAATGCGTTCCGATTGTCGGCATCCATCATTCACGATTAACATACGATATATGCCTCTATGGTGAATCGTGCTAACATTGTATTGCTTCATTTTCTGGATCGAAGACATTGATAGCGTCAAATTAACTGTGTTGTTTTGGCATAGACTATCACTAATCCCTTTCTTCCTGATAATGTTTTAAGAGTCGATTAAGAAACAGGGAGTCCGTCTACAAAGTTATTCATGTGCAACCATCATGCACAACCAAGCACGATGATTACAGCATCCAATAGTATGCTCACAGACCTGTACTAGGCGAATATAACAGAAATGCATTGAAGTTCACTAGTCAAAGATTGACGTGCCTGACGCTATCGTCCGGAACAGCAGTCGATAGCAAGCGACAGTGAGATTTACGACTGCAGTGCGACCAATGCGTTCCGATTGTCGGCATCCATCATTCACGATTAACTTACGATATATGCCTCTATGCTACTAAATCGTGCTAACATTTTAGTGTCACATATTCTGGTTCGCAGACATTCATAGTGTCAAATTAACTGCGTTGTTTCTGCCTAGGATATGACCTCTCCTATGCTTTCTGTTAATGGTGTAAGAGTTTATTAATTATCCAGAATACCGGCATGCACTTGCGAAGTACTTCATCTACTGCGGTGACCAACATGTAAAACCAATCCCGGTGACTACAGCAAAATCATCTTTTCCAAAAGTAGACTTAAAAAAAAGTTTAAAAGTCAAGGATTGACGTGCCTGACGCTATCGCCCGGAACAGCAGTCTATAGCAAGCGACAGTGAGATTTACGGCTGCAGTGCGACCAATGCGTTCCGATCGTCGGCATCCATCATTCACGATTAACTTACGATATACGAGTATTCATGTGTTACGGAAGCATGAGGATATTGTCAAGAGACACTATTGTTACGTCGTGGTTATATGTTATAAATTCTGCCATCGCATACACATAGTCAGAGATTGCATAATATAATAACATCTCTTGAAATATTAGAAGTCGTCAAGCATAATTGATTCGCAAGTTGCCAAGAGTATTACTCAATCGATTATGCATAAATATTTTTTGTAGGGCTAACATTTACCTCGTTACTTTAATAATATGGCATTATTTAATTTAGCTTTTTTCAGTTTTAGGAATCAGTATTTGACATCACTTTTTAAGTCTTCAAACGATGCACTTCGAAATCGTATGGATTAAAACATTAAAAAGAATAATAAGACTTCTTGACTAAGCTGGATTGCATTGAATGTTCATAGTAGATACTTATAATATAGGGCATCTAGTGTAATATTACCTTTAATTAAAGAAAACATTATTTAAGATGAGAGCCAAAATTCTCTAAGTCAAATCCCATACCACCGCAAGACACTCAATACGGCAGTAGTTGACGGAAATGGGGCAAACCGTTCGACCCTGTCGCACTCCACTCAGGGCTATCACGATTTATCGGTGTAACGGTGATGTGATTGCAGTCAACAGGGAGATTTACGAGCGCAGGATTCCTGCAGTTTGTCATTTGCGATTAAGTTGCGTCCCCGACGGGCAATAACGGGTAACTATGCGAATGTGTTTATGGTTCATGTACGTATTATCGGAAGATAAAACGGAACTGACGGATACAGCTGTGAGGTCTGATGAAGCTCCAGCTCCACATGTTCCATTGCGTAGGTTCGTTATTGTAGACAAATCTTATTTTTTTTTATGTGTTTTATGGAGTTTCTTTCGCCGCTTCTTTTCCATAACGAAACACCTTGCGCAGTTGTGGTATATTATTGACTTTAAAAATCATTCTGTAATATTCGGAAGTATTCTAATTTGAATATAATTGGAATAAAAAAATATTTAATTTGATAACTTTCATATGGCTGTTGAAGTTTTAAAGCTAGTCTAGATTCTAATCTAGGCTTACGTGCCAATGTAGATGGATATCATACATTGTGATAAGTTATATGAAATTGTAGTAACAAATGAGCTTCCGTTTTAAGCCCGAACTAAACTTTTATCCAATAATAAGGAACCCCGTTCGAATATCACAAGACACCAAAACAATAACCGCACCTTCTCAGCGTTTACGGACTTATCTTTTTTTTTTAATAATATAAGAGTAGCAGACGAGCATGCAGTCCACCTGATGGTAAGTGGCTACTGCCGTCCATGGACATCTGTAATCAACCAGATCAGATAGGATTAGATATTCCTACCTGAGGTCGGCCACAGATGCGCCGCTACCCCTGAGGACTAAGCTGGAACGCCACGGAAAAGTCTGTCTCCCTTACCACACCCTTCAAACCGGAACACAGCAGCGCTTAACACTGCTGTTATTAGGTAGAAATAGGTGTGGCGGTGGTGCCCCCGGAGTCGAACCACAAAGGGTTCTACCACCTTTAAATCTCTATCTTTTGTTACAGATGTAACGTCTCCGAATGTGAACATCTTGACAACAACGCATGGCTGAACAATGCGATCCCTAAAGAAAACGATGAGCTGATGAAGTGCAAGAGATACGGGCCCAAGAACTACAGTGGTGAAGCATGTAGCCTTGATGCCTTCGATAGATCCACCATCCTGCCCTGCGATCAACTGGTGTATAGTGATGAAGATTCTGCTGTGGTAGATGTAAGTATTGATCTCTGTGATTCAAAACAACAAGGGTTTAGGTCGTCACTCTTTTTATAATAAATATAGGAGTAACAGACGAGCATGCAGTCCACCTGATGGTAAGTAGCTATTGCCGCCCATGGACATCTGTAAACAACCCCATATAAAATTAGATATTCCTACCTGAGGTCAGCCACAGATGCGCCGCTACCCCTGAGGACTAAGCTGGACGCCCCAGGAAAGTATGTCTCCCTTACACCCTTCAAACCAACAGCAGCGTTTACACTGCTGTTATGAGGCACAAATAGGTGTGGTGGTGGTGCCGCCGCAGTCGAACCACAAAAAGTTCTAACACCTTTAGTGGATACCGATTTCTGTCTAATAACCGCAGTCTTAAACGCTGCTCTGTTCTGGCTTGAAGGGTGTAAGGGAGGCATACTTTTTCCGAGGCGATCAAAATTAGTCCTCAGGAAGCAACATATCAGTGTGCGACCGCATGTGGGGCTTTAATCTTATCACAGGTTGACTTCATAAGGCCATAGGCGGCAGTAACCACTTACCATCAGGTGGACCGCTGAATTACTTATATTATTTTATAAATAAAACAAAACTAATTAAAATTAATTAATTTTAAATTAAAATATAAATAATTAATAACAAAATTAAACTTATAAAATAAAAACGTCGTCCAAAACCCTTTCTTGTGGCATAGTGCCCAGAACACTGGCAGCGTTACCTCGCTGTATAGCGAGACTAATTTTTTGTGCGAAATAACTGCCAGCCCTCTGGTCACCCGATGCGAGGATAAGTCTGTGGGACATATCTTTTACAATTTTTTTCATATCAGCCGACCACGGACCCAACGTCTCAGTTGCAAGCGCCGCATATTCATAATCATTAAAATTGAATATATTTTTTTTATTTTAATTAGTATTTAATTTCATGTTTTAAATATATAATAAAGTTTTATTAAAATGTATATTTTTAGACATCTGCCCTCTTCATGATAATCATAAGAAGAGCGTTTATAACTAAACTGATATCATTAAAATCAAGGTCGTTGACCCAGATACGGTATCACTATGCTCACGGATACCGGGGCTCAAAGTACCGCATACGTATATTATACGATAAGTAGATACGGTATCGGCACGCCTCCAACACGCATCACTAGATCACTACCACTATCTGCCACGCACTCACCATTCACAATGTTGTTCAGTTTTATCTATATCTTTTTTATCCTGACGCTTTGACTGAATTGATATTTCGAGTTTTTAGCAGAATTTGCAATCGTTTTTCATACAAAGATTTTACTATAATCTCTTGCTAGAATCTGTCAATAATTTTTTAAGTTTTTATTTTTATATTTGAACGACTGTATATATTCTTTACGTATTCAATAAATAAATTTATATTAAGTACTTTTATAAAGACTTATTTTTTTATCTTTCCATTAATGTTTATAGTTCCATTTTTGTATCTTACTGAAATAATAGATGGCGCTGAATAATACATTTAAACATTTACGTATCTAATAGCCTTTTACCATAATCACGTTTAACCCTTATAACGCTTCCTATATTGATTTTTTTCTGTCGTGGGTACCATAAACAAAAACATAGACGAACACATAAATACTCAAAACAAGAACATAAATCTAACCTCATCATTTATATGTCTGTCTAACCGGGAGATCGAACCCGGAACCTACGTGTCAGACGGTATCGTGACTGCTCCATTACAAGGGTAACCAAAGAGAAATATATATTTTTAGTACAAAGCGAAAATGAAAATTTTACTATAAACAATCATCAGGGTTGTGTTGTAATAACAAGGAAACAGGCGAATAGTTCCACGGTCTCGGTTTGTTTAGGTCCCGCGTATAGTTTAGGGTTAAACATACAGTTAAGTGTGTGTTTATAATATAAAGTAAATTTTCGATTGGGGTCATTTTGCACAAGGGGAATACGACAGGAATAAACAAGAGTATCTACCATAGGGGTGTAAAACGGAGGGAGGGTTAAGGGGTCCGAATTCCCCTTGAGATTCCCCATAGAGTGTAAAAATCCAAATAATAGTATATTTCAACAATTTCACAATTAATAATATTTCAACTTATTTTTATCTTCGACGAGTTTCTGAGACTAGGTGACCTATTTTGGCCCGTACACACCATGCCACTGCTTTGCCCCACATATTCCAGTTATTAATAAATAGTTTTTATCTAAATGGATCAAAATTTGACAATATCTAGTAGACAGGAATTGCCTTGGACGAAATTTGATTAGAACATTTAATTTTAGACTTAACATAATTATGCATGTTTGACCTTAACCATAATTTATTCCACGTGGAAAATATTTTAAATTCTTAAATAATTCTTATACCTATACATTAATTCCATTTGAAGTTCCATTCCATTTCCAGTTACATTCCATTAATTCCAGTTGAAATGTATGAAAACGCTACAACATGTACAAAATATTAAGTAAATTAGATTATGTTTTCTTCAAAATAATACTTATATTTTTGCTACTACATGACTTCCAATTAAAAAATATGACTATAACATTTTAATCACTAAAAAATACAAAATATAAAATTGTATTTGTTGGCTCGTGGAAATTTAATTTCACGGTAATTTTTTTATTTTTTATAATTACGAATTCAATTAAAGTATACAGGATGAATTTTCTAAAACTTTAAAGATAATCGCAAATTGCTAAAAGGAGTTATATAACTATATACCTTTTTTAGCATTTTACGCTTATCTTGAAAAAATATAAATATATAACTCCTTTCGTAAATACGAAAACGCTATTACAAAAAAATATGTTTCCTTAAAAAAATATGTGTCGCTTAAAAGGATCAATTTCTTGAAATTAATGATAAACGACAATATATTTGATTATATAAGATAGACATTTTAATGAAATATTATGTTATATGATATTTTCTCATTTATCATAAAATACTTGGTTTTATACAACGTTGGATTGTGTAAAGTATGAAAGTAGATATTTTATCTTTATGTGATAAAGTTCAAACATGTTTAGGGTCGTCTTTCACCACACCAAGAAAACGGAAAGCTATGAAATTTATCGATGTTTTTTGCGTTATTTAACTTTCAACATTTCTTTTAAAACCAACAATATACACAAGGGCTAAGAGTTTTAAGATAGTAGAACACGTTGTGGTCCGACTCCGGCGGCATCATCGCCACACCTATTCCTGCGAAATAACAGCATTATTAAACGCTGCTGTGAATGGTGTAGTAAGGGACATACTTATCCGGCTATCCAACTTATTCCTTAGGGGTAGCAACGTATCTGTTGCAAACTTCAAATAGGAATCTAATCTTATCGCGGGTTGATTACAGATTTCCATGGGCGGCAGTAGCCAATTACTATCAAATGGAATGCATGCTCGTCTGGTATTCTTATGTTATAAAAAAATCTTGTTTATATTTTATTGCCCTACAGGTACGTATTGGGTTCCGAAAAATATATTTTCTCTCTTTATTGCTTCATATTTTATTATTCTTTAATACACGATGTACGACAACTTCTTTATCACTAATAGTAAAACGTAGACACTTTATCTGTTACTGACAATATTGTTATTTGATAAGTCAACGTAATTACACTTATCCAGAAAATTTCGTTTGTTACGAAGATGAGAACGGATTATGAATACACCTACACATACACATAAACTTAATTAAACTTCTCCAACAATTAACTAAGTAGTTATTCTGAAAGTTTGACGCTGTCATTTTATCAATTGAATTTTTTTAGACATCTAAATGCTTCATTATTACCACATACCGTCATCATCATAATCAACCTATCGCTCATCATCATCATTGCTGTTCCAGTGCCGGGCTCGGGTCTGATTTGAGAATGATAAGAATAAGGCCATGGTCCACCACTGGTCAAATGCGTTGGTAGACCTTTTTTTAAAAAAGATCTTTTGATTTGGTCAATTTAGCAATTGATAAATAATTTCTATTCAACACATAACTTTGAAAAATCAGTATCCGAATCTCGATAAGAGGCCACGTTTCAGCGAGTAGTTTCTGGTATCACTAATTACCATGTCCAACAAATATCAAAACAGCTGCCACTAGTGGTCTCGCTGTAAACATTCGTTAAGTCCCCACATTTTCTTCCAGTTCAACCTTGGCTGCCAGGATTGGAAGACGCGATTGATTGGCGCTATCCACAACTCTGGTCTGTTCATCTCCTTGCCTCTCACTGGGATCATATCTGACAAGTATGGTCGGAAGCTTGCACTGTCAGTTGCGTCACTCATGAACGGTGTATGCGGTGTGATCAGGTCCTTCTCAGTCAACTACCCGATGATGTTGGCATTCGAGTTCCTTGAAGCTGCGTTGGGGGCTGGCGCGTACAGTACTGCTTTTGTTATTGGTAAGTATTAACTGTCTATATGTTTTATTAGACAAGTATTTTATGCTTGATTACTGAAATATTCGCTTTTAAACTAAAGTCTTCGTTTTAAGGATGTCATAAAGGGTATATGGTTATATGAAGCATTGTTATACGTCCTAAAGGACAGCGTCCATGTAATACGTAAATTTCTTTTCTTGAGAGGTATTATTATTTTATTAAAGCAGCTAAGTAAGTAATATGAAATTTGAACTTAACGAGATTTTATATACTTAATGTGCTCAACAACAACAACTCACCGAACAACAAACTCAACAATAACTTGCTCGTGGGTAGAATGTAATACGACACTTTTGTTTATTTCATTACAATAAAATAAGCTCTTCTATTTTATCATAACCTTGCAAAAGGTTAGTTTGAACTATGAAGGTATTTGCTCTACGAACTATATCAAGTGTCACCTTATCTATAATTTCTTTCAGCAATGGAGCTTGTTGGACCAAAAGGAAGGGTCTTTGGTAACACTCTGATAAATGTGCTATACGTCATGGGCCTGATGTCGCTGTCTGGTTTCTCCTGGTGGTTCCAAAGCTGGAGAACACTTCTGAGAGTCATCTACACGCCAGCCATATTTGTAATCTCATACCTCTGGATTCTCAACGAAAGTGTACGATGGCTCCTCAGCAAAGGAAGACACCAGGAAGCGTCGACAATACTGAAGAAAGCTGCTAAAATGAACAAAGTGGATCTATCAGACCAGGCCTTATCTCCTCTATACGAACTAGATAAACTAGGCGTAGGGGACGGAGATGAGAAAGGAAATGTTCCAAATGAAGTGAAAGATGACAAAGAACAATCGAATTTCAAGAAAGTGTTACAATCCAGTATTATTAGGAAGAGAGTGTTAGTGTGTTCGTTCTTATGGATAACGTGTACGTTTGTGTATAATGGCCTGTCCATAAACTCGGTTTTATTAGCAGGGAACAAGTATGTGAACTTCATGCTGGTCGCGTTTGTGGAGATACCAGCTAACTTTGTGTGTTTGTTAGTGTTGGACAAGTTTGGGAGGAAGAAAGTGTTAATCACCACGTATGTACTAAGTGCCTGCCTCTGTATGAGTCTGTCGTTCGTGCCAAAGGGTAAGTTAAGATAATATTTCTTGTATCGCTAATAAGAAGTACAAATAGGTATCAAATGTAGATTTGCATTTCGATTCTGAAGACACCACCGCCACACCTATGTCAGCCTTATAACAGCAGTGTGAGGCGCTGCTGTGTTTTAGTTTGAATCCTTATTAGTTAGTGCTTACTAATAATATTATAAATCCGAAAGTAACTCTGTCTGTCTGGTTGTCTCTTCTTCGCGCCTAAACCACTGAACCGATTTTAATGAAATTTTGTACAAAGATAGTCTGAAGCCCGAGAAAGGTCATAGGATAGTTTTTATCCCGGAAATCCCACAGGAACTAGGGATGGCGATCTAAGATCGATTAATCGGAGAATCGATCATTTGGACCCAAAACATCGATTATTTTAATCGATAGTAGTAAGGATTGAGTCGTAAACTATGAATTTGATCAAGTGATGATCTTTAGCAAAGTTGAAGGTACGAATTTTCAGTTTTATGTATGTGAGTATGTCATATTATTTTCTTTTAAACGCGGGCGAAGCCGCGGGCAAAACCTAGTGGTATGATAAGGGACACAGTCATATCCGAAGAGTTGCACTTTAGACTTGACGAGTAGCAACGCACCTGTGACCGACTGTGTGTAAGACTAATCTCATCTGGGATTAATAACAAATGTCGGGGTGGCATTGACCGCTTATCATTTGCATGCTCGTTAATTACTTCAGTCAAAAGTAGTGAGCATGGAAAAGGAACATTGTAAACTCAAATCTTATCTCAGTAGTGTTTCTACAATAATGATTAAGTTTCAATCCTACCAAAGAGTTCTACTATATTTGTTAATTTGTACAACTCCGTAGTATTATAACTGTTTTCATTCAAAGTGAAGGCTGTAATGAATATTATAACAATATTTCAATTTCAATTTAAAGTTTTCCTGACTATCGACCCCTCAAATGTCAATTAGGACAATTAGTAATAGAAGTAGCAAATGGACACGCAATTCACTGAATGGTGACTGATGCCTGAACGAACATCTTAATCTTACCTAAGATCTCTTACTAGTCCCGAGGACTAAGTTGAAACGCCTTCAATAAGTATGTCTTTCTTTACTTTTCCACATCCTTAAACCTAGAAAACAGTAGCGTTTAACACGGCTGTTATTAAGCAGAAATAGGTGCAGAAATTAAAATTATTTAACATTTACTTGGCCAAGAGTCGAATCCTGTGGTCTGGTATGACCAGGACTCCACGTCGTCAAATAAACACGAAACTATCTTAGTAGACACCCAAAATTTAACAAGGACATTGGACAAACATCACACTCAAGATCTCGGGGGTGGAAACGCGATTAGGCACGGCGAAGACTTTGATAATCCCAAACCGTTTACGATAAATGGAAACTTCTCCGAACGAGTGTTGTGGGTTCCTGTTTATTTACCGACTGTTTGCGCCTGGATTAATGGAATACTCAAGTTGAGCGGATTTGGTAGACTGGGCCGAGGTGGATTTGTAATTGTGGGCTTGTAATTGTTGTGTTCATACATTTGTGTGCAAAGTGTGCAGTCGATGGTACGATGGGTCTGTCACAGTTTTTTATAGAGGAATATTTAGGAACTACTGTTGTCATGCACGCTTTTAATAGTAACATCTCAATAAATCAGTAGATAGTAAAAATTTACATTCAATATACGTTATAGTCCGGCGTAAAACTGCTAGTCCGCTCTGAAGTTGTTGCGAGCACGTGTAGTCATACAATTTGCTAAGGCTATGCGATTCCTTTCTATATTCAGAGCGGACTAGCAGTTTTACGCGGACTATACCTGACAACAACAATAAACTCAATAGATTTGGAATAAATTTGAATGAATACGATCTGTTTTTCTGATGTGATAAAATGGACAAAAAATATGCAAGAGATATATAATTTCTACCAAGCTGAATAGATTTCAAGAAAAGTTAAAATTGTCAACAATCGTCCGCCGTAAATAGATAGATAGATAGATAGATAGATTATTTATTTCAAGAACTTAAGCAACAACAACAAATTATAACACACAATAAACAATGAAATCCAAAAATACACATATGGAAACACAAACTTAATTATGAACTTATTGACTAAATTTTCTTAAGAAATAAAATTACACAAAATATAAAATAAAAACTGAAAATAATAAAGTAGGTAAATTAAAAAATAAAAACAAACAAAATACATAATCGAGTGTTGCAGCTAAAGTCTATGAAAAAGGTTCCGGAGCTCAGAAAAAAACCGAGATTGGATCTCGGCAACTGATTTTCAGCCCGGACCGTATGCGAACGTTGCTCGGAAGGCTGTGCAGTATACATCGTGCCAAGTGTTGTAAACGGGAGAAAAAAAGAATACATTTCCTACAATAATAATTCTGTCACTTAAGTACCAGAGCAGCATGAGTATAAAGAGTACATTTCTGATATACGAGTAACACAGCTTACAACTATGATATGACGAGAAAGAACTAAGGTACGAGGATTACGACTAGTTGTGGAAATGTTTAAGAAACATTGCATGAATAAATGAATGAAGTCGCCACGTTGGGGTTTCACAGTGCAATCATGGTTGATTCAGTAGATTCAAGAAAAATATATCTAATAGTACTTTGTCGTCAAGCCCATAAACATCTTTTCTCGTAGAAGTAGAACACAAGCAGACTATCGCACTATAAGTGGCTTCTGCCCATGGATACTAGATATCCTACGTGAGATTAGATTCCTACCTGAGGTTAGCTACCGATGCGTTGTTATCCCTGCGGACTAAGCTAGCGTCGGAAAAGTATGTCTCCCTTACCACACCCTTCAAACCAAAACACAGCATCGCTTAACACTGCTGTTATTAGCTAGAAATAAGTATGGCGGTGGTGCCGCTGGAGTCGAATCACAAAGGGTTCTACTACTTTTCAGAATATTAAATTAGTAATGCCACAGTATAAGGATATACAGTAATTTAACTCGGCCCTGTCCTTGAATTAGATACCTACGGTTGCGCTGGGCACGGTAACGCGTTAGGGCTGCCTGCCTACAGTTTTTTAATTACATCTGCATACTTGACTTTCTTTTTAATTTTTTGATTGTAAATGTTGTATTTTTTTTATTTATACAAATGAATGCTATAGTTAATTATATAGAAAGTGTTGAATGAAAATGCATGTTATGTTTTTTAATATGTATATATTACGTAATAAAAACTATTCTTATAATTGGGTACTTGACAGTTACGACAATAAAATATGAAATATGTTCGACATGATAGCTTATAAATTAACATAAATTATGCAAAATTTAGTTTAAATATTTAATACAATATTTAATAATAATTTTAATTAGAGATGCGCCGAATAGTGGTTTCACCGAATAACCGAATACCGAATATTATTCGGTTTAACTTTCACCGAACTGGATATTCGGCCGAATGATTCGGTTTACCAATTCATTGTTTTGCCGCGTAAACAGGTTCTAATATTTCTTTTATAGTGTCCATTATTGTCAATTTGCCAGTTACCTGTGTTCATTAAAACTTTGATTTAAGTTGTAAAAAGAAATACTGATTTGAGGTTTAAAATAAATGTTAACTATACTCACTTTAGAATCTATACAAATAATTAAAATTTAAGTGTCTGTTTGTAATGTCAAAATAACAACATTTTACTAAGACCATATAACATAAAAGGAAAATATAAAATATACGGTACATACGGTACTTATAACGAAAAAAACATTATTTCAAATTTGGTTTGTTCCGGCTAATCTTTAAAATGGCTGTACTGATTTTGATGGGACTTTCACTGGCAATTAGCTGATGTTATAGACAGTAACATAGGCTACATTAATTTTGGAAAAAGAATTAGGGATAAGCGCAAAAAAGTTAAATCCCATGAAAACTTCAGAGTATTTACACTTTTAACGCGGGTGAAACCGCGGGGCACAGCTCGTAAGTAATAAATATGTTCTTTTAAGGTTTCAAAATAAATGTTGATTTGAAGTTTAATTGCTTTATGTTATTAAATTATCATAGGATTTCTTTGACTTAAAATATAACATAAATCTTACATAAGAAGTTTTGTGTTTTAGTTATGTACCGTGTCGTGTATACACGAAAGTAGACATACCTACTTGAACCGAATATATTCGGCACCAAAACCGAATAATTCGGCCGAATACAAATACCAAAAAAGATGCCGAATACGCCGAAAACCGAATACCAAACGAATATTCGGCGCATCTCTAATTATAATCTATACTCCGATTCATAATTGGGTGTCCAAAATGTAAACAAAGGTGTTGACCTATCAAGAAAATACCTTTCAAATGGTAGTTTCTTATTTTTGACGATCTTAAAATAATACAACAATAATAAAATATTGATCTATATAAATTAAGATCAATTCTCATTTTCTAATATTTATATTACCTCATTCAGAATAGTCCCTCGGCGGCATATCGCGCGAACAAACGGGTGCCGAAAGGCCGCTAAGCCACGCCCTCAGCCTTTGTTGCGCCGCGCGACGACGAATAAATACGACGCGTGCGTTGTGCAAGCAAGCCCTTCGTTTATCAACAGTTTCGAGTTTTATTTTGCGCGGGAATAATAAAAGTTGTAAATTGGTCGAGGAAATAGTTTTATTCTATTAATTCAGAAGAGGGATAACCTCAAATAACAAGCTCTGACACCTGTCTACTGAACCAAAATTACAACAATCATACGTATTTTTTTAAAATATCAAATTGTATTAATTAAAAACTAATCTAATTTAGTAGTATTAGTACCTAGTAGATTAAGTATCTAGTATTAACATAAAAATCATTGTAATTGTCTTACCTTTCGGAGTTTCCAGGCAGTTTAAAAAATGTTATATCTGGATGTGTTATTGACGAATTGAAGCAACCAAAAACAACACAATATAATCTATAACTTTTCTTCGCCATATTATTATAATATCTTACAAAATACTTAATATATTAAAATATCTTACAAAACCGTCACATCACCCGCTTGTCACCGTGGCACATTCACGAATGTTCGTGTACCGAGTTAGTACCGGCCCGAGGCGAGTAGGCGTGGCTTGCGTTTCGTGCGTTTGTATGAAGATAAGATACTGTATATCCTTATACTGTGGTAATGCGAATGGCTTCAATAAGTGTTTGTCCACCGCCACCGTCACCGAGCCGATACCGATGATTAATGACGGCGCCGAAGTAGCGTACATACATTTACTATAGCCGCTTGTCCACCGCACGTCCGTCACGCGAGCACCGTCACCCGGCCGCCGATACTTTGAGTAGATCGGCATGACCGCTAGATCGGCACCGAGATTTTGACGGGCCGATGAGCCGGCAATATAAAACACGTTGGAACTTGTCCATATACTGCCGTCACACGTCGATACTGATCGAACAAAATAAACCGCCGATATCGGTTGCGGTGGACAAACTATCGCCGTCTCGACATATTAAAAATCGGCCCGAAATAATCTCGTTCTCGGTATCGGCTCGGTGACGGTGCGGTGGACAAACGACCTTAGAGTTTAACCACTACAAGTCCAACTTTCGGCCACATCCGGTGTTGCTTAACATTGCAGAGCATACGATCCACATAATGCGGTCAAATATAGCGCTTCCTGATAACATTATCGTATTTGTTAGGGTCCTGGGACTTAAATGAGAGAGTGGACTGTATTTTGCTGGTTTAATAGGCCGCTTAATTACATTAGGGTTTCCCGTTAGATACAATATTTAAATAGAAATCGTCCGTGGCCGACGGAGGTCGCAAGCGTGAGTAGTGTTCGGCTCGTACCACCACCGCACCGCCCGCGCCGATGACGTTGCCCGCCTCCTCCGCCCGCGCGTCTCTTCCCGTGCGTGTTACGTAGGAATCTTAACAGTATTCTAAATCCTCATGTCATTATACTTTGCATGTAAACGTTGATGGCCGACATTTGAAATTTTAATGGGAATTTGCATTTATTCAGTAAATTTATTCCCAATTGAATTGAATTGTTTGTAGGAATAATTCCATTCCGCCTGTTTTAATATTCACATAGACAATTTAGGGATTTGTTAGAATAAATTGACATTTAAATGGTGGCTGTTTTAGTATATCATGTTCATTATTTTATTTTGAAACTTGTTTTCTATTTTACATACTACCTAAGTACCTAACTTTAATGTTCCCTGATGTACCACCGTCACGCCCATTTCAGTCTCATAAAAGCAGCCTTAAGCGCTGTTGTGTTCTGATTTGAAGGCTGTGGTAAGAGAGAAATACATTTCTGAGGCATTACAGCTTAGTCTTCAAAAGTAGCGGCGCAACTGAGGCCGACAGATGGGAATCTGGTCTTGTCTGGGGATGCTTGCAGATGTCGCCACTTAGCATCAGGTGGACTGCATCCTCATCTATTACTTCGCAATAGCAAACAAGCTTTCAGTCCATCTGATGTTAAGTGTTCGAACCTCAATTGGTAATCGAAACTCAGACTTTCCACTAAGAGGCCAAGTTTACCTAGGCTATCACTGTTTATGATATAAAATATAAAATGTAACTGTTCAGAATTCTAGAGAAATAAAGAATAAGACATCTCTTTTTCTTTTCTAACATCTCCATTACCTTCCAGACCAGAAATGGTGGTCTCTATCCCTGTTCCTCTGTGGCAAGTTCTCCATCACGGTGGCGTACAGCTCAGTCTACATCTACGTGTCTGAGGTGTTTCCTACCAGCGCTCGCCAGTCGCTTCTGGCTATATGCTCTTCTGTTGGACGCGTTGGGTCCACGATGGCCCCCTTGACGCCATTGCTGGTAAGTAGTCTGTAACTTCTATTAGTTTGAGGGAATCTCGTACTGCAGTCTACATCTACGTGTCAGGTATTTCCTACCAGCGCTCGCCAGTCGCTTCTGGCTATATGCTCTTCCGTTGGACGCGTTGGGTCCACTATGGCGCCGTTGATACCATTGCTGGTAAGTACGCGGTAGAGTCCGTGTCAAGCTTCTAGTCCGCTCTGAATACAGAAGCTAGTCGCGTCGCACAGCAAATTGTAGGTATCAGCGGGACGAAGACAGCGCGGGACAAATGTTGAAGCATGAAGGAAAATTTAATCACCTTCACCGGTTTACTTCTGTAATAGGCATTAATATCGTGCATATTCTAGAGATCTTGTATTTCATATTAATAATTGTAGATAATATTACCTACGCAGGTATCAATATTACATTGAGTAGCTAATAATGATCGGTTCACTAATATTTGACTAATACCCAGTAATAGGTATGGTATAATAATATACGATAGCTAATATATTCAATATTAGGATTACCTAAAAATAACCCTAATTTAACTTCTCTCGGGTACATAGCACTTTTAGTGTGTTCTTAACGTTGCTACGGAGTATATGCTTGTTCGATCGCATTGGCTCTCTGACTACCCCTGTGCGCAACAACTTCTGAGCGCACTAGGAGTTTGGTGCAAACTATAACTGTTATACGTTTGAAAGAATCTCGTAGGGCTGTCTACATCTATGTATCTGAGGTATTTCCTACCAGCGCTCGCCAGTTTCTTCTGGCTATAAGTTCGTCTGTTGGACGCGTTGGGTCCACGATGGCCCCGTTGCCGCTATTGCTGGTAAGTAATGAATAACGCTTATTAGTTTGAAAGAATCTTGTAACCTCACAAATCAATCGATATGTTATCGATAATTCAATGCCGATATTCAGTTTGTTGTCACACCATGTTATTGCAATCGATTATTGACTATAAGTTCAGTCGTCGGTCTTGGTAACATATAATCGATTGACGACTTTAATCAATAATCGACGACGGCTCATCGATCGATTGGTGTGTAAACATCTTTAAGGTTTCTACACTGAAGCTACACCTACATCTACATATATTTGTTGCAAATCTTTTTATATTCCACTGCTGGGCCCACTTCTCTTCACACGACTGAAGGAAGTCAGGATCATACACCATCACGCTACTCCAATATATTAAAGAAAAAATCTACCATAATAATCTTCCATCTTCGCATCAGTAGTGTAGTAACATAGCATACAAAGAGTCAAAGGCCCGATATCGTGAGTACCAGGAATTTGCTCTTATGTTCCACAAGATCAGGTAATTGTGTTTCAACAAACTGACAACTCTATTACCGCTAACTGTTCATATCCGTGTCTTTGTAAGGCCAAGTGGATTCAAAGTTAACTTAATTTACTCAATGACTGTTAACTAAATTAATTGTATGCTTATGATGTACATACAGTCGGTGCCAAACTGCTAGTCCGCTGTGAAGTTGTTGCAAGCAGGTGTACTCATACAATTTGCTATGGCGGCGCGACTCATTTCTATATTCACAGCGGACTAGCAGCTTGGCGCGGACATTACTTCGCTGCATATGTCTGTCTCAATTTTGACTATTACTGGTTTTGTTTCTTCAGAAGATGCACAAATCTCTTTGAATAATAATACGTTCAATTATTGTCAAATGTTTGTCAAAATTCAGGTATAGCAAATAACAAAGTAAAGATCAAACTTTGGAATACTAAATTTGAACAAATTGAGCACATTCTTATCACCTGAATTTGGCCTTTAGCAGTATACGAAACATAATTAACCAATGATTTTTAAAATGTATGTACATATTAAGAATTTATTATCACTTGCTTTAACGGCGAAGGAAAACATCGTGAGGAAACCTGTATACCTGAGATCTAAAGTAGTATGTATAGTAAAGTTAGTATGTCTACCAATACTCACTTGGCCAGCGCGGTGGACTATGGCCTAATCCTCCTTATTCTCAGAGAAGAATGGTACCCAGCAGTAGGACAGTAAAGAACAACGACGAAAATATAGGTACATTTTGAAGGTGGTAGAACCCTTTGTGGTTCGACTCCGGCGGCACCACCGCCACACCTATTTCTACCTAATAACAGCAGTGTTAGGCGCTGCTGTGTTCCGGTTTGAAGTGTGTGGTAAGGGAGACAGACTTTTCCGAGGCGTTCCAGCTTAGTCCTCAGGGGTAGCGGCGCATCTGTGGCCGACCTCGGGATATTCCTAATCTAATCCTATCTGGGGTTGATTACACATGTCCATGGGCGGCAGTAGCCACTTACTATCAGGTGGACTGCATGCTCGTCCACTACTCCTATATTATAAAAAAAAAAGAGAACAAGTACTAAATAACAATTTTCTTCCCCAGAAATCGTATTACCACAACTTGCCAGCGATAGCGTTTGGCAGTCTGGCATTACTAGCCAGTCTTCTGGTCTTCACTCTACCAGAGACCATCAATATACCCCTACCTGACACCATAGAGGAAGCGGAGATGCTATCTCGAAGAAAGAAGACCAATGAGTTCACGTAACGTTTGAGCAGAAAGTCAAGGTTGTAGTACAATGAGGGAAATTTTTCAAGATTGTGTGAATCACGAAATATGAAACAATAAGATTTAGCGAAAAATGCTGAAAAGAGTTAAGAGATCGATTGTGGTAAAAAACTAAATCTGCATCTTTAGATATAAAAAATTCCAGCTGAGAATCGAACGAGTTCATTTTGAAAAAAAAGTCGATATTATTCCACTATCGGATCGCCTCGCCTCGCTTCGGTCGCTTATTAAGATTAAATTCTGAAAGTAATGATAAATGTCATACTAAAGGAAAAGTCTCATTTTCAAGAAAATACACTATTTTTTCAGCCAGTACGCAGGTACGTAGGCTTTGCAGCAATTTCCGCTATTCCTTATAATTTCCTATATGGTCATCTAGACATACTTGGAAAATTAACTAATATTTTAAATCTGTTTTGTCTCTTGTTGTTAATTTTAAAGATTACGAGAAGCGTAATTAGCATTTAAAAATTTATTTATTCTTATAGTAATCTGAATACCTATTAGGTACCGTTAATGCGAAATCGGGCTTCATGCAAATTAGCAGTTGTATTCAAATAACATAGATTAGTAAAGATTACTAACTCCTAACTAGAAAATGTACCCGGTTTTGAGAATTGAATTAGTTGCGTAAAAAAGTTTTGCCACGTCTCCGTGCTAAAATGTCCCTAAAATATTTGAAATAATTATTTATTTATTATGTAAATTACGCAGTATTAGTCATTTATTCGTAAATTTTCTCTAAAAATGTTTTTATTTGTCAAGAATTCAAAAAAGAACTTACTAATAAGCCGTTTGTGGCTTCATTCAATTTCAAGGCGGCGAAGTATCTTTACTAATCTATGTCAAATAACGGTATAACATGTTATTGTACCTAAAATTACTTTACGAAATACTTTTTATTAGTAAACAGATTCCGCATTTACGCGGGAACATAACAAGAAGTAATAATTTAAACATATTTCTAAAGTATTCTATACATTTTGACGTGCCATTTTCAAGTTTAAAAAACTTTCTAGTTTTATGATCAGTTAGATTTTTTATTTAATAATTTATAATTATACAAGTATAGTAAGTAATGTGTAAGGAATCGCACATTATTTATATTTTACATTATAATAATCGCTCAAATATATACTACCGTATATTATTGTAATTTGAATTTTATATTAGATATTTATGTTCAACTTTTAAAAAAATATGCTTCCTTTGACAAAGTGGGATCTTCCACCATACTTGTATTAAAATGTGTACTGAACTTTAAAATTATAAATTATTTACAATGTAACCAAAAATGTTAAAATATACCTAAGAAATATTAGATAAATTTGTCATATTTTATTTGATATTATTATATTGCTTTATAATATAAGCGTACAAATGAATTTCACAGCTGTAAAGTTTCGCAGTTAACATCAAAAATAAAGACTATTATAAGTATGCAATAGTACATTACAATACGAGGACGAAAAATTTTTTTCTGACAAGTGTGAGTTTGCAGGCCGAGCCGCAGGCGAGGAGTGCAATCACACGAGTCAGAAAAACATTTTATATCACGGCGTGCGTAAATGGACGTTTTACGCACGCTTCGCGTGCGCAAAACCCCCATTTCCGACCCCGTAATATAAAATTTTATACAACACGCGGACGAAAAATGTTTTTCTGACACGTGTGATTGCAGTCCTCGCCTGCGGCTCGGCCTGCAAACTCACACTTGTCAGAAAAAAATTTTTCGTCCTCGTATTGTAATGTACTATTTCGTCCGCGTGTTGTATAAAATTTTATATTACGGGGTCGGAAATGGGGTTTTGCGCACGCGAAGCGTGCGTAAAACGTCCATTTACGCACGCCGTGATATAAAATATATTTGATATTGCTTTACTATTTCGACTCATTAGTGTGAATTCCAATTGTCAACCTAATATTATCTTCTAAATATACAGGGTGAATCTCCATAAAGTGCACATATTGAAACAAATACTTAAGTTAGAGGCATGTTTTTTTTTAGTGTTTGAAAGCTTATACGCCGTAGAATTACATTAAATAATAAAAATAAAATAAAAAGCCTAGATTATTTTGAGGAAATTTACGATTACTGAAATTTAACCTAAAAAAATTGCTTTCTTCACACTAATCTGACTATTTTTTTCTGGGAAGATAAACTTTTTTGTTTTTTTTTTCATGGATCAGTACGGCCTATAATTGGCATTCATTGTAATTTTTGTTTGAACATGATAACTCTTTTAGTTCAAAAGTTATAGCGATTTATTTACTTTAGGTGCACAATTCCAAAAAAAAAAACTTCAAAGGTCGTAAAACCCAAAAAAAAAAATTTTTATTATTTTTTTTTGTCGACAAAATGCGGTTTAATTTTACCTGTTTCAATATGTGCACTTTATGGAGATTCACCCTGTATATAACTCAAAGGTGACTGACTGACATAGTGATCTATCAACGCACAGCCCAAACCACTGGACGGATCGGGCTGAAATTTGGCATGCAGGTAGATGTTATGACGTAGGCATCCGCTAAGAAAGGATTTTGATCAATTCTACCCCCAAGGGGATAAAATAGGGGATGAAAATATTACTTCGTAACGCGAGCAAAGCCGCGGGCAAAGGCTCGTTTATATATGTATATGAGACAAATAAAATCCAAATAAGTACCAACCAACCAAGTAATGTAATATTATTAAACTAATGTCATTATAATTCCTTTTTATAAACTACACTTTTTATATTGTCTTGTGAGTGTGTTTTGAATGTATTTCGATATTAAACTTTTTTTGCAACAATTCTATACGTTTGTTTTATTTCCTTGAACCATAGATTGCCAATCTATGCCTTAAACAATGAAAGTTCGCGCCATCTTAGCAACGCCTACAAGAAGCTATACTGCAATATTTCGACGGATTAAAACTTTAGTAATTTATTTTGTCAGGCGTTTACTAAAGCTATAAAATGACATGACTGAAACTCAGTTAATGCAATATTGTATTAAATATACATACAAATATAAAGATAATGCCTAAATAACATGCACTCAATAAATCATACACTCATCATGCACTCAACAAAGTCATATTTGAGCATTACAGTCTCTAGTATATTTTGTTGAGCCTTCGTTTTAGCAAAAGCACTGTTATTATGGCAGCCCGTTTATCAATTTGCTAGACAGAAGTCGCCAAAAATCCCCCTGTATGATGTGAAAGGTTGTTGTGCAATACTGATATAAATATAAAGAACAGAAGACCATAAGCAGTATAATGAGTAATCTTAATTCGTTTCGTTTCGTTTCATCGAACTGCTCGCGTGCGGTATTTTAATTATGTGGTTGTAGTAAACGATTTCGGATGAAACTACATTTGCCTAATTTTAATAATTATTTTATTATTAAGTTAAGATTAAAACTACTTCGCAACAATCCGCTACAAATATGTATAATGGTATATATATTTAAACATACTGCATAGTTTAAAATATATACCATCATACATATTTGTAGCGGATTGTTGCGAAGTAGTTTTAATCTTAACTTAATAGCATGGATTTCCGCAAAGTAACGCCTGATACGCAAAGTAACGCCTGATACATGTCTCGAGAACCACCTCAGATGAGTAAAATACATAGATTTAACACTTCTTACAAGAAAGTGTAACCGGGTTTGAGAATTGAAATTGTGTGCGTAAATAAAGTGTTGCTGCTTGTCTCCGTTCTAATATGTCCCTAAAATGTTTGAAATACTAATATATTTACATATATAATATTAGTTATTTATACGTAAAATGTCTCTAAAAATGCTCTATATTTGTCAAGGATTTAAACAATAAATGATAAAATCATTATTTTGTGGTTTCATTCAATTTCGAGTCGTTGAAGTACCTATCTTTCTATTTTACTTATCAAAGGCAATCACGAAAAAGTCTACTTTAAAAAAAGTTAAAGTTTAAATTAGGTATTTTGAAGTCCAACTAATTTCCATATACATACTGTAACATTCAGTCTGGACGTATGCTCGTCAAGATAAACCGATATGAGTCAGAGTTGTGTTATATTTAGACAACACTGAATGGGTACTGATTATGGTACAGTGTACAATAGTGCAATCTACAGTAAATATTTATAAAGATAAATTTTGGGATTAATAATATTTTTTGTTTTTTACATAGATTAGTACAGTACCCTTACCAGGAGCTTTTACGTTTCGACAAATATGACTGTTTTGGTATTTGTTTACGTATTTGCCCATACAAATTCCAATCAGCGCCCCTAGCGGATCGTGTCAGAACTAGAAAATCGTATGGGCCAATACGTAAACAAATACCAAAACAATCATATTTGTCGAAACGTAAAAACTCCTGGTAAGGGTACAGATTACTCGCTCCTAACAAGAAAATGTAACCTTTTGACAATTGTCATTGTCTATTGTTTTCGTATTTGAGAAATATTAAAAAAATAGTTTTTAGATCGTTTACGAATGAAACGATATTTCTTCGCACTTTTTCTTCGATTTCGTGTCTTAACTGCGCATGTCGGCAGTGTTCCGCGTAAATTACACCTTGATAACGGCTGACAGAATTGTCAGCTAATTAAGTCATTTAATGGCTTCCTTCAAGTACAAGGCGAAGAGATATATATACTTATCTATGTTTTTTTTATTCTGACATTACATAATTTATTTTGTTGACTCGTTAAAAGATTATCAAGACAAGTAAAAACAGATCACAATTTTTTGTGAATGTGAAATAAATTAAATAGATATCACATTTTGTTGTTGTTAAAGAAATACCATTAAGAACTTAGAAACATATATTTGTTGTAGCGATTTTGTTGTAGGTTGGCAGAATGTTTATCGGAGTAAACAATTAACGGACTTCCGTTTTCAATGTTTTGCATCATCACAATTATCATTAGTGTCATAGGGGCATTATTAATTATGTGCTAGTAAAAAATAAGCAAACAACTTTTGACGACATAAATGTTTTTACCGCGTCTTTATGGTGTATCAGGAGGCACGGCAGTGCCTCCGCCAAGTCGAGCCAAAGCCAAAAAAAGCGGCACGGCCGTAGCATTCTTTTCTCAGTCTTGTCTCAGTATCAGTATTATTTTTATCGTAGCGCATCGTATCTTATTCGTATCGTGTCCTATATTATCTTAAAATCGATAACAATTATATATTACTAACGTTACGTAGCGATCTAACGTAAGCACTTTACAAAAATCGTTCACCAATACTTTTCTCTTTAGGGCGCCAAAAGAAGAACTTATAACTTCAAAAAATAACCCAATTACTTATCATACAAATCCACAACACAAACTATAAGGACAGTTAAGTAAAGGGCCAGTTTTGTTAACGACAACGGCATTCATTCACAAGTGTACCTAAAGTAGAAGAGTGCCACCCTTGACCGAATTCACTCAAGAATTCCGAGCCCATATCGAGTAGGTTGTCCAAACTTGTTGTAAAGGTGGTCACCGACTTGTAGCGCTGAATGCGAATGTGGTTATTAACTAACTGAGCAATATTTTTGTAGAAATAACTGCATTCCGTTATCGAAAAATATGTTACTTTTTATCCAACAGCGTAGGGATACCTATGTACTTGTACAGTCAACCGGCTTGTCGAATTTAAGATAGTGTCATTGGATTCGTCTAAATTGAGAGAATAACAGCCTGAGTTATACGCACAATTTTAAACAGTTGTTACAATAATTGTTACTTACGTAATAAATAATAGATACCAAATAACAAAATACCAAATAACATGCTCCGAGCCGCCAGTGGGAATTATTATAATAAGACCTGAACACTTAAACTACTTTGAACAGAAAATATCTCAATGTTTGCTTATAGGTAGTCAGCCAAATTTCATTCAAAAAACTTATTCACATCTAATATAATTAGCAAATATTTTACTTATATATTTTATGGGGTTACAAAAAATAACATATTCTGTGTTGCCACTTTTTATGGCACATATCTAGATAAACTTAAAAAGTTAAACTTTATGTAGGTACGCATAACATTTAATCATCATCTAAATCCGAAATCATAATTCTTTCAGAAAAACCAATTACCATAATCACCAGTTGATGAGGTCACACTAGTGAAACCTAAAATAATTATATTTTTACCACGCTTTTATTAGCTTGGGTTGTATGTATGTATCTATGTAACGGAATCTTTGAACTCGATTTTTACCCACTTTGAACGGTCTGATTAATTCAAAATTTTGAACAATTATCAAGAACCGATGACAATACACAATTTTAATAATTGTATCCCATTCTCCACATCAGGATCGTCAGGAATCAGGATTAATGATTTTCCTTATGCGATTTTAGCGTGGTTTTTAGTTTTAAAACTATGTATAATGATTAAATAAAAGTTCATTACTACAACTATAGTCTCTAAACACCTTTGTACGTTTGACGAACATATGGCGTAATAATGACAAATACATAGTTATCTGCCCTTATTTAGACGAAACAAGTAAACGTCAAACCACATCTATTCTTGTTTTAAATTTAAAACACCTTACCTACATGTGTCGTAGTAAATATTCATGAACTTCCGTACTTTGGAGGACACAATAGTCGTATACAGTTGTTCCTAGTAATTGTAGGTCTGTTACTAACCTATATGTATATTGTATACTTCTTAAATTCCTAAGCTCTTTGGAGTATAGTGTCTCACGCATGGATTTTAGGACAAAAGCATAAACTTCCGCGAAATGTAAATTGCATGCAATGCTGATTATGGTGTTAATGAGTTTAAATATGTAATAGAGTAGACAAGTTAATATGTTATCCAATTCTACATAATTAAATTTTAAATAGATTTAATTTTTTTTTTAATAATGTAAGCAAGCATAAGAAGCAGACGACCATGCAGTCCACATGATGGTAAGTGGCTACAATAGGATAAAAACCCCAAATAGGATTAAATATTCCTACCTGAGGTCGGCCACAGATATAGCACAGCAGCGCTTAACACTGCTGTTATTAGGCAGGGCTAGGTCAAGCGTTGAGGACGGCTACCGGGGGGTTTTAGTGCGGTAAAAATCCCACATAACCCAGCGTCGCTCCCACGTCGTCGGGTACCTTTTGAAGGTTTCCCCCTCGAGAAAAAAAAAGTGGTGCCGCCGGAGTCGAACTATAGAAGGTTCTACCACCTTCATTTGATTCTAACTTTTCACGACAAAAAACGTTTATAGACACAATACATATAGTGGTTTCATATCTATTCTGAATCTGAATATGTGTACTTGTTTCAAGTGTGTTTATAACATCTACATCACAGAATTATTTATTTAGATTACCTGTCAGTGTAGTCATGTGTTGAGCTACAAATCTGTTATTCTTAAAGTGGGCTTAAGTGCCCACACTCAATCAACCTCATCGGCTGATCGACGTCATCGATCGTCGGTAGAATCGAACTTTGAGCCTCGTGTGTCGTTACAATATTATAGATCGACAAAAACATCGGAGTAGATTTAGACGAGACTACGAAATCTATTTTTTAACGCAATAAACTCCGATATAAATCACTACTGGCCCGAAATTGATTAATTGCAGAAGTTGAAGGTGGTAGAACCCTTTGTGGTTCGACTCCACTATATCTGCCTCATAACAGCAGTGTTAAACGCTGTTGTGGTCTGGTTTGAAGGGTGTAGTAAGGGAGACATACCTTTTCGAGGCGTTCCAGCCTAACAGTACCCTAAAGACTAATCTTTAGGGGTAGCGGCAATGATATTTTATAGCATCTCTGGGTAGCGGCGTATCTGTGGGCGACCTCAGGTAGGTATATATAATCCTATCTTTATTAAATTTTTGCGACTTTTGTAAGCAATTGCTTATAAAAAGCTACTTCTATAAGCATTAACTTATTACGTGTTATAAACAATAGTATTCAGTGGCACCACCGCCACACCTATTTCTGCCTAATAACAGCAGTGTTAAGCGCTGATGTGTTTTGATTTGAAGGGAGTGGTAAGGGAGACATAATTTTCCGATGTATTCTTGCTTACTCTTCAGGGGTAGCGGCGCAATTGTGGCCGACCTCAGGTAGGAATATATAATCCTATCTAGTGTTGATTACAGATGTCTATGGCCGGCAGTAGCCACTTACCATCTGGACTGCATGCTCGTCTGCTACTCCTATATTATAAAACTAGCTGGACCCGGCAAACGTTGTGTTGCCATATAAATAAAAAATTTAAGGGTGAACAACCCTTATCTTTTATCACAACTTTTTTAATTACGGATGACTGAGAGTGTTATAAACGTAGGAGTAGACAAATATAATCAGAAAGCTTCGAACGGCTAAGCTATCGGGAGTTATACGTGTCATTGTGAGTGAACCATAAAAGATAGACATATGCTGTCGTGGGATATTTTTTATATAATTTTAAGGAGAACATTTCCGTCATACATCATTTCTGTGTAGCTTTAACCATTAAGGTTTCACACGCGACGAAAGCTTAAAAAATGGAGTAACTTCTCCCGTTTTCCCAACATTTACCTTCACTGCTCTGCTCCTATTGATTGTAGCGTATTGATGAAAAGTATTATAGTATACCAGCCCAGGAGTATGAAAAATAATTGTACGAAGTTTCGTTAAAATCCGTCGAGTAGTTTTTGTTTCTATAGCGGTTATACATACAGACAGACAGACAGACAAAAATTTTACTGATTGTATTTTTGGCATCAGTATCGATCCCTAATCACCCTCTACAGATTTATTATAAGTATAGAAAATCGACGTCGATCGGTTGGTTCATGGGCGTCCGTAGCTAACTAGTTAAAATTATAGTACTTTTATTTATTGCCACATATTAACGTGTCGTCAGAGAAAGTTATAAGATTAGAATACATCGTCCGGTACAATATCTTTATCGTGGCGGTCAATGCTTTAAGAATTCACGTACATATACATAATATACATTTTTGTTATTTATTTATTGTCAGATATCCCTGTGTCAATGCTTCCTTGCATCCCCGTGCAAGGATTTTTGATTTCAAATACCTAATATAATATGAACTACAATATATGGGGAAAAATACAAAATTTTATGCATTTATTTTATTTTTTAATAAGCATATCTATGAATTTAGAAATCGGTCACCAGCCTACCGCAGAGTTCTGGGTTCGGTCCTGGGCCAAACAGGTGTACCTATATTTAGGTTTAAAGATTATAGAAAAATCTAGATTTCTGCTAAGGGTTTGTGTCTGTGTCTCGCTATGTGTCTTTGTATGTCGATGACTCTACGATATGTGTAGAAAGTATTCTATACTACCTATTTTAAACAAAAGTATAAAAATGTATTTATTTATGTAAATAGCAGGTTTAGCGCATAAAGTAGGCACGTATGCGCCATAAATTGAATCAGTTAAACGGTCCTAATTGAATAAAGAACTTTTTAATTAACCAAAGAGCTTTCATGAACTCTCGCCAGTTCATAATGTAATTTTGAACATGTGCAAACAGGGACGTCTGGCTACTTCGGGGATTTGTATCTCCTATCATAATAAAGCTGTTACAGGGCTGTCTCTACTTGAATTTTGCAATAACTGTCTTTGTTATATCTATTTATTTTTGGGTTGTAGCGCCCGGAGTTTCGCCTGCGTTTAATAAAATTACCTGACGTACATATAACTAAAAAAATGTATCTACATTGGAATGACAGTGGCGCTATCTATCGAATATTGTTCGAACCAACTCAGAAACTTTCATTGACTTATGCACAACAAATTTGCTAAAGATAATCACATAATCGAATGCATACTTACGATTATATAAAGGACACACAGACAAAAAAAATATTTTTAAATATATAGATAAATTGGAGGGATATTTCCGACCGGGCAAAGTGATCATGCCCGGGCAGCGGCCGTGCTCCGACAAGCTTCGAAGCCTGTATAAGTACAAGATGCTGAGAAAACTGCGATAGCGTGAGTCAGAAGCGCCGCTACTTGATAAATTGCAGAAAGTCGCCATAGCGTGCTTCAGAAGCGCCATCTGCTGACGAGTTATAGGACTATCTAGAATGGATTGCAACCCTCCATAAACGTCTATACTCTTACCCGTGAAATGCGTGCAAAATCTCAAAATATGTACATTCCAATTCAAATCTTTATTGCTCAATCTCTTTTCCACAAGTTACAAAGTTAAAGACAATCTCAATTAAAATTTACTGTAATAGCTACTACCTATTTTTGGATCAAACGATGAAACTAACAATGTTAAAACAGTCTCGAGAACTTCGACGTTTCTAAGAATTAAACTATCAGGTATTGTTTTAACAAGAATCTCGCTGGTATTTGTTACTGAGGAAACATAATACTTTTACGTAATAATGGTAGATCTATAGTATCTGATAGTTTAATAACAGTATAGAGTAGAAACATTATTGAGAAAATAGTAAAAAGTTGAGATTGTGTCACAGTGATTCTTTAAATAAAACAGTAATAGAGATTTCTATTGGATTTTGTCTAACCCTCTGTGGTTCGATTTTGGCGACACCACCGCCACACCTATTTGTGCGTAATACTTAATAGCAGTTAAGTGCTGCTGCTTGTGGTTTGAGGGCTGTGGTAAGGGGGAAATACTTTTGCGTAGCGTTCCAGTTTAGTCCTCAGCGATAGAGGCGTATTTGTTACTGACCAGGGGCAGTAGGTACTTACCTAATAGTTAATATAATCTTATATGGGGTTGAAAACGGATGTCCACGGCGGCAGGAGCAAGTTACCATCAGCCTATTGCAGCGTATCATGATTATTTTATTTTGTTAAATAAACTATCTCTACTCGCTACTCCATTCATAAATACTTCTAAGTGTCTTTTAAAATTTTATCAACCAACATTAATGTTTAAAAAAAAAACATATTTCTAAAATAGGTACTTAAATAAAATAATCTTGTGTAAAACTTGTTGTTAAGTAAGTACGACGAACGCCGATGGGATTCGCCCGTTGCACCTAAAACAAGCAAAAACGTATCATTATGCAGTATCGATCCACTAATACCAGTGGGGTTCACGGGTTTTACCGCTTACTGACACTTACCAATATTAGCAATCGCTCTCCAACAGAGTCGTTAGAAAATAACTTGACAGGTACTTACGATCGATAAATAAAATAAAGCTTACATTGACTTATTAATAGTCCATCCATGCAGCACATTTAAATCCATCACCCGAAGCTTATCTCTAAACGCAACAAATGCGACATATGGTGCATTCTCTTGCCAAGCGCATCGAATTTAAGCGAATAACAATAACAAATATCAAACAATAACCACTGAAGCTCGCAAACGAAATCATGATCTTGCTATCCTACCAGAAACAGCAATGTACCCCATATCATGAATCGCATCGTCATGGATAGCGGCGTACGCGCGTGGCGCGATAAATATGACGTTTCACGGCAGCGAGTTCGAAATGTTCGAATCGCGCGTCGTTCACTCAGCCAATGAGTGTGCTCGAACTCGCAAGTCACACGCGAAGTGGTCCCATGCCGGCCGGCTGTTCGAAATTCGATTTATAAATCGTGCAAGCTTTACTTTCCTCCAATTTCTTATTTTATTATCTGTGTTCTATACCACGTGTTTAGAAACTTTCGAGGTTACTAGTGCTGTGAATGGGATCGTGATTTACTAACACGTAAGTACACAATATGTATCAATTACAAGCTTTTCACTTAATCTGTAAGGAATGTTTAGTAAATATAAGAGTGTGTTTATTAAAATAGCGGCCGAATGCTTCGATGTCATTAATTGGATTGCAATGTACACACGCCAACATGGTGGCTACTCCATATGTAAATCGTGTGTGCCATTTTTCGCTATAAGACTTTCACATATGAGCGAGATTCGCTTGAACATTCCCGACGTGCCGACTAACTGTGTCACTGAGTGTAAGGTACCCGACAGCCATCAGACCGAGTTCATAAGTCTTCTTCGAAAATATTATCTTTCTTTTCAATTATGATTTCTAAGAAAATTGCATTATTGTCTCTGGGTCAATGTTAGATCGTAAATAGGATTATTGTAATGAATTACATCCAAATAAGAGGATAATTGTTTCAAGAAAAAATACTTCAATAAATACAATTAGTAAATTTTCTTTCTTAATGTTGTTTTTTCTCGTTTACATAGTCCCACATTTATATGTGGGTATACAGTTTACACTGTTGTTAGTACTTGACGTAATAGAAAATACTTAGGTAATTATAATTTTAAATATAATAATGGTATATAATAATGGTACATACTTCAATAAATAAAATTAGGCAAAAAGGATGTAAAAATGTGTGTAAAAGTAAATAAAAATTATAAAAATATTAGTAGAAGAAAAGAGATACTTTTTTATGAAAATAAATTAAATGTCTTTAACCGCTAGTTCATAAAAAATAAGTATCTAAGTATTGAAGAAAAGAACGCATTTTATGTTGAAATCTCTTAAAATACAATATAATTACCTAATTTAAAATATGCGCATTTAAATGTGTATTTGGCAAAATTTTAAATATATTATTTAAGGCCGCAAAATATTTGTTAAAATATTAAAATAAGGATTTGTTAAATTTCTCGCCCATAGTGTAATATATCGCTTGAGCAACTGGTAGCTTTAATGATTTTATTGATTAACTCAATAATTCAATAGTTTGTTAGAGACTATTTAGTACCTTATGCATATAAACAGACGATTACACAATCGAAGTTGATAAATAATTCGAATTAAAATAAACATGTGGCGCTCGGTAGCTCAAACAATAAATTGGTACCCCGAGCGGCAGCAGATTAAGCAACTGCTCAGTAGCTCAAGTTGCAAGATGGTAGCCCACGTAACCACGGACGGTCAGCCTATTCTAATAATTAAGATCTTTCAGATATCGATTTATAATATTATTTATATTATGCTTACGTACTTGCTGAATATAATGTCTGTGATCGCATCTTTCAATGAAAATTTAACGACACCTTTTTGTTGTCGAGTAGGTAATTAGTAATTACTCTTATTCTAAATTCAAATTTATTCCATAAATTTCAATGTTTTAAACTAGGTTTACAAAGCTGTCGCTAGATGGCGTTTTTGGCTCATAAAGAATGGTCATTCGTTCACAAATGTTGCAATATTCTGAAAAAAATGTTATAAAATTTTAACCTAATTTTTGCCTATTTTAAGTAGATCTTTAAAAGCTAACTTTAAACCCAACCGACGCGCCACATTTCCTCTACTTATTAAATATTGCTTATAATAATAGATTCTCCTCATTTTTAGGCATCAAATAACTTTACCTACAAGCGAAATCAACATTATCTGTATGACAACTCCTCTTGACAGATCTAATAACCCTAAACACACCATCAGCTCGACTTATCAAGGAATGCACTCTTCAATGTCTATTAAAATTGCACCATCAACGGTACTCTACTACTGATATGCCATAGAATTTGCCTAGTGCATCCATATTATCCGATATGTCAAGTGGAGGTATAACATCCGTTGTATGAATGAAATTCTTGATCATCTTTAAAAAAATGAAAAGCGTGTTTGTATCGTCCGCGTAAAACTGATATAGTCTAGACTAGCAACTTTTGGCGCGGACTATACTTGTGTTCTTATTTTTTTATTATTCAATTGTTTTGCTATAGTACAATATCATCATTGTGTCATACCTATAAATGTAACCTTGTACCGTAACAGCTTCCGTTACAAACATGATTTCATCAAAACGTTTTCCCTTATAACGCTTAAGACGTATAACTTCAAAAGCTAATTTTCAAAATGGGTTCAAATAGAATAACCATAAAAAATAATAAAATATTATCCGCCTTTTCAATAAAAAAAAATTGACACTGGTTACGCACAGGTTTTACGTCACATTTCTGTGTCTATGGCACACAAGACATAGAGTATAGAATAAGTGTAGAAGTCGTTGTTTTATTATGCTAAACCATTAAAATAATGTATTCATCTAGACTCCACGTGGCTAGAAACTACCGCGAAAAATGACGTGATTTTTAATCGATATGCGCATGATAAATGCGTGTAGTACGTGCATCACAATAAGTGGATACGTGTAAAGCCCACTCCACATTCTCACGAGAATCTCGCAAGAACGCGAGAATAACCCGTTTCGTATAGGCTCCACATTCCCGTTTCACGTGTTTTTCTCGCGTTCTCCCGAGATTCTCGCGAGAATGTGGAGCGGGCTTAATACATATGGTCTCTTAGGTATGAGTGGCCCTACTGTGTTCACGTCTCGGCTCCGTAGGTCATCACTCGGAGCCGACTGGCTATGCCAAATAGAAATTCTACCTGAGAACACTCACAGATGCGTTGAATAAACAGGCACAAAACGGTTAAGAAATTCGTTTTAGTATGATAAATAAAAAAAAAACTCAAATCTTTATTGATCATCATACATCAATCGATCACCAGATAAAAACTAGCGTTAGATAACCTTTGCAAATCATCATGACCACTACTTTCTTTCTACCTGTCTCTTTCTTTATATCTCTCCCTCTCTTTCTTTTTTTTACTATACATTTTCTCTAGTTCTTTCTTTGTTCCATACTCTAACGAACACCGCAGTTTGTATTCTAGAACTGAAATTGCATGGAGCCGTTGTACCAGGATCGCAAAAATCTTGATAAAATTAAAATTAAAGTTACCTTAGAGATATTATAACTCTTTTGTGGTGAATATCGTAAGATCTCAAGTTTGAGGTCAATGATCTCGTAAACCTTGGATTCAAGTGTTTAAGGCCAAAATTCTATTAATAAATTGGCTAAGTTTACTAATTAATAAACAATATTTTATAACTTTAGCTATCCAGATGGTTGATGTAATTTGAATTTGGTGAATTATAATTTCAAAATGATGGCGTTATAACTTGTGAAAATAAAAACCAACCAAGTTTGTGCAAGGACTGCAAGTACCAATTAGTAAGAAATTCTTACGTATCAATTTGGTCGCAGTTTCTAGCAAATTTTTACCAAATATTTATTTTTGCGTTATAAAAACGCAATTCGGTCCCGTTTATATCTTATCAACATCAATATCAATTATTCAATAACAACAACAAAGGTTTTTTTTTTCAAAATATTTAACAGATTTAGTCCACTTTTGGGTGGCTATTATAATTGCTCGACTTGGCTTAACACTATTATGCCCCCAGAAACGTCAATACTCAATACACATTGTAAAGGAGATTACTTTTGTGTGCAGCGGCACAATACATACACACTCAGATATAAATGAACCAAAGCCCGACATCAACTGCGTAAAACTGTATTCAAATTGCAACTCAACTGTAGCCTAAAAAACAACGATTTTATTGACTCTCTCTTTCTATTTTCTTACTCGCTAAGTTTACATAACATAAAAACATCCTGAGTATTATCTTTAATACAAAATACGACATAAAAAATATCGAAGGAACCCTAAAAGTATTTATATGTTATGTGACCTGTTTAACTAAACAGCTGTCTTGGAAATCCGTCAAAAGTATCGGTCGATTCTTTGTTTAGACTTTGTTACGTCGTGTTATTACAAGAGGTTTTAAGAAATATACAGGTTGATCATATATTGTATATATTACGCGTATGATGTACCTAAACATTATGTTCTCTTTTATGTTTTACGTAGGGATAACATGTCTATAGTTTCTAAAGAATGCAAACATTTCCTATTAGGTCTTGCCTTTTCTTTAAATACATCCATCATATTTCTTCATAACCCAAAAGGCGTTATTTTTACAAATAAGAATTATTTACATTGACGCGCAATCTTTGTAATGTAGCAAACAGGTGTGCCAATAAACCTTTATTTTTATTTAAATTCACAACCGAACATAATTAAATTAACAAACATTATAAACTAAGTAAATTCATAGAAAAAAAACACAAAATCTCTTTAGAACATCCTGTTTAATCTACTATACTCACAAACAAAACATTTAAACATAAAATGTTCAAATAACATCACGCTGTATGCGTGTGTTGACAATGTATGTATAAGGTTTAATTAATTCATATTGCCACATACATTACAATAATATCAAGGACGATTGAATTTACCTGCTCGATTCTACACCTTGTGTTTTCGTTTAAACTTTATTTGTAAAGAATTCTTAGCCCTTTGTTGCTCTATGTTGAATTAGTTTACATAATTATATGCATTATCTTAGTGACAAATGTTTCTTGAGTGCTAAATTCAAGAAAAAACATAATAATATGATAAAATACGATTACAATATGAATGTTTATACCTTTAGGCATACATCTTTTATCCTTTCTTCTAAATATATGTAACTCAAAGGTGACTGACTGACATAGTGATCTATTAACGCACAGCCCAAACCACTGGACGGATCGGGCTGATAGAATTTGGCATGCAGGTAGATGTTATGACGTAGGCATCCGCTAAGAAAGGATTTTGATCAATTCTACCCCCAAGGGGATAAAATAGGGGATGAAAATATTACATCGTAACTCAAGCGAAGCCGCGGGCAAAAGCTCGTTTATAATATAGGGGAATAATATAGGGGGGGATGCAGACGAGTATGGACCACCTGATGGTAAGTGGCTACTGATGCCCATGGACATCTGTAATCAACCCCGGATAAATTTAGAGTCTTTAGATAAATAGGGGCAGTTGTGCTGCCGAAGTCGAACCAGGGTTCTAACACCTTTAAAATATAACCTTTTGCTTATAACATGTACTTATTTCCCTATAACTCATCGCTTATAGAAGTAGCTTTTTATAAGTGATTGCTTATAAAAGTCACAAAAATTTATCCGTCTTATATCTAAGCTTACAAATTCATTAAATAGAGAGATAATCACGTAAACCGTACTATTTTTAACAGCACCAGTATTCAACGTAAACAATAGCCCGATTATAATCGCAGGAAATATGAAATAACGTCTTACAATACGACTTGGGGCCGAAGTAATATTATATTGTAAGAAAATAGATTCAGGGGTCACTGCACTCGAGTTAAAATGTCCGCCGAATGTCCAATAGAGTGACTTTTTAGTCAAAGCTCATAAAAAGTTGCCGCCAACTCTAAAGCATGCCGATAACCTTTACTATACTATACAGAATACATTTTTCAAGAAACTATATTAAATAGGTAAAAGGTGCTTAAAAAGTAACGGGGCTGATTTTTATAAAAAAAAACTGCATCATTCATTTGTATTTTCCTAGCCGCAAACCCATTCACCGTTTTTAGAGTTCCGTACCCAAAGGGTAAAAACGGAACCCTATTACTAAGACTTCGCTGTCTGTCCGTCTGTCACAGGGCTATATCTCCGGAACCGTAATAGATAGACACATATTTTTTTAATACACTTTTATTTGCTTCAGACGTATGTATGTTGGTATGTTAGTATGTAACGGAATCTTTGAACATGATTTTTTTTACAATAAAAAATATTTTTATCTTATTTACACTATTCTTAATTCAAATTTTAAAAAAAAAATGTCTATTTTTTAGTTGGATTTTCTATAAAAAGTGTATTTTTTTAGTTTTTTTAAACTATTATTTATTTTTCATTTTTTGGTCGAATTTTTTATAAAAGCGTATTTTTTAGTTTTTTTTAACTATTATTTATTTACAGAGGATGCATAGTGGTGGCCGCTATACTAAAAATAAAATAAAGTTGAATATTAAAGGGAGTCCATACAACAAACAGGTATTTTTCACCATTTTTCGATCTAACTGTTAAACTGTATTAGGAAGACGGTTGAAATTTTTACTATCCGTTTACTACTATAACTGGTATTATAATTATTGCGAAGGTAACAAATAGGAACCATAAAACATATTGTAATACAGTTATTTTAGTTTTATTATACTTTTTGTACGTATCATTCATCATCACTCCAACGCCATCTATTTTTGTGTCATATAACTAAGTATTGTTGAAAATAATAAAATGAATAAAAATAATGAACATTTGGTGGTACGGAAGCCTCCATGTGGGAGTTCGACTCGTTCTTGACGAATTATTCTTATAGTTTCGGATATGACCATCAAGTTGCACTTTAAATAATCACCCTGTAGATATATAATTTTGTGTTTCCTTATGTTTTTGGCTATTATGAAATCTATTTATACTTTCCAGAATTTGATCCTTATAAGCGATGTTATTTTTTTCAAAATTAACTCGATTAATTCGCAGCAAGGGAAACGTATATTTAAATGTAATGATGCTGTTTTATGTTTTATTAAAATCGACCTCGTAAGTCGTTACTCCTTTCAGCATTTTATATTAAATGTTATAATTTTTGATTTCATCATTCACGGACATTTAAAAAAATAACCCTATAGAATGCAACAAATGTCATAGTTGAGTTGTAAAAATCGAAAATACCCAAACAGTTACATTCAATCCATGTCAGCATCATGTTAACAGATATATCGATACATAAATATCGATACTATCACTCGTAAACAAGGCAGTTAATTTGAGATTGAAAATAAAGAGCTTATTTCAACCATGAATCGCCTATTTACCATATAAAATGATTTGCCTGAATAAAGCAATGATAACGGTTCAATCTCTCGATGTAATCGCTTCAATAATACGATCGTTTAATGCAATGTAGGGTTACCAAGCGCAAGGGTTAAATAGAAAAGCAGGACATTTTTTACGCCTTACACACAGCCCAACTAAGATTGCTTGTGTGATATCATTGACACACAGAGACGAGCAAATAGACACCCAGACCCAAAATCTAAACAGAAATCTAAATTCATAATTAATACGCTTTTATTAGCTTGGGTTGTATCTATGTATGTATGTAACGGAATCTTTGAACTCGACGATTTTTATAATTTTATCCCATTATCCTCATCGGGATCGTCAGGAATCAGGATTAACGAATTTAGCGTGGTTTTTAGTTTTTAAACTAATTATTTAGATTTTTGGCTGGCCGGGCATCGAACCTGGAATCATCTGCATGTCATTTAAAATTTTACTTACACGTTGGGTTGGAATTTGAAAGACAATTCATGATTAGTTTAGTATCGTTATTTTGAATCCAATGTGGCGGACGCCCCAATTGGCCAATTATTATTCGTACCAATATTATCTACACTATAATATTATAAAGAGGAAAACTTTTTTGTTTGTTTGGTTGTAATGAATAAGCTCAAAAACTACTGGGCCGATTTTAAAAATTATGTCATCATTCGAAAGCTACATTATCCACGAGTAAAATAGGCTATATTTGATAGAGTATGTGATAGAATACGGAAAATAAATGTTTACATATCATTTGTCTGCGATGTCTTTTGTTGAAAACAGGTCTATGCTTTTGAATTTTATTCCTTTATTATTTACCTATGTCTATATTTACGATTTTCCATTTAGGTACATTATACTACATTCACCAAAAGAAACAAGATAAATGTATAACTATTTGATCGGATACCTCAAAAACTGAACTTATGCACCGAAATTGAAATATTTGGCAACCCTATACCCCGTTATAAATGCTATAATATAGTTTTCTTTAAATTAAATACTAATGATATCAAATTGAATGCTACATTTATTTTATGAAAGTAATCTTTAATATCAACTTTATGAATATGAAGTATTGTAGACAGTTGGAGTACGCTAAATACCTAATACGAGATGATGATAATGAAGAAAGCATGTAGGGTTTTTATACTTTCATTTTATATCTATAATACCTATCATATAACTTGATGAGAGCTAGTCATATGAAGTAATGTTTCTTAACTTACTTTTTTAAAGATTTTGGTTCAAAATGACTACTTAGGTACTTTTTATATGTTTTTGTTCACATTATAGTTTTTTTAAAAACTTTTTAAGTTTTTAGGTTTTCTGGTGATATGTTTGGTAAGGTGCGTACCGGGGATTCACACCTCAGGCCTTTAGATTGTGAGGCCAAATATTCAAATCACTAGCCTAACACCTCGCCTCTCCATAGAGAACGTGCGAAGTAAATAGAAAAGCCGCCATTTTTATTTCCAATCTTTATTGAACCAAGTTAAACATTACGCCAGATGTAACAAGTGTTAAACAAAATATCGCCATTTTGCTGAACAATACGTATGTAGTGCAAATTGCCAGATTCAAGGTAACAATCGACCTACTCTACATACTCTCTCACATGACTGACTATTGGAGCAGCATGGTGACAATGCTCCATCGCTCCTTCAATAAGGGTAATTAAGAACTCGATGATATGAACTCTAGGTGAGCTATAGTACAATGACATATTGTGATTAATTTTTCTACACGCAAGTTCCCAATCTAAAAGGCAAAAGCTTAAGAACATTTTCGTGTCACGCATGTATACGGATATGCAGGCACGTGCGTTCCACCCGTAAACATGTCACTTACATGACATACATCCTATTGTTTAATACACAAACGAATCGCGAAGATATTCCAGCGTGTAATTTCTTGTGTGCATGTGAGACGCACGTGCGAGCGTAAATGTGCGCGACAGGAAAAGCACTTTTACGGCCCTTTTTCCTATCACGCCGGTCTTTACATGTGGGTCCACATGAGTGAATTTTCTGCTAAGCTGCAGTCTCGTCACGACCCTTCAAATCGAAAGATGCGTTGTTGAATTTGAGGACTACGCCTCGTGCTTTTCCTATCACGCGTGTCTGTGGGCTTATGCCCGCACGCGTGATAGCTTCTTAGCTGCGCTGCAGTCTCTTCGCGACCCTTCAAGATGCATTGTTGCCCTTGAGGACTACGCCTTGTCTCGTACTTACTAACTTTACCTTACAAACACAGCAATTCTTTACACGGTTGTTATACGGCAAACACAGACAGCGTTACTTGATACCTCGCAAGTGTCGCGTGATCCGACGAAATCGTGATCACAATCTACCGTGATCTTCATTATCACTCACGTGCTATCGAGGTTAATGCACCTGATTATTTGCCACCCAATTTCGTCGATTGTGTTATCATTGACCCATTTTTTTGCCACTAGGCAAATATTGTCCCATTGTTCTATTATACTTACCTCGTTAATATCTTGCACGTAAATCTGAATTAATAATTTAAAGTTATAAAGCGAAGCGAATTTAAGCGAGCGGGGGTGCTATTGGTCGACTTAGGGTAAGGTAAAAAGTAATTTCGTATCTATTGTTTTTATTGATTTGTAATGTTATACGGGACGATATGTTCACGTAGCGACAGTCTTTTAATAAATTAACCTACCTGAGCGGAGGGATCAAACCCGGGACCGTGTCAAACCGGTATGATGACCGCTTCGTTTTCCTCAAATCACTGCACATAAAACCCTAGATTCAAGGAAATTGTAATTTAATCGCATCCGAACCGGCCATGACCAAAGTTCAGGAGCAGTGCGCGTCAAATCAATTACTATCGAAACAGTGGCTGAGTGCTATAAATGAGTCAAATGAGTTGACCACGACGCATGTGTGTGATGCGTGTTACGACAGCTCTACACTCTCGCTCTTCTAAAATATATCTACGAGCAAAATAATCTGTGTCCCTCAGCGGTGAAACTTAATGAGGAACAACGTGAACAAAGTGAAGAAAATATCAACGAAAAAGCGCATTAAGGGATATTTTGCTTAGAAAAATAATTTTAATAAGTGGAGTTCGAAATTAATAATTTATCTTGATATACAGGTTTAGTCCGCGTAAGACCGCTAGTCCGCTCGGAATATAGAAATGAATCGCGTCGCCATAGCAAATGTGTGCCTATACCTCGCGACAACTTTAGAGCCGACTAGCAGTTTGGCGCGGACTATACACGGTTCATTTTCTTTATTTGTGAGTTATGACTATAAAACAGTGGTTGAGTGCTATAAATGAGTCAAATGAGTTGTCCACGATATGTGTGATGCGTGTGTTACGACAGCTTTACACTCTCGCTGTAAAATCATGTTTCAGTGATTTAGTACAGAAAGTTTGAAGATAGAGCGAAATAACACGTCGCAAAATCCTATGTATGATAATTTAGATTTTTTTTTATTACCGCCCAAGGACGTTAAAAACTCAAATTTTCACTGTTTTCATATTCATAGTATTTATCCACATGTTACTTCTATATCCACTGTCTACATTCACACACATGTTTCAATTTCATTAAAATGCGATTTATATATGTGCTGATAAATTACATATCGATATGTGCAACAAAGTGTGAGTGAAACGCAAATACAGAAAACAGTTGGTCCTATTGATACATTTTATCTCGCTCACACCCCAACATACATGCAACTTCTTACTTGCGTACATAAGTACACACATGATTTTTAAGCATTACGTTAGTATATTTCCTCGCTAGTTCCGCGTTCGCTTGTAATATAACGACTAATGTTTCTAGTGAGAGTGAGAGTGAAAGAGCGCCCTTAAGTCATCTTACAAGTAAATACAATTGAAGTGTCTGTTTGTAATGTCAAAATAACAGCTGAATGCATATAACGTATATACAATATACATACTACGGTACATATTGAACAATGATTAATTTTCTTGTCTGTCTGTATGTTTGTTCTTGATAATCTCCGAAAAGGTTTTACCTATTTTAACAAGACTTTCACTAGCAATTAGCTAATGGTATAAGGAGTTTAGGTTTATTTTGTTTTAGAAAAAAATAAAGGTGCCGCGCAAATCATGAAAAACTCAGCTATGTCCTCAATATTTGTGATTTAAACAGCAGTGTTAAGCGCTGCTGTGTTCTGGTTTGAAGGGTGTGGTAAAGGAGACATACTTTTCCGAGGCGTTCCAGCTCATCAGCCAGTCCTCATGGCATCGGCGCATCAGTGGCCGACCGGTACGAATATCTATTCCTATCTGGAGTACAGATGTTCATGGGCGGTAGTAGCCACCTATCATCAAGTGGACTGCTTGTTTGTCTGCTACTCCATAGTATAAAAAAAAAAATGCGGTCGAAACCGCATGGCATAGCTCTTATAGAATATAAACAGAGTCATCATCATCAAACCATTAACGTCCCACTGCTGGGCACGGGTCTCCTCTCATAATGAGAAGGATTAGGCCATAGTCTACCGCGCTGGCCAAGTGCGTATTGGTAGACTTCACATACCTTTGAGATTTTTGTTTTTTTATAAATCTCTCAGGTATGCAGGTTTCCTTACGATGTTTTCCTTTACCGTTTAGCAAGTGATAATTAATTTCTAATACGCACATAACTTTGAAAAATCAGAGGTGCGTGCCTGGGATTTGAACCTCGGACCCCTCGATCGAGAGGACGAGTTTCTTAACCACTAGGCTATCACTGTACCTGTGCCTGTGTAACAATGATTAAAGATGGTGGGTGTCAAGGCATGCGATATGTAAATTTTATTTGCTCTAAAACCGTATGAGGATTGTGACGAAGTAATCGAGGATTAAGTACACAAGAATGTCGTGAATATAGAGTTATTATATTTGTTTTAATAATAAAGATAACAAGACATACTTAAACATTATTTTGTACGTAAAATGACGTGACGAAAGAAATTACTTATTTGCAGTTTGCTTTTAACACGCTTTTATTTGACTTGTCTTGTTTGTTCGTATGTATGTGAGGGTCAAATCTTGCGCCTGAGTTTTAAATCAGATAACTCCAAGCGAAATTTTGCACACCCTTTGGTCTAGATGACAATGATTAGTTTAGTAATTTTAATCTTAAAACAATATGGCAAACGCCCAAAAATGGAGAGCCATTATTTTTAGGTATACCCATGATACAGATAGAACATAGTTTTTCTGCGAAGTAAAACAGCAACTTATATTTTTTATGTAAATTTTCTAAAAGACATAATAATTATCTATATGTAAATAACGAAAAAAAATCTATCTATACATAAAAAGACTATAAACATAGAACTTTTTTTAATTATAAAAATAAACCATTTGCCATATACGGAGCGGTTGGCAATATGATGAACAATAAAATAAGATTAATATTTTATTAATATAAGTTATTCTTAAGATGTTACTTAATCACTATCGACAGTTTATCAGTCTGTTCCAATTTGTACAGACGGATGTTGCAACATAGTTACGTTGCAGCCCAGTTTTATAATAGGTCACTTTGCAATGTCCCTGTAGTCCCGGGACTAGAATAGGGCTACGGTATCCGCTGCCTATCGTAAGAGGCGACTTAAAGGGGGCTTCCGGGGCTACGGGCGGAAGAGTGGGAGCTCGATCCGTCCAGCAAGCGGCCCTGGAAAGGACGGTGGTATATGTGGTCGCATCCCGTCGTAAACACCAGATGGTGTGGGAGGAGCGAATAGTACTCCCGCAGGGCAGAGCCCGATCGGGGCATCGCGCTTGGAGGACTCCGGTTGTATTCCATCGGAGATCCCGGAGTTCTCAAACAAACGTTGAGGCCGGCCACCGGTGGGGTTTTTGTACGGTAAAAAACCCACATAGCCCGGCGTTGCGCCCCCGTCGTCGGGTACCTTTTGAAGGTTGTGGAAGGTTGAAGGCCCTTGTAAAAAAAGATCTCTTTGCAAACCGTCTTGTTATTCTAGAAATATACACTGATATCAAGACTAAGTGACAATCAGGCAATTATCATCAGATGGTCTGCATGTTACTTGAACGTTATCTATACTTCTATACTAATATTATAAAGAGGAAAACTTTGTTTGTTTGTTTGATTGCAATGAATAGGCTCAAAAACTACTGGACCGATTTTGAAAAATCTTTCACCATTCGAAGCCACATTATCCACGAGTAACATAGGCTATATTTTATATGAAATATATTTGATAAATAAATTTTGAGGCGGTACAAAGTTTGCCGGGTCAGTTAGTAAAAAATATTGGTCGACTTGTGTTTAAGCAACGTTTAGGACGCTTGGTCAATTACACTAGCTTTGCGTTCAATGCAATCTCAGCGTAAACGCTAATCACCGCCCGGCGATAGCAGTAACCTTAATTTGAGGTTTTAACGTTTGATAGAGACAATCCTCAGTATAATTACCCTACGCCTACAACCAGCGTCTCATGCGAATCGTTTAGGAATAAAAAATTGGTAATATGAGTTTTAGACCGCTCTACCATCGACGCCCTATCGAACCGTAAATAGTCGATTTAGTAGTATTAATTACAGATTTGATGTTTCTTATTTAAAACTAATTTCATTATCAGTGTTGAATTTGTACGTTTCGATGGTGAATCAAGATCGACGATAACTCGATCAATCGAGGTGTCAACTCGATTGTATTGTATTGTCAACTGAATTGTAAACTGTAAACATACTAAAGGCACTAGTCGTTTTGCAGTTCACCCGATTGTACAACTCAATTACAACATATTTAACACGTGTAACAGACGTGTAGATATTCGCGTGATATGACATGTTTTTACAATTGTGCTACATTTGCGATAAATCGTGATTATCTCGAGATAGAGTGAATCTCTGGCTTATCTATTACTATTGCTATCTTATACGTATTTGTATGGACTACACGGCTTAATCGATTTTTACGAAAGGGATATTTTTACGATCGTAAGTATGTCATTCTTTGTCCCAAACGGCTTGACGGATTTTAATATTATGACGTTCTGTTGGATTCGTCGAAACGGTGGACATTACGTCCCTTTTCAGTTCATTATATTTTAATAATCGCTTAATTTTTGGTTTTAAAATTACTATTAAAATAGTACTGAACGCTACTCTGCTCTGGTTAGAAGGGTGTCGTTATACTGAAAATAGGAATAATTTCATATAATTCAAGATGTTTTAAGATCATTGTCATGTCATACAATAGCTTACGTGTAAGTAAACTGGACTAAATAAGTCATTTATAAACCACAACAGGCAAAATCTTATTTATTTTATTGCGCACGACAAAATGTAAATATTTTATCTGTAACCACAACATATGATATAATTTAAAGTATCTACTTAATTACAATGTATTATTGTACGCTTATTTAATCTTATTTTTATGAATCGTGGCTAATAATATCCTGTTGACCGTATCATATCGTAAAGTCATAACATGTTTCATTTATATTTAATTAAGTATTATTGATAGTATAGCAGTAATAGCTTAATGGCAAGAAATTGTGCTTCTCAGTCGGGAGGTTCGAGGTTCGAAGCCCACACACGAATATCAGATTTTTCAAAATTATTAGCATATTATAAATTAATCGTTACTTGCTATAAGGGTGCAAGAAAACATCGTGAAAAAAACTACATTTCTAAGAGTTCTTTAAAAAAATAGAAATGGTCAATGTTGTCTGAAGTTTACCAATTCGCACATTAGTTTACCAAGCCCGTGACCAATAATGCAACAATGGGTTGACAACAACCATAACCCAATGATATAAATTTTTGTCACACATTAGAATTCGGAGTTCGAATCCCAGATTCGCTTTTTGGAATTTTATCCCATACTATAAAATAATGTGTTACGTAACTTACGCACGGTGATGTAACAATGTAATGTATAACGCTAAAAATATTATCTGATCTATTTACCGAAACGCTTAAAGAAGTATAAATTATTAATTATAATATAAAACACGAAACACCGTATGTACCTATAAGGTATTTTATGATAGTGTTTATAGGTCAGTAGTAACACATAGTAGTTATGACAAAGACAATAGTAGGAAACCAATGGAGCGAAATTCCCCGATACAGTGGTGATCACTGTGAAGGTCATATCGCGTTACTGCGGTAAGGCATCGTGAGACTGATGACATACAGATGTAAGACCAGAAGTAAATGGAACGACCACAGCGACACCTCATTTATATTGAGGTATCGAAAATTGTATTTTTTTATTATAATGGGAGGAGTAGCAGATGATCACCCAGTCCACCCGATAGTAAGTGGGTACTGGCGCGGATGGACGACTGTAATCAACCTCAGATAGGATTATATTTTAACCTGAGGTCGGCCATAGATGCGCCGCTACCCCTGAGGACTCGGAAAAGTATAACACCAGAACACAGCATCGCTTAACACTGCGATTATTACGCAGAAATAGGTGTGACGGTGGTGCCGCCGGAGTCGAACCACAAAGGGTTCTACCACACTGATGAAATACAGATGTAGAGAACCAGAAGTAAATGGAACCACAGCAACACCTTTTTTATAATATTTTAGTCAAACAAGCATATAGTCCAGAGATGGTAAGTGGCTACTGCCGCCCATGGACATCTGTAATGAACCCCAAATTAGATTAGAGTCCTACCTGAGGGCCACAGATGCATTATTGACTGAGAACCGCGTGCATGAGTATATGCGTCACAGATCAATTTCCCAAAACAGGCTTTTGAATACTTTTTAGGGTTCCGCACCGAAAGGTAAAAACGGCAGATTTTTCGCATTGTCCATTGAACCATACTGTTGACATTTTCACAAATTACTTCTATATGTATTTTATGATGTTCATTTGTACCTATTTACACATGAAAGGTAAGGTAGGGAAACTCCTTTCAATATATTCGTACAATACCACAATAACTTGTGACCGTGACTTTGAAATTCCATACAAATTAGTTACACTAATAAACACGTGGCTGTAACCAATTGTTTATAGCACCGTGTAGTGTTAACCGCCTTTTAAACAGGGGTCGGCAATTAATTCTTTTACTGGGCACTCATTCCTTCAGGTGGGTCGCACTGTAGGCCCGTTTAAAGTTTTCGTTAATGTTTACTATAATAACTTTGATAATAGCAATGGAACGTAACAATTGTGTGTTACCTACACCAAGTAACTTGTCATTTAACCCAGAATAGTCATCATAATATGTCATAATAATAATAATTAATTATAACAAATTATTTGGTTGGACAGGGGTGTCACCACGACTTTTAGTCCACGTTGACAGATACAAAAATTGACAAAAACAATAACTTAAACCGACTAACATCGATTGGTTAACATTAAGTGTTAGTTATAACGTCATAATAACAGTAAACAAAATGGTTCAACCCACTATAATTAATTTACCGTAAATTGGCAGTTACTAATTTAAAGCAATTACTTTACCGTAGATATGTCGGCTGGTTAGGATTTGTTAACGTTACACGGTGCAACCCACCCACAATAGGAAGATATGAACTATGTGTTATCATTACGCTGATTAAGTGCGGGTTACTCACTCAAGGCATTTATTGAGAATTTTTGAAATAAAGTATATCTCATGATATGTCCCCTTACAGTTAGAGTTTGATTATTAATTTTCGAACAAATAAGATATCCCTGGGTTTTAACCTAACTACTGAAGAGGTGGAAGTTAATAGATGATTCAAATGTTTTACAGAGAGTTCCAAATCAAAACATGCGATATATATATGTTGTTCTCGAGCTAGATATTTATTTGCCTAGCCGGGAATCAAACTCTGAAACGTCTACTTTATATATGTCCGATCGATATAGTGACCGCTGCATACTATTTATTCACCGAAAGAGAATAAAGTAAAAAAAGTAAAATGGAAGCATTAAAAAAAGGAACATGATCAAATTAGCATTTTAAATACATAATCCAGATAATTATCTTGCTGCAGTTCTGCTAATTCGATCTAGTAGGGTCAATTAAGAATTAACCGCTGGTAGGTCGACCTTATAATCTCAATTGCAATAATTATGCAATTAGCTGAATTAATATAGAGATCTAAACGGTGGATATTTGCAATTACTTGGGTGGTTTTCTCTTTTAATCGGTTTGAACCGGCTTAGGTATTTATTTTGATAAATTTTATGACACTAGGATTAACAATGATAAAAATTAACAAAAATACGTAGGTCGCTGCTTGCAATTAACGTATATAAGGGCGGAAGGGGAAGGGCTCGGACCCCCTAAAATTTCTATTCTGGGTCTGGTTCTCAATATTATAAGAAATAATTATAATTTAAACTAAAAACCAAGCTAAAATCGCACAAGGAGAATCGTTAATCCTGATTATTTTAATCGTGTATTGTCATCGAGTCTTGATAATTGTTCAAAATGTTTAATATATCGGGCCGTTTAAAGTGGGTGAAAATCGAGTTCAAAAATTCAACATACATACAATATACATACAGGTCAAGCTAATAAAAGCGTGGTAAAAATACTGTGGATTCCTACGGTCTGTGGTTCTTCAGATTTGAAGAACCCCCTGTAGCTCGTCTCCGGCGGCACCACTGCCTCAACTATTGTCTCAGCTAATTCATTTGAAAGTCAGCTTACCGTCAGCGGAGAAAAAGCGGCGCTAGAAATTCCGTAAGAACGTTAATAAGCAACTGCTTTCCAAGCCTTAGAAACCAATTATCAGTCGTATCAACGGCGAAGGAAAATATTGTAAGGAAACCTATATATGCTTTCCATGTTTTAAATCAAATCAACATTTTTTATTTAAACTAAGTTCTTTACAGAGCACTTTTTGAATATAAATACAACTACCACCACTTCACAAGGTGTTTCGTTATAGCGAAGAAGCGGCGAAAGAAACTCTATAACACACATCTTTAAACAAAAAAAATATATACAATGGCACTTAACCTAATGGCACATGTAGAGCTGGAGCTACTTCAGACCACAACGTTTGATCAGTCAAATAATCACTCACTCTATAGTTCGCTTTCTACATAGCGTTTGTTTAAAGAAAAGTTTTAACTTTGTTTTTATAAAGGAATGTGAAGTATGTTAGCTCGCACTTAGTTAGCTTAGTGGTCTGTGATGCAGTACACACAGTTGGCTGTTCATGAACGTCAACCAAACTTGATTTTTTTTATAATATGTATATGAGGAGCAGACGATTATGTAGTCCACTTGATGGTAAGTGGCACTTACCGCACATGGACATCTGTAATCGACACAGATAAGATTGCTACCTGAGGTCGGCCACACATGCGGTACTTCTGAGGATTAATATGGAATGTCTCGGATGAGTATCCCTCCCTTACCACTTCAAACCAGTACCCATACCATGAGTTTTCAATTTTACGTTACGTTTACTCAATCCAATATCTGTTCCGTTTGCTTCAGTAGACTGAGTAAACGTAACAATAAGTAAGTGCTCAATTATTTATGTCTGCCTCACATGTTCGCAAAAAAGAAAGACAAAACATCAAGCCATTTTGTCAATTTAGACATAATGTTACGTTACTGATACTATAGTTCTAATACAATCCGCTAGCGGCGTTGATTGGAAATACGTAAACAAATACCAAAACAGTCATATTTGTCAAAACGTAAAAGTTCATGGTAAGGGTACAGAACACGGCAACGCTTAACACTGCTAGAAGGCAAAAATAGTTGTGACCAATAGTTACGTTTTAGTTAGCCACAAAATGTGTTTTTTTTTGTTAACGAGGGGGAAATCTTCAAAAGGTGCCGTGGGAGCGAGACGGGGTTATGTGGGATTCTTACAGCACTAAAACCCCCCCGGTGACCGTCCTCGATGCTGCGTTAAGAACTCCGGGATCTCCATAAGAACGCAACCGGAGTCCTCTAAGCATCTTGCTCCCGTCGGGCTCCATCCTGATGAGTATAAAACTCACCAAACCATCAAGTGTATACGACGGTATGCCGCCGCCCTTCCTGGGGTCGCTAGCCGGGCGGTTCGAGCTCCCACTCTTACCACCCTCGACCCCGTAAGCCCCCTTTTAGTCGCCTCTTACTACAGGCAGGGGATACCGTAGTCCTATTCTGGTCCCGGAACTACAGGGACAAACCACGAAATATCCTAAAGACGTCCTAATCTTAAAATGTCCAAAAACATCCACGTTCTCTTTAAAGTGTAAAATTAGATGGTCACATAAGTACCGGTGTTTTATTTTATTGTCCCAGCGTTCCCACGGATGAGACAAACAATCGAGATTGCATTGTTGTCAGTTTCTCAGAAACAACTATTATTATAACTGTTGCGTATTTATCACTTAATGACTCACAGAATCACTATGGATTTATTGCGAAAACTTAGCACTGGGAGTTGAGTAAAAAACAATGATATTAAATTATGATAAATGCGACTAGGTAACGCGAAATTTGGGTGTGGTAAGGGAGGCATACTTATCCAAAACGTTCCAACCGGCCGATCAGTAGTAGGAGTCATATCTTGAGGTTGATGACAGATGTCCATGGACAACAGTAGCCATTTACCAAGTGGACTGCATGCCTGTTTGCTACTTCTATATTATGAAAAAAGTTATAGAAGACTGTAATGCTATTTACAGACTATGGTAATTATAACCAGCTGATTGCCTTCAATGTTTCCTGATGAGGAATAAGTAACCAGTAGTAACTTATTGTTTATCAAAAAAGGCCTATAATCAATTGTGAGTTTAACTTTGTTTTGTTAAACGTTGTGACTTGTGAGATTCATTTTTAGTATACGTTTAAATGATGTTGTTCACACAAATAGATTTAAAGCGTTTATTAAAGATCTATAGTGAAGAATAATGAATATTAAAACTGAATTGAGTAGTTTACGTCCACACTCCACAGTTACGTGTAGCGGCCCTGACCCAAATAAACAATATGAATGAGTCAGATTTAAATAATGTATAGGAACTGGTTTTTCTTTACTAAAGCAATATTTTACACTCATATTTGTTTATGTCCAACGCGAGATACAACGCATAGAATCCATCGTGACGACGTTTCTGTCACAAATTTGGATTCCATCATGATCATCATCATCATCAACCCATTACTGTCCCACTGCTGGGCACGGGTCTCCTCTCAGAATGAGAAGGATTAGGCCATAGTCCACCGCGCTGGCCAAGTGCGTATTGGTAGACTTCACATACCTTTGAGATTTTTTTTTATAAACCTCTCAGGTATGCAGGTTTTTTCACGTTTTTTTTCCGTTTAGCAAGTGATAATTAACATCTAATACGCACATAACTTTGAAAAATCAGAGGTGCATGCCTGAGATTTGAACCTCGCACCCCTCGATCGAGAGGCCGAGTTTCTTAACCACTAGGCTATCACTGCTTGATCTGCTGCTTGAATTCCATAATATTGTAGTTTTACGAGAAAAGCAACTAAATGATGCTGCGGGGCTTCGTCGTCGTCGTTACCTTTTACTCGTAAAACGAGATCAAAATCATTTTATAGAAAAACATTTTAAAAGAGTTATTAAAATTTTGAAATATTAAAAATACAATGAAATTTAATATGACCTATTGAAGGATGTATGTAATCTAGTAATGTCTATACATTTTATTTAAAATGTGTGAAAATGATTGCATTCAAGTTCGTCCGCTTTACATACATAAACCCTACAATCTTACACACACTGTTATAATATAGACTCTACTTGTGAGAATATCCCCGATATTATATACACAGTATATATGTTATAGTCAAAGTCCGATACACAGTCTCTTCGCGGAAGGACTGGTTTATCCTAGGTTTGGCCAAAGCCATCAGGCAATCCCCGAAATACATTTCAATTTCGCCCTTTGCCGGAAGTATTTTTAGTCAAACCCAGGAGCTCCTAACTTTTCAGTCAAATGTCGAAAGTAAATTATTCTGTTTCGGTTTTGGCCTAGTCAATCCTAGAAGCGACTGCAAAACTCGGTCAAACGTTGATCTGAACATGTTTAAACAGGTTCATAATGTCTCTCGCGGTGTTCCGACCGATTGTTTTGTCATTTCATGTTCGTTCATTGAGCGTGCGGGCGTGTAATTGTGTAAAATTGAAGATGAGTGAGGTTAGGTTAGGTTTTTTTTAATTATTAAAACAATAAACATCAAAATTTTAAAAATGTTATTTTTTTTATACCTAATCTTACAAACTAACCTCCGTATATTCCAAAGCATTTATTTATTTATTTTATACTTTATTGCACATCGTACAAAAGGTGGGCCTAATGCCACACGGCATTCTCTCAAAGCATCTCAAATATAAAAGTGAAAATCACGTAAGCTGACCAATCAGGTGTCAGAACTGGCAGAGTTAAGCGGTTCTTAAGACTTGAAAGCTGCTTAAATGATAAAATGCTTCCAAATATACGAAGATAAGACACTTCATACCTATATCGGAGTTTGACTCGTCAAACCCCGATTTAATAAAATTGTGTTTTGACGTTTGCCTGACCAAATTAGTCTCTCCCAGGTTTGACGAAAATTGTTTAGTCAAAGTCCGAAAATTTACATTTGTTTGGGCTTTGACTAAGTCATTCAGTCTGACCTGAGGATTGACCAGTCCAACCTAGGAGCGCCGGAGCTTCGGAGTTTGCCTATAACATATACACAAAGAGGACGAAGAATATATACCCGATGTCAAATCACACTTTAAAATCGAATTTAGATTTAATTTTAAATTTCATAAAATGCAGCAAGTTTAAAATCGACATAAATTTTCAGATATAAACGCTGTCCAAGATGGAAACGAAGAGAGAAATCAATTTAGACTCCGTGCTTGAGAGCTTGGGGCCGTACGGAAGATACAATTTGCTGAATTTTGTCCTTCTCCTGTTCCCGGTGATGCTGAGTGCGTTCTACGAGTGTGGATTCATCTTTGAGGCGCAACAACAGACGTATAGGTAAGTTTCTTAGGTTTAATTACGGTGGAAATGTTCGTCTTCATATGTATTGCATAAGAGATGTAGAAAATATGATGAAGAAATTTATTTGCTTGAGAGTGTTTGTAAGGATGTGTGATATCTGATAACTCTATAAACTAAAACCTCTCTCATGCTGATGGACTCGTGCCCACCAGAAGGATAGTAATGGTTTGACGACGGAATGTTCCACTTGATGGTTTGATTAACCTGGCGAAGAGATTCGTGGTTCGTCTGGTGGTAAGCAAATATTATTGTCAATTACCATTTGGAACATACAAATTTATTGCAGGTTTTTGGCAAATAGACCTTTTTTTAAACCTTTGAAGAAACATGGTATCATGGAGTTACGAAAAGTAAGTTTTGTTCCACATATTAATTAGTAAGTATTTTAATTCAATAACATTTTTAATGGAATAAGAGTATCAAATAGCGTTAATCGATGTTAATGGCTATGACATCAAAAGGATACCTGTCTCAAAATTCAAATCAAAAAATCCTACTCAAACTTTGACATTGCTGACCCTAAATATTTTATTTGACTCATAAATAAACATGTGTAACAAACTCCAAATAAATCAAAACACTTCGATTACTGAATTTACCCAATTTTCATCAAATACCGTAAGTATCAGACAGAGCATGATCTACATAAACTAAAACTGAGTTACCATTTATCTTTTGAAATCCATATGACTAATCGCATAACCGATATTGATTTTGCTGATAAAGCTTGCCCGATAACGGCTTATCGATAATGATATCTTGAGATGAAGACATATTTAGCGGTATCATGTTCTCTCGAATACAATTGATAACACATGTTCTGAAGTTATGTCGGAAGAAGAAAGATTTCTGTAATCAACCCCAAAAAGCAGTGATAGCCTAGTGGTTAAGAAACTTAGCCTCTCGATCGAGAGGTCCGAGGTTCAAATCCCAGGCACCTCTGATTTTTCAAAGTTATGTGCGTATTAGAAATTAATTATCACTTGCTAAATGGCGAAGGAAAAAATCATGAGGAAACCTGCATGTGTGAAGTTTACCAATACGCACTTGGCCAGCGCGGTAAACTATGGCCTAATCCTTGTCATTATGAGAGGAGACTCGTGCCCAGCAGTGGGACAGTAATGGGTTGATGATGATGAATCAACCCCAGGTAGGATTAGATACCTGGGGTCGGCCACAGATGAGCCGCTACCCCTGAGGACTAAGCTGAACACCAGAACATCAAACCACCCTTCAAACCAGAATACCAGAACCAGAGAATAGAAAAAGAGGTATTTTAAATGTTGATGATTATGGAAGAAATATATTGTATGTTTGGAATCCCCTCTGAGCGTTTTAACACTAGTAATGGGCATTCTCACCAACCATTTTTATTTATTTATTTTTATTGTGTAAAGCATTTAGTACAATAGGACAATAACGATACATAAAGTTTACCTAAATGTTCTTATTAGTGATCGAAGCCTAAATGCTACCTTTACAGGTGTTACACATGTCAAAACTTATTTAAAATGTTAGGATTAACAATAAAAGTATTAAAGGTAAATGATATTTAGATTAAGACGGATGCAATCATGTCAAATTAACAATCAATAATAATAATTAAGTCATTATATAATAGTAGTAGGAAAATTATGTCAATTTTTATCACCAAAGTAATCGTATAGAAGCATTTTTTAGCTAGCCAATTTTTGACTAAACTTCTGAATTTTATATAGTTGTCGCTTTTAAAGTCCGGATTTTTATCATAAACTAGCTGACCCGGCAAATGTTGTGTTGCCATATAAATAAAAAAAATGTTAAGGGTGAACTACCCTTATCACTTAGGGGGATGAAAAATAGATGTTGGCCGATTCTCATAGATACCGGATAAGCACAAAAAATTTCATCAAAATCGGTCAAGCCGTTTCGGAGGAGTATGGCAACGAAAACTGTGACACGAGAATTTTATATATTAGATGTTGATAGCCATATTAAAACTATTTTTGGCAGCCACTGATAGTTTTGTCATGGGTCGATATAATCTGTGGATGTTCCGATTACCGCAGGTTGAAAGCTTATAACCCTGATCATGATCAAGTTAATAAATAAAGATTAGGAAGTGATACGGAATAGGTTTGCGGTAAGCGTGTAGCTTGCAAGGGAGCGCCAGCCTTAAATGCACCTTGACTTACGCACAGAAGGTTGTGGGTTCTCATTCTATTTATGTACATAAGAATGCAGTGTTATTTTTTTTATAACCTCCATGTTCTTATTTTTTTTGCACGCGTTTAATAAATAAAGCCAAACGAGCAGACCGGCTACCTGATGGAAAGTTGCCCCTTTTTTTTAAGAGACCCATGTCACAGCCCTCCTGAAATACCTCAGTGGGGAGGTATTTCAGGAGGGCTGTCACCTTCATTCCACTTGCACTTTCGTGACAATATCACAATTTTTTCTGTTACCTACGAGTATATTTGTATGATTTTTTTGCAACTACTTATAGTTTGATTCATAATTAGGTGTCCAAAATGTAAACAACGGTTTAACCTATAAAGTAAATACGTTTCAAATGGTAGTTTCATATTTTTAACGATATTAAAGTAATACAACATAATAAAATAATAATCTAAATAAATTAAATTAAAATTCTAATATTTATATTACCTCAATTTCGTTCCATACAGTAATAATAGTAAAAACAAGGTTTATGGTAGAAAATTAAAATGTGATAATGGTAACACAAACGGGATCCAAAACATTTCTTGTGCAACCATTTTTAAGTTTCGTAGCTGATGTTATCTCGTTTTAATTACGCGTTTGTTAAATTGTGTCTAGTTGTTAAGGTTTTTGTTTTTTGTTGGGAATGTTAAAGTTTTTGTTTCTTGTTAATTTGTTAAGGTTTACAATACCTGTAATCGTATTTTGACAGTGACATTTCTTTGTTTACATTTTGGACACCTAATTATGAATCAGACTATAGAGTACTTTTTTACAATAGAATAAATTACTTTTATACTAAAAAGATCTTTAACCTTTGTCTAAATATTTTGGCTTTCCAGCATTGGTAAACTAAACTATCCCTACATCAATGACCGTAAGTGCATAGATCACTCCCAGTAATGCCTCTTCAGGGAACTGGGATGTGGTCGGGAATCTTTATTACCTAGTATGGGACCCATATGAGCACTTGGAGAAGTTCGGATGCAAGAAACAAGAAAGTGAGACACAAAATGTTTAATTAGTGACAAAAAGCTTTTAGCATTATGTTTTCATTAATGATAATATGGTGCTTATTCGTTTTTGTTAAGTGTAATATACGTTTGGAACGCGGGTTAGCTTTAACTGAGTCTTAAACTGCTGTTTAAAGTAATAAACAGAGTTAAAATAAACCAAAGTTAAGTCATCAATGTCGCTCATGAACATCTCTAAAGACTTGGGCACATGTCACATGGGCACATGGGCTTTATAAGAGTGGAAGGAGATACTGCTTTGTTACCAAAACAGTAGCATTACGTGGGTTTGTACGGCCTGGGGTCGAAAATAAGAATCCCACATAACCCTGTGTCGCTCCCACGGTTTCCCCCTCATTTAAAAAAAGGTAAAATACAAGTTAATTAACTCTCCTCTGTTTACGTGTAGACGGTAAACAATATCTCGTTCCCCGGTAATGTGGCCCTCGGGAACATCGATGAACTCAGCAATCTTTATTGCCTCTATGTGCCCCAGGTGAGCGGTTAGGTCGAGCCGAGCCGAGCATTGGTTATGTAGACAGAGGCAAAGACGAAACAATAAACTATTCTACTAAAGGAAGAACCTTTTGTGGTTCGACTCCGGACGCACTGCACCTATTCTTCACTCATAAAAGCAGAGCTCTTAACACTTTAAGTGCTACTGATTTGAAGGATGTGATAAGGAAGACATACTTATTCGAGGTGTTCCAGGTGCCCTCCGAAGCACGGAGCGCACATGACATTTAATCCCTAGTGTTCGCCCATCCAGCTTCCGACCCCGCCTGACGTTGCTTAACTTTGTAGATCAATTAAAATCTACGATATCTGTGCACATGACAACGATTATTACTGTATTTATTATGTCTTCTTTATTTTATTATAAATCCAGTTAACTGTAAATGGTAAAGATAACGTCATTTGCATGATAATATTACTTTAATATTATCCTGTATCATTTACCGATTCTAAATAATTGACTAACCGTTGGATCTACTTATCGTATGAGGCATCACCTAATCGCCTAATGAATTTTAATTTGTTTCGACCGGAATGATCGAATGTCGATGTATTGCCGGTTCATTGATCTTTATTCGGTTCAAATCCAAATCCAAATTAGAATATTAAAAGTACCAAACTTTCATACAGAGATTCAGCTAAGTTTTATTAACGTGATTTGATGTTTTCTCATCAAATATCTATGTGCTTTCACCAGTTCTATCACCTACAAATCATGGTTTCTTAATTATTTATTTAATTACATTGGTAATTATGCAAGACATTGGTCTTGCATATTTATATACCCATTGGTTGTTTAAAGTTAGGGATCTTGAAACCGCCATTTAATTCTTATCTTAGATACCTACTAATAGTTGTGGTAGTTTGTTGACTTTCAAAAAGTATTCTTTATGAATCAATTTTGAATAAATGAGATTTGAATTTGAATTTGAATTTGAATAAAATTATCCCTTAGGCACAATACGTTTTATAAATGAAGATAATTTAAACTCTATTTTCCTGTTCGATTTATTGATAGTTACTAATTAGTAATTTACAATTTCTTATTACTTATTACTTATCACAGATGAATTCCAAACAAACGGGGTCTGACTATATTCTCAGAATTTTGACGTTTTACGGGAATTCCATAATCATTCTAAAAAGCAGTGATGTCCTAGCGATTGAAGCTCGACTTCTCGATCGAGGGGTCCGAGGTTTGAGTCCCAGACACTGATTTTTTGAGTTATGTGCACATTACAAATTAATTATCGCTTGCTTTAAAGGCGAAAGTAAACATCGTGAGGAAACTTGCATAACTGAGATGTCTTAAAAAAGTTGTCGAAGGTATGTGAAGTATACCAATACGCACTTGGCCAGCTTGGTAGACTATGGCCTAATCTTTCGCATTCCGAGAGTAGGCAGGTATCTTACGCACTTGGCCAGTGCGATGAACTCTGGCCTAATCCTTCTCAGTCTGGGAGGAGACAATGCCCAACAATAAGACAGTAATGGGTTGAGGAGGAAGACTAACGATAAACTTCTTTTCAGGTGCAAAGTCCACGGATGTGAAGAGAGATTCAACGACACCTCCTGGGTCGATTACACCATACCCCTAGCAGAGGACGGTGAGCGAGACCAGTGCAAAGTATACGTCCCTTTGAATACTACTCGTGAATTCATGTGTGTCCCTGAAGACTTCTCCAACAAAACGAGGGAGTGCGACGAGTTTGTTTATGAGGAGGGCCAGTCGTTCATAAAAGAAGTGAGTATTCTTAATACTAGTAGTAAATGGTATGAGCAGCAGACGAGCATGCATTCCACCAGATGGTAAGTGGCTACTGCTGCCTATGGGCATCTGTGATCAACCCTAGATAAGATTAGATTCCTATCTGAGGTCAGCTACAGATGCGCCACTATCCTGAGAATTAAGCTGGAATGCCTCATATAAGTATGTCCACTTTACCCCAACCTTCAAACCAGAACACTGCTCTTTTTACGCAGGTGTGTGGCGATGGTGCCGCCGTGAAACCTCAGATGGTTCTACCTTCCAATGATGGTGACAAAACAATGTGGTTGAAGTACCCTCTCGGTCGAGGGCTCTAAGTTTCGAATCCTAGGCCACTTCTAAGATTTTTCAAAGTTAATACGTATTAGAAATTAATAATTAAAAGTAATATTATCACTTACTTAAACGGTAAAGAAAAACTTTGTCAGGTAACCTGCACGCCTGTGAGTCCTTTACAGAACTTCTTAAAAGTTTTTAAACTGTGAAGTCTAGGAAATCCCACTTGGATCCTCAAGGCTAGCAACAGTTACCTCTGGTAGCTCACATGTACTATTCGAGGTTGATTGATCCAGGTGTGTCAGCTGTGACCATTATCAGAAACTCATGTAATTTCCTCTATTCCAGTTCAACCTTGGCTGTCAGGAATGGAAGCGGGCTCTGGTCGGGACCATCCACAACACCGGCATGTTCGCTGCGATGCTGTTCACAGGAGCTATATCCGATCGATACGGTCGCAAAGTTGCTATCGGGATCGCGTCTTGTGCCAGCTTCATCTTTGGCATCTCGAGAGCATTCGCGCCAAACTACCT